>CM026573.1:3851933-4451933 GCA_015143295.1 Tetracentron sinense
TTCTCCGTGTGTACTGACAACTGACCGACTCCAGCAATGAAGGCTTGAAACAGCTGTACCATCCCAGTTTCGTCAAATTTCTTTTCCCTTGACATCGGTCATGGATTAAAAGGGTCATACCGCTGTACCACGGCATCGTCGACGGCAGATCGTCAATTCATTATATAAGTGGCTCCGCTCCACTATATTTTGTTCTGTCCCCGATCGGGAGCCACAACGACTTGTTGAATTCAGTCTCCCGCTTCTGCATCTCATTCAAATATCCGTTCTAGAATCTTAAGCTCATGGTCTGAGATGTCGAGTCTGAGGGGAGTAGTACACAATCTTCCTCCTTAATACATCAATGCTTACCGATCTGTATACAGAAATTATCAAGAACTATTATTTTAACCCTCGTAATTTTTAGTTTGTGTCCTTTCTTTAGTGCAGGAACAGCCCTTGCCTAAACCCAACCATTGCTTGGCTTGGCTGGGTAGTTTTCAGACTTTGGTTCCGATTAAGGGCAAGGAAGCAGATAGGGGACTACAGAAGAGCAAACCTTTGTCTCTTTTTGCCTATCGATGAGCGGTTCTTTTCACCCTTGGCGGTGATCAAGGCCTCAAGATTTTTCATTTGTCCGTGTAAGCTTCTTTCGAAAGTGGGGACAAACCTTCGATATTTTTTTCAAGATGGAGATCATCTTGCATCATATACCATGACTCATGTCAGCCTCCATCACCATTCAGGATTTTATAGACATTGCTTTTGTAATGGCATATATGATGGGTTTGGACTCCCCTAGGTTTTGGCCTGCAATTAAAGAATTGCCTTTTAAGCTGGTCATGTTATTTTCTGCGGCTTGTGGCTGCAAGATCAATCTCCTGAACCCTCCGGGGCGATGTACATGTAACCTGCAATCCAAAGCGAGAGACTCATACGTTTAGGTATGGAATGAACACGTAACTAAAAGGGTGGCGGTGGCATATATACTAATGGGACTGGACAACATACTCCCTAACCCAGCTTTGCTGGTTTCGCAAGCCACAACACTTCGGATGTCCATATGCTGCAGTAGGGCTTGATCAGACATACCGGGGATCCGGCGATGCGTTCTGGGTCGGTAGCGTCCTTGAACCTGATTATTGTCCGTTGCTCCCTTCCAACAACGATCGCGATAAGCCTAAAAGAGCATCAAAAACCGGGTTTCGTTGAGATGAATTAATCCATGCTGGTCCGGTAGTTTACAAGGAGCATGCGAATTTGTTCACTGGGGTTCTCTATGCTAAATTGGGTAGCGGAAACCAAACTTCCCTAGTTCAGTCGATGCCACTAGGGCTAGTAACCACCATTCGCATCCCATTTATGTTATAGAGCTGAAGAATAATGTCACAGTCGGTGCAATGCGCATCTTCGCCACCGGCGCACTTGCGCCGCTTCTGTCATTATATATATTATACACATGCAGTGTCGTAACATTACTGGAAAGAATAATAAAACGCTTAAACCATGGATCAGATATTCAATGTTCATGATTTATAATAACCTCGCCGGAACTTTAATGCATGGCATGTCCAATGATTTAAGCTTGTTGGTGAAAATCTCTCCTTGATCTTGTATGACTCCAATGCACCCGTTGGGCTACGTGCGTCCCTACATAAAAACAGTGTTCATTAACATGTACGTACGTTTAGTTTTGATAAGTTCACTATTCATTCTCCTCCTATTTTTCTTTTTTTCTGTTGATACACACAATGTAAACAAAAAACAAAAACCTCTTATATTTTTTTTGTTCAAAATAGAAGCAAAGTCAGCATTGCCCTACAATTATACTAAATTTACTAGTTAAAACTCAACAATTCGAACTACGAAAAAAAAACTTGACAACATTTGTCTTAGCCCAATCCTATAACGGAAATCACAACTTGAGACACATAATAAACTTGTAAATATAGTCTGTCTGAGAGAAAGTCAAATTACTTTTAATTATCTCAAACATTATAAACGTAAGTTTATGATGTTTTTGTGACTTGTTGGTCCTTTATATCTTAGGCTGTAGAGGTCCTTTTTTTTTGCCCAATTTTACTCTAATATAACTAGAGTGAATGCTAGCGCTACTCTCAGTCAACCCATAACTCTCACCTCTGCACACCCACCTTCCTTTTTGGTGAGAATATGCTTTAATCCATATTGTAGAATAGATTGACATAACTTTGGTGGAGGGTGATAGTAAGGGTTGAGGGCGAGATGTTAGCACACCCATCCATATAACTAACAACTAAATTGATAGCACTCGTCATGTGGTGCGCTAATGTTGGCCTGTGAGGCTGTGAATGAGAATTTGTACTCATATTTTGCACCCGAACTACTTGGCCACGACTTTTCACGTAGAGTAAGCTAGCATGCATTTATGGAACGAGCGATGCATTTAAATAAATGTAAGGGCAGACTATACTGACGTTATCAGCCTACGCTTTGACCTTCTGACGAATAAAGTGACACAATCAATCACGAGCGTTCTGTCGTAATGGGTAGCCTGTCACTTCCCTCGGCCATTGATCGAGAACATGTGTCGGTGGTCGACTTCGCTCATTTGCAATCGCGTCGGAGCAGGCGCTACAGGGGTTGTGTTTGCCATTTTGAGATACCCCTCGCCCGTCGCTTTGTACTAAGCTAATGTGGCTTGGGAGAGATTCAGCATGTTGATGTTTTGAATAGTAAGATGATCTAATATCGTTTTGGACTCTATTCTGTGAATGGTACCGCCTGTCTCGACCCAGTCCTTGGAACCTAATTCGAATTATTCTCAAAGTTCCGTTGGCGCTCTATGATTTGTTTTTCTAACCACATTCCTAAGCATAGCCTTTAATCGCCTTTAGCCATCAGACATTCCCTCTCACGAAATGATCGAGTTAGCTCAATGGGGGTAATTCCATGTGCAAGCAAACATGTGTCCTTTGTAGAGGCTCTCCTCCAGCACGATCAGTGTTTCATAGCTGCAAACCTACTCTACTTGTATTTGACATCATTAGCAGTCATTATTATACCACCCTTGCGTGGCTTTTTCCAAAATTGGAACCAACATGATTAGATTGTTTTGGCTATCAGTTGTCGTAGTTCAGGGTTTCACGCGCTTTTTGCGGAAGACTACACTTTAGTGCTTCTTTCCATGTCTGGGCTGAACTAATAGGAGGATATCCCACAATGTTCACCTCCCCCCCTTATGTGACCCGACGGATTTGCAATGACGGCATTATCAGACCGGGAGGACCTTGTAGTCACCGATACAGCTACTAATCGCACCACCATGGCTTCCTCCTTGGTCTTGAAAGTCAAATGGATTTCTTCTCGAATCAAATGGGTCTCTTGGATTCCTCCAAACCCAATTTCTTTAAACTCAACTCTGATGGATCGGTTTCTAGGGATGGCAAGGGTATTCGGAGCTATTAAGTAGAGATTCCAGTGGATCCCCCTTAATTGCGGTCATTGGAAGATGGATATGGGTTCCGTTTATTTTATCTCTGAGTTGATGACTATTAAGCGTGGTCTTCAAGTTGCAACAGGGTCTTCTCCTCGACAACATATGGGAGTTGAATCTGATTCTCTTTTGGGCCCGTCAATGTATCAAGCATCATGCAACTTGGCCTTAGGAGTGCGTCCTTCATATCCTTGTTACCGATTGAGGAGCTTTCATTCTCATTTTCTAATATTGGGTTCTCATCATATCCCTCGGGAAGCTAATGGCCCTGCTGATTTCTTATCTAGGCATTGTACTGAGATAGGGGAACTCAGCTTGATTCATTCTGGGTTTCCCTCCTCTCTTTCCCTTCTTGTTGAGAGAGATTCTAAAGGACATAGATCCTTGAGATTGTAAACATTTGTTTTTATTTTATTTTATTCTGGTCGGGGTCTGCCTAACCCCAGCTTTCCTCCCCCCCACCAAAAAAAAAAAAAAAAGGGGATGGTGGCTTAGTGTGGTTTTACTAGGCTTAATTTATAGATAAAAAAATCAGAATAAAGCGAATTAAATCAACTTCCTTCCTTCACTCAGTACCAAAAAAAAAAAAGCCCATGTACGTTTAGATAAGGACTTGACTATGGTGGTCCTGTAACCAGCCACTGTAGAGTATAATCCACGTGTCCTCCATTAATAAGATCTCTTGAGATGATCACAACTATTGGCCCACAGTCTTGAGGTCTATCATCACCTATGAACTCTCACCACAAATCGTTGAACAGTCCAGATCAATGATTCACTGGTAGGCGATTCCCACTACGATAGATCATGGGCCACCTTTTAAAGTGGCCCCACTACCACATTGCAATAGAGCGACTCTCAACGAGGACGTTGAGACTTTTCGATAAACAAAAAAATGTTTTTAGACTTAATCCGAACCGCTAACCTTATCCACTAATTGCAACAGTATGGACCGCTAAACACCTCTCTCTCTCTCTCTCTCTCTCTCTGAAAGCATAGCAAGAACAGGTGGTGATTTTTTGCTGGGAATAGAGAGTGCCAAAGAGTAGGACTAAGCAAAGTTCATGTCAGATACTCACACGATTATATGATGCGGATTTGCTTCACGCCGCGTGAGCAGATCTCTCATTGTTAACATGTAAATGGTGGTAATATTGTATTTATTGAACAAGCTAGTTAGCTATTTACACTAACCCAGATACTCACAAAAAAAAATCTTCTTAATTACAAGATTGGTACTCTATTTACACTAAAGGGAGGGCTCCACTCACTCGACGTGTAACAAAGCTCAGCCTCATATTTAATCTCGAGAAAAAAAAAAAAAACCTTCTTACCTTTTTTAAAGGAGTTACTATTGCAGTGGATTAAGAGATAAGGTCAGATTCTAAAGCAAGAGAGAATAAAGTGGATTTTTTAATTAAACATATACTAACCCAGCTAACAAGTAACTTCGAAAAAAAAAAGTTTACCAAAAGAAAGAAGTGATTTTTTAATTTTATTTTAGTGAGTAAGTGTGACATAAGCAATCTTACGTCAATGAGATCGAAACACACCCAATTGGGATTGAACTCGGGAAAGTTCAATTGCACAGGCCAACACATGTCTCTCTTAATTCTTATTAACTATGGTTAAGATTCACTAACTTTAAGGTTTAATAATATAACCTTAATTTTAAAAAAATAAATATTAAAAACATATTTCACTTTCCTTAAAAAAATTTTAACCCTTAGGATTAATAATTGTTAATATTTTTTTTCTAAAAAACTAAACCCAAGTTAGAATTTTAACTATAATTAATAAAAATTAAAAGAGACATGTGTTGGCATGTGGGTATGATTGAACTCTCCTTAATTCAATCACAATTGGCTACTGGCTGTGATTTGACCTCTACGTCAATATACTTTAAGGGAGGTTTGATTTATGAAATGCCACTACTGGGTTTGTTCCACGACAGACATCACGTGGCTCCTTACGAAAATAGGTAAGGAAAAGCAAACTGAAGGCAGGGGCGGAGTCACATGGGGTGCTGAAGCCCCTCCTCTAATTTTGAAAAAACAAAATTCTGTATTATGCCAGCTCGAGGAATAGCTTGAAGTTCGGGGGCGGATCTGTTAAAGCCCCCGAACCCCAACACCCACATTGTTAGCTCACTATAAGAAAATCCTGCTCCACCCCTGACTGAAGGCACACCCACCAAGAGTTTGGGCAGTTGGCTAGCAATGGGGTTTCTTTAGTGTAGTTGTGTGCTTAATTCCCACTCCTCGACTTATTAGGGTTAGATCAGTTGGCTTGCATCTTGAGTTTGCTTCTTGTGATTGTGTGTTCAACTCCCATTCCATATCTTGCCCTATTGTCCATGGAAAAATCTCAAGTTGGTCGATGCAGACATAAAAAGGGAATAGTCTTTGCCTTGAATGGTTTGAGACACCCTTTGACACCTAAAGAAAGAGAAAAAAAACACGATATACTGTAAATGTGTGCAAAATACTACCAATCGCCTATTAATCTAAAAGCTTTAGTTCGCTCCACGGGTGAGAAGTGAACTATTACTCCTCGCTCTCACAAAGTCACCCCTTCAACTGTCTTGAATTTGAGTTAAATTATTTTAACCCAGTGGTTAATCTATATATATATATATGGGTAAACCCTAAGGATGAATGAATCTTAATCACAGTGGGGAGAAACGCGGTAGGAAAAGAGAAGCTAAGAGGCCCCTTGGTGCGTCACCGAAGTGATTATTTTTCTTAATCGGATAAGTAGATTTAATCTAGAAATACTCTCTAAGTATACTTCCAAATATACTCGGAGATCCTTAGTAATGGTTTATCTCAATTATTTAATAGTTAGAATTAAAGTTGATGTGGGTTTTGAAAAGACAAAATAAGCTAACTCAAATCTGATTGTCAGTAGTTAGTAGTTTGTTATAAACACGGTTAAGATTATGAGTATATTTGAGAGTACCTGACTCAAATAAGTATGTACTGTATTAGTCTGAATACAATAATCTATTTCTATTTCTTCATAAGCCAACTATGTTTATTACAAAAAAAAAAAAAGCACAAAACAAACAAAAAGGCCAACTATGTTCTACTCGGCACGCACTTTGAGTGCGCATGCTGCTAGCAACTTCAAAGAAAAAAAAAAGCACAGTAACGGTTTAGTTTCTCCCTTCAATTGCGGGTTGCAGCCGGAAAGCTCACTCGCTTTTGAAATTGAATACTGTATGTACAAGGCTAACAACACCTTAAACAATCGAAAGATTGATCTTGGCCGTTTGATCAAGAGTTCCCACAGTGGATCAAAGTCCGTAATCTAGATGAATCATATGTGCGTGGATGGAGAATGCTACCCCAATTTCTCCCCACTTGGGATAGATAAAAAAAACAAAGAATAAAGCTTCGGAGACCCTCTTAGGGCCAAGACCATGCTCTAAGAGAGCTAGGATTTTAGATGAAGCCCACCATGAGAAATGGATCCTACTTGAAATCTTGTTCTCTTAAAGTATAGTCTCAGTAGCAAAGTTTAAAAAAAAAAGGATTTTGTTACTGAGACCCCATTAGGGCAGAGACCATGCTTTAAGAGCATGGTCTCGGTAGTCTTGGCCCTAAAGGGGTCTCAGAAGTTCAATCCAAAAAATAAAAATTAAAAAAAAAAAAAAAACTAAACAATTACGCACGCGCGTTAGGCCAACACACGGACCTACAAGACTGAACCCACACGTTAGGCCAACAAACGGACCTACAATACTGAACCCAACAAATCACAAACAAAAACAAAATGGATATCTTAAGGAGGGAGAGGAAGTATCATCCCACTTTTACTTTGGCTTTAGCAAAAGAAGAGGGAAAGAGGTGAAACCTAGGCTTTAGAAAATTCCAAAGTGCTGATCAAGAGGACCCAATTTACATTATTAGAGTAAAGCTTACAAAAGTACCAAATACTAAAGGGTAGCCAGCGAAGCTAAGCCCTTTTGACTTATGAGCCTTTATCTAAAACTAGTTTCACATTTGTGGGAACCAAACGATCACACAACTTCCATCTTGATTCTATCTGTCAGCATCCCATTTTTACACCCTCTTTTTAATCATGATTAATTAACTTAACCATGATTAGTACAACCTAATCCTAGGTCAATCCTATCTAAATCCTAAGACAACCATAGTCTAAACCATAGCTAAGCCTGAACCCTAGGTAACCCTAGTCAAACCCTAGGTAGCTTTAGCTAACCCTAATCTAAGCCCTAGGTGGACCCAAACCAGTGGCCAAGCCTAACTGGGCCCAAGCATGGGCCCAAGAACCCAAACTAAAACCAGCAGGAAGGCCTGGCCCCGTAATAATTCAAAATTTCAGTACGTCGACAATCTCATTGCCGACATCAAGCTTCCTGTGCAATTGGTGATGGCGGTAAATCTATTACCGCAATTACCCAGTTACGTGTTTGCAGCACCTGCAGCCACCCCATGTACCACCCATCTCTTCCAAGCCACCATGCCGCCTGCCCACGCGTCTGACCACCCTAGGAAACCCCCTCCACGCGCCTGAGACTCCACCCAACACCGTCCTAATACCCACCTTGTCCCCAAGCTCCACTGCCTATAAAATCTACCCCTCTCCACTCCAAATGGACCAAAAAAAAAACCATCGAGTAGGGAATCCCTGAGAGTATTCAAACTCCACAGCAATCTCAAACCTCTAAGACACCTCAAAAATCTGAAGGTCAGCACCTGTAGCAGCTGCACCACCGCGGACAGCCACCCACCACCACCTATTGCAAACAACTTAGTTGGGTATGGAGCATCCCTACTCCTCCTTTCTTTACTTTAGAGCATCTTGTAAACGCCTGGTTATTTCCAGGGTGTTATAGCTCTATAATAGCAGCACAGGGAAGGGTTCCCTGCCTCCTCCATTGGCAGTGGAACCCCCATGAATCCCCACACCACCACCCACTATACACGAGCCCTATCATACCTCCACTAGCAGGTTAGGGGGTCCTCAGTTCATGAGGAACCCCTAGTTGCACCATGGAACAAACCATGATTGGATTTTTCAATTTCTGTAGAATTTCAGCAGTGGCGGTAGAATAACTACAACCACTTTGAGACTTTTTCTTACAGGGGCTGTTGTACATACATGGTGAGGCCCTGGTCCATTCCAGGGCCCATTTTAGCTTCCTAAGAATCTCATCCATCACCCCTGAGCTTTTCAAGCTCCTAAGATTAGCTTAACTAGGACTAAAATGGCTTAAAATTCAAACTGTGTATAATGTCGGTGAACCCTTCACCGACATTATGTGATTTCTGTAAACCAATGACTTCGGGCCTTGTGGACCTAACCATGGACCAAGCCCAAGGCCCAGGACACGTGGCAACATGCCCATGTCCTTGCCTGAACCCACCAACCCACGTGACACCTCCCCTGACCTCCCCATTGGCAGCCAAGCTGCTGTTCCTGGAAACCAGGAATGGCGGTAAAGGTTTTACCGATATTCCCAATACTCACTGTATTGAGAATGACGGTAAACCAATTACCGTCATTCCCTGTATTATGTGTACAGTGGGTTGGCCCAAATTCCTGACCCAATCTAGAGGCCCACTAAGGCCTTACCACGTGCCATACCCTTTTTCGGACCCTACGCATCTTCCAATCAGGGTTAATTCAACCCTGGTTAACTTTTAACCATGGTTAGGCTTTCCCCACTTGTAAATTCACATAAAATGATAAAAAATAAGAAAAATCCAAAAAACCTAAAAAGAGACTTGTTAGACTCTTCTTAACTATGGTTAGTCCCTAACCATAGTTACACCCTCCTAACTACGGTTAGACTCATCCTTGAGCACTTGACCTCCCCGGTCAACTAAACCATAGCCCTCCGGGCTAGACCCTTAACTACCCTATGCACACAAGCACATACTCGTAGTCTTGGCACGGGCTCATGTGCCAGAACTACATTCGGTCTGATCTCACCTTGTGAGTACGTAGGCAATCCTACTCGGATTCGACCCTAACCATCTAGCTTTCTATATTTCTTGAATTAAGCACTTGGTTAAATACTTTAACATTTTAATTAATATTGAGATTAAACTTTAACTTAAATTTAGAGAGTAGGTAACCGTTATAAAATGGGGTCTTGAGGTGCCTAGTATTCCCCGGGCCTTAATCGAACCGCTTACCCTAATCTCTGATAGACCATTTTCCTTATCCAAACAATCCTGGGACCTATCCCTAAGAATGAATAGGTGATGACTCTCAAGTCAAACTATTTTTGTCAAAGTGGGTTGGAAAAATCTCATGCTCACAGTTCTGACGATTCTACTGGGGACATGATATTGGTTCAAGACAGAACCTAAACTTAAGCCAAATTAATCTCAAAATTAATTAAAATGTCTAAGTATTTAGCCAAGTGCTAATTCTTTATATCTCTTGAGTGTTTCTTATACAGTGCATTTTCATACATAGCATGATAGTGTAATAACCCAGTTAACCCTTAGTCAGGCTTAATACACTTACAGCTGTTAGATGATTATCCTTAATGACAGAGGCTTAAAAGCCTTGGAGGTCTGTGGAAATACTCCTGCTGGGTAATTACCCTCATGGAAGGATTCTGAATACTCCCGCTTACACCAATCATCCCAGATATGTTATATACCAGGAAGTCACATATATAGTGTTAAGCGACCCTAAACCCTTTTTAGGAACACCTGCATTACACAAGTATGCATACATGTAGAATAGACTAAGGTATAGTCTACAAGCAGCCCACCTGGAGGGATGCTCTAAACCCTAACCTGCTTGTACCCTATACCTGTCCCCCAACCATGGTTAAATATCAGAGCACTCTGTCTAGATAAACACCCATCCAGGGGGCATGTACTAAGCTTTTTGTTGTGCTTGTAATAAAATACCCCAAACCTTGTCTCCAGACATAAAAAATTTATACTTGAGTTCACAAACCGTTCATAAAAATATATTTATTATTATTATTTTTCAAATAAGTATTTGTAATATATTGTTTACATGCTTAAAAAAGATATATTTTTATAATATATATTTTGTTTTACTTACTTAAATAGCGAACCAAACTAAAAAATCTATGCGAACCGAAAAACGAATTATTTCATCCTACCCCTAACGAATCGGGTTCATTGTAGAGTGGTGAATTGCGAACCGTGAACCCGAATTCATACCAAGCGAACCGACGAACCAGGTAACATTGGAATGAAGTGTGCCTTCGAAGACAATTTATAAAGAAAATCACACTGTATTTTTGTATAGACAATGTGAACATGCATAGGACAAGATGGGGTCTATAGATTTTAATCGTCGGTGGGGCCCCACTGGCGTTTTGCTTGACAGAGAGATGGCTGTGGCTTGACAGAGAGATCTCCCATAAGGAAGCCGTTAGATGTAAGATTGACAAGAATACGAAGAAGTCCAAAGATCATGACGCCATTAGTATTCCGGTGTTATCATCGGTAAGGTATTGACACATCTCTGTGTCAAAAAAAATGGTAGTAAATTACCTTATCCACTCTCTTTGCCTTCTATCACTCACTCGGCCTCGGATTGTCTCTGGGGAAGCTAGAATGGGCTTGTCTCGGGCAACCTAGAATAGAGGACAAGTGGTGGAGAAGTCAAAATCATGGGCCCCATGATTTTGACTTTTCCACCCACTATATGACACATGTCGATAAGGTGTTGAGATAAAGGGGAAGAGATATCAAGTGGGGAGAAGTCAAAGTTATGGGGAGAAAATGAAATGACTTCTCCCCTTTTTAACCCCACATGTCCCTTATTCTATGGTTGCTCGAGAGCCCTTTCTTGCTTCGCCAGTGACAATCCGAAGCCCACTCATATATGTTTTATAGGAAAGATGCCAAAGATGCAACTCTTCAAAAAAAGGTACCAGCGATTAGACAGAGGAAGGGTTGCAACCTTTGAAGCTAGATGTCTCTATACTGTGTACCTCTGTAATTGTAACCAACCAAAAGAGACATCGATTTTGAAAAGGACTTTGCAACTGAGACCCTCTTAGGGCCGAGACCATGCTCTAAGAGCATGGGATTTCAAGTGGGGCCTACCATGTGAAATGGTCCCCACCTGCACTTAGATCATGGTCTCGGCCCTAAGGGGGTCTCCGAAGCTTAATCTTTCTGAAAAGTATGTGAATTGTTGCATCTTTTCCCGTAAGAAGGAATGTGGAGTTGCGTGACTTGCCTTCCTGATACAATTTTTTTAAAAAGGCACAGGATTCTCTCGAGTTCAACTCGAGAGAATTCTCTCGAGTTGAACCCCTAGAGGTCGCCACGTGTCTCCTTTGACACCCCTTAACCATGGGTAAGGTTCACCCACCCCTAGGGTTCACTAACCCATCCTTGGTTTTTTTTTTATTTTTTAAATTAAAAAAATATTTTTAATATTAAAAAACTCTAAAAAATGTTTTTTTTAATTTAAAAAATAATAATTAATAAAAAAAAAAAAAACCAAGGATAGGTTAGTGAACCCTAGGGGTGGGTGAACCTTACCCATGGTTAAGGGGTGTCAAAGGAGACACGTGGCGACCTCTAGGGGTTCAACTCGAGAGGATTCTCTCGAGTTGAACTCGAGAGGATCCTGAGCCTTTAAAAAATAGGTGGTGTTACCCACACCCCACGATTTGTTAACCACACCCATAATTAAAAGAAATTCCTAAAATTTTAATAAAATAGAAAAAGTCAAAATTGTCCCTACCTTCTTCCGCTTTCTAACTTCTCCTACCAAAACTCAGGAACTCTTTATGTAGCAATGACTCTGGGATCCCTTTCTCTAACCCTTGCAATATATTTCTCTTCTTCCTTATTTTTTTTCTTCCTAATTAAGACCTACAAAATTGATGTCAACTAGGATTTTGCAGGGAGCATGAGCCACATTCATTATCGATATATGATTTCGTGATGGATGCTGAAGACTTTGATTTTGAAAGGTCTTTAGGTTTTGAGTCTTTTGGTTTATTACTCCATGGAGATGAGCTTCGAAGGAACTCGGGATCGGCAATTGAATAAGAGTTTCAATTTATTGGGCAACTCCTTTTGAAGTTACGGTTTCAAATTATTGAGGAAAATAGGAATATGAAAAGCAGATTTCCAAAAAATTGATTACTGAAATTGATTAGTAGGCTCCTATACCTTCGTCTTCATCATCTATTTGAGGAACCAATCAAAGAAGAAAAAGAAGGATTGCACGAGTGATGTTACGAGTCTTTTGTGTCAAAGACAATAACAGGGAGAAGATGAACATAGGGTTATTTATGTCAATATGTTGAGTGTTTTATCAAAAAAATATATTTTAAAAAAAAATTAACTTATGGAGAGTAGTTATCAATTAGTGGGGAGCGGGTAACCTCACCCAAAAAAATAAACAAAAAAATGATGGTAACCTCATTAAATCTATGTGAATAGTTGCGGCTTTTTCCAAAAGAAAAAAGATAATATCAAAAAGAGATGATATTCTGGCATAAAGACGGTTGTTCATAAAATGAGGGAAACTGAAACGACACCAAGGATAGAAAGAGGTGTGTATCTCCTTCAAAAAAATTGGAAGAGTTGTGTCCCTTCAAAAGATTTGACATGGCTTCACCAGTGAAGAGTATTACTCGTTGCAGTGTTAGAAGGGGAGAATTTATCCTGACATATAGTATTAGTTAGAGTATGTATTTGCAAACCTAAGGCTGGACCTCATTGGTCCAAGTCCTCCTTTTAAGGGGTACTTGGACCAAAAAGGGGGACCTGGACCAATGAGGTCCAGCCTTAGGATTACAAATACATAACCCAGCTACGTTAACTATTTTCTTATTAGTTAATTGAAACTGGACCTTGTTTGGACATACTCGAAAGTGCGGATCAAAATGCACAATCTGAAGCTTGGTGTATTGGAGGGAACCTTAGAGCATCTCCAATGGTTTGTACTATTTTGGCTGGGCCAATTCTAAACAAATACGAGGTGAAGATATACTTAAATTTCAAACAAAGGAGAAGATATACGTGTTTTGGTTCTAGTTACAGCCAAATGGAGGGAACCTAAATTTTATTGAGAAAAAGTGAAAATCCAAAAACGGGGCTTTTTTTTTTGGATAAAACTTCTGAGATCCTCTTAGGGCCGACACCAAGAGACCATGCTCTAAGAGCATGAGATTTCAGGTGGAACCCACCATGTGAAATGGCCCCACCTGAAATCCCATGCTCTTAGAGAATGGTCTTGGCCTAAGAGGGTCTCCGTAGCAAAATCTTTTTTTTTTTTTGTTTAAAGTTACTATTTAACACAAACTAAACCTATGGTAATCCCTAAGGTGCCATAAGGTAGGTCCACACATCCACTCCAAACAAATACGAGGTTAAAAAAAACACAAAGATTTTAGTACGTCAAACAACTAGTATCATGTCATGACTATTACAAATAGACTCATAACACACATAGCCCACTAAGTGGCATCAAAGGAAAGGGACCCTTGACTAATTAGAAATCAATCGCTCGTGATAAGTTAGTGTCACAATTGGATGCACTATAATTAACAATCTATAAAAAAAATAGATCAATCGATCTGCCCTTATCCTGCATTGAACTTCTATTCATTATAATTTTTTATATTTTTATATGTTTATTGATATATAACTTTACTCATATTTGCAGTCATTGATAAGAAGACAAGAGCATTGCCATCAACCATCTCCCCAAAGGAAAAACAACAAAATGAGTTGCGTAAAGAGGTGGAGGTGGAGAAGGTTCATGCTTGTAAAAATAAAATTGGACAAAATAGTGTGACTCGTTCTGCGGCTCCTCCAGTGGAATCTTTGTCATATTGATCTCTTATATAGCAATCTTTCCATCAAATTTGATCCAGTAAGCTAAGATACACATGTATATATTAATCATCTATAATCTATTTTATTTCTCACTTGCATTTTATATGTTAACTTTCAGAAAATTTCTGTAAACGTTGCATTTTATATGTTAACTTTCAGAAAATTTCTGTAAACGTCAAGAAAACAATTACATGTGACTAACTGAAGCACATTAAGCAACAGGGTCATCAATAGTATTGGTAGAGGGGAGTGGTTGTCATGGATGGACATGGATGAATGTATTTGTAAATATTTGTAAATGCTTTAAAATAATTGGAGAATGTTGTCATTTGGTCTTCATGAATCACAAATTCATTCCTCCTACACAAGCTCTGTTTTTTTTACTACGGTTTTTTTTTTTCCACTCAATTGTTAATTACAGTGAACGTGAATGTTAATTATAGGTTTAGATTGCAAGTTTCAGTCACCATCTATTTTTTTACTATGATTTTTTCACCCGATCATTAATTATAGGGGAGCATGCATGATCGTTAATTACAAGTTTTAGTCTACATCTATTTTTTTACTGTGATTTTTTCACTTGATCGTTAATTATAGGAGCATGGTTGTTAATTAAATGTTTAGATCGCGAGTTTCAGCCGGCATCTGTTTTTTGTACCACAAATTTGTTTTTTGGATCATTAATTATTGTGAACATGATCATAAGTTACAAGTTTAAATCATGAATTTTTCAAAAATTACATAGAGTTGATTCAACAAAAATACAAATTTAGATTGCGAATTTCTAGTCTTCTTGCCTTCTTTAATAAAGCAATGATGCTCTTGGCGATGTTGGTAGTAATCACATTTTCCCTTTTACCGGGAAGAACGATGATGCCCATTTTTCTTTACCTATCTTATTAAGTCATTCGTACACATCGGGGTATGTAAGTGCACGATGTTGCATGTAATTCTCAAACATGGCTCGCTTGCATTTGCTTACACCCTTGTTTAAAAATTTATCATTTCCATACATCATAAAAACAAACACTAGATTTTATGGTCATTACTTGCAAATATTGGTATATTTATGTATTAATAGATATATAATCAAAATATAACAAGGGTAAAATTATAAAGAATATGAATTCCAGACAAATCGATTAATCTATTTTAAGATCGCTAATTATAGTGCAATTATTCGTGAATTTGTGGAAACTCACAGTCAATCGTGACTTGGTGGAAAAATCATGATCAATCATGAATTGGTGGACATGCAAATCGCGATTATTAACCATGACATTTTTCCGATCAATTAATGATTATGGGTGAACACTAACTTTTCATGATCGACTGACCGCTAATTGGTCAGAGTAAAGATTGATCTCGAATGTTTTGATAAGATCACAAATAATTATAGATTGATCGTGAGTTTCTGTAAGCGATCGCGAATATCAGAAATTCCATCATCTTCAACCTATTGACTTCGAATCTTTCAACATGGAGGATCCTTTCACGAATCCTCTATTTTACTTTTAAAAAAATTCTATTAGATTACAAAATGACATGAAAAATAAGAGAAAATGAGGGATAAAAAGAAATTCGAGAGAGGGAGAGAGAATAAACCTTAACTTTGATTATACAGAGAATGGATAAGAGGGAGAGAAAAATCTTAAATTTAAAACCAGTTACCATCCCTAACATTACCCATGTAATTATTCATCTCATTCTATCTACAACATTACCAAAGGTGAAAAAAAGACAAACACATGCAATGAGGGAGAGAGAGAGAGTATCCTCCCTTTGTGAGTGCTGATAAGTGGTCTCTCCAATCACTGACTATGTCACAATGAGGAGTCGGGAGAGAATGAGGAAGAAGAAGTGGGGTCGTAAAATCCCTTTCATAGTCTTTTGCTTTAATTAGAATGAAGATAGAGACATAATTGTCTTGAAAAGTGCTTTGGGTGTATAAAAATAAAAAATTGAAAATGGGGTGTATTTTGGGTCCCTCAAAGTGTAACGACCCCAAAACCCCACTTTGGTCATAATGGGACTTTGGGCCCGCTACATTACTTATCCCTGCTTGACTTCAATTACAATAAGGTAAAAACTAAAGATAATCTCTCAAAATAGCAACTATAAAATTTCTTTCCATAAAAGCATCTCCTCCGATATATAATAAACCGAAATGATCCAATTTCGAAAACATATACTAAAACAACTTTTTTTTTTTGTTGATATATATAACACAAACTCACACACACACTCCAACATGCAACAAAGCACAGAGCACCCACACTAAAACAACATCTACTAATAATTCTCAAGTCTATAACAAGTTCTCATTCAATAAAACTGAAATTGGAAATAAACTAATAGTACGGGAACCGGTCAGGATCCCGGGCTCCATCAACCGGAACATCACTTTCTTCTCCTTCCTCAATATACTTCTCTTCCACCCAAGGAGTAGCAGGCTGATCTTGTGCTAGACTTGAACGATAAAAACAGGTCGATTGAGCATTGAATACTCAGCAGATATCCAAACTAACCAACAGTAACACATGCATATATCAAATATCCAAATCATGTAACAATTGTAAAGTTAATAGCAGTTTAATATAACATGAACATAATCAGAGTGTGGCAACATGTGAACATCATGACTTAACCTGACTCATGTACTTGTGTGACTTTTGAATTTGTGACTCTTGGACTTGTATCATGAATGCCATGCATGCTTGTTTTCCCATAAAAATAGTCATCGAGGTCTTTGTATTTAGATCCATGGAGGTGCATCGACATAAGCGTAAGCCCCTATAGCTCTTAAATCCCAAATGTCCATGATAATTATCCAAGATTTGAAATCTTATCCATGGAGAGCATCAACGAATACCGGAGTTACTTGAATTTCAGGGTCTTTGTAAAATCATTCAGTGTTCTTATCATTGTACTTGTATTTCGGTATTTAGAGTCCTTGTACTTGTATTTCAGTATTTAGAGTCCTTGTACTTGTACATGTCCTTATCCTTGTATTTCAGTATCTAGTGTCCATGCAATGTCCGTGTTCATGCTTGTGTACCCGTGAGACTTGTAAACTACCACACATGTGAACTTGTGCTTGAGTGTCGTGATTAACATCCGAATTCAATCATCACCTAGATTCCATCTTCCGTTAAGAAACTCTGCTAGGTTATATCTCCCTAGTTAGAGAATTCTCGATAAGGAGGATTTCTTCTAAGCATTAGCCTACCCGAATATCAATCACTATGCAATTTGAATAAGCATAACTTATCATAACATACTTCTGATCTTGGCATGCTCATGCTAACATTTCTAATATCATTATTAGGCATAATTCATCATAGAATATCTTATCATACTCATACAAACCTTTTCATATCATCACTTTCCATACTTAGTCTTCTTAGGCATTTCAACAAACACTTACAATGCGTTAGTTATGTATACAATACCTTTCCATTTTCACATTCCATACCCATAACATACCCATCCATAACTACATTCACCCATTCATCATCCATCACTTCTTCATTTTAACCCATCCTCCATCATTTCCATACATCCATAATCCATAATTTAATTTAAGCAACTAGTATAAGAATCAATTCACCTCCTTAATTAGACAGGCCATTTCTTTACTAATTCATCATTTAACATACTAAATCTATAAAGTTCATATTTTTGTATTGACATATCCCGGTGTCAAAACAAGTGAGTCTAGGTGTGTATTTTGTGTCATTGCTTTCAAGCATTCACGACAAGTGAAGTTGAAGACCGAAAAAGACCCGTTGAAGTCTCGGTTGATCATTTCCTTCATAAGATGGTAAGTGACCTAGATACCATACTACCATAGGTGGAAATTGACTTAGAATAATCCTGATATCATACCTTAGGTGGTGAGTGACCTAGATTAATCATACGGACCCTAGGTGGTGAGATAAGTAGTGCAAAACAACTTAAAAATGCTGAAATTTTTCAAAAAACCAAAGTTGCTTGTTTTGGGCATATCTCCCAAACCGTAGCTTAGATTTTGCTCCATAATATGTCAAAACCACCATGTCGAAAAAAGCTACAACTTTCATGAATGGTGTGAGACCTAAAAACGAAGTTTTAATTTCAGATTTGCACCCCAGGATCGACCCTGACCATTTAGGGTCGACCCTGGGTATAGAAATTTTTGTATGAGGAAAATAGGCAGAGAAGTGAAAAAATGGGGGTTGACCCTGGAGGATGATCCGGTCGACCGAAAGGTACACTTTGGTTGACCGACCCATCCTTGTGGGTCGACCCTGATATGGAGTTTTGCTATAATTCCTTCTAAATCAATTTTTTTTTGACTTTTTTGGGTTTTTAAACCACTTTAGCAACTTCTAAAACCTTGTTTTTGATCCTCTATTTATTGTGAACCCTTTTATTTCGTGGAGTACAACTTTGGGAAAGTATTGAAAAGGTTTTTAACTCCTTCTAGAGTTTATAAAAGCTTTGGAATATTATTGTTATCCTCCCCTTGGTTAGCTTCCTTCAACCTAGAGTTTGCAAGCCTAAAACTACAATTTTGCTTGTTTGGACTTGTCCTTTGAAGGAGTCCATCTAGGTATTGATTTCTATCAAACCATCAACCCGTTCTGGATAGAACACCTTGGCTGGAGTGTTCCGGAGCCTTTGCGAAGGAGATCGATCCGAGAAGGATCGTGGATGTGTGAATTGGTCGGTGGAATCCGAAGCCGTCATTGACGGAGATCAATCGGAAGGTCATGGATTGTTTTCGAGACACAAAGAGAAGTACAAGAGGCTGTTGTTGATCACGGGACTTGTGAGTACGTGATGACTTTTCGAGGTGTGGAGAACTAAGAACTGAAGGATCGTGGTGTCGAGTCCGAGGAGTCAAGTTCGAGTCTTGTAAGTTCTTGTTTACTTTGTCTTAGTGGATTCTCATGGCTAGACTAGGTCCTGTGGTTTTTCCCGAAAGGGTTTTCACGTAAAAATCCTTGTGTTGTGGTATGCTTGGCTTTCTATTTTCCGCACTTAAAGTACATCATCTCTTAACTTAATAACTTAATTGTTAAAACATAAAAATGGTAGATAGACTTATAGGAAAACCGAACCATCCCCTTATCTTGTGAGATTCTCAACTCATACATAGATTTGGGATTCACCGAATTGTGATTTTTTCAAAATCAACAATCATAATAATACAAGAGTTAGACTAGATATGATATTAACCTCAATTAATATTCAAATCCTTAATTCATGCATATTCATGTAAATCTCTTGATAATCCATAACCTATTCTTATTTAAACATGCAAAACATCTTAAAAGGGTTAATTATGAGGGATATCGACCTTAGGGATCCTTCCCTTAGATCCAAATCGCTAGATGAAGCTCCTTCAACTTTGGGTTGATCTTCAAGCTAATCTTCTCCTCCTCCAAGCAAAACCCTTCTTCTTTAAGCTAAATCTTCTTAAAATCCTAGGTTTTCCCCAAATCTCTCTTAAATTAGGTTAAAAACCATTTAGAGTCTAAAACCCTTGAATTAGAAGTGCTATTTATAGCCTAGGGGTTTACAACCCTCATTTCCGAACTTTTAAAAAATTCTGTGCACAATGCGGTCGATTGTACCTACATTACAAGATATCGCACCTGAGGGTGATCTGTCTCATATCACACAAAGAGTTTCTATAATTTACTGACTGAGTGCGATTGATCGCATCTTACCTGTGATCGATCGCAGCTAGCACAGTTCCTGTTGTTTTTCAACAGCACCAGCACTAGCACCCTATCTTCTTCAGCATCAGCCCATCAATATACTTATTTTACTTTAAAACATTTAAGTAAATGTTTCATTTACTTTAAGTTTTAAATTAAAATAAGAAAGTACCCCCTATTTGGATTCAATAAAAAATACTAAAAAAAATCAAATTCCTTATAAATCAAAATCTCATTTTCCAGTTTTAGGCTAAAAACTGAAAATCTCTTTCCTCGTAAGATTTTCGATAGCCGAGTTAACTACTCTATACTTAATATTAAAATCTTATAAAATCACATACCTTTATTTAACCTATAAACATTCATTTCCGGGAAAAATCATCTCAAAATTCAATAATTTATGTTTTTGCTACAACCACACCCCTTCTAGAATTTTTGACATTCCTACATTTAATAATTTTAAATTTTTATTTAAAATTATTAAGGAACAATGCATCATATATATTAAAACACATCATTGACCATTTAAACCCTTATTAATCGTATAAATGATATGAAAGAAAATTTGGGTCTCTGTACAAAGAACCCTGGGTGTATTTAGGGAAAAAACCCTACTACATAAGAAAGTAAAGGAAAAGGAAAAAAATAAAAATAAAGAATTTTGTTTAGATTAACTATGAAGAGTTCGTAGGAGCAACCCAAAAATGTCATGACTAGATAGTTTGGGAATTACTGGAAAATATTTTAGTTGATAGAAATACCTTCTTTTGTATCCTAATTTCTAAACTACCCCCTTCTCAAAAGCATATTTTTGGGTTGCTTCCGTCGGCTCTTGAACTTGAGCTCATCTTCAAAGTTAATCTCAATTTTCAAAGGAAAGAAACAAAAAATGAAATATTAATAACAATAAAAAGTACGAAAAGATTATTTTCGTGTGCGTATTCTGCTATAGTGGAATGCACACACCTCCCCAGCTTGCCATTTGTCTCTTTTGACTCCCGTTAACTATTATTAAGATTCACTATCACTTAAGATTAATGAATCTAATATTGATTTTTATTAAAAAAAAATTAACTCTTGGGTTAGTTAATCTTAACACCGTACGATATCACATCAGCTAACATACTCGCATTCATTTCAGTACTTAAAGCAAATATATTCGTTTAAGGCAAATATATCCGTTGATGTGACACCGTCTCATTCACATTTGGGTGGTAACGCAATAGAGTGATCTTGTAGGACTTTATATGTGCCATGGGATGTATGTTGACTAGGGCTACACAAAGCCCGTTGGTGCGACTCGGCTCGGCTCGGTTTGGTCTGAGATCGGCCCGGCCCCGAAAGCTAATTCAAGCCAAGCCAAGCCTAGAAAAAAAGCCCGAAAGATAATTCAAGCCGAGCTCGGGCCAACCCCAATGTGGCTTGGCCCGGCTCGATGGAGGTTCGGTTTGGCCCAAACTCGGCCCGGCTCGAATATTATTAAAATAATAATAAATAAATAAAAATATTATTTATATATATAAATAATATAAAATATTATTATTATTTTTTTTAAAAAGGATTCAAGCCGAGCTCGAGCCAAGCCAAGCCTGGCTCAAGCTTGAATCAATTTGGGCCGAGCCAAGCTTCAAGCCAAGATTTTGAATTTGGGCCAAGCTTCGGGCAGCACATTCAAATGCCATTTCGGGCCTAGCCGGGCTTCAGGCCGAGATCAAATCTATTCAAGCCGAGCCGGGCTTGGCCAAGCTCGGTCAAGCCCAGCCCGAATACAGCCCTAATGTTGACTTGAGCACTAGGTTGAGAATTAATTAGGGGTGTAAACAAAGAGAATAGAGTAGTGATTAGCTGACCCTGGGTTCGCTTCTTATCTTACCTCTATGCTAGGGCTGTCAACGGGTCAGATTCGGACCGGATCTGCCTAGATCCGAATTTGATCTGATTAAGAATCTGATAGATTCGAACCAGATTCAAGATCCGGCGGATCATGAATTAATCGATCCGAATCCGATTATATTTGTAAGATCCGAATCCGATCTGATTCGATTAAGGTTAATTTAAAAAAAAAACTCTATTTTAATTTTTTTTAAAATCTAATAATACCTTAATTAACTCAAATTAATTGTTAATTTGTTTTAAATTAATACTTAATGCATAGAAAATCTATTTAATATATTTAAATCATTAAGAAAAGTTATTATAATCAGATTGGATTTTAATCGGATCGGATCACCCTATATCCAGATCCGATCCAATTATAATCGGATTCCACCGATCTGATCCGACGGATCACATATAGGGTCCAAAGTCCTGCTAATCGGATCGGATCCGGATCTTGATCCGATCCATTGACAACCCTACTCTGTGCTCTCGTGTCCCTTTTAACACCCTTTTAACCCTAATTAAACTTAACTAAATTAAAGTTTAGTTTTATTTTTTTTGAAAAACTAGGGTGAGTGAATCTTTTCTATTGTTGATGACTGTGAGTATTTAAAAGTGGGACGTGGACCAATGAAGACTTTGTTACATAATAGAAATCACAGATATGTTAAGCATTTCCAAGAGGATATGATCCCAACTCGACTTATAAGTAGGAGCAGTGATAAGCGGAGCCATGGGTCCGTTATATATCTTACCCCATGTCTCTTTTAACATCCCTTAACCTTATTTAGGCTTTACTAAATTAAAATTAAGAATTTTTTTTTTTGAAAAACCATGGTTGGATTGCGTGATCTTAGGAGTAACCGAGTCTTAACCACAATTGACGAGTATTTAAAATTGGGGGCGTGGGCAATGAGGATCGACCATTCCCTTACCTTACAAAATAGAATCACGGGTACATTAACTATAGAGCGTTGGGAGTTGGGACCCGTCAGTGACTTATGTTAGATGGTGTAAGGTTGGCTCCCCAATCCCGATTGGGTGATACCGTGATAATGGGGGCACCGGTCGGTCAATGTTTATTTGGACCGTGATTATTAGTGAGTATGTTGTTGACGCAGCGACTTCAAGTCAATCTGGTGGTGATTTTTTTTTCCATCCATGTGTTTGGAAGAAGGCTTCTCAAAAATATGGGTTCACACCATTGGTTTCTAAGTTACTAATTTTACAAAATGCTACCCCCAATCGTAGTCGTAATAGCAGTCACAATCACAGTTGCAGTCTTCCCTAGACGTAAAGTGGTCACATAAGTGTATCGATCTAAATGTGTTATAGGGTAACAACAACACATGTTACTGAACCCACATTGCGTCTAGGGTTAACACTCCTCTTAATTTTAAGGTATTAATTTATGATAATATAGATGAAGGTCAACAATTTTTTTCTTGCTAATGATGGGATTACCACTAATGAAAGCAAGTAATAGAAACTAACATTTTGTAAGCTTTTCCCACATATTACTTTTGTCTTTGGTGAGAAAAAAACAAATTAATAATTACCAAGAAGATTATTATTCATCTTAGTGGTGTATATTAGTTGAGTTTAACTATGAACAAGAGTTCTAGTTGAAGAGATAATCTGAACAACTGAACAACCAAAAATATGCCTTGATAGCCTAATAAGAGTATTTTGAAATTATAGAAAAAAATTTAACAATCTTCACATTTCTTTTTGAGATTAACTATGCTAGGAGCTCTGGGTTAACGATCCAACTAGAACAACCAAAAATATGCTTTCCAAATGACCCATCTTATGTTCAAGCTAGACCCCCCTTTCATTAATATAATTTTGCACTTTTAACCAAAAAAAGGAGGAGTTTGGAAATTACAATACAAAGGAATGCAAATTTTCTACCAACTAAAAGTTTTTCTTTTGTACTATGTTTGGTTGTCGTGAAAATAGGTGAAAACATGGAAAATAAAAGAACATTTTAGATTTTTTATACAATTTGTAGTTGTGTTTTGTCTAATTTTCTTTTCTTTACTTATTCACTCGGCAACCAATCAAATCATAGCTTTAATTTCCAAACCACCCTGTCAAGGCTTATGTTTTTGGGTCCAGTTGGCTCTTAACGGGATATTTTATTCAAAGCTAATCTCTTCTTTTATCTAAGTAATTTTCAAACAATCCCCACCATATGTTGGGTTGCTCGAATTATCTCTTCAATGGGAGCTACTGTTCATAGTTAAACTCAACTTAATACACTATAATAAAAAATAAAAAATAAAAAATTCAACTATTATACAACATTGATCCTCATTTACGACCCCTTTTATCCAATCTTGGTCCCCTTATTGTCAAGCAATTCACACTACCATCGTCTTCATTCCTCAAAGGAAAAAAAAAACAAGTTGGAACACCCTCCACTATGGCTTACAGAAGAAAAGATGAACTCACAACAATTAAGTATCCTAAACGAAATATATATAGAGATATTTATTTTCTATAATACATAGGAGTATATTCCAATATACTGTGTCATCGACTACATCTTTAACTACTACTTTCATCTAAATAAAATACAGATATTAATTTCCCTGTACCAACATCAAACAAGTAGCCCATCCACTATTTCTACTTAGATACTTCTAATTTTTAATCTGAGACAGCATGGTTCGAACTTCCTTACTGTTGGGTCTCTCCTTTGGATCTTCCACACTACAGAAGCAAGCAATCTTTAGAACAAGTAGCATCTGATTCTCAAACCCATTTCCCATCAGCTTAGGATCAATCGCTCTGGTTGGTTTCTCAGAGCTCATCACATTCCTCAGCCATTTCACTTGGCTCATCTCATCAGTATGCTGAAAGAAATCATCAGACGGAAGCTTCCCCATAACCAAAACCGCCAACAGAACTCCAAAGCTGTAAATGTCACATTTGTCGGTAAACTTGAGCGTCTGGTGATACTCCGGTGAAATATACCCCACCGTTCCGGCCACATTGGAGGTAGTCACATGGGTGTTCGCGTCAGGGACTGCCTTGGCTAGCCCGAAATCCGCAATTCGTGCTTCCATATCGTCGTCGAGAAGGACGTTTGCTGGCTTCAGATCTCTGTGGATTATACGTGGGCTGTGGTTCATGTGGAGGTACTCGAGTCCTGCAGCGACACCCAAAGCAATCCGGTACCGGGCATTCCAGTCTAATTCTCTGGTTCCTTGTGAGACCTGGTTCAACACATCTTGTAAGCTTCCATTTTTCATGAACTCGTATACTAGGTAATGGCAGTCGGGTCTTGAAACATGGGCTAGTAGAGGAAGTAGGTTCCGGTGCCGGATTTGACCGACGGTTTGGATTTCTGATCGGATTTGCCGGAGTTTCTTGTTTAGAAGCTTGCTATCTTCTTCTGTGAGTTCAGCAGCGTCGAGTTGGGCTTGAATTATCTTCTTGATGGCAATCATTTTCCCGTTGCTGCCGGGTAATTCAGCTTTGTAAACTTCTCCACAGCCTCCTCTTCCTATGAGCTCAAGAGATGAGAGTCCATCTTCCTTCTCTAAAAAGGCTAGATCTTCAGCTTTCTTGATCATTGGACTGTAGATTGATGGGCCTGAGTACTTCTCTCCTCCCTTGATGATAATCAAGAACAGTTTAAACAGCACGCACCATATGAATCCTGATATAATTCCAGCAATTGTACCGGCAAAGAACCCAAAGATCCAACCTTTCAGTTTCCTTTTGCTTTTGTTATGTTTGTCGTGTACGGCTAAAGGAGCAGGGGCTGCGGAATCATCTGAATTGGAGGATTTATTGTTCGACTTCGAATTCGAAGGAGCCATGGCATTTCTTGTCGAATTCTCGGCAAATATATAGCGTTTTGGAAGAACGTTCAGCCCAGATACTGGATATTCCAGCTGGTTCATTGCCGGAACTGGGCCTCGGAGATAATCATTCCCCGAAAGGTTGAGAAATCGGAGATTACGAAAAGAACGCAACGATGTTGGAATTTTTCCGGTGAACAGATTGTCGGCAAGAGAGAGGTTTTCGAGGTTCGGAAAATATTTCAAGAAGCTCAAGTCCCCAGAAAAGCTATTCGAAGAAAGATCGAGGACTCGGAGACTTAAGAGCGAAGAGAATTCCGACGGAATTTTACCGGAAAATCTGTTGTTTCGGAGGTTCAGGACTTGCAACTTCCGGCAGTCAACGATTTCAGAAGGAATACGGTCAACGAGGTGGTTGTTAGGGAGAGAGAGCTCTTTGAGCTCGGAGAGCCGTCCGATGGACGGAGATAAGAATCCTCGAAGCCCTTTTGATTTAAGGACGATTCGAGTGACTCGGAGTACCGACGAGTCACCGGATATTCTCCTCTCGCAGAGAATCCCATCAGAGTTGCAGGATTGGTGTCCCAGTGGATTTCGTTGACCGTTGAAACCCAAATCAGATTTGAAAAGTGAGAGAGCATCTAGATCTGAATGGTCGAGATTCAATCTCGCCTGGATAAGAAGGGCGAGAGAGAGGAAAACGAGGAAAGAGAAATAGAGTGTACCGGGAAGAGACCCCATGTTATCAGTGAAGTGGGAATTTGTTTGTTAATTTTGATTTATTTATAAAGAAAGCCGCGTGGAAACTTTGGAACGTGGGGACCACTGGCGAGTGTCGAGAGGGATTTGTTAAATAAACTACCATTTCTACCCTAATATTAGACTTCAAATTTTGTCCTGCCCTTATGTTGCCACGTGTCCCTATGGACACTCTTTAACTTTGGTAAGATTCACACAGCCTTAGGGTTTAACCATCTACCCTTAAAAAATATTAAAATTTATTTTTAACATGGGTTTAAATTCACTGATTAATTTTTTTTTTTCTAAAAACCAAGGATAGGTGGACGAATTCGAGAGATAGGTGAATCTTAACCACAATTAATAGGTGTGAATAGGGACATGTGGCGACTTCATGGGCATATCTCTTTAGACTCTGGTTATAACTAGAGAGAATTTTGAGTCCTGTTATTATTTTCCTCTTCTTGAGTGAGTAGGGGCATACCTCAAGTTAAAAGTGTGAGCAATGTGTGGTGTGTGTTAGTTACATGGTAAAATTTCTACCAAAAAAACGATGTGTGCCGGAGGGAGGAGTGCTTTCAATCATTTTTCAAACTTTCACAACACGCAACTCTTTTAACACTTTAAGAAAACAAAATTTTTTTTAGAAAATAACTATCAAGAGTAGCTCCCATTGAAGAGTCAATCGGAGAACCCCAAAAATTGCTTTAGGAAAGAGTATTTATGAAAAAAATGCATTGTTAAAAAATACCCCTATTTATATTCATAATTACTAAACTACTACTACCAAAACCAAATTTTGGGTTGCTCCGGTTGATTGTTCAACCAGAGCCAGAGCTCCTATTCATAGTTAACTTTTTTTTTTCAAAAGATTAATAGCGTATAGGAGCTCCGGTTTAAAAGATAACATAACATATAGGAGCTCTGAGTTAAGAGATAACATAACGAGTCCTTAGCTCGTCAACTGACGCGTGAGGCATACGGCATGACAACATATTACCTCTCCTCTCGCAGATGCCCAAGATCTACACTTAGGGTTATTCAGTTGACACGTGAAATGATGTTCTACTAAGGAGGTGATAGTATGCATCTCAGATGTTCTGTTGGACAGTAATGCATACATTCCCAGCTCATCATGTGTGCTTTTTGGCACCCATTAATTGTGGTTAAGATTTACCCATCCTTAGGGTTAAATAATTTAATTTTAATTTTTAGAAAATATCTTAAAAAAGGTAACCATATGAATGAGTGAATTCATAACCAAGGTTAATTTTTTAAAATATTTTCCTAAAAACTTGGTTTAGATAATTTAACTTTAGGTATGAATGAATCTTAACCACGGTGAGTAGATGTCAAAGAGGACATGTTGTGAGTTTGGAAAGTGTGCATGTACTACTCAACGAAATGTGTAATGTATGTTATCACTCCCCCTAGTTAAATACCTTCCCACACGTCAGTTGAAGAGTATCTTGGGTATCTGCCATGCGGCATACCTAGCTCAATGTGTATGGTTGAGGAAGGAGTGCTGGCTACCCAGCAACATATTTCAACGGTTTTTCAAATGGGAAATGTTTAACTTACCCCTCATTAGACAATGTAGTCAAATGTTTGATCCTCATTGGTTCATGCCTTTTTTTTTTGTCACATACCAACTGTGATTGAGATTCACTTATACGTTAAAGTAATCTAATCTTAGTTTTTTTTTTTTTTTAAACAAAAATATAAAATTTAACTTTCTTAAGTTTAACCATAGTTAAAAGAGTATTAAAAGGACAAGTGAACATCACATTTGACTACATAGTCAAACGCATGGTGGGCTAATCACTGCCCTTTTTTAAAGGCCTCGGTTTGTCTTTGGCGGCCAGAAAGGACTCTAGGGTAACCATAGAATAAGGGACATGTGGCGTTAAAAAAGGAGAGTTATTTCATTTTCTCCCCATGATTTTGACTTCTCCCCACTTGATATCCCTTCTCCTTTATCTCAACACTTTATCACCATGTGTCATATAGTGTGAGGAGAAGTCAAAATCATGGGACCTATGATTTTGACTTCTCCACCACTTTTTTAAAGAAAGCCGCATGGAAAATTTGGAACGTGGGGACCACTGGGGAGTGTCGAGAGGGATTTGTTAAATAA
Source organism: Tetracentron sinense (assembly GCA_015143295.1). Classification (NCBI taxonomy): domain Eukaryota; kingdom Viridiplantae; phylum Streptophyta; class Magnoliopsida; order Trochodendrales; family Trochodendraceae; genus Tetracentron; species Tetracentron sinense. Next base: position 3,880,499 of record CM026573.1, read on the forward strand.
ACTACCATTTCTACCCTAATATTAGACTTCAAATTTTGTCATGCCCTTATGTTGCCACGTGTCCCTATGGACACTCTTTAACTTTGGTAAGATTCACACAACCTTAGGGTTTAACCATCTACCCTTAAAAAATATTAAAATTTATTTTTAACATGGGTTAAAATTCACTAATTCTTAGGATTAATTTTTTTTTTCTAAAAACCAAGGATAGGTGGACGAATTCGAGAGATAGGTGAATCTTAACCACAATTAATAGGTGTGAATAGGGACATGTGGCGACTTCATGGGCATATTTCTTTAGACTCCGGTTATAACTAGAGAGAATTTTTAGTCCTATTATTATTTTCCTCTTCTTGAGTGAGTAGGGGCATACCTCAAGTTGAAAGTGTGAGCAATGTGTGGTGTGTGTTAGTTACATGGTAAAATTTCTACCAAAAAAACGATGTGTGCTGGAGGGAGGAGTGCTTTCAATCATTTTTCAAACTTTCACAACACGCAACTCTTTTAACACTTTAAGAAAACAAATTTTTTTTAGAAAATAACTATCAAGAGTAGCTCCCATTGAAGAGTCAATCAGAGAACCCCAAAAATTGCTTTGGGAAAGAGTATTTATGAAAAAAATGCATTGTTAAAAAATACCCCTATTTATATTCATAATTACTAAACTACTACTACCAAAACCAAATTTTGGGTTGCTCCGGTTGATTGTTCAACCAGAGCCAGAGCTCCTATTCATAGTTAATTTTTTTTTCAAAAGATTAATAACATATAGGAGCTCTGGTTTAAAAGATAACATAACATATAGGAGCTCTGATTTAAGAGATAACATAACGAGTCCTTAGCTTGTCAACTGACGCGTGAGGCATACGGCATGACAACATATTACCTCTCCTCTCGCAGATGCCCAAGATCTACACTTAGGGTTATTCAGTTGACACGTGAAATGATGTTCTACTAAGGAGGTTATAGCATGCATCTTAGATGTTCTGTTGGACAGTACATGCATACATTCCCAGCTCATCATGTGTGCTTTTTGGCACCCATTAATTGTGGTTAAGATTTACCCATCCTTAGGGTTAAATAATCTAATTTTAATTTTTAGAAAATATCTTAAAAAAGGCAACCATATGAATGAGTGAATTCATAACCAAGGTTAATTTTTTAAAATATTTTCCTAAAAACTTGGTTTAGATGATTTAACTTTAGGTATGAATGAATCTTAACCACGGTGAGTAGATGTCAAAGAGGACATGTTGTGAGTTTGGAAGGTGTGCATGTACTACTCAACGAAATGTGTAATGTATGTTATCACTCCCCCTAGTTAAATACCTTCCCACACGTCAGCTGAAGAGTATCCTGGGTATCTGCCATGCGGCATACCTAGCTCAATGTGTATGGTTGAGGAAGGAGTGCTGGCTACCCAGCAACATATTTCAACGGTTTTTCAAATGGGAAATGTTTAACTTACCCCTCATTAGACACTGTAGTCAAATGTCTGATCCTCATTGGTTCATGCCTTTTTTTTTGTCACATACCAACTGTGATTGAGATTCACTCATACGTTAAAATAATCTAATCTTAGTTTTTTTTTTTTTTTAAACAAAAATATAAAATTTAACTTTCTTAAGTTTAACCATAGTTAAAAGAGTATTAAAAGGACAAGTGGACATCACATTTGACTACATAGTCAAACGCATGGTGGGCTAATCACTGCCCTTTTTTAAAGGCCTCGGTTTGTCTCTGGCGGCCAGAAAGGACTCTAGGGTAACCATAGAATAAGGGACATGTGGCGTTAAAAAAGGGAGAGTTATTTCATTTTCTCCCCATGATTTTGACTTCTCCCCACTTGATATCCCTTCTCCTTTATCTCAACACTTTATCACCATGTGTCATATAGCGTGTGGAGAAGTCAAAATCATGGGACCTATGATTTTGACTTCTCCACCACTTGTCCCCTATTCTATGGTTGCCCGAGACAAGCCCTTTCAAAGCCTTTTTCAAACTCTCACAACAAGCCACCCTTTTAATATGTTAAAGAAAACAATTTTTTAAAACTCCAATTATCCCTCAAATCAGAGCTCTTATTTGTCGTTAAAACTTTTTGCTCTTATTTGTAGTTAAAAAACTTTTTTTTTTTCAAAGAGAAAGTTATGGCCTCAATTAAATCTAAAGATAACAGACTTAACAATAAAAAATAGTAACATATGTCCTAACAAGAAGTGTGAGGGATTGAAAGTTTAAGTCTCTGTGATAAAATGGAGTGAAATTGACAACAATATTATTTGTACTTCAGATGTCCTAACAACAAGTGTGAGTGATTGAAAGTTTAAGTCTGGGCTAACATTTCTCTGTGATAAAATGGAGTGAAATTGACAACAATATTATTTGTAGTTCAGAGTTACAAATGATCAATATAAAATATATATATATATATATATATATATGTATGTATGTATGTATGTATATGTATATTTTTTTAGTTAACTCAACTGCACCACCAATGATCAATAATATAGTGATGCATCAAAATTTTTTTTTAACTATTTACTTTAAATTTTATTACTTCAAATTTTAATATATATCTATGTGTCAACATGCACGGGCAGATCCACATGGAGGCTGAAGCCCCCATAGAGTTAGTGATGGACTTTTTGATTTTCAACCAGACGACATATACATTTCGAATTAAACTATTTTTGTCATGTATTAAGAAAAAGTGGACCAGCATATTAAATTTTTTTATAGGCTTAAAAGAGTGAGACGTGTTGTTCAAGTGTGTGGCGTAAACAATATTGCATTAATAACAGCGTATGCATATGCTAGATTTGAAAGCCTATCTAACCTCTGAAGGGCTATCGAACTCGGAGGTAGTGGCAGTGCACACTAATTTCTTATCCTTCTTGTTTTCTTGTCATTCTCAGTATAAATACTAATAATCACTATACGTCATCAAATGCTCATACCGTCATACGACCGCACATTTTTTCTTTCTTCTTTGGTGGACAAGATTAAGATTAGGGGTAGTATTTTCCTGGACAAGGTTCTTTGGTAATTTAGGGGAACGTCATGGATAAGTAATTCCAACTGGAAACTTCTTCATCTCTTCCAAGCATTGACTTGACTGACTTTGACGATTGACCCAAAAGATCGTAAAAGAAAATTGGGCAATGCTAAGTTTCTTTCGTACTCACTTTTTTTGTGGTCCAAACATAACTTATCGTCTTTCATTAAAAGAATGACACATGTTTTCCACTAATATACTCTCTAATTAAAAAGAGAGTGAGACTTGAAAGAAACTGATGCTGGCATTATCCAAGAAAATTTAAGTACTTGGACGGCAGCCGGAAATAATATTTAGCATCTAGCCATTAGATCAAGATCCGATGGCTGTTAAAATACTACAAACCAAAAATATGTGCTTTCCACGAAATTAGAGTCTTCATATGGTATGTACAAGTGGCTCATTGGTTTGTGTATCCCCTCATTAGTATGGTGGTCCCGGGATCGATCCCGCATGGAGGGTGACCTTTGAACAGATAATGACGGCAGCTAAAATAGAGTTTTTTCCTATTGAAACAATGTTCAAGATACCCTCTCCACTACAATCTTTGACATAAGGTGCTTAGATCTACTTGTCTGCCTGTCTAAGTACACATGAACTACTCGAATATCTAGATTCAATGATCCATAAGGAATGTTAGAACTATAGTACATTTGCAGGTATAATAACATTTAAACATACCATAAGTCTAGATTATTAGCAACTGGTCTAGGGCATGACTGTACAACTACACAATTTAAGATAAGACAATTTACAGAAGAAAAAATCATAGGCTAAGTAAGTTTCACATATACTCCATCCATATTGCTTTTTGAATGTCCTTCGCTATTTTTGCAGTTATAGAAAATTAGCACTTATTGAGTGCATCCATCCACTACTTATGAACCACAAACCCATCAGTCGCACCAATCTAACACCGAAGAATACCAAATATAAAATGTCAAAGATCTTTGTCTATGCCTTAATGTGCACCATATCGGCTTTCTTAAGGATGTGCTGTTGCACTAAATCATTTATTCGAACACAAGGTGTGCATTAAGCCATTTATGGAGATGAAGAACAAGAAAAAATAAATTTTCTTTGTTTTTTCGCTTTAATTGAAATATTTAGGAATTGGGAGCAAAATTTTGAATTGGGTTTCAGGGAAAAGGGACATTGGAAAAGATCCAGTAGTCGAATCGGTGCCTCGTATTGATATATAAGGACAAGAAAAAAGAAGAAATCCTCCACAGATTTCTTTACTACAAATGCAAACTATTTTGCACTGCAATTCTGAAAAATGGGTTGTTAGGAAAACAAATGAGTTTTGTTTTCATCAAGGATCTCGATTAGCATTGGATAATAAGAGGGAAAAGAAAATCCAGAGCAGTTGTGAGAGAGAGAGTACTTGGTAAAGGAAGGATCTGCAATGCTCTGATATCCCGAGAGGCAGGGGCGAATCCAGCAGTAACCCTTTCGAAGAGGGGGCTTTCGAAGATGGGGGGAGATCCAGCCGCCGATGAGGAGAGGGAAAGTTCTAGCCGTAACCTCTTCGGAAGAGGGAAAGATTTCTACTGAGGAGAGCAGAACGCGAGGAGAGCAGAACGCGAGAGAGAGTGAGCGGGAAAGATAGAAGAGAAAAAAAAAATTCCCTCGCTTGCTGGTAGATATCGTGCCGTAACAGTAAGCACTTTATGCGGAAAATAAAACGTCCCCACTTATCTGTCGTTGTTTGCGAAACCGGGATTCCCTCTGTTGCGAGCTGTGCTTTAAACGTAAATAGCTGTCCTTTATTTAAGGACTGCTCAACCCCGTCATTATTTGCAACATCTTAGTGTCTTATTTTTGCCTTTTTCACGTAGTGATTGATGGGTGGAGCCCTTGCATACCTACTTTCATTACTAAATATATGAGACTCTGAGTGAGTGAGTGAGTGAGTGAGTGAGTGAGTGAGAGTAGGCGTTGTTATAATGCCCCTAAAAAGAGGTGGAGATTCCGTCACATCACCTACAACACTTGTATTTTTCGTGAATGCAGTTGGGGAAAGGTTTTTCCCTGTGTCCCTTTAGTTTAACTTTGTTCTCAAAGTACCTACTTTTTGAAAACCATTATCTAAATGCGCCCACACACATGTGAAGGAGTTCGTACATGCGAATGTTTTTCATTTTATCCAAACTATTTGAAAGAAAGGCATTTGTGTCCTCTCCATTCTCATCAACCATGGAGAACTCTCTTCGTTCCTTATCAATAGTGGAGTTCATTCATTGGTCAATAAGATTCCTCAAACATTTCATTACCTATCGTTTCTGACTGAGATTTCCACGAGCTTCATTAATCATGACATTTTTTTTATTTTAAATCTTAAATCCCAGGTTAGATGGTTTTACATGTGTTTTCTTTGCCTTTAAAAAAAAAAAAAATGATTTACAGTGTGCGGTCGATACTCAACAAGTCGGGTTGATACTGGTTGTGTTCCAAGATTGAAGACGATTTGTATCGATAATATCGATACATGTTAATATGAGTATCGATATGGGTCAATATGAGTATCGATTTTATCGATACAAGGTGTATCAACCATGTGTATCAACCGATATCAACCCTGCATGCAAAAGCTTCGTTAAAACACAATTTTTTTTTAAGTAAAATAAAATTTGTACTAAAATATTCATTAAAAGAAAAAGAGTAATGAACTTCGTGAGATGTAAAGATAAAGAGAGTGAGAAGCTTCTCTAATCTCATATGCACATACGTAAATCATTCTTTTCCTCTTGTTCTTCTTTCAAAACCACTCTTTAAAGTATTGGAGGTAGACTGATAGTGAAGGGGTGTTTCAAAGTTTTCATAAATAAAGAATTATGGAAAAATAGTCATAAGAGATTATGAGAAAAGTTTTCAAAAGGTGAATATTTGAGAACAAAGGCAAAATACAGGGCCATTAGGGAAAAACCCCAATGCAGTTATTATTTGTAAGTAGGGCTATCAAAAAAGCCCATGTAGAAGGGTATCCGGCCCTGCCCTGCCCTCCAAAGCCCTCTGAAGCCCTGCCCTTCCCAGCCCTTGGGCCGGGCAAGGTTCAAAATCTGGAAGCCCTGCTTTTATAGGGCTGGGCCAGGGCTCACCCCGGCCCTGCCCTTTTCTTTAGTTGCTACACGGTAGCTAAGGTCTATAAACCATAAAAGTATATAATATATATATATATATTATATTTATGAAATTACTCATTTCACCATTTCAAACGGTTTAATAGGAGGGTTAAATGAGTAATTTCACATGACTATCGTTAAAACCCCTCGAGACCTCAACACTCGTTACGAACCCTAACCCTAATCTTGTATGCGAAATCACCTCCTCCTGCTTAGAGGATTTTGATATATAAATTTTGTTCTGTATAGTTTTACTTTGTTTTATTCTATCATGTATGCTTGTCACTGACAAGGAAAAAAAAATTAACTTTGTCATTGCTCTTTTTGTTGCAATGTCGGTCCCAAGCCCGGATAAAAGAGGAGGATATCCATTTCCATGTCAGGTTGACAGTCAGTGTAGAAAAAAAATCTCGTCATCTCAAATCACAAAAAAACTCTTTCTTTCGGCCCTTTGGCCCTGCCCTGGCCTTGAGGGTAGGGCAAGGGCCCAATCAATCCCGGTCCTTGAAGGGCTAGGGCTGGGCTAGGGCCCTACTCTTATAGGGAAGGATAGGGCTAGGGGTGACCCCTGCCTTGCCCTTTGACAATCCTATCTGTAAGGTGAATTGTTTTTTGATCACGTCTGAGCCGCAATGCAACGGTTCCTTTCTCATATTGTGATTTGTGAACCTAATGGTGACCAAAGGAAAAAAGAAAGATACTATTTATGGGAAAAAGAATTTCAGCAGACCCGACTTCGAAAATCTAACATTTGACTTAACCTCGACTCAAAATTAGGAAATATGATAAACATGACATTAAAGAGGGTTTCAATACCTTTCTAATGGTTTAAGAATCATTCAATTTTGATAAGCGGTGAAAAAACTAGAGTTTCCTAAAGTTTGAGGGTATGTTAAGGCATCCCCCTCTTTACGAGTTTGATTAAGCCTTAAACACACTAAACCAATTAGATATAAATACTTAAGAATTAAAACATCACAAAGACTATTATACTCATAATACTTGCATAAAAAGTATGAAAAAGATTCGGGTCTCTACACAAACAAATCATATCATATTATCATAATCATAAATAGCACACACATGGCTTAATCGTGGCAGCATCGATAGGCGATGTACTTCTCCATAGGGCGGTCGCATTCTGCACAGAGTACCCTATCTGGGATTTCTGAGGTGGGCCCGGGAAAAACCAGGTGATTGCACGGAATGTTGCTGGGATTGTCTTTGATGTATCCCTCACTCGTCGGCTAGAGACCTTCAGCGTCAACGCGATGCTTCCACGAATCGGACGATGCAAAGTAGTTCAAAATTGTGTTGTCTTTCGCATTAAACATCTTAGCTAATACCTTACCGAACACTGCCCATGGCTGATCACGAATATCAAAGCTATAAATCCCAATCTTCATGATCTCCGTCATTTCCCAAGTTTCATGAAATAGCTCCCCATTGATTAGAATAAAGTTCGTGATGGTTCGCCTAATCAGGTTGGTTTTTCCTATGAGAAGAATTTCTTCAGAAATTCTTGCTGTAATTGAGCCCCTGAATCTATAAATTTGACCTCTAAAAAATTAAGCCAATACTTGGCTTTGTCTTTTAGAGAGAAGGGGAAGATGTGCAATCTAAGGGTATCATCCGAAAATCCTTGCAATTTGAATGTGGTACAGATCTCATGAATTTCGTCAAGATATTTATAAGGATCTTCATTATTAAGTCCATGGTAGGATGGTATCATCTGAATGATACTGGACTTAATCTCATAGTGGGCTACCGATGTTTTTGGTAGCCGTATGCAGGAGGGGGATAGATATGTAGGAGTAAAATACTCCTTCAAAGATTTGATTGTGTCATGTTCTTCCACTATGTTCGGGAAATGAATAGCTTCTAGGTTTGCTCTAGGGAGGGTAGAAGCCTTAGCTTTTGAATTTAATTGGAATATGGCTGAAGCCTTGAGAAACCTAGCAGTATGCTCTAACTCTGAATCAAGGGGAAATAAATCAGGATTGCAAGATCCCCTACCATGCATACACCCTATAGAAATACTCTATATGTGACAGACACCAAATTAAAATAAATATTTACTTAAAGAAGTAAATACTTACAAAGCTCTCCTGCTTTCCAGATCTTGAGTAAGCTTTTGCAATTCTGCAGTTTGAGCGATTCGGTACCTGAAAACACAAATATTTCAAATTCAAAAAATAGAAAATATTTTTTGGATTTTTTGTATGATTAATTTAAAGTTAATCTTTCAAATTAACAACTAGACAGTTCTAGCTGTCCCCGACAACGGCGCCAAAAATTGATCGTTACATAATTTAAATTATTCCTTATAGTAATAATTCCGTAGAATAGTACTAGTAAGGGTATCGAACCTCTGAGGACTATATTGGTTTCGTTGCCTTTTATCCAGATTAATTCTAAACTAATGATTTGGACAATTAATTTTTGCTAGATTAAACTAAAACAATTAATTAAACTAAGGGAAATTTCTAATTTAATTATCAACTACTGGGTTTTTAAATCCTTTGGAGAGAAGATCTAGGGTAATCGAATCCACCACTAACCTCATAACTAATCCTATTTTGAATTCATTCAAACCTCTTGATTTGCAAACATTACAGTTAGAGTGACAGCACGTCCCCTCTCAACTGATTAAGAAAAGTTCAAGGGATCAAGCCTTAGGCATATCGTATCTTTGGTTAGCACAAATGATACACACTAATCTACGGTTGTGTAATCATTCGTCTTCCCATAGCATAAGATATCTTAGGACTTAGTCTCTCGATATATTAAAACAATTCCATAAAACCTATGTTGAAATTCTAATGAAAATTAACACAAATGAGTTCAATTTCAATTTCCTAACACCTAAGACAAGGATGAAAATTCAATTGAAATCGAATTTAAACAATAAAATTGGTTGATGAAACAACCCTCTCATTATGCAATCAATGTCTTACAAAGAAGAAATCTAAATAAAACAGAATAAAAGACACAGTTATTGGGCTAGGGTTTCATCGAAACCCTAGAATGAAAATTTAGTTCATCGCGAGGAAGGAGTACGCCGTCTTCATAGACAAAAATGACGAACTCTTTTTCACGGCTTTCTTAATCTCCAGAGCTTCTTCTCTTCTTTTTGATTCAAAATCTCTAATAATGATTATGGCTAAGGGATTTATAGAGAAAGAGAGAAAGATAGAGTCCTTGTTAATTTAGGAGTTCTAATTGAGTGTAAACTCTTTTCTTTTCTTTTCTCTATGAAATAGGGCTTTTAACACATCCAAAACTGGGCCCAAATGAAGACTTTTCGCGGAATTATAGAAGTCAAAACGTAGGAGGGGCGATTGATCGCCCCCTCTGGGTGATCGATCTCCCAGAGCAGAATTCCACAATTTGTTTGGTATTTAGTTCTTTCTTTGGTCTTTTTCTTCTTGAGATCCTTATGAGTCTTCAAAGCTTTATAACTCTTGCATTTTACACTCTTTTTCTTGCATGAACCTGAAACTAATTGAAACTACCAAGTAGCATAAAATGATTTATAAGGGAACTCTAAAGGGTTAACAAGTTAAGTTTGAGGTGCATATATGTGTAACATCTAGCACCGATCAATGATGATGTAAGTTTTGCGCTATTGATGACATAGATGATGATTTTATTTTGTAATACTTTTTTGTTAATGTAATTGTGAGTATAAACAATCAGTCTTTTTTTTTATTTTTTTTATCTACAGACTTGAGAGTTGATGATGTCTTGGTCAATTTTGATGCCTTGTTGGAAAACTTGGAATGAATTGGATGTTGAAATGATAGTATGAACTTATTATTGTTGACAATTAGCTACTTATCTTGTATATTATATAATCAAAATGTTAGATATATTAATTAGTATTATTTATCTATTTTATATAATAATAATAATTATTTTTAACTTTCCTGAATTTTTCACGATTTTCCCCGAATTTTTCAAATTTTTCCGAACTTGAACCTTGTTGAATTATTCAGGAATTCTGACTTTGTGACTATGTTCTGTGGTTCCTCATGCTCACAACTTATCAACCCCAGGTGTATTCTGAGATGTTTTGAGGCAGTGTTGGGTCTTCGAGTCAATTTGAGCAAGAGTGAAATTGTACCTGTAGGTGACATTCCCTATAGTGATCTCTTGGCCATTTGTCTAGGGTGTCAGAAAGGGTCCCTTCCATCCACTTACCTCGAGTTGCCGCTAGTAGGGCTGTAAATGGATGCGTATATTATCCGTATTTGATTCGTATCCGAATCCGTTTAGTCGGATAATTATCCGAATAGGTATCATGTGGAGCGAATTCGGATAGTAAAAATACTATCCGTTTATAATCGGATACGGATTCAGATATTAATATATCTGATCCGATAAATATCCGTCTGATTATATAATATATATAAATAATATATTTTAAATTTATAAAATTATTATAACCTTTAAATATATTTTTTAAATAAAAACTTATATATTTTTACATTTTTAAATATTAATTTATATTTTTTAAATATTTTTAAAAATAGGATAATTCAGATATTATCTGAATCCGAATATTTTAATCGGAGTCGGATACGGATATCATATTTCACTATCTGCCGGATATTTATTCAGATTAGATATCTGGATATATAATCGGATACGAATTCGGATATACCAATATCCGCTCCGTTTATAGCCCTAGCCGCTAGGGGCGCCATTCAAATCCAAAGATGTATGGTCCCCGATGATTGATAGATTTTCAACGCGGCTTGCAATGTGGAAGTCTTCCCTCCTTTCTAAAGATGGGAAGCTGAACCTCATAAAACTCTATGAAGTCTCCCCACTTATTATCTCTCTACCCTAACTATTTCAAAGTCCATTGCCCTGACCCTTGAACGCCTCCAACGTAATTTCCTTTGGCATAAGTGTGGTGATAAGCGAAAATATCACCTAGTCAATTGGGTTCAAATCTGCAAAGCTGTCGCAGTAGGAGGCCTCAATCTTGCCCCACTCAGTGCGGTGAATAGGGCTCTTGGGTAAGTAGGTATTGCGGTTTGGCGAGGAAAGGGAGAGCCTTTGGTGGAAAGTGATTGTGGCCAAATATGGGTTTGCATCTTCTTGGTTGCCTAGGGGAGTTAGAGGTCCTCACGGCTGGGCCTTTGGAATGTATTATGGAGGTAGCTTCGTCTCTAGATCATTTCATCAGGTTCAAGTTGGGCAATGGGGTCGACATCCAGTTTTGGTATGATGTCTGTAGTGGTCAGTTGAGGCTTAAGGACCATTCGGGTTTATTTTTCTTCTGCCTCTCAACAAAGAGGCGTCTATTACTGAGTATGTCGAGCGCTTGGGTAGTGCTATAGTCTGGTGTCCTAGATTTAGCCATTTAGGAGGGCTTTGAATGATTGGGAAGTCGAGGATATGCAGAAGCTTCTAGCTCGATTGTGTAGAGATTGAATCTGAATCCCTTGTTTCTATCTTATATAATAAGAGTAAATTAGTCTTGTGTTATGTTATTATGCACGTGTTAATTATGGCTAAGTTGTGCTACGTGTTAAAAATATTTAAGTGTTGAAAATGGTGGAAAAACAGAGCATACGATTGATCGCATGAGACATACGATCGATCGCACTCAGTCGAAAAACCGAGAAATTCTATGTCCTGATTACGATCGATCGTAGGAGATCTACGATCGATCAGAATCAGTCAAATACCTGGGAAATTTTCTAGGAAGTTTGAGATAGATCATCCATCAGGTGTGATCGATCGCACTAAGAGCTACGATCGATTGTAGTGCATGTGCGATCGATCGCAGTCGCGCGTAGGTGTTTTTAAAAGAGTTACAGAAATGAGGGTTTTAAACCCCTAGACTACAAATAGTACTTCTAATTCGAGGGTTTTAGACTCTAAAGGGTTTCTAACCTAATTTAGGTGAGATTTGGGGAAAACCTAGGGTTTCAAGAGAGTTTTGGCTTGGAGAAGAAGAAATTGCTCAAGGGAGAAGAAGATTAGCTTGGAGATCAACCCCAAACCTTCAAAGAGCTTCATCTTACGATTTGGATCTAAGGGAAGGATCGCAAAGGTCGATATCTCTTCTAATCTAACTCTATTATTGATCTATGGTATGATTTCTCATGATTAGATAAGATTATTGAATGTTTATTGTGAAAATGAGTTGATTACTATGCTTGAAATTTAAAATGAGCAATTAAATGTATTTGGTGATTTTGTGAAACATGATAAAGGGAATTGATATTGTATTAAAGTATGTGATGATGTTTATATTGAATGAGATAGATGTAAATGATAGTGAATGGGTGCAATGGCATGGATATGGTTTGTGGAGGAAGGGAAATGATAATGGGTGAGTTTTGATTGTATGGTTATGATTTTGTAGATGGATATGAATGGATGATAGAGTGTGAATAATGGAGGAAGGGCAATGACTCTTGAATAATGGATAGGATATATTAATATGGATGCTTTGAATTGTAAAATGTAGAATTGATGTATTGAAATTGTTTAAGTATGTTCAAGAGATTTCAATGCATGTTATGATAAATTATGTCATATCTATACTGCATGGTGATTGACATTCGGTTAGGCCAAAGCCTAGAGGAAGTCTTCCGTGTCGGGAATTCTTTAACTAGGGAGATGCAACCTAGCGGAGTTTCTTGACGGATGATGGAAATCTAGGTGATGACCGAGTTCGGATATTGATCACGATACTCAAGCACAAGTTCACATGTGTGGTAGATTACAAGTCTCACGCGTACATAAGCATGATACGAACATTGCAAGGACACTGGAAACTGAATTACAAGTACAAGTACAAGCACAAGAACAAGCACAAGAAGAGGTATAAGAACAAGAACAAGAACAAGAAACAAGTATAAGTGCAAGAACAAGAACAAGAACAAGAACACTGTATGATTTTATAAGGACCCTGAATTTCAAGTAGCTCCAGTAATCGTTGTTACTCTCTATGAACAAGGCCGAATGGTTTGTTTTGCCACAAATCTAACAATTAACTCTTTTTTCACATCCTTGTTTCCCGACAAAATCATTTTTGTCTTGTACCTCCATTTGAGGTTTCACTCCTAGTATTCTGTTACCACGGTTAGGTGGTTGGCCAGCTTGGGTAAATCGGTGTCCTTTCGACGTGAACCCACCATGTTGCTTATCTTTTTTATTGGAGTATTTGCTCCCACTTGCCTGTGGGACTGTTGTCCTATAAATGCATTAGTTTGATCAAGGAACCCAAGGCCTTCAGTGGAGTACATGGCCTTTAGTGTTTCATGGCCTTAAAGGAGAGGTATTATCTCACGGTAGGTTGGTGTGGGTGGTTTAAGCATTGTGGTGACAAAGGATTCGACAAGGCTTGAGTCTCTTTTTCTACAAAATGAACGTCGTGTTCGTTAGAATGAGATGACGTGTTTTTCGCCAAATGCATGGGAGTATTGTTTTTTGACGTCCCAGTATTAGAATGAGGGCCTTGGCTTGTCTCTAGCGAAGCCAGAAAGGGCTTGTCTCGGGGTTCCTTACAATAGAGGATAAGTGGTGGAGAAGTCAAAATATGGGTGGTGGAGAAGTCAAAATCATGGTGCCCATGATTTTGACTTCTCCACTCATTAATAGACATGTGGCGATAAGTGTGAGAGAATATGGGGGAGAGATATCAAATGGGGAGAAGTCAAAAATCAGGGGAGAAAATAAATGACTTCTCCCCATTTTGTATGCCAGCTGTCGCACAATGTATGGAACCCCGAGAGCTCTTTCTGGCTTCCCCAGAGACAAACCGAGCCCATGAAGGAGATAGAAGTGTTTTTCACCAAATGCATGGGAGTACTTTTTTTTTGACTGAAGAATGGAGCTCAGGGTAGGGTTTTTTTTTCTTATATTAGTTGTAACTGAGTACATTTTCTTGATGGATTGAGGTTTTAATAGTTTTTTTTTTTGTGTGTAATTTGAAACTCAATTTCATACACCATCTAAGCATAGCAAACTGATATATAATCTGCATATTTTGATCATATCAGCAAATTAAAAGTTTTCTTGATTGAAGTCCACTAGATTCTAATTGCTGTGTAGTTAAATCTTTCAATTGTATTCTAGATATTATAGATATGTTTTCTTCTCCTTAGTTTTATTGTTGTTACCGCTTGCACTGTTGTGGTATGAATCCGAAAACTTTCATGTACTTATTCTCTTATCTTTGCAAATTTTGCTTATTGTAGTCTTTTCTAATGAACCTTTCATTAGAAAAGGTTTGCTTATTTTATAAAATTTGCTTATTGTGGTCTTTTCTAATGAACCTTTCATTAGAAAAGGTTTGCTTATTGTATTAGTGGTCTTTTCTAATGAACCCTTCTTCTCTTTAGTGGTATTTTCTAATGAACCCTTCTCTTTTTCTAATGAATCTTTCATTGATCCGAAAAGGTTCACTTATTGTGGTCTTTTCTAATGAACCCTTCTTCTCATTAATTTTGCTTATTGTATTAGTGCTAAATTGGAGAAGAGGTTGGGAAGTGGGCCAGATGGTGCTGTTGCTTCTTTTGAAGGACTAATATGTCTGGTCCATTTGGTGTGTGCAACTAGCCACTAAGCAGACAATCTTATGGAGATTGAATCACAGCCAATTGAGATTGAACTCTCCCCCGAGTTAAATAGCACCAACAGATCAGCAAATGTCCCTTTTAACTCTTTAAACGTAGTTGAGATTCACTAACCCCTGAGGTTCAACAATATAACCTTGGTTTTTAGAACAGTTTAAAATTTTCTAAAAGCCAAGGTTATAATGTGGAACCCTAAGGGTTAGTGCATCTTAACCACAGTTAATAAGGGCTAAAAGGGGCACATGTTATCCTGTGGGTGTGACTCAGGGAGAGTTCAATCTTAATTGACTATCGATCTTATGTGCCCCATCCATATGAGCACTAGTACAACAAATTATGGGTATATTGGCAAAATCAATACAAAAAATGACTGTATTGAAATGCATCTTTAGTCCCACATCGGTTGTGTATTCGAGCTCTCATTACCTTATAAGTTTCATCACGCCTCAAAAGGTTGCTGCCCCTTTTGAGGAGTGTTTGGGTGAAGCTTATTTGGGTTGAGGGTGTGTGTGTGGTGTGTGCGTGAGTGTGTGTGGTCTTCTTTCCTATTGCTGTAGCTTCGCCTTGTGGCGTAATTACCTTAACCAAAAAAAAAAAAGAATGGCATCTGTTTCTTAGTAAGTTGGCTTGGTTGCTTTTCTTGTGGATTGCTTTCTTGGCAAATTAAATTTAGGCAATCAGATCAAAGAATTGTCTTCTGTTTTCTAACCTAGAGGCCAACCATGATGTGGAGTGTGGACTATTTTCAATGATCCAATTACTTCGGAATGGTGCATTACTGCATCATCTCACCTACCTTTACTTTTAAATATTTATAACCAATAGCTTAAGGCATTTTTAGCTGAATAATAAGGATTTGGTTCCATAGATATATTCAATTTGCGGATAGCATTCCATTCATACAACCATTCCCAACGAGCCGAACACTTGCTATCCTTGCAACTAAAAGCACACTTAAACTACTTTAATATATTTATATAATATTCTAATTTTATTTTTTAAAATTAATTTAAAATTTTTATTTTAATTTCAAGCGATGAAAATTTTGAAATATTCCAGAATTTCATTTTAAAATTAAATTAAAAAAACTAGTTAAAAATAAATTTCCGAGATTTAAGCAGAAATCTGCAAGTCCGAAGGGGTTGGAACAAAACTGAGATTTCGCACGGGATTTCAAACCTTGGTCCTCCCCCATGGGGGACACTTCCTACCACTAGAACAGGTCATGACCTGTCTTGAAATTCCTTTCTTATGTATAAAACGAGGCACACCCAAAAACAATTATTCAGAAAAAAAAAAAAAAAAAGCAATACTTCAATGTAAGTAAACCCCATTTAACAACAATAACCTGAGACTGTTATAAAAAGCAGTGGGAATTAACACCATTTGGATGCTTGTGTATTATTTTGATAATGTATAATTACACAGTTCTGGAATCGACAAACACAATTAACTGGAAATCAATTGGAAAAAAATGGAATCAAGTTACTAAATACATACTGGGAGGAGCAAAATAGAAAGTCAATAAAAGGTCAAACAAAACTCATTTTTCCCAGGAAATTCAGGATCAAAATATTGGCTATCAACAGTACTATAAGAAATTTCTGATTGAGAAATTTGAAGAAGTTGATAAAAATAAAATATAAAAAAGATGTATGAGAAATATAAATACGTACTGAAAATAAATATTCCTAAAATTAAATACAAATAACATAATTATGTCATATAATATACATTAGAGGAAAACAAGTAGTACATACCACATAAGTGCTTGTTCATATCCTCTGCTCAAACTCAAATATATTATGTTCATGTATGAATGTAGCGGACGGCGTTCCAATCTACAACCAAGAAGGAAACTTTTTTTTCACCCAGACATAGATGATGAAATTGTTCTTGTTAACTCACTAATATTCCTATCTTTTTTGCTGCTTACACAAGTTTATTAAACTCCAGATAATTCAAAATGGTAAAAATGCATTAAAAAAAAGAAAAAAGATGGTGATACTGCACAACTAAGCAATTTATGAACAGCACATTTTGCCAGGGAAGCCCAAGTACATAATGTTCTTTCTTTCATTTATTTGACAGCCTTTTCCTCTCAGAGGATGATTAATATACGTGAGATATATATGTCTTTAACTGTAGCGGGATAGATCAAGTTGCTTTGACTCTGCCAGTTAATAGACTAAGAACTTCCAAATCCATCACGAGTTATTATCCACTGATCGATAAAATTGAGTTGTTAACTTGGTCACAGCCATCATGCTGTTAGGTGAGAATTCCAGATTCTCATTTAATTATTATTGCAAGTGCCTATAATTTAAATAAGAACTCAGCTGAAAAGAGAAACTTTAGGCAGGCAACCTAAGCAAATAAGATAATACATATTTCCAAGTAAGCATAAATACACCATACACACAAAATTTCTGACCTGGAAAAGTTTAGTACTGATGCCATCTTTAATTCCGCCAGCAACTTCGCATAGATACCAGAGACCCGAATTAGTAATATCCTATACAATGTAGAAAACGGAGAAATCAATCACTCCATGAATTCCCAATGACTACAAATTGTCAAGTACTCAGGATGATTACTAAACAAAACCTGTTTGCTTTCAAGAAGTCCAATCTTTCCTTCCTGCTAAGTAAGACAAAAAATTAACAAGTCAATAAAATACTCTTGTTAGCCTACTCCTCGGGTTAGCATGCTGGAAAATGTTGTAATCAACTTACCAGTCCATATACCATGTTCTGGATCATTTCAATATCAAATCCAATTTGAGAAAGATTTGACTTCACATCATATACCTGCATATAAACAAGTTACATATGAATAAACATGACAAGCTTTAAGCAAAAATAATTTTTAAGGTACAACTAAAGAGACATGTAATTTGATGCAAATTGCAGCATGAACTTTTGAAGTGGTGATAAATCTTATCATCCCCTTCAGTAGATTATGCGTGCATGGCTGGAAAAAACATTAGTGATCAACTAGATCCTTTCCCAACCCACTTACCCCTAATCGCTAATTTAAATTAATGGTTTATAGTTTGTACAACCGGTTAGTTAACAAATGTTGATGGATCACTATGTTTGCTCCACTCTAATTCATAGCATTGAATAATTGAAAGTTTTCCACACAATCCTAGGACATCTCTTTTGCTTTGTAGGAGACAACACTCAAGAATTAGATCAATTGAGAGACAGTAACTTCAATATCTTAATTAGCCTACAAAGTATCTCAACTTCGAGAATGAAACATATTGTAGTTAAAAACAGTAGAATCTCTTACCTACCTCGTTCACGATAAGATTTGACATTTCCTTCTGCTCAGCCACCTTCCGTCTAAGTTTTCAAACTTCTGGGCCAGGTGCCTCTTTGTTGACTGGCAAGTGACAGTAAAACTTCATGAGTGTGTGCTGAAAAGAATAGAAGGAAAGCAACTCCATAAAGGAAAATATATGTTTACTCAATGGATTATCAGTTGTTCTTAACATACAGCTAAAGCTGCAGATACTTGCTCCAACTGTTTTGACACATTTGCAACAGCATTGGCCATATTACGCTTTGTTACAAACAAAACATCAGAAAATGACCAGCCCTGCACCGCAAAGAAAATGAAATAAGCATATTCAAAGAAGAAATAATATGCTCATGTATAAAGACCTTGTGCAGCCCACATAGAAGCCATATGCGATCAAATGGTTTTGTGAGTTTGTCAAGTCATTATTAATTAGAATCTTGCCTTCCACCACATATAGCAATATCCCATCGCTCCTAGTGCAGCTGCTGGCATAATGTAAGATGCAAGATTCCCTGTGTAAGCAAGAAAACACGTGAGCATCTTTATGAGAATATGTAGTTGGCATGTAGATGCATACCAACAAAAATATTTATTGCTGTGCTGCAGAGAGACTAGTCTAAAGAACAAAGAATACTTCAACATAACGATCAAATGCATATCACCTGGATCAGTATTGACTTGTCCACCATCTCATCCATCCTCTTCTAAGGAATATTCCGAAATGGTTTTCAAAATTGAGCAAAATTGGGTGATGCACAAGGAGATGGGAACCACCAATACAGCTGCTCACACTTGGGAGATTTCCACAACAAAAATTGCCACAAATGAATAACTTAGGTCATTTGATCCACAAATTTTCTTCACTTGGGGGAGCGAGGGGGCAGGTTATTGTTACATTTCGGACGATATTTTTAATAGCCAGAAAGAAAAAGAAAAAAAAAAGTGACCCTAAAATTTGGCTCTTACAACGAACAATTTCATAAGTAATTGTAAAGAGATGTAAAATTGGACATGTTGTCATTATTTATCTCTAAAGTTTGGTCAATTTCCGCCATAAATTGAATTGTATCTCTAACCCCTTAGTTGACGGTGAGTGGAAGTCGGATGGGAAGTCCATTGAGGATAGTGTGATCGGCTTCTACAAGGACTTGTACTTGGAGAAAGTTTTGTGGCGTCTCAAGTTAGATGGTCTACCTTTTGACTTCCTATCTCAAGCACAAAGTGAGGAGTTGGAGAGACCGTTCTGGGTAGATGAGGTGCTGAGTGCCATTCGGTTCATGGCAAGGAATAAGGCTCTTGGCCTTAATGGCTTCTCCATTGAATTTATAGTGCATGTTGGGACATTGTGGGGGAGGACCTCTTAGGATTTTTTCAAGAGCTTCATGACTTTGGGTCTTTTGATAGGGCGATTAACAATACATTTGTGATCCTGATCCTAAAGAGGGTCGGGACTCAGGACCTAAAAGACTTTCGCCCAACTAGTCTGGTCAGCAGTGTCTATAAAATTTTGGAAAAAGTGTTGGCCTCCCGTGTTCGTAGTGTTCTGGGTTCCATCATCTCCTCCCATCAAGGTGCCTTTATGAGGGGTAGACAGATTTTGGACGGTATTCTTATTATTAATGAATGCCTTAAATTTGACTCCCCAGGCTTGATTTGTAAGATTGATATGAAAAAGACCTATGATAATGTCAATTTTGATTTTCTCCTCTATGTGTTAGGCAGAATGGGTTTTGGGATCTAAGTGGCGATTGTGGATCAAAGCTTGCGTCTCCTCCACTTCCTTCTCAATCCTCCTTAACGTTAGTTCCAAAGGCTTCATTCGTAGTTCCAAGGGGTTGAGGCAAGGAGACCCCTTGTCTCTAGCGCTATTCATCATTGTCTCGGAAGCCCTTAGCTAGATGTTGGTTCGTGCAAATGGGCAGTTCTTTGTCGGGTTCTCCATGGGGAGGGAGCAGCTTAGTATCTTACACTTGCAGTTTGCAGATGATACCTTAGTGTTCTATGGCATAGTCACAAAAATCGCTGATTCGCGATTTAAACGCGAACAACACATTTTAAGAAGAAGAAGAAGAAGAAGGCTTGTAAATTCCCTTGTTCACATAAGGTTTAAAGAGTTTTTTTTGCTCTATAAAAATCCTGGGACTTTTAATTGAAAAAAATCAGATAACAATCCCAGGGCTTTATAGGGACTGGACTTTTAATCTATCTCTTTTGTAACAGTCCCAGATAGCAGGACTTTTATCCTCTCTTTTGTGGCTGTAACAGTCCCACTCCCAAGTAACAGGAGTTTTAATTCCTCTTTTCTGTAAAAGTCCATTTTGATTCCTCTCCTCTAAAATTCATTCTTCAATTGATTTATGAGTTATAATTTTTTAGGAATCATCAGGGGTTATTAATCTATTAATGTTTTGAGAGACTAAATAAATATGAATTATTTATATCCCTTCATAAAGAGGATCTCTATTAATTTTTTGAGGGATTGAGAGACATTTCAATCTAATGTTTTAATCTATTAATGTTTTGTGACTATGCCCTCCACTATTACATATGTATTGAATTATTTTGTGCTTGTTCTTTTCTTTAGGGAGGGAGTAGCTGAGTAGGGACTAGGGAATAGGGATAACTTGATAAGGGTTTGAATCAAAGCATTAGAGTTAACTATGCCAAGAGCTAGAGATCCTTTTTGGGAGTATTTAACTGAAGAAGGGACAAAGATTCGGTGTTATTTTTTTCAAGAAGAATTTGTGGGTGGCATTACCCGTATGAAGTGTCACTTTTCAAAACTAAAGCAAAGAGATGTGCAGCCTTGTCCTTTAAGGAAATGGCACTAGAGGTCATACAAGAGTTGGATTCCCGCAAAAAGACAAAAGTTTCAGATTTTATGCGACCATCTCATTCTCAAGTTGGTGGTGGAAGTTCTATGGGATTAGATGGGCATCCAAGCACAGTTTGTGGTAGTCTAGGTCCTCTAGGAAGAAGAGGAAATCAGCCAAAGATACACCAACTTGTAAATAAGAAAGAAAAGAGGCTGCAGATCTTTTGATTGTAAAAGCTTTGATAGCGAATAACCTTTCATTTCAATTGCTAAGGTCGCAAGAGTTTAAAGATGTCATTACATGTGTTTCGAATCATACCCTAGTTATGTTCTCCCAAGTAGTGAAACATTTAGAGTAAAGTTATTGGGGAGGTTGAAGGAACAAGCAAAAGAGTATGTTAAGACAATTAAAGAATCTTGGGTTGTTTTAGGGTGTACTATCATATCTGATTCTTGGACTGATGCGAAAAAGATGTCACATGTAAATTTGTTGGTGGCATGTCCTAAGGGAACAATATTTTTGAAAAGTGAGTGTACAGTGGGAAAGAAGAGAGATGCAACATACATTGTGAATTTTATTGCATCTGGGATTAAAGAAATTGGATCAGAAAATGTTGTCCAGTTCATATCTGAAAATGCTTCAAGTTACAGTGCGGCTAAAATTATTATTAAAGATGGATATTCAAATATCTTCAAGACATCATGTGTAACACATTGTTTGGATTTGATTTTAAAGAGTATAGATGAACTTTCTCATGTGAAACCAATTTTGGAAAACACAAGACTTCTTGTGAAGTTTTTGTATAAATTTCAACATATTTTAGATTTGATGAGATCACACACACAAAATAGAGAACTGAAAAGGCCCAATGCTACTAGATTTGCAACACAATTTCTTTGTTTGCAATCTATTCTCAAAGAGGAACAAACTTTAAGGTTTATGATTGCTTCAGCTGAATGGAGAGCTCTACCTCAAAGCAAGATAGAGGACGAAACGGAAGTTGCAAATATAATACAGGATAATTCATTTTGGGAGAGGGGTAGAGAGATAATCAAGACAGTTGAACCTCTTGTTAGGGTATTACGAATGGTATTTAGTGATGACTCCACTATGGGATATTTATATAAAAGCATGGATAGGATGAAAAAGACAAATAAAAAAAGTGTATAAAGGAAAATCTAAGAAATATATGCCTTTTTGGAAGATAATAGATGAAAGATGGAACAAGACATTGCACAGTCCCTTGTATGCAATTACCGCCTACTTTAATCCTTATTTGTTTTATAATCAACCCAATTGATTTGGTACCACGGCTTCTTAGCAGGCCAGCATGTATTGTGTCTAAAAGTTTTTCAAATCATTTAAGAGACTTTTATTACTTCTTTTAATTAAGAGATCAACCAAGAACTGGGTTTGTGAAAGTGTAAACACAACAATGTTGACTAATTAATAAAACAAGCACAGACAACAAGACACTTTGAAACATTGTCACAGACCAGAACATGTGACAAACTTAATCTGTGTTATGCTGCTTCTAATAAGTTATGTAGAAAGCAAACAGAATGATTCTAAAGGAAAATTGAACTTCGTGCATTGATACTTGGCAGGCAACAGTATAAAATTAAATAGATAGTTCTCACGGGAAGGTATAGGATGTATGTTATACCTCCGGGCTGGCTGGGCCCGGATTTCAAGTAGCCAAGCCTTAGCCCAGCCCAAATAAATATAGGCCTATGTTTTGGAGTCTGGCCCTAGTCCTATGGCCTTAATTATGGGCTGATGTCGTGCCATTTTCAAGTTGGATTGGGAAACTGGGCCAGCCTGGTCCATTGACACCCCTAGTTTCACTTACTTGGTGGGAGATCATTGGATCAAGTCTAAGGAAGGGACGACTTTTGTGGCTAAGCACCATTTTACTAATCCTAGATATCATGTACCCAATAGGGTGTTGCAATTTGCCTTAGAATTCTATTTATTGTAAAATTCTATTATTATTATGAAGTTATCTTTTAGGATTGAACTTGAAGAAATTTGATTTATGATTTAATTTTATGTTTGTAAATAGGCCCATATTCTAGGCTTATAAGATAAACTAAGGATGTGGGTGTTTAAGGCTTCAATGAAGAGAGGATTGCTCTCAGAGAGTCCTGATAGTTCTCATGAAGAACGGTGGCTCTTGGGAAGGAGAGTAGTGGCTTTTGGGAGAACGAGAAGCTCTTGAAAAAAAGAACGGATTCATGGTAAATCATAGTCGCAAAGAGCAAACTCTCGGTATTCACGGTAAATAATCCTAGTGGCTGTTGGGGGCCGATGATTTTGAACTAAGGGATCATTGTTTAAAGCAAAGACAAGTGTTGCATTTTGGCTTATAATAAGAAATGCTTGAGAGTAGAGCTAGCATGTCTCACAATATTTAAGTATATTTCAAACCACTAGTAGCATATATCATTAATTACTATTACAAACATTAATACAACACACATAGCCTAGTAAGTGGCATCAAAGGAGGATAATTCAAGCAGTACTAGAGACTAGGGAGGGACCCTTAGAAATCTCACACAACATTACCTATCATATTTCATAAGTGGTATTAGTAAGTAATAACCACCTCACACACATACTCCTCACAACCAAACCTGATTATCATAAGTGTGGCCATCGTACTAAATAGCACACACACCACATCGCTTAATCGTGGCAGCATCGATACGTGATGCTCTTCTTCATAGGGCGGTTGCATTGTGCACAGGGCACACTCTCCGGGTTGTCCCAGGTGGCCCCGGGGAGTTCGAGGAAATTGCAAGGAATTTCGCCGGGATTCTTTTGGATGTAACCCTCAATCACCGGCAAGAAATCTTCAGCACCATGAACGTCACCCTTCCACTCACCGTTCGATTCGAAGCATTTCAAACCTGTGTTGCCATTCGCTTTGAACATCTTAGTTGATCCCTTACCGATCATTACCCACGGCTGATTACTTGTATCGAAGGTAAAAATCTTCAGGATCTCTGGCACTATGGGGTCTTTCTCGATGATTTTGATGCGTTGCATCCTGGAGCACCACATGCTCTCCAACCGGAGCCAGAAGTACCTGATCGAAGTGAGGTCTGGCAAACAATGGCTTAAATTCTCTTTATTGATGATATCGACAATCCTATCCACTTGCTCATTCGCTTTGCTTTTTCCCACATAAATCATCTCCAAAGGGATGCTTATCTCTTTCGCAACTGATGAAGCCTCCCTCGTAAATTTCCTGATCCACTCGATATCCTCTCCTCCATACAAGCAAATGAATTTTCCATCATCTATCTGATGAACTCAAACATTAGGTTATGTATGTAGGGGAGCGCTAGCCCCACTTTCATCTTATTGCACTCTCTCCATTTCCAAGAAGAAGAAGATGAATGATTTTGCGAAGGAAAAATCTTCAGCCTTACCCATGGCTGCACACCAAAACCCCGGAATTTTAGGGTTTTAGTGAAATTTTTTGCCTTGGTTTTTTCTGGGCCTTTCCGGTCTCACTATTTCACCAGAACCATAAAATCTTGGGTTTTGGTGTGGGTCACCCGTCAGGTCTAAGACCATGCAGTCTCATAAGTTTTTTCTTTTGGGATAAAGCTCTGAGACCCCTTACGGGCGAGGCCACCGAGACCATGCTCTTCGAGCATCAGATTTCAAATGGGGCCTACCATGTGAAATGGGCTTTACCTGAAATCCAACACTCTTAAAGGATAGTCTCGGGCCTAATAGGGTTTAGGTAGCAAAGTCCTTTTTTTTTTGTATAGGGTCTGACGACCATCTTAGCCCTAGACCCCCGAGACTCTGTAGTAAGAGATTTTCGAGGGCCCCACCTGAAATCTCGTACTACTGTCTCAATAGTCTCAGCCTGCCTCGGATTGTGAAGCCAGAAAGGGCTCTCTGGTTCCATGCATTGTGTGACAGTTGATATAAAAAATGGGGAGAAGCCATTCCATTTTTTCCTCATAATTTTGACTTCTCCCTATTTGATATCTCTCACCTTAATTCTTACACACTTATCACCACATGTATTATAATAGGTGAGGAAGTCAAAATCATAGGCCCATGATTTTGACTTCTCCACCACTTGACACCTATTCTATGGAACCCCAACACAAGCCCTTTCTGGCTTTGCCAGAGACAAGCTAAGGCCGTCTCAGCCGTAAGGCAGTCTCGCATTTCCCTAAGGTCCTTTTTAACCATTTACTATTTGTATTTTGCATGGAAAAAGTGAGAGTGCCATAGAGGAGAGTGGCTAACCAAAATCCCAGGAATATATGGGGAATGCCATCCTTACCCATGTTGGTATGACAGTTGGGTAAATGTTGTACACCAGCAACTCAAGTCTCCAGCTACCTTCTTCCTTCCAGAGCTCTTCCTCCTGCTTGCTAGGAAAAGGGAAAGCTTTAGTTCCCCATATCCACGTCATGTTGATGGCGTTCGGGCAAATGAGCTTCCCTTCAGTGTCCAACGCCACTAGGAGAGGCCTCTTGTTAAAGTTCCAGTTCTCCTTGATGTACTTGACAACTGCCGAATCCAGCAATGAAGGCTTGAACAGCTTGTACCATACCAGTTCGTCAAATTTCTTTTCCTGGACATCGGTCAATGGGATCAAAGGGTCATACAGCTTGTACCACGGCATCGTCGACGGCAGATCGTCAAATTCCATTATATAATTGGCATCAGTCACTATATTTTGTCTGTCCACGATCGGGAGCCACACGACTTTGAATTCAGTCTCCAGCTTCTGCATCTCATTAAATATCCGTTCTAGAATCTTAAGCTCATGGTCGGAGATGTCGAGGTCTGATATGAGTAGTAACACAATCTTCCTCCTTAATACATCAATGCTTACCTGATTCTGTAATACAGAAATTAATCAAGAAACTATTATTTAGACACTCGTAATTTTAGTTTTGTGTCCTTTCTTTAGTGCAGGAACAACCCTTGCCTAAACCCAACCATTGCTTGGGCTTGAGCTGGGTAGTTTTTCAGACTTTGGTTCCGATTAAGGGCAAGGAAGCAGATAGTGGGACTACAGAAGAGCAAACCTTTGTCTCTTTTTGACTATCGATGAGCGGCTTCTTTTCATCCTTGGCGGTGATCAAGGCCTCAAGATTTTTCAAGTTGTCCTTGTAGCTTCTTTCGAAAGTGGGGACAAACCTTCGATATTTTTCCAAATATGGAAGATCATCTGCATCATACCATGATCTCATGTCAGCCTCCATCAACCATTAATGATTTTATGATGAACATTGCTTTTGTAATGCATATATGAAGTGGGTTGGACTCACCCTGCAATTAAAGAATTGCCTTTTAAGCTGGTCATGTATGTTGCTGAGCTTGTGCTGCA
Source organism: Tetracentron sinense (assembly GCA_015143295.1). Classification (NCBI taxonomy): domain Eukaryota; kingdom Viridiplantae; phylum Streptophyta; class Magnoliopsida; order Trochodendrales; family Trochodendraceae; genus Tetracentron; species Tetracentron sinense. Next base: position 3,906,784 of record CM026573.1, read on the forward strand.
AGATCAATATCTCGGAACCCTCCGTGGGCGATGTCATGTACCTGAAATCAAAGCGAGAGACTCAACGTTTAGGTATGGAATGAACAACGTAACTAAAAGGGGTTGGGCGTGGCATATATATATGGACATGGACAACATACTCATAACCCAAGCTTGCTGGGTTGCGCAAGCCACAACACTTCTGATGGTCCAATATGCTGCAGTAGGGATATGATCAGACAATACCGGGGAGTCCGGCGATGCGTGCTGGGTCTGTAGCTCCTTGAACCTGATTATGTCGTTGCTCACTTCCAACACGATCTCGATAAGCCTATAAAGAGCATCAAACCGGGGTTTCGTTGAGATGGAATTATCCATGATGTCGGGTAAGTGCTCAAGGAGCATGCCGAATTTGTCACTGTGGTTCTTAGTGCTAAATTGGGTAGCGGACCAAAACTTCCCATAGTTCGCGAATGCCACTAGGGCTAGTATCACCTTCGCATCCCATTTATAGTTAGAGAGCATGAAGAATAATGTCACAGTCGGGGCATGCGCATCTTCGCCACCGGAGCACTTGCACGATATCTGTCAGTATATATATATATACACATGCAGTGTCGTAAACATTACTGTAAAGATAATAACACGCTTAAACATGGATCATATGTTCATGATTTATAATAACCTCGCAGGAAATTTTATGAATGGCATGTGCCAATGATTTAAGCTTGTTGGTGAAATCAGCATCCTTGATCTTGATGACCTCCAAGGCATCCCGTTGGGCTAGTGCGTCCTACATAAAATAACAAGTGTTTCATTAACATTACTACGTTAGGATAATGATAAGTTCACTTTCATTCTCATCTATTTTTCTTTTTTCTTTTTGAATAAAAAAAAGTGTAAAAAAAAAAAAAACCTCTTATATTTTTTGTTCAAAAAATAGAAGCAAAGTTAACATAGCATTGCCCTAACAATTATACTAATTTAACGAGTAAAACTCCACACAATTTCGAACGAAGAAAAAAAAAACTTGACAACATTTGTCTTAGCCCAATACTATAAAGAATCAACAACTTGAGACACATCATAAAACTTGTTAAATATAGTCTGTCCTGAAGAGAAAGTCAAATCTACTTTAATTATCTCAAACATTATGAACGATAAGTTTTATGATTTATGGTGACTTGTTGGTCCTTTATACTCTTAGGCTGTAGAGGTCCTTTTTGCCCAATTTTACTCTAATATAACTAGAGGAATGTTAGCACTACTCTCAGTCAACCCATACTCTCATGCTCTGCACACCACCTGCCCATTTTTGGTGAGAATATGCTTTAATCATATTGTAGAATAGAATGGACATAACGTTGGTGGAGGGTGAGAGTAAGGGTTGAGGGAGAGTAGGGGTAGCACACCCTCATATAACTAACAACTAAATTGATAGCACTCGTCATGTGGTGCGCTGACATGTGGCCTGTGAGGCTGTGAATGAGAATTTGTATCATATTTTGCAACACGAACTACTTGGCACAGACTTCACGTGAGAGTAAGGCTAGCATGCATTTTTTGGAACGAGCGATGCATGTAAATAAATGTAAGCAGACTATACTCACGTGATCAAGCAGTACGCTCTTGACCTTCTGGAGAAGAAAAGTGACATCAATCACACGAGCGTTCGTCGTATGGGTAGCCTGAATCTGCTTCACCATCACCTTCTCGTCCGATGTGATCGAGAACATATGGCTGTGGTCGACTTCGATCAGTTGCATCGTCGTAGCAGGCGCTACAGTGTTAGTGTTTGCCATTTTGAGATACACTCGCCCTCGCTTACCTGAGCTAATTGAGGCTTGGGAAGAGATTCAGCATGTCGATGTTTTGAATAGTAGAGATGATCTAATCGTTTGGACTCCATCTGCGAATGGTACCTTCTCGACCAAGTCAGCTTTGAACCTAATTCGGAATTATTCTCAAAAGGTCCGTTGGCGCTCTATGATTTGGTTTGCTAACCACATTCCTAAGCATGCCTTTATCGCCTGGTTAGCCATCAGACATTCCCTCTCAACGAAGGATCGAGTAGCTCAATGGGATATCCATGTCAACCAAACATGTGTCCTTTGTAGAGGCTCTCCTGAAAGTCACGATCATTTGTTTACTAGCTGCACCTACTCTACTTGTATTTGGCATCAGTTAGCAGCCATTATTAATACCCCCTTGCGTGCTTTTTAAAATTGGAACCAAATGATTAGATTGTTGGCTAGAAGTTGTCGGGGTTCAGGGTTCAAGAGCTTGTTGCGGAAGACTACATTTAGTGCTTTCTTATACCATGTCTGGGCTGAACGTAATAGGAGGATATTCCAAAATGTTCACCATCCCCCCTCTTATGTGACCCGACGGATTTGCGATGACATCATTATCAAGACCGGGAGGGACCTTGTAGTCACCGATACAGCTACTAATCGCACCATGGCTTCCTCCTTGGGCTTGAAAGTCAAATGGATTTCTTCTCGAATCAAATGGGTCTCTTGGATTCCTCCAAAGCCCAATTTCTTTAAACTCAACTCTGATGGATCGGTTTCTAGGGATGGCAAAGGGTATGGAGCTATTATTAGAGATTCCAGTGGAGTCCCCCTTATTGCGGTCACTGGAAAGATGGATATGGGTTCCGTTATTTATCTGGAGTTGATGGCTATTAAGCGTGGTCTTCAAGTTGCACAGGGTCTTCTCCTCGACAACTTGGAGGTTGAATCTGATTCTTTTTGGGCCGTCCAATGTATCAAGCATCAATGCAACTGGCCTTGGGAGTGCTCCTTCATCCTTGTTACCATTGAGGAGCTTTCTTCTCATTTTGCTAATATTGGGTTCTCTCATATCCCTCGGGAAGCTAATGGCCCTGCTGATTTCTTATCTAGGCATTGTACTGAGATAGGGGAACTCAGCTTGATTCATTCTGGGTTTCCCTCCTCTCTTTCCCTTCTTGTTGAGAGAGATTCTAAAGGACATAGATCCTTGAGATTGTAAACATTTGTTTTTATTTTATTTTATTCTGGTTGGGGTTTGTCTAACCCCAGCTTTCCTCCCCCCCCCGAAAAAAAAAAAAAAAAAAAAAAAAAGGGGGATGGTGGCTTAGTGTGGTTTTACTAGGCTTAATTTATAGATAAAAAAATCAGAATAAAGCGAATTAAATCAACTTCCTTCCTTCACTCAGTACCAAAAAAAAAAAAAGCCCATGTACGTTTAGATAAGGACTTGACTATGGTGGTCCTGTAACCAGCCACTGTAGAGTAAAATCCACGTGTCCTCCATTAATAAGATCTCTTGAGATGATCACAACTATTGGCCCACAGTCTTGAGGTCTATCATCACCTATGAACTCTCACCACAAATCGTTGAACAGTCCAGATCAATGATTCACTGGTAGGCGATTCCCACTACGATAGATCATGGGCCACCTTTTAAAGTGGCCCCACTACCACATTGCAATAGAGCGACTCTCAACGAGGACGTTGAGACTTTTCGATAAACAAAAAAATGTTTTTAGACTTAATCCGAACCGCTAACCTTATACACTAATTGCAACAGTATGGACCGCTAAACACCTCTCTCTCTCTCCCTCTCTCTCTCTCTCTCTCTCTGAAAGCATAGCAAGAACAGGTGGTGATTTTTTGCTGGGAATAGAGAGTGCCAAAGAGTAGGACTAAGCAAAGCTCATGTCAGATACTCACACGATTATATGATGCGGATTTGCTTCACGCCGCGTGAGCAGATCTCTCATTGTTAACATGTAAATGGTGGTAATATTGTATTTATTGAACAAGCTAGTTAGCTATTTACACTAACCCAGATACTCACAAAAAAAAATCTTCTTAATTACAAGATTGGTACTCTATTTACACTAAAGGGAGGGCTCCACTCACTCGACGTGTAACAAAGCTCAGCCTCATATTTAATCTCGAGAAAAAAAAAAAAAAAACCTTCTTACCTTTTTTAAAGGAGTTACTATTGCAGTGGATTAAGAGATAAGGTCAGATTCTAAAGCAAGAGAGAATAAAGTGGATTTTTTAATTAAACATATACTAACCCAGCTAACAAGTAACTTCGAAAAAAAAAAGTTTAACAAAAGAAAGAAGTGATTTTTTAATTTTATTTTAGTGAGTAAGTGTGACATAAGCAATCTTACGTCAATGAGATCGAAACACACCCAATTGGGATTGAACTCGGGAAAGTTTAATTGCACAGGCCAACACATGTCTCTTTTAATTCTTATTAACTATGGTTAAGATTTACTAACCTTTAAGGTTTAATAATATAACCTTAATTTAAAAAAAATAAATATTAAAAACATATTTCACTTTCCTTAAAAAAATTTTAACCCTTAGGATTAATAATTGTTAATATTTTTTTTCTAAAAAGCTAAACCCTAGTTAGAATTTTAACTATAATTAATAAAAGCTAAAAGAGACATGGGTTGGCATGTGGGTATGATTGAACTCTCCTTAAAATTCTGTATTATGTCAGCTCGGGGAATAGCTTGAAGTTCGGGGGCGGATCTGTTAAAGCCCCCGAACCCCAACACCCACATTGTTAGCTCACTATAAGAAAATCCTGCTCCACCCCTGACTGAAGGCACACCCACCAAGAGTTTGGGCAGTTGGCTAGCGATTGGGTTTCTTTATTGTAGTTGTGTGCTTAATTCCCACTCCTCGACTTATTAGGGTTAGATCAGTTGGCTTGCATCTTGGGTTTGCTTCTTGTGATTGTGTGTTCAACTCCCATTCCATATCTTGCCCTATTGTCCATGGAAAAATCTCAAGTTGGTCGATGCGGACATAAAAAGGGAATAGTCTTTGCCTTGAATGGTTTGAGACACCCTTTGACACCTAAAGAAAGAGAAAAAAAACACGATATATTGCAAGTGTGTGCAAAATACTACCAATCGCCTATTAATCTAAGAGCTTTAGTTCGCTCCACGGGTGAGAAGTGAACTATTACTCATCGCTCTCACAAAGTCACCCCTTCAACTGTCTTGAATTTGAGTTAAATTATTTTAACCCAATGGTTAATCTATATATATATATATATATATATGGGTAAACCCTAAGGATGAATGAATCTTAATCACAGTCGGGAGAAACACGGTAGGAAAAGAGAAGCTAAGAGGCCCCTTGGCGCGTCACCGAAGTGATTATTTTTCTTAATCGGATAAGTAGATTTAATCTAGAAATACTCTCTAAGTATACTTCCAAATATACTCGGAGATCCTTAGTAATGGTTTATCTCAATTATTTAATAGTTAGAATTAAAGTTGATGTGGGTTTTGAAAAGACAAAATAAGCTAACTCAAATCTGATTGTCAGTAGTTAGTTTGTTATAAACACGGTTAAGATTACGAGTATATTTGAGAGTACCTGACTCAAATAAGTATGTCTGTATTAGTCTGAATACAATAATCTATTTCTATTTCTTCATAAGCCAACTATGTTTATTACAAAAAAAAAAAAGCACAAAACAAACAAAAAGGCCAACTATGTTCTACTCGGCACGCACTTTGAGTGCGCATGCTGCTAGCAACTTCAAAGAAAAAAAAAGCACAGTAACGGTTTAGTTTCTCCCTTCAATTGCGGGTTGCAGCCGGAAAGCTCACTCGCTTTTGAAATTGAATACTGTATGTACAAGGCTAACAACACCTTAAACAATCGAAAGATCGATCTTGGCCGTTTGATCAAGAGTTCCCACAGTGGATCAAAGTCCGTAATCTAGATGAATCATATGTGCGTGGATGGAGAATGCTACCCCAATTTCTCTCTTCCCCACTTGGGATAAAAAAAAAAAAAAAAGGCCGAGACCATGCTCTAAGAGAGCTAGGATTTTAGATGAAGCCCACCATGAGAAATGGATCCTACTTGAAATCTTGCTCTCTTAAAGAATAGTCTCAGTAGCAAAGTTTTAAAAAAAAAGATTTTGTTACTGAGACCCCATTAGGGCAGAGACCATGCTTTAAGAGCATGGTCTCGGTAGTCTTGGCCCTAAAGGGGTCTCAGAAGTTCTATCCAAAAAATAAAAATTTAAAAAAACAAAAAACTAAACAATTACGCACACGCGTTAGGCCAACACACGGACCTACAAGACTGAACCCACACATTAGGCCAACAAACGGACCTACAATACTGAACCCAACAAATCATCACAAACAAAAACAAAATGGATATCTTAAGGAGGGAGAGGAAGTATCATCCTACTTTTACTTTGGCTTTGGCAAAAGAAGAGGGAAAGAGGTGAAACCTAGGCTTTAGAAAATTCCAAAGTGCTGATCAAGAGGACCCAATTTAGATTATTAGAGTAAAGCTTACAAAAGTACCAAATACTAAGGGTAGCCAGCGAAGCTAAGCCCTTTTGACTTATGAGCCTTTATCTAAAACTAGTTTCACATTTGTGGGAACCAAACAATCACACAACTTCCATCTTGATTCTATCTGTCAGCATCCCATTTTTACACCCCCTTTTAATCATGATTAATTAATTTAACCATGATTAGTACAACCTAATCCTAGGTCAATCCTATCTAAATCCTAAGACAACCCTAGTCTAAACCATAGCTAAGCCTGAACCCTAGGTAACCCTAGTCAAACCCTAGGTAGCTTTAGCTAACCCTAATCTAAGCCCTAGGTGGACCCAAACCAGTGGCCAAGCCTAGCTGGGCCCAAGCATGGGCCCAAGAACCCAAACTAAACCCAGCAGGAAGGCCTGGCCCCGTAATAATTCAAAATTTCAGTGCATCGACAATCTCATTGCAGACATCAAGCTTCCTGTGCAATTGGTGATGGCGGTAAATCTATTACCGCCATTACCCAGTTACGTGTTTGCAGCACCTGCAGCCACCCCATGTACCACCCACCTCTTCCAAGCCACCATGCCGCCTGCCCATGCGTCTGACCACCCTAGGAAACCCCCTCCACGCGCCTGAGACTCCACCCAACACCGTCCTAATACCCACCTTGTCCCCAAGCTCCACTGCCTATAAAATCTACCCCTCTCCACTCCAAATGGACCAAAAAAAAAAACCATCGAGTAGGGAATCCCTGAGAGTATTCAAACTCCACAACAATCTCAAACCTCCAAGACACCTCAAAAATCCGAAGGTCAGCACCTGTAGCAGCTGCACCACCGCGGACAGCCACCCACCACCACCTGTTGCAAACAACTCGGTTGGGTATGGAGCATCCCTACTCCTCCTTTCTTTACTTTAGAGCATCTTGTAAACCCCTGGTCATTTCCAGGGTGTTATAGCTCTATAATAGCAGCACAGGGAAGGGTTCCCTGCCTCCTCCATAGGCAGTGGAACCCCCATGAATCCCCACACCACCACCCACTGTACACGAGCCCTATCATACCTCCACTAGCAGGTTAGGGGATCCTCAGTTCATGAGGAACCCCTAATTGCACCATGGAACAAACCATGGTTGGATTTTTCAAGTTCTGTAGAATTTCAGCAGTGGCGGTAGAATAACTACCGCCACTTTGAGACTTTTTCTTGCAGGGGCTGTTGTACATACATGGTGAGGCCCTGGTCCATTCCAGGACCCATTTTGGCTTCCTAAGAATCTCATCCATCACCCCTGAGCTTTTCAAGCTCCTGAGATTAGCTTAACTAGGACTAAAATGGCTTAAAATTCAAACTGTGTATAATGTCGGTGAACCCTTCACCGACATTATGTGATTTCTGTAAACCAATGACTTCGGGCCTTGTGGACCTAACCATGGACCAAGCCCAAGGCCCAGGACACGTGGCAACATGCCCATGTCCTTGCCTGAACCCACCAACCCACGTGACACCTCCTCTGACCTCCCCATTGGCAGCCAAGCTGCTCTTCCTGGAAACCAGGAATGGCGGTAAAGGTTTTACCGATATTCCCAATACTCACTGTATTGAGAATGACGGTAAACCAATTACCGTCATTCCCTGTATTATGTGTACAGTGGCTTGGCCCAAATTCCTGACCCAATCTAGAGGCCCACTAAGGCCTTACCACGTGTCATACCCTTTTTCGGACCCTACGCATCTTCCAATCAGGGTTAATTCAACCCTGGTTAACTTTTAATCATGGTTAGGCTTTCCCCACTTGTAAATTCACATAAAATGATAAAAAATAAGAAAAATCCAAAAAACCTAAAAAGAGACTTGTTAGACTCTTCTTAACTATGGTTAGTCCCTAACCATAGTTACACCCTCCTAACTACGGTTAGACTCATCCTTGAGCACTTGACCTCCCCGGTCAACTAAGCCCTAGCCCTCCGGGCTAGACCCTTAACCACCCTATGCACACAAGCACATACTCCTAATCTTGGCACGGGCTCATGTGCCAGAACTACATTCGGTCTGATCTCACCTTGTGAGTACGTAGACAATCCTACTCGGATTCAACCCTAACCATCTAGCTTCTATATTTCTTGAATTAAGCACTTGGTTAAATACTTTGACATTTTAATTAATATTGAGATTAAACTTTAACTTAAATTTAGAGAGTAGGAACCGTTATAAAATGGGGTCTTCAGGTGCCTAGTATTCCCCGGGCCTTAATCGAACCGTTTACCCTAATCTCTGATAGACCATTTTCCTTATCCAAATAATCCCGGGACCTATCCCTAAGAATGAATAGGTGATGACTCTCAAGTCAAACTATTTTTGTCAAAGTGGGTTGGAAAAATCTCATGCTCACAGTTCTGACGATTCTACTGGGGACATGATATTGGTTCAAGACAGAACCTAAACTTAAGCCAAATTAATCTCAAAATTAATTAAAATGTCTAAGTATTTAGCCAAGTGCTAATTCGTTATATCTCTTGAGTGTTTCTTATACAGTGCATTTTCATACATAGCATGATAGTGTAATAACCCCTAACCCTTAGTCAGGCTTAATACACTTACAGCTGTTAGATGATTATCCTTAGTGACAGAGGGTTAAAAGCCTTGGAGGTCTGTGGAAATACTCCTGCTGGGTAATTACACTCAGGGAAGGATTCTGAACACTCCCGCTTACACCAATCATCTCAGATATGTTATATACCAGGAAGTCGCATATATAGTGTTAAGCGACCCTAAACCATTTTTAGGAACACCTGCATTACACAAGTATGCATACATGTAGAATAGACTAAGGTATAGTCTACAAGCAGCCCACCTGGAGGGATGCTCTAAACCCTAACCTACTTGTATCCTATACCTATCCCCCAACCATGGTTAAATATCAGAGCACTCTGTCAAGATAAACACCCATCCAGGGGGCATGTATTAAGCTTTTTGTTGTGCTTGTAATAAAATACCCCAAACCTTGTCTCCAGACATAAAAAATTTATACTTGAGTTCACAAACCGTTCATAAAAATATATTTTTTATTATTATTTTTCAAATAAGTATTTGTAATATATTGTTTACATGCTTAAAAAAGATATATTTTTATAATATATATTTTGTTTTACATGCTTAAATAGCAAACCAAACTAAAAAATCTATGCGAACCGAAAAACGAATTATTTCATCCTACCCCTAACGAATCGGGTTCATTGTAGAGTTGTGAATTGCGAACCGTGAACCCGAATTCATACCGAGCGAACCGACGAACCAGGTAACATTGGAATGAAGTGTGCCTTCGAAGACAATTTATAAAGAAAATCACACTGTAATTTTGTATAGACAATGTGAACATGCATAGGACGAGATGAGGTCTATAGATTTTAATCGTCGGTGGGGCCCCACTGGCGTTTTGCTTGACAGAGAGATGGCTGTGGCTTGACAGAGAGATCTCCCATAAGGAAGCCGTTAGATGTAAGATTGACAAGAATACGAAGAAGTCCAAAGATCATGACGCCATTAGTATTCCGGTGTTATCATCGGTAAGGTATTGACACATCTCTGTGTCAAAAAAAATGGTAGTAAATTACCTTATGCACTCTCTTTGCCTTCTATCACTCACTCGGCCTCGAATTGTCTCTGGGGAAGCCAGAATGGGCTTGTCTCGGGCAACCATAGAATAGGGGACAAGTGGTGGAGAAGTCAAAATCATGGGCCCCATGATTTTGACTTTTCCACCCACTATATGACACATGTCGATAAGGTGTTGAGATAAAGGGGAAGAGATATCAAGTGGGGAGAAGTCAAAGTTATGGGGAGAAAATGAAATGACTTCTCCCCTTTTTAACCCCACATGTCCCTTATTCTATGGTTGCTCGAGAGCCCTTTCTTGCTTCGCCAGTGACAATCTGAAGCCCACTCATATATGTTTTATAGGAAAGATGCCAAGAGATGCAACTCTTCATAAAAAGGTACCAGAGATTAGACAGAGGAAGGGTTGCAACCTTTGAAGATAGATGTCTCTATACTGTGTACCTCTGTAACTGTAACCAACCAAAAGAGACATCAATTTTGAAAAGGACTTTGCTACCGAGACCCTCTTAGGGTCGAGACCATGTTCTAAGAGCATGGGATTTCAAGTGGGGCCTACCATGTGAAATGGTCCCCTCCTGCACTTAGATCATGGTCTCGGCCCTAAGGGGGTCTCAGAAGCTTAATCTTTTTGAAAAGTATGTGAATTGTTGCATCTTTTATCGTAAGAAGGAATGTGGAGTTGCGTGACTTGCCTTCCTGATACAATTTTTCTAAAAAGGCACAGGATTCTCTCGAGTTCAACTCGAGAGAATTCTCTCGAGTTGAACCCCTAGAGGTCGCCACGTGTCTCCTTTGACACCCCTTAACCATGGGTAAGGTTCACCCACCCCTAGGGTTCACTAACCCATCCTTGGGTTTTTTTTTATTAATTATTATTTTTTAAATTAAAAAAACATTTTTTTAGAGTTTTTTAATATTAAAACTATTTTTTTAATTTAAAAAATAATAATTAATAATAAAAAAAAAAACCAAGGATGGGTTAGTGAACCCTAGGGGTGGGTGAACCTTACCCATGGTTAAGGGGTGTCAAAGGAGACACGTGGCGACCTCTAGGGGTTCAACTCGAGAGGATCCTGAGCCTTTAAAAAATAGGTGGTGTGACCCACACCCCACGATTTGTTAACTACACCCCATAATTAAAAGAAATTCCTAAAATTTTAATAAAATAGAAAAAGTCAAAATTGTCCCTACCTTCTTCCTCTTTCTAACTTCTCCTACCAAAACTCAGGAACCCTCTTTATGTAGCAATGACTCTGGGATCCCTTTCTCTAACCCTTGCAATATATTTTTCTTCTTCCTTATTTTTTTTCTTCCTAATTAAGACCTAATTAAATGATGTCAACTAGGATTTTGCAGGGAGCATGAGCCACATTCATTATCGATATATGATTTCGTGATGGATGCTGAAGACTTTGATTTTGAAAGGTCTTTAGGTTTGAGTCCTTTGGTTTATTACTCCATGGAGATGAGCTTCGAAGGAACTCGGGATCGGCAATTGAATAAGAGTTTCAATTTATTGGGCAACTCCTTTTGAAGTTAGGGTTTCAAATTATTGAGGAAAATAGGAATATGAAAAGCAGATTTCCAAAAAATTGATTACTGAAATTGATTAGTAGGCTCCTATACCTTCGTCTTCATCATCTATTTGAGGAACCAATCAAAGAAGAAAAAGAAGGATTGCACGAGTGATGTTACGAGTCTTTTGTGTCAAAGACAATAACAGGGAGAAGATGTTATTTATGTCAATATGTTGAGTGTTTTATCAAAAAAATATATTTTAAAAAAAAATTAACTTATGGAGAGTAGTTATCAATTAGTGGGGTGCGGGTAACCTCACCCAAAAAAATAAACAAAAAAATGATGGTAACCTCATTAAATCTATGTGAATAGTTGCGCCTTTTTCCAAAAGAAAAAAGATAATATCAAAAAGAGATGATATTCTGGCATAAAGACGGTTGTTCATAAAATGAGGGAAACTGAAACGACACCAAGGATAGAAAGAGGTGTGTATCTCCTTCAAAAAAATTGGAAGAGTTGTGTCCCTTCAAAAGATTTGACATGGCTTCACCAGTGAAGAGTATTACTCGTTGCAGTGTTAGAAGGGGAGAATTTATCCTGACATATAGTATTAGTTAGAGTATGTATTTGCAAACCTAAGGCTGGACCTCATTGGTCCAAGTCCTCCTTTTAAGGGGTACTTGGACCAAAAAGGGGGACCTGGACCAATGAGGTCCAGCCTTAGGATTACAAATACATAACCCAGCTACGTTAACTATTTTCTTATTAGTTAATTGAAACTGGACCTTGTTTGGACATACTCGAAAGTGCGGATCAAAATGCACAATCTGAAGCTTGGTGTATTGGAGGGAACCTTAGAGCATCTCCAATGGTTTGTACTATTTTGGCTGTGCCAATTCTAAACAAATACGAGGTGAAGATATACTTAAATTTCAAACAAAGGAGAAGATATACGTGTTTTGGTTCTAGTTACAGCCAAATGGAGGGAACCTAAATTTTATTGAGAAAAAGTGAAAATCCAAAAACGGGGCTTTTTTTTTTGGATAAAACTTCTGAGATCCTCTTAGGGCCGACACCAAGAGACCATGCTCTAAGAGCATGAGATTTCAGGTGGAACCCACCATGTGAAATGGCCCCACCTGAAATCTCATGCTCTTAGAGAATGGTCTTGGCCTAAGAGGGTCTCCGTAGCAAAATCTTTTTTTTTTTTTGTTTAAAGTTACTATTTAACACAAACTAGACCAATGCTAATCGCTAAGGTGCCATAAGGTTGGTCCACACAGCCACTCCAAACAAATACGAGGTTAAAAAAAACACTAAGATTTTAGTACGTCAAACAACTAGTATCATGTCATTACTATTACAAATAGACTCATAACACATAGCCCACTAAGTGGCATCAAAGGAAAGGGACCCTTGAAATCTCACACAACATTACCATCATATATATTGATCATAAGTGGTATTAGTAAGTAATAACCACCTCGATCACACACTATAGTAATAATCCTCACAACCAAACCAAATTATCATAAGTATGGGCCCTCTCTCGCAACAAACAAAGCGTACTAAATCGCTTAATCAGTGCAGCAGCGGAACATGATGCACTTCTCCATAGGGCGGTTGCATTCAGGACAGTCCATGGTCGCAGGATTTTCCCAGGTGGCCCTCGGGAGAATGATGCGGTTGCAGTGTTGTTCGAAAACTCCGAGGCGTTGATGAGCTTTGATGTGTTCCTCTATCGCCACCGTAAAACCTTTAATCCTGACTTGCTCCTTCCACACTTCGTACGATTTGAAGCATTCTATAATAGTTTTGCTACTTGCTTTCACCATTTCAGTTGACCCGTAATTACCGATCACCACCCACTGCTGATCGCTATTATCGAAGGTAAGCATCGTCTTGATCTCCTTCGTTATGATTTCTGTCTCGACGGTGGTGCCGAGTTGCATCCTGGAGTACCACATGCTCTCCAATCGGAGCCAGAAGTTCTTGACTGAAGTCTGGTCTCGCAAACAATGACCGTATTTTTTTTCTCCGATGGTTTCGACAATCTTACTCACAGACTTGCTCGATTTGCTCTTTTCCACATAAACCATCTCAAAGTTGATATTTGCTTTCTCTACAACAGATCGAGCCAGAGTCCAGAATTCTTCCATCCAATCTATATCATCTCCTCCATACAAGCAAACGTATTTTCCTTCTTCTTTCTGATAAATTGCACACATTATTATGTTATATATGTATATATATGGGGGGAGTGCTAGCCCACTCTCCTCCGTATGCATTGATTTCTTGTGACAACACAAAATTCTTGCATTTTTCCATGGAAAATGAGAGAGTGCAATAGCAGGAGAGTGGGGCTAACCAAAATCAATTGCATGTATATATGCAAGTAAGTATAGAGGGAAATGCTATCCTTACTCGCAGGGTTGGAGCCAGGATTCTAGTGCAGGGGGCTAACAATGTGGGGTTCCGGTGCGGAGCTCCCATTTTCTTCTCTTGTTTCTTTGAGGCCAAAGTTCATGAGTTCGGATGGGCAACAGCGCTTGCTATTGCGCTGTTGCCCCATGTATCTGAAAAAAATGGGTGTGCATTTAATAAGGATGGCCCCCACATTAATCATGAGTGGGGCCCTCATTTCTCAGACACAAGGAGGCAACAGCGCAACAGCAAGCTCTGTTGACTATCGGAACTCAAAGTTCATGGGTCATTTTGTGTCCATTTGTACAGAATATATTTTTTCTCAAAAGGTGAGGGGGAGCTAAAGCACCCCGTCCCCCATTTGGCTCCGCCCCTACTTATCCACCCCCACGGGTGATTAAGGCGAGCATTCCCTGAAAAGAGTAGTAATTAAAGATAAATGAAATTATTCATGTACCCATGTTGGTATGAGTTGGTCAATGTCGTTTCTTCCTTCCAGAGTTCTTCCTCCCTCGTGATAGTAAAAGGGAAAGCCTTACTACGCCATATGAATGTCATGTAGATCGCGTTGGGGGAAATGACCTTCCCTTTGTCGTCCAACGCCACAAGGAGAGACCTCTTGGTAAAGTGCCACACCTCCTTGAAGTACCTGATAACTGCCGGATCTAGCAATGAATGATCGTACACCTCGTACATTGGCATCAGCGACACCACTCGGTCATATTTGATTTTCTTGTCACCAGTCAATTCGGTCAATCTGTCCCCGATCGACAGCCACACTACCTCAAATTGTTTCTCTACCTTCCGCGTTTCAATAAATATCTCTTTTAGAATTTCAAGCTCTTCCAAAGAGATGGCGCTGTCTGCTATGAACAGTAACACAATCTTTCCCTTCAGTACTTCAATGCTCACCTGTTTGTGTTAGACAGAAATCATGAAACTGTTATTATGTAGATAGTTACGCTTTTAGTTTTTTTTTCTTTTTTTTTTCCTTTCATTATAATTATAGGCTTGTATGTTTGCATATCATTTGGCAAGAAAAAACTTTTATGGTAAAAGATGATTTATTTATTTATTTTTATTTTTTTTGATTAATTAGTTACATTCTTGATAATAAGATGGATTTAAAATAAAAAATAGGAAATATTTGTAATTTTTATAATATATTTAAAGAGGGACATTTTACTTAAAAATGTCATAAAAGTTTTTTAAATGTAAGTCAATTTTCGCAAAAGTGGTTCATTTTTTATAAAACATTTTACTTACGAAAGATTTTGGGTACAAACGAACACATAAATGACATTATCCACATGAATTCAGGGCGGAGCCAAGAATTTATTGTAGAGGGGGTACATTTCGTTTAAGGGACGGGGTTCGTAGTATCCTGATTTATTTATTTTTTTGATAACTAACTTTGTAGGTCATTTTATGCATATCCTATATGTATTGTTTCTTATTGTTTACAAAAATTACGTCCTGTTAAATAATGAGTATGCCCTATTAAATAATTAAACAATATAGTTAAAAGATTAAAAAAAAAAAAAAATTTAGTGGGACAGTTGCCCCTTGACTAATCATCTATGATTATAACCAAACTCCTTGGAACTGGTTACAAGACAAAAGTCTTTTAACTCTAGTTAACGACTTCAACCTTTAGAGTTAATCTTTTTTATTCTAAGAACTAAGGTTAGGTGGTTGAACCTTAAGAGTAGTGAATCTTAATCACAATTAAGAGGTATTAAAAAGGACATGTGTTCTCCAAGGAGTCTGGTTATAACAGCAGAGGATTGTAAATCCTTAATAAATGATATTTTTAAAAAAAAATCAAAAGTTGAGCGGCACCCATCTGAGATCGAATCACAGCCGATGGCGATTGAACTCGGGGAGATTCAATCACACCCAAAGGCTAACACGTGTCCCTTTTAACCCTTATTAACTCTGGTTAAGATTTATTAATCTTTGGGGTTCAACTTAGTTTTTAGAAAACATATTAAACTCTAATTAAGGATTTCTAACCCTTAGGGTTAATATTAACTCTGGTTAAGATTTATTAATCCTTGGGGTTCAACTTAGTTTTTAGAAAAAATATTAAACTCTAGTTAAGGATTTTTAACCCTTAGGGTTAATATTTTGTTAATTTATTTTATAAAAAAATTCAACTTATATTATTGAACCCCAAAAGTAAGTGAATCTTAACTATAGGTAATAGGGGTTAGCTGTGGTTAGTAAATCTTTTTCTCAATTGCAATTGCATGTAGGTGCGATTGAACTCTCCCCGAGTTCAATTGCAATTGGTTGTTGTGTGGGGAAAAAATTCCGGATGGACACGCGTCAGCAGCAGTTACTTCCACGTCCTGGTTTTCTGGTAGAAGGTTGGAGCGGAGGGTGTGGCACCCTGACCTGTACTCCGATGGTAAAGTCAGTAGGGGTAGAAGATGGTGAACAGTAAGCACAAGAACAAACACTGAAAAACACTCAAGGCACTAGGAGCACTCAACACGTATTCTCGGATCTGGGTTAATGATCCAGTGTCCTGTGCACTAAAAATCACGGGGTTTTTATAGGGCAAGGTTGGTATGGCCATCGATGACCATGGATGGCCATAGGTGTCCATACCACGTGTCTTAGCACTCAATGCCAAATATCTGAGATATATCTGCCGTCGGTTGCATTACACGTGAGAGCCTCCTATAAGTCCAATCGGACGGGATCGGACGGTACGCAGAAGTGACCAGCATTAAATGCCAAGACAGTGCTTTCGGCACGAAACGGCGAGTTCGGCACACTTGTCGGAATTATGGATCGCCTCCTGATCACTTCCTCCTACGAGTCGGTCTCGTTGTTGACCCAAGCTCGGTTACGGCGTAGATGCCTCAAAACACAGCACGACCTCGTTGTCGGTGAGACAACGGTCTCGTTGTTCGCGCAACGACAACGACGTTGTCAAGAGCACAATGTTCACGTTGTGCTTTAGACAACGAGCACGTCGTCAAAGTCACAACGGAAACGTTGTTCTGCAAGAGAACAAAGACGTCGTGATACGCACAACGGGATCGTTGTGCATCGGACAACGTGTGACCCCGATATTTTAAGCTCGTGACCCCAACTTGTGTCACGTGTCACTTTCGTGAACAAAACGACAAAAACGAGCTCGTCCCTCAACGCTGAGTTGGTTTTACGAATTTTATCCGTTACAGTTGTGATTAGATCTCGATCCACCTCCATGCCCATGCTGCCATATATAACATATATAAAAATGTTATTATTTCAAAAGTTGGAGGGGTGGGGCACGTGCCCCCTTGGCTCCGCCCATGCATGAATTGATCTCTTTTCTCTTATTTTACATCGAAATTAATGGAGCTATAAAGGTGCAATTTGGGCAAGCTCAACCCTTGGTTAAGGGAATGTCAAGGGAAGGAGAGGGAGAGAGTTGCACTAAGAGCAAACCTTTTTGTCGTCATTGAGATGGTCGACGAGCGGCAGCGGATCATTATTGACGTTAATCAAGGCGGTAAGAGGCTTCGTGTTGTCAGTATGGCTTGTGTTGAGGAGGGTTGTAATCGTCCGAAAAGCTTCCAAAATACAACAATCATATGCATCATACCATTATTTCATGTCAGCCTCCATCAACCATTGATTTTAATATATTTTTTTTTAAATGAAAACTGGAATTAGGCAGACCCAACAAAATTAAAAAAAAAAAAAGGTAATTACACCCTAATATATGTACAACCATGCATCTTTAGAGACAATCCTAACTAACAAGGGCTGAAATAACTCAGGGCTAAATAAAGGGCAATATGATCATTAATGCTTGTGCAATGTAAGTATTCGTATATTTAAAGTGGGTTCACTCACCCACGTGTTTCTTGCACTTAGAGAGTTGCTCTTCAAGTTAGACATGTATGTCTCTGACCTTGGGATCCAAGTTCGATAGCTCCGAACCATGATCCGACCTCGATATCATGCACCTGAAATCAAATGCGAGAGACTCATTAATGTATGTACTCCAAGATCTCCCAAGTGGTAACCCAACTCCAAGGAATCTAATTATCGTCCCACGGGTTAACACGTGTCCCTTTTATATCTTGAATCGATAAAAATTCACTAATCCTTAGAATTCAACCATCTAACCTCGGTTGATTTTTAGGAAAAACAATTGCCGCTTAAAAGGTAAAAGTTGTTAACCAGAGTTAAAATAGTTAAAAAGGCTTTTGTGTTGTAGCCGTACTCCTTGAGTCGGGTTACAATTTAAGAAAATCATTTAGGCATGGAATGAACAACGTAAAAGGGTTAGGCGTGGACAACATACTCATAACCCAAGCCTGTACGGCCAACAGTCTGGGTTGCGCAAGCCACAACACTTCTGATGGTCCAATAGGCCGCGGACGTAATGTAGTGGTTCGGTAGCTCCTTGAAATCGACAATGCAGTCGGTCACATCAAACATGGTCTGCATAAGCTTATTATGATCATCAAACCGGGATTTCAATGAGATGGAATATTGCTTCACGATGCCGAAGGAGTTCGTAGTGCTAGATTGGATAAGGAGCCAAAACTCCCCATAGTTCACAGCGAAGGCCGCTAAGGCTAGTACCAACTTCGCATCCCATTTATAGCTTGAGAGCATGATGAATATTGTCAAAGTCGCGGCATGCTCATCTTCGCTACCGGAGCACTTGCCCGATAACTGCCAGTATTTATCAAGTGTACATGTGTAAACTTTTTTTTTTTTAAAGATATATAATAGTACCCTTAAACCATATGTCTCCAACAAATAAAAACATGGATCATATATGTACATGATTTAAATGAATAATCAGCTGCCCTCACATTAATGACACATAAGGAATTAGGGTCGGCCTGTTCAGCATGAGTGGGGCCCACTATATCAAGCCAACGAACAGCTAGGCTGTGGGGCCCACCTGAGTTGAATAGGTCGGCCCTATTTCTTTATGTGGGCCCGGGGCTGTAAAACACCTTTTACAGCTGATTGTTGTGCAAAACATCCTTTACAGCTGATTATTGTTTTTTATAGATAATAACCTCGCTGGAAAGTTTATGAATGGCATAAGCCAAAGATTTAAACATGTGGGTTGAGTCATCATCGATGATCATGTCCTCCATTTTGGCCTGTGAGTCCTGCATAAAATAATAAGTGGATCATTAACATTGTACGTGATATAACTAGCAACTACGGAGAGCGAAACTTGGTGGCAATGTTCTTTGAAACTCAAAGGCTACAACTGACAATAACTTGTTAGAAAAATTACAGATATGCACTCTACCAAAAGAGAATTATAAGCATCACATTTACTTTTTAAACATTAAACCTAACAATTTTTTTTTTTTTTTTTTTTTTGGGGGGGGGGGGGGCTACAAAAACTGCCTAGTTTCACTTGGTTAGGACTAGTACGGTTTCTTGAGGCAATGATGTTGATTTGATCTCAGCTAATGTGGATGATAGAAAGTGTTGATGTGGATGAGAAGAAAGAATCAATTCCTCTCAACAAGTTTTGAGTGTGTACTGTGTAGGTATCCTCTTCTTTAGCATTGTCATAACTCGATAGGTCCCTTATAGCCTAAAAACTATCTTTTGCGTGACAGCATGGAGAGCGTCATGGAGAACACTTGCGATGGTGGTATCATCCGGTATCTTGGGGCCTTGGTCAAGTGTCAGTGTATGTGAAGTAAGAGGTTCCCTTTTAGGGTCTCCTGTTGGGTTTTGTGGGGTTGACTTGTAGTTGGCTTGTGCCTTATTTTCAGGTTTGGTGCATGAGGGGGGGGGGGGGGGGTCCATTGAGTCCCCCTTAGGTCTCCTCTACTCCCTTTCTCTTCTTGCTTTCTTTCTTCTTCTATTTACCTCTTTATTTTTTTTCTAATGAATCCGGTTGGGTCCGCCTTAAACCCGGTTTTCCTCGATCAAAAAAAATAAAAAATAGTATAGTCCCCTTATTACAAAGAGGAATGCTAGCCATACTCTAAAGTAGCCAACCGAGTGTCCCGACTTTAAAAAAGTGTGTCCTTTAATATAAAAAGGCTCAGGATCCTCTCGAGTTGGAACACCTAGAGATCGCCACGTGTCTCCTTTGACACCCCTTAACCATGGGTAAGGTTCACCCACCCCTAAGGTTCACTAACCCATCCTTGGTTTTTTGTTTTTATTAATTATTATTTTTTAAATTAAAAAAATATTTTTAATATTAAAAAACTCTAAAAACAGTTTTTTTAATTTAAAAAATAATAATTAATAATAATAATAAAAACCAAGGATGGGTTAGTGAACCCTAGGGGTGGGTGAACCTTACCCATGGTTAAGGGGTGTCAAAGGAGACACTTGGCGAACTCGAGAGAATCCTGTGCCATACAAAAAAGGCTTTAACGGTTGCTTTTGGAAGATTTTGTTGCTGAGGTTGAGAGTAGAAACAGGTTGAGAGTAGGACTAGCAGATAGTCTTATGTCAAATAGTGGGCTGGCATATGGCCGGGAATGAAAATTTCTATGATAATTTATGCCACGAACTACTTGGCACACGCTTCACGTGAGCAGCTACTAGCATTGCTGATGGAAGGCCTTGGATTGTCTCTAGCCAAGCCAGAAAGGGCTTGTCTCGGGGTTTCATAGAATAGGTGACAAGTGGCGGAGAAGTCAAAATCATGGGGCCCATGATTTTGACTTCTCCACCCATTACAAGACATGTGGCCATAAGTGTATGAGAATAAGGGGGAGAGATATCATATGGGGAGAAGTCAGAATTATGGGGAGAAAATGGAATGACTTCTCCCCACTTTTTTCCCACCTGCCGCACAATGTACGGAACCGGAGAGGGTTTTCTGGCTTAACTAGAGACAATCTGAGGCCCTGATGGAACGAACAATGCATGAAAATTAGGGCTTGGGCTTGTCTATGGCGAAGCCAGAAAGGGCTTATCTCGGGATTCCATAGAATAGGTGACAAGTGGTGGAGAAGTCAAAATCGTGGGACATGTGGCGATTAGTGTGTGAGAATAAAGGGGAGAGATATCATATGGGGGAGAAGTCAAAAAAATGGGGAGAAAATGAAATGACTTCTCCCCATTTTTTGGCCAACTGCCGCACAATGTATGGAACCCGAGAGGGGTTTCTGACTTCGCCAGAGACAAGCCAAAGCCGAAAATAAGACACTGCCACTGAGACCATCTTAGGGCTGAGACCACTCAGACCGTGCTCCCCGAGGACGAGATTTCAGGTGAAATCCCATGCTCAGAGCACGGTCTTGGCCTTAAGAAGGTCTCAGAAGCTTTATCTTGAAAATAAATGTGGGAGAGAGTATACTCACGCCACGAAGCAGTATGGCCTTGACGTGCTGGAGTAGAGGTTTAACATCAAACAGGCGATGGTCCGGCGCATGGGTAGCATCAATTTGCTTAATCACAGCATTGTCGTTCAATGAGGAGACCATATGACAGGCGTCACAGGGGCTTTTGATCTGTTGCCCGGGCTTAGTAGGCGGTATGTCACGGTCAACTTTTTGATTTTGCGGAACAACCGTGCGGCGCCTCGATCATCCCATGATCTTGGCCAGCCTTACACCATTACACTATCCATCCATTGAACCGACCCCACGTCTCGTGCTACAATGCTACGACAAGGTACGACCCGCTACCGAGTCTCATCCGCTAAGCTATACTCAGCTGGCTTACGTATCACTTCATCGTGTCGCGCATGACACTCGTCCAACACATAAGGTTCCCGCGTCACCGAGGTTCCGTCTCACGCATCTCTCATGATGCTAAGGTTCCCCGATCAAGCCGAACATCCAACACGGCCCGATACTCTCGAACACGACTATCGGTGATCTTCCACGCATCGCGGATAGCATAGGAGCATCACTGTCCCGTTTACCGAGCATTGAGGACATTCCGCCCACAACACAATCCTCGGTCCTCTGACCGAGTATCCCAACCATACCTCGCGCCCTCCTAAACGACCATGATGCATACCGCACACTTAAAGGCCATATTAGGATGAAACCTCTTGCCCGAAGGCTCTAGCGCAGTGCTAGGAAGTCTGTCTCCTTTGCACCGTCCTTGGATGCTCCAACAAGCATCCAAGGAGACTCCAAGATCCCCTTCAGGATCCTAGAGCCCACCCCCAACTCATTTGGGGTTGCTCATTAGGTGGCCCCAGATGTGCCACAAGGGAAGGGAGAGCTACACCCTTCTCCTCAAGGTGGATGATAAACCTTTCACCCTTTACCAGAAGGAAACATCACTACTGCTGGTGGAGTCATACTGGTCTTTTACAGAACAGTACACTTGGATATCCACAAACCGTCTGTACCATTAAACTCGTATCAACTTTCTCTTCGAATGAAGGTACTATCAGCCCTACTTCCAACATACCATGTGGGCCCCACAACACTCGCCCACATGTGTCCGACCAAGCACCAAACTCAAGCTTCACTCCATAACTCTTCATGTGCACTTCACCCAACCACAGTACCTCGTACACAACATCAAGACACCTCCATGTCCCTTCACTTCGGTACCCAACACTAAGGCACCAACCTTGCACCACGCTACGCTATCGCTTGCATAGTGCCTCGCCTATCTCCTAGGCACCGCATTGGCATCCTTTGCTCATGCTCAGGCCATCCCGGCCCAGTATCACGGTCATGGCAGTACTTGACAACTTTTGACCGTGACACTCTCCCCCACCTGATTAGGTCGATGTCCTCATCGACTTTCACCGAGTATTCATCAGTTCTACAACACAGCTTGCACACCTGCTCATTCCATAGATCAGAACTCACTTCTGACGGCCTAACATATCAGTTACTGTCTCAAACTTCACCTTCTCACGAATTTTGTCTGAAACATTCACCACACTTCACCCAATTTCACACTGAACTCGACCTTAGAGACTCTGTACATTGCATTTGTCTTCAACATTTCTGTCTTCAACCCGTTGCCCGAACTTCTGAGAGGGGTAATCTTCCTCGAATTTCTTCAAGTGCACATCTCCATGCGCATGTTTGGTCCTCCCAGGACCATCACTTGGCTATCCCAAGCATTATGTTGACACTGATTGTCACCATGAACATCGATCTTCGGTCTCACAACCCTGAGCTTCAGTTTCCACTAGGCATTCAGCCGCCATCCACTTCACTCTTGAAGCTTCATCCACTGCTGTAAGCACCCTATTTTTGCACCCCCTATCCCTCTTCCCGCTTCTTCGAATGGTTCAAGGTTTACCCATGGCCCAAGCCCATTTGACCAAACTTGTACCCAAACAACTCAATCAAGCCCAATTACTTAATTCTATTACCCAAGCCCAAGTAGTCAAGCCTAATTACCCAATTGTCCTAGCTAAAGCTCATTTGTTTTAGTGAAAGCCTAATTACCATAGCTCAAGCCCAATTGTCATAGCTAAAGTCCAATAACCATAATCCATGACCCATCTACTAACAACCCATGATCCATAAGATCTAGTCCACATATCCACATTCATTCAACCCATGTCCAAAACCCATAAACCCAAGCCCACTTTCCACTTTCCTACAAAAGACCTTTTATTTTTTCTTCAAACCCCAAATAGCCCCATTTTTGTGTTTACACACCTTTTTGACCACCCAATCATCTCTCACCAAGTACACACCTTTTTTACTAACCAATCACCTCTCATACTCCCTTACACCTCTTACAACTCATTCTTACACCTCTTACAAAATAATTAATTCTCTTACACTCCTTTTGACCACCCAATCACTTCTCATCAAGTACATACCTTTTTTATTACCCAATCACCAACCACATCAATTTTGACCAACCAATTACCTCCCTTCTTCTCACCCAACCCTCTATTAATCACCAAATTGCCACAACCCCTTGAAACCTCTATAAATACAAGACCCTCACAAGCCATTTCTTCCACCTCCAAAATCCCAAGTGGAAACCCTAACTCTTCCTCTTCTCACCCCTTTTATTTCTTTTTAGCCTTGAAGAAAGTTAGAAGAAGCCAAGGTTTAGAGTGTGTAGAGAATTCTAGGAGTAAAAGCCTAGAGTTCTTCACTAACTCTCTTCTTTTGTGGACTCTAAAAACCCATCACCTCTTGGAGCATTGGAGAAGTAGTCTTGGAGGAGTAGGCACTCTTCCTTTTATTCTTTATCTTCTTCTTTAGTTCATATCTTTTTTTTTTTTTTATTTGTAGTCCTCTTCTAGAATAATTTGGGAAGACCTTTCTTTTCTCAAGTTTAGTTGGGTCTCTCTACACCAATCTAATGGTGTAGAGGGACCCCACCTCAAAAGAAAGGAGATGTGTGTAAATATTTCTTTCTTTCATATGTACCCACTAGTGTGGATATGGGTAGGCCCATAGAGAGTGGAAGCTAAAGCTATACCTCTCTTTTTTATTTTGTTTCTTCATTTTGATTCTAGTCCTTCTTCTAGAATCATTTGGGAAACTCATCATCACTCTAATTTTCATAATTGAATCTCATTACATCGTTCATAATGGTGTAAAGGGACTACATTAGAGAGGAGATGATGAGTTTTCATTTTCTTCACTTATCACTTTTTCATTTCTTTCTTTTTTCTTCATGTTCTATTTTGAATGGATAAATGATGACTTAAAGACCTAGGGACTTAAAGAGGACTTTATCCAAAATGCCTCATATCAAAGACAATGGTATTTGATTTATTATCAACACCAATCCAACAAAATAGGTGTTGGCAATAGACCATTTACTATTCACAATGCACACCCCTCTTTATGTCCTAAAAACAATCTTTTAGCCTAACTTTTCCTTGGTCTTTCTCTTGAATTAAATTTGACTTTAGTTAAGTTTGCCAAAATCTCACCTATATGAAAATCCAAAAAAAAAAGAACATGATAAAATCTCAAAATACCAAAAACATTACAAAATCTCAAAATACCAAAAAAATCTAAAAATACCAAAAGACCAAAAATATGCTTGCTAGATCTTGGTTAGCCTACTCAATCATGGTTAACACCCTTCTAACCGCGGTTAGACCTAGAACTTGCACTTGACCAACCCGGTCAACTAAACCCTAGCCCCTAGGCTAGACCATTGACCACCTTATGCACACACATACGCACCCTTAGCCTTGGCACGGGCTCATGTGCCAGAACTACGCTCGGTCTGATCTCACCCCAATGTGAGTACGTAGGCAACCCAACCCGGGTTCGACCCTAACCCATCTAGCTTTCTTTCTTTCCTGGATTAGCATTTGATTAAACATTTAGACATTTTAATTAATATTGAGATTAAATTTGGCTTAAATTTAGGGAGTAGGTAACCATTGCAAAATGGGGGTCTTGGGGTGCCTAACACCTTCCCCAGGACTTAATCGAACCGCTTACCCTAACTCTAATAGACCATTTGCCTTATCCAAATCAATCCGGGACCTATCCCTAAGAATGAATAGGTGGCGACTCTTAGTCAAACCACAAATATGAAAGTTGGTAGAAAAATCCATGCTCACAGCTCTGGCAACTCTGCTGGGGACTGAGGTTCAAGCCAAAACTTAAATCTAAGCCAAATTAATCTCAAAATTAAACAAAATATCTAAGTAGTTAAGCAATTGCTAATTTTTCATATTTCTTGGATGATTCTTGTACAATGCATTTCATACATGGCATGATAGTGTAACAACCCAATACCCATTAGACAGGCTTATTACGCTCACGGCTGCTGGATGACTATCCTCAGTGACAGGGGCTTAACAGTCTTAGAGGTCCGCGGAACTTTTCCTGTTGGGTGACTGTCCTCAGGAAACGGTTCTGAACGCTCCCGCTTACACCAATCGTCCCTTTTTAGGGAGTCGCATATACGGTGTTAAGTGATCCCTCATCCTGTAGGAACACCCTGCATTACACCTGCATGCATACATATAGACTAGGCTATGGTATAGTCTATAAGCAGCCCACCTGGAGGGATATTGTAAACCCTAACCTGCTTATATCCTATACCTGTCCCCTCAATTATAGTTGACTGCCTGGACAAATTTTACCCGGATAAGCTTCCATTCAGGGGGGCTGTACTGAGCCTTTTGTTGTGCTTGTAATAAAACACACCCTACCTTGCATCTCGACATAGCATATGAGGTTCAAATCTCAAGCAAATAGGTCTTCACCAGACCTACCTCTACCTTTGACCTGGTAGGTCCACGGTTCCCAACAGCCCGAGTTAAAGCATGTCGGACCTCCATCCGTTTGCCCTATCGGATCACATATGCCTTGTCGCACCCAATAAAAAAAAAAAAAAAAAATCTTCTCTCTTTGTATGACTAGGGGCATAGTCCCTATGTCAATTAGATCTTGTTAGGTCATCTACATGCTTTCTAGTCTTCCCCCACTCTTACCTATTCCGATTCTTACTCCGTACATTTCAATCATTTCAGGAGCAGACCCTGAGTCAAGCACGTATTTGAAAAGCAAAACCAGTTGATACCTGATCAACCGATTGCAGCATGGACCCTCAGGATGGCCAAGAGACTGACCCTGACACACCGACATCACAACAAGCACAAGCCCCAAATCTTGAGGCAAAAATAGCTGAGAATGCCCAAAATATAGAAGAACTGAAAAACATTGTGCATGATTTCATGCGGGCCATAACACATGCTCTCTCCTCCTCAAATCCCCGATCGGTCGATGTGCTAGGTCCATCACAAACCAATCCGCCACATGTCACCAATCTTATCCCTCCACCACCTGCTATCGTTATCCCACCACTTGTTCAACTACAACCACTACATACCATCAACATCCCTCAGCCACATATTCATCCACCATTGGAATTCACATTCAACAGACCGCGTCCACCTGTCCAACCACAACCCATTCCTCACGTCACACCACCTACCATAGACCAGTTTGAGGAGGAGGAAGCCAGGGCAGGTGGAGATCCTCATACTGGGTCCGCTCACATATCCTCCAGCACAGCCCAGATTCCTGATGCATACAAGGAAAGAATTGAGAAGCTAGAAGAGTTGGTGAGGACAACTCAGGGAACCCGCAAATCTAATGATTTCAGGGATATGTGCATGCACCCAGGGATTCAATTGCCCAGAGATTTTAAAATACCTGATTTTGAAAAGTACAACGGGAAGGGATGTCCCGAGATGCATTTGAGAGTTTACCGCGGAGAGTTGTTCCAGTTGGAACATGATGACAAGCTATTGGTCCAACTATTTCAGAAAAGTTTAAAGGGTGCAGCTTTGCAGTGGTTTACTAAGGTCGATCCCAACAAAGTTAGGACATGGGAGGGTCTGTGTGAGACATTCTTGGCTAAGTACTCCTATAATGTTGACCTAATCCCGCAAAGGATAGACCTAGAAAGAATGTCACAGAGGGATAACGAGACCTTCATTGAATACTCTGTTCGGTGGAGAGAAATAACCAGAAAAATGAGCACCCCTTTACCTGAGGAGGAGCAAGTGACCACTTTCCTCCGTACTCTTAAGCATCCACTTAAGACACTCCTGGCCGCACAACCGATCTCTGACTTCAGTACTATGGCCAAATGTGGCGCCCGGATTGAGGCAACGATGGATGACATTGGGGCATTTGACATGTTCAAGGGGTCAAAAGGTGCATCCTCTTCTCGTGCTCCCTTACCTCCGAGAAAGGATAACAGAAGAAGAGAAAATGATGGACAAATGGTTGCAGCCATAAGAGTCTCTAACTTGCCCCAACAACCTCGGCAGCCCCAGCAAGCTCGGCAGCCTCAGCAAGCTCAACAAAACCAGGAAAAACTCCTCTCCCACCAAATGACATTTGAACAAAGGAAAAATCGGGCGTTTACACCAATCCCGTACTCTTTGTCGGCACTTCTCCCATTTCTGTTGAGCAAGAAGCTGATCACACTTAAGGAGCCTCAGCCTCCACCAGTCAACCTTCCAAATGGATACAGGCCGGAGCAGCACTGTGGATATCATCAATCACCGGGGCATCTTACAGATCGGTGCTATGACCTAAGGCATGCTGTCCAGGACCTATTGGAGACAGAAGCAATTTGCTTTGCACCAGGGAACACCGACATCACCCAAGTCCCTCTGCCTAATCATGCTACTCCTGGGAACTAAGGCGCATCAGGCGGAAGCCCCTACAGTCGAATTTTGAGCAAACTCTATGTTTGTCGTGTCTTTGTTTCATTTCATTATCAATGTCTTGCAGTCGGCTTGTCGGCCCGTGTCAGTCCTGTCGTCTAGTCCGAGTCAGTCGAGTAGCCAGCGGCCCTTTGAGTCATGTTTGTCTTACATCGAGTATGTTCACCCTTTTTGTGCAATGCAATGAAATAGTTTTTTTTTTTAAATCAAACTTCTATTGTGCTCTGAGATGCCTAATTTGGGAACTGAACTAGTTTCTAATGCCCATAAGGGACAATTTGATAACGGAAATTGATCATTCAATGGAAATCATAGTGTTCAAATCAATAGATATTCCCTCAAGACTGAATGAACCAAGACAAGAGTAATACAGGGGCAACGAAGACCTCTTTGAGCCGTCAAATCCCAACCAACTAAAATGAGGACGATGCAATTAACGTACATGCTCTTGACCAATTAAGGAAATGATAAGAGGCCATCTTTTGATAAACCTCACTATACCTCGCTTACCTATGCTATATATATCCGCTAGTTAGACCTTTGAGCCTAATAGCCTTTCTTTCAAAACTCACACATAGGCACCCATGAAGGTCAAAAGAACAATGCAAGAGGAACAACCAGCAAAGAACAACAACAAAAGTGGTTTTTAGCCGAACTACGTCATGACCTGATCCCTATTTGGGTACGTAGGCAGCCTGAAATCAGGTTCGATCATAACACAGCGAATGCCAACAATACAAGACAATCATGGACAAAAAAAAAAAACAAAAAAACAAAACAAAACAAAAAAAGAAAAAAAAAGAGCAAAAAAAGAAAAAAAAAAGAGAAAAAAAAGAAAAAGAAAGTACTTGGCCAACGACGAATCAAAGCTTCATCAAAGGACAAGGCATTCAGAAGCTGGTTCCACCCCGACACTGAACAAGTATCATAGGGTGCCCTACCCTTGCTGAAACAGTAAATTTGAGCCTTATCTCGTTTCTAGCCAAACCACGTTTCGTCCTAAACACTAAGCCCTCTTTGATCTTTGAAAGAAATTGAGCGTGAACATTCAAAAGCATTCGTCCTCACTTTCCGACAGACGGTGATAAGGGGAGAACGGAGAATTATCAAAGCAAAGTTCAAGAACAGAAAAATGCAAAGCTTGTATACCAAGTCCTGGAGAAAACCTGAAAAGGCCCAGGGGCAAAAAAGGGATAAATCAAATTTCAAATTGCACGGGTATAGTATGGAGTCATCAATCCTACTATTGCTCAAAAATTACGTAAGCCCAGTCCTGGTAAAAACCTGAAAAGGTCCAGGGGCAAAAAAAGGACAAAAATCAAAATGTGCAACCGAGTTCCGGTGAAAAGTGGAAAAGTTCAGGAGCAAAATAAGGAAGCATAATCAATATAAGTTTGGGCATTGATCAATCAGGAGGAAATACAGATCTACTCCAAAGATGATCAACCACAGCTTAATCATTTTACCTAAAGGCAAAGGAACCTAGCTAGGTCTCCCATTGCAGGCAATCTCAGGCACACTGTCAAATGGTCGATTTCATTATAAGCAGTCTGCTGGTCAACTGTCAATCTACCGTCAAACCACTAGTCAGTCAATCCATCAATCTTTTTAAGTTGTTCGCATCACCTGTCAGTCAATCCATCAGTCTTTTATCAAGTCGTTTGCATTCATAATCAGTCAAAGTCCATTCCCCAGTAGAGTCAGCTCAAAGTCGACTGTTCACTCTCGCTGGTGCAAGGAAAACACTGGAACCATGGCAAGACAAAGTCAGTAGACTATCCTGGATGTCACAGATGTTTGAAAAAGATCAGTACACCTTGGGGGCAAGTACCAACAATTAGACCATCTGAGCCGGGGGCAATCCAGTCCAGCAGGTCGGATGTATACAGAGAGGCAAAGATACGTGCAATGGCTCAGGGTCACAACTCTCACTCCCTCATGTCCAATTCATTCAAATTTTCAAACTCATTGTTATACTCTCTAGAACTATTGTTTATTCTTATCAGCAACCTATTTCGATCTCTCCAGGTGAAGCAGTCGGGCGGCTGTCTTTATCCTCCTTATCTTGCTTTCCAGTCAGGCAATGGGGCCGTTGTCTGCACTGTATTGCATTCCCTTTCAGTGAGACAATCGGGCGGTTGTCTACACTATATTGGCTTGCTACCAGGCGAAGCAGTCGGGCGGCTGTCTTTACCCTCTTTATCTTGCTACCCAGTCAGACAATGGGGCTGTTGCCTGTACTGTGTTGTATTCCCCTTCAGTGAGACAATCGGGCGATTGTCTACACTATATTGGCTTGCTACCAAGCGAAGCAGTCAGGCGGCTGTCTTTACCCTCCTTATCTTGTTACCCAGTCAGGCAATGGGGCCGTTGTCTGCACTGTGTCGCATTCCCCTTCAGTGAGACAATCCGGCGATTGTCTACACTATCTTGGCTTGCTACCAGGTGAAGCAGTCGGGCGGCTGTCTTTATCCTTATTTATCCTTGTCAGACAATCGGGCGGTTGTCTACTGGTTTGCTTCCCTTTCACTAATCAAGGAGTATACTGTCACGGTTGTGTGACCGGGTGTCAGTTGCGGCCTCCAGTGAAGTTCTTCTTGTTCTACTAGCTCACTAATCAAGGGGTATGCGGATGCGGTCGTGTGACCGAGTGTCGTTTACAGCCTCCAGTGACGCTAATCTTGCACCCATCATTGCTTTGATTCATCTCCGGTAGATGGTTGTGCGATCAACCTTCACCTCATTTCCGATGAAATGGTCGCGTGATCAACCTTCACCTCATCTATCTTCGGTGAAACGGTTGTGCGATCGACCCTCACCTCATCTATCCTCGATGAAATGGTTGTGTGATCGACCTTCATCTCATCTATCTTCGGTGAAACGGTTGTGTGATCGATCCTCACCTCACTCTATCTTCGGTGAAACGGTTGCGAGATCGACCCTCACCTTATCTATCCTCGATGAAATGGTTGTGTGATCGACCCTCATCTCATCTATCCTCGGTGAAACGGTTGTGTGATCGACCCTCACCTTATCTATCCTCGATGAAATGGTTGTGTGATCGACCCTCATCTCATCTATCCTCGGTGAAACGGTTGTGTGATCGACTCTCACCTCATCTATCTTCGGTGAAGCGGTTGTGTGATCGACCCTCATCTCATCTATCCTCGGTGAAACGGTTGTGTGATCGATCTTCACCTCATCTATCTTCGGTGACACGGTTGTGTGATCAACCTTCACCTCATCTTCGGTGGATGGTTGTGTGATCAACTTTCACCTCATTTCCGGTGAAATGGTTGTGTGATCAACCTTCACCTCATCTTCGGTGGATGGTTGTGTGATCAACTTTCACTCACCTCATTTCCGGTGAAATGGTTGTGTGATCAACCTTCACCTCATCTTCGGTGGATGGTTGTGTGATCAACTTTCACCTCATTTCCGACGAAATGGTTGTGTAATCACCTTCACCTCATCATCCGGTGGAATGGTTGTGTGATCAACCTTCACCTCATCTTCGGTGGATGGTTGTGTGATCAACCTTCACCTCATCATCCGGTGGATGGTTGTGCGATCAACCTTCACCCCGTCTCCGGTGGAATGGTTGTGTGATCAACCTTCACCTCGTCTTTGGTGGAATGGTTGTGTGATCAACCTTCATTTCATCTCCGGTGAAATGGTTGTGTGATCAACCATCACCCTATCTCCGTTGAAGCGGATACATGTTCACTCCTCTCATCCATCATGCATCTCCAGCACTCCACATTTTTGTCTTGGAAAACTTAAGTTAGTTTCAAGTTATTTCATTCTTATTTCTTATATTTTTCCAAGTTTCGCAGGTTTAAGGTGCAAAAATAGTGGTGATTTCAGTCTTTGTCGTTCGCTTGCCCGTACCCTCCGACAAAGAGGGGCAGCTGTAAGCACCCTATTTTTGCACCCCCTATCCCTCTTCCCGCTTCTTCGAATGGTTCAAGGTTTACCCAAGGCCCAAGCCCATTTGACCAAACTTGTACCCAAACAACTTAATCAAGCCCAATTACTTAATTCTATTACCCAAGCCCAAGTAGTCAAGCCTAATTACCCAATTGTCCTAGCTAAAGCTCATTTGCTTTAGTGAAAGCCTAATTACCATAGCTCAAGCCCAATTGTCATAGCTAAAGTCCAATAACCATAATCCATGACCCATCTACTAACAACCCATGATCCATAAGATCTAGTCCACATATCCACATTCATTCAACCCATGTCCAAAACCCATAAACCCAAGCCCACTTTCCACTTTCCTACAAAAGACCTTTTATTTTTTCTTCAAACCCCAAATAGCCCCATTTTTGTGTTTACACACCTTTTTGACCACCCAATCATCTCTCACCAAGTACACACCTTTTTTACTAACCAATCACCTCTCATACTCCCTTACACCTCTTACAACTCATTTTTACACCTCTTACAAAATAATTAATTCTCTTACACTCCTTTTGACCACCCAATCACTTCTCATCAAGTACATACCTTTTTTATTACCCAATCACCAACCACATCAATTTTGACCAACCAATTACCTCCCTTCTTCTCACCCAACCCTCTATTAATCACCAAATTGCCACAACCCCTTGAAACCTCTATAAATACAAGACCCTCACAAGCCATTTCTTCCACCTCCAAAATCCCAAGTGGAAACCCTAGCTCTTCCTCCTCTCACCCCTTTTATTTCTTTTTAGCCTTGAAGAAAGTTAGAAGAAGCCAAGGTTTAGAGTGTGTAGAGAATTCTAGGAGTAAAAGCCTAGAGTTCTTCACTAACTCTCTTCCTTTGTGGACTCTAAAAACTCATCACCTCTTGGAGCATTGGAGAAGTAGTCTTGGAGGAGTAGGCACTCTTCCTTTTATTCTTTATCTTCTTCTTTAGTTCATATCTTTTTTTTTTATTTTATTTGTAGTCCTCTTCTAGAATAATTTGGGAAGACCTTTCTTTTCTCAATTTTAGTTGGGTCTCTCTACACCAATCTAATGGTGTAGAGGGACCCCACCTCAAAAGAAAGGAGATGTGTGTAAATATTTCTTTATTTCATATGTACCCACTAGTGTGGATATGGGTAGGCCCATAGAGAGTGGAAGCTAAAGCTATACCTCTCTTTTTTATTTTGTTTCTTCATTTTGATTCTAGTCCTTCTTCTAGAATCATTTGGGAAACTCATCATCACTCTAATTTTCATAATTGAATCTCATTACATCGTTCATAATGGTGTAAAGAGACTACATTAGAGAGGAGATGATGAGTTTTCATTTTCTTCACTTATCACTTTTTCATTTCTTTCTTTTTTCTTCATGTTCTATTTTGAATGGATAAATGATGACTTAAGGACCTAGGGACTTAAAGAGGACTTTATCCAAAATGCCTCATATCAAAGACAATGGTATTTGATTTATTATCAACACCAATCCAACAAAATAGGTGTTGGCAATAGACCATTTACTATTCACAATGCACACCCCTCTTTATGTCCTAAAAACAATCTTTTAGCCTAACTTTTCCTTGGTCTTTCTCTTGAATTAAATTTGACTTTAGTTAAGTTTGCCAAAATCTCACCTATATGAAAATCCAAAAAAAAAAGAACATGATAAAATCTCAAAATACCAAAAACATTACAAAATCTCAAAATACCAAAAAAATCTAAAAATACCAAAAGACCAAAAATATGCTTGCTAGATCTTGGTTAGCCTACTCAACCATGGTTAACACCCTTCTAACCGCGGTTAGACCTAGAACTTGCACTTGACCAACCCGGTCAACTAAACCCTAGCCCCTAGGCTAGACCATTGACCACCTTATGCACACACATACGCACCCTCAGCCTTGGCACGGGCTCATGTGCCAGAACTACGCTCGGTCTGATCTCACCCCAATGTGAGTACGTAGGCAACCCAACCCAGGTTCGACCCTAACCCATCTAGCTTTCTTTCTTTCCTGGATTAGCATTTGATTAAACATTTAGACATTTTAATTAATATTGAGATTAAATTTGGCTTAAATTTAGGGAGTAGGTAACCATTGCAAAATGGGGGTCTTGGGGTGCCTAACACCTTCCCCAGGACTTAATCGAACCGCTTACCCTAACTCTAATAGACCATTTGCCTTATCCAAATCAATCCGGGACCTATCCCTAAGAATGAATAGGTGGCGACTCTTAGTCAAACCACAAATATGAAAGTGGGTAGAAAAATTCATGCTCACAACTGCAGTTCACTCCGTCGAACTATACTCATCGTTCACCTTGAACATGAAGTACGTCACCCATGACGAGGCTCGCAAGCTAACCGTATCTCATACGGTACTTCCTCCGCGGTCTGCTTCCTTAGTTTACACATGCGAGCATCGGCGTGTTGTCCCACTTCAACACTAAAGCTATCCCATAATAGCACCGACATCCACATCCTTTACCTAAAGTCACAAACACACATCATGTATCCTCCGATGCAACACGGCCAGCAACCCTATATGTTACTCGAAACCGCCATAGCATCCACTACGCCAAATCTCTGTGAAACTCTCCATTGGTGCATTACATCCCTGACGCACTAATCTTGTTTCTTCCATTCCTTGGAGCAAAACCATTTTGTATGTCTTCCTTGGTTGTGTACCAATCCATTGGCACACTTCTCCTTGTGATCCTTCAATCAATCACTTGTGTTGAACTCAATCCGTCGAGGTCAACTTCTCGTAGCCAACAACCTATGAAGTTGTCTGAAGCCACTGCATCATTTCAACCCTTGACACATTGCCTCACTCTTGAGGTCTTCCCTACTTGCCTCACTCTTAAGGACTCCTCTCATACTCTTGATATTCTGCCCGAGTACTCCCCCACTCAAGCTTGCCTTGTATCTTGCATCCTTGTTGTGCCTCTCTAGTACCTCAACTCCTTGAGCAACCTGAGGTAGCACCCATCCACTCCTATTGCATCATCTTATACAATTGAGCTTCCAATCTTGACTAGAGTATCTGATTACTCAAGTCTTTGACACCTTGCCAACATAGTTATGTGACTCTAGTACCTCAACATCTTGTGTCTTCACTGAGAGAACACTTCACCTGACCTTCGCACCACTGTGCTATTTCACTACGTGAGGTCTTGATACATCAACTCCTGGAGTCTTCATCTTGAACCAAGACTGTGCTCTTCAAGTCCCAACACTGTCTTCACCCCGAGTACACATTTGACCCTGAATATTCCATCGACCACTATCCACTAGTAGCCTTGCTCCAGCACACCACGGCATTAGAGACCAACACCTATATTGTTGTCGAACTTCATCTCGATCCTGGACAAGTCTCTCCCATAACAAGTCCACTCTCTATAAGCCAACAAACTCTGTAGCCAGTAGTACTCCCACTACTCGGAATCACAGTAGAAACATCTTGTGCATTCTAACTGATCACCTGTTGCAAACTGTAGCTTCAGGCTCTCACGAGCAACCATGCTCTGATACCAACTGTCACGGTCAACTTTTTTATTTTGCGGAACAACCGTGCGGTGCCTCGATCATCCCATGATCTTGGCCAGCCTTACACCATTACACTATCCATCTATTGAACCGACCCCACGTCTCGTGCTACAATGCTACGATAAGGTACGACCCGCTACCGAGTCCCATCCGCTAAGCTATACTCAGCTGGCTTACACATCACTTCATCGTGTCGCGCATGACACTCGTCCAACACATAAGGTTCCCGCGTCACCGAGGTTCCGTCTCACGCATCTCTCATGATGCTAAGGTTCCCCGATCAAGCTGAACATCCAACACGGCCCGATACTCTCGAACACGACTATCGGTCATCTTCCACGCATCGCGGATAGCATAGGAGCATCACTGCCCCTTTTACCGAGCATTGAGGACATTCCGCCCACAACACAATCCTCGGTCCTCTGACCGAGTATCCCAACCATACCTCACGCCCTCCTAAACGACCATGATGCATACCGCACACTTAAAGGTCATATTAGGATGAAACCTCTTACCCGAAGGCTCTAGCGCAGTGCTAGGAAGTCTGTCTCCTTTGCACCGTCCTTGGATGCTCCAACAACCATCAAAGGAGACTCCAAGATCCCCTTCAGGATCCTAGAGCCTGCTCCCAACTCTTTTGGGGTTGCTCATTAGGTAGCCCCAGATGTGCCACAAGGGAAGGGAGAGCTACACCCTTCTCCTCAAGGTGGATGATATACCTTTCACCCTTTACCAGAAGGAAACATCACTACTGCTGGTGGAGTCATACTGGTCTTTTACGGAACAGTACACTTGGATATCCACAAACCGTCTGTACCATTAAACTCGTATCAACTTTCTCTTCGAATGAAGGTACTATCAGCCCTACTTCCAACATACCATGTGGGCCCCACAACACTCGCCCACATGTGTCCGACCAAGCACCAAACTCAAGCTTCACTCCATAACTCTTCATGTGCACTTCACCCAACCACAGTACCTCGTACACAACATCAAGACACCTCCATGTCCCTTCACTTCGGTACCCAACACTAAGGCACCAACCTTGCACCACGCTACGCTATCGCTTGCATAGTTCCTCGCCTATCTCCTAGGCACCGCATTGGCATCCTTTGCTCATGCTCAGGCCATCCCGGCCCAGTATCACGGTCATGACAGTACTTGACAACTTTTGACCGTGACAGGTAGCTGTACAATGCTTGCCATTTTTGGGCTACACAAAAAAAAAACAAGACCACGAGAAGAAGCTCTAAGTAGGGGTTTGGGATGGGATGGTAGCTTGGCGTGGTTCTACTAGGCCTTTTATAGATAGCAAAAAACAACTAAAATAAATTTCCTTCCTTCAAAGTTCAATCAGTATCTAAATTAAGCTACGTTTATAAGGACTTTAATTTGGTGGTCCCAAAACCAGCCTCTTTCTACTATTATCCGCGTGTCCTCTAATGAAATGATCATACCGTTGGTCCTATCAACGGCTTCAACTCTCACCCCAAATCGTTCAACAGTCCAGCTCTTTTATTCACTGGTAGGCGATGCCCACTAACGTAGATCATGTGCTACCTTTTAAAGTGGCCCCACTAACGCAAAGGACAAGTGTTGATTTTCCTTTTTTTTTCTTTTTTTTTTTTTCTGAAAATAGGGAATGCCTAAAAGAAGATCAGATCATAGAGTTAATCACATATGTGTCATTATTTGATTGGAGGGTAAATAAAGAAAAGTAAAAATTTAAAATGAAATTGTTTTTCCTTCTAATCAGATCATGACACATATGCAATTGAACCAGGAGAGTTCAATTGCAATTGGCTGTGATCTGATCTCTTCTAAGAGTAAGAGTAGGATAAAGTTACACACAATGGATAAGACATAAAAAAAAAAAAAAAGGGAGTGGATTCTCTCAAGTTGGAACCCCTAGAGGTCACCACGTGTCTCCTTTGACACGCCTTAACCATGGGTAAGGTTCACCCACCCCTAGGGTTCACTCACCCATCCTTGGTTTTTTTTTCATATTAATTATTATTTTTTAAATTAAAAAAACTATTTTTAGAGTTTTTTAATATTAAAAACAGTTTTTTTATTTTTAAAATAATAATTATTATAAAAAAAAAAAACCACAGATGGATGAGTGAACCCTAGGGGTGGGTGAACCTTACCCATGGTTAAGGGGTGTCAAAGGAGACACGTGGCGACCTCTAGGGGTTCCAACTTGAGAGATTCTCTCAAGTTGCAACTTGAGAGAATCCTGGGCCAAAAAAAAATGCTGTTACTATTTTTAATCGGTTATTATTGCAGTCCACCCCCATTATTATAATGATAAGGCATAGGATTCTCTCGAGTCGGAGAATCTCTCGAGTTCGAACCCCTAGAGGTCGCCACGTGTTTCTTTTGACACCCCTTAACTATGGTAAGGTTCACCCACCCCTAGGGTTCACCCACCCATCCTTGGTTTTTTTTTTATATATTAATTATTTTTTTTTAAATTAAAAAATCTGTTTTTAGAGTTTTTTTAATATTAAAAAAAGT
Source organism: Tetracentron sinense (assembly GCA_015143295.1). Classification (NCBI taxonomy): domain Eukaryota; kingdom Viridiplantae; phylum Streptophyta; class Magnoliopsida; order Trochodendrales; family Trochodendraceae; genus Tetracentron; species Tetracentron sinense. Next base: position 3,944,772 of record CM026573.1, read on the forward strand.
TTTTAATTTAAAAAAAGAATTAAAAATTTTAAAATAAAACCAAGGATGGATGGGTGAACCCTAGGGATGGGTGAACCTTACCCATAGTTAAGGGGTGTCAAATGAGACACGTGGCAACCTCTACGGGTTCGAACTCGAGAGGATCCAGCCCAATGATACTAGGCCCTTCAAAAAATAGATTAACTTTGAGCCGGAGTTTGCTTCATGGTGTTGAAGCGGAGCTCATCTATTTACACAAGAGTAGTGGCAGTTGGAGGCTGGGGCAATTTACCAACACACATAGTTACAAAATTGTCACCCACACAATATAAAAAGAGTTCAGTCTATGAGTACTCCCAAATATACTCCCTAATTCTAACTGTTTATAACCAACCACTAAGAGTTAGGATTTGAGTTGACTTATTTGTCTTTTCTAATGCCACATCAGCACTAATCTTAACCATTTAATAAATGAGATAAACGGTCATGATTGGGGAGTATATTTGGGAGTACACTTTGGGAGTATCCCTACTAATTCATATAAAAAGGGGAGCTCATCTTAATGCCATGAAGCAGAGCTCCTTTGTATTTAATCTGTTCATAAAATATAAATTAAATTTTGTAACTCTTAGTAAAATTATTCTTGCACTTATTTTCTCTATTCATACGTGGACTGAATTGCAACAAAATTATTCTTACATTCTTTTTTTTTTCTATTATAATAATGAAAAATAATAAAATTATCCTAACACTTATATATCATCTCTATCTCAACTCTTATAATTGACAAAATTATACTTATATTTATACTAGCGGGTGGCACGTGCGATGCACGTGAGAGCAAGGGGAAGGAGTTAACCACAGTTAATAGGAGTTAAAAGGGACATGTGTTAACCCGTGGGTGTGATTGAACTCTAGCGATTGGCTGTAATTCTATTATTTAAATAGATAGATAAGCAAGGGGCAGTTTGGAAATTAAAATAAAACATTAAATTAAAGTTTTGTATATATAAGGGTATTATAAGAATTTCGAAAAATCAGACTACGGTGGCTTCTCTCATTATAATAGTACAGATAGATAGATAGATAAGCAAGGGGCAGTTTGGAAATTAAAATAAAACATTAAATTAAAGTTTTGTATTATATAAGGGTATTATAAGAATTTCGAAAAATCAGACTACGGTGGCTTCTCTCATTATAATAGTACAGAGATATGTTTTATATTTCATATTTTTTCTCTTCACTCAAACATGCATCAATTTGATGTTAGCAGGATACCTCTTTTCACTCTCTCCCCTTCACTCTTTCACGTGCAGCCTCAAGTTAATTAAGAAATAGGATAAGATTTTACAGAGAAGTAAGCCTCTATAGTTCTAACCAGAGTCATGGAGTCTGGTTACGCCCTTGAGGTTGCTACATATCTCTAATTTTGACACCCCTTAATTATGATTAAATTCACTCACCCCTATGGTTCACTCACCCGTCTTTGATTTTTAGAAAAAATATAATAAATTTTTTTAACCCCTATTAAAAATCACTAACTCATAGGATTAAATATTTTTTCTTCTAAAAAGCAAGGATAGATGGGTGAACCCTAAAGGTGGAAAATCTTAACCACAATTAAGGGGTGTCAAAAGAGACTATGGCAACCTTAGGCATAACTGGACTCCCCCGAGTCTGATTATAACTCTAGAGATTTATAAGTTAGATTCTAAAACAAGAGGGATAAAGTGATTTTTTATATTATAATTATTGATAATATATTAACCCAGCTACCAAGCACATCCCAAAAGGCAAAAAAAATAAAAAAGGGATTTTTTAAAAAGACCTCAGAACTCTTCCTGTGGTAGCCGGTTGGGAGACCGCAAACACCACCAAATTAAGTGCCACAAATCCCCTTATTGCAGTGACCAAAAAAAAAAAAATCCCCTTATTGCAGTATAGTGTTTTGGGGGCGTGTACAGAACTTGGGGGCATGTGTATGTGGATTACGTGTCATTTTATTTAGTGATGCTGGTAATCTATCTGCTAGCTATCACTGGATGAGATTGCAAATCTTTTTTAAAGACTTGTAATTTTCTACTGATATAACTAGACTAGGAGGAGTTTGGTTACACCCCTAAGGTTGCCACATGTTCCTTTTGACACCCATTTTTTTTTTTTGGTGTGCTCTTTTGACACCCATTAACAATGGTTAAGATTCACCTATCCTAGGATCCACCCATCAATCTTTGGTTTTAAAAAAAATTTAATTATTTTAACTTTAGGAGCTAAAAATCAAGGATAGGTGAGTAAATTATAGGGGTGGATGAATCTTAACTATAGTTAAGAGGTTTCACATGAGGCACATTGCAACCTAGGGGCGTAACCGAGCTCCCTGAGTCCAATTATAACCGCATCTCTTTTTAAAATTTAGAGAGTATGGCTAGATTCGTTATGAGTGTGACATAAGCAATCTTACGTCAGATTTGATCATAGTCAATTGCAGAGAGTATGGCTAGATTCATTATAAGTGTGACATAAGCAATAGCTTACGTCAGATTTGATCACAGACAATAGCGATTGTACGAGAGTTCAATTGCATATGTGTGTCACTTCACTAGTGGTAAAGATTTGTTTTGGAATTTTCATTATCCAATCTTCTTTTTTTTCTCCTCCAATCAAGTGCCGGAGCTGCAGAAGAGATTCCTCAAGTTCAAGCAAGGTTTGATTTATGAAATGCCACTTGTCGGTTTGTAGCACGACAAACTTAACGTGGCTCGCTCCCTTACGAAAGGAAAAGCAAAATAAAGGCAAAATCTTGTATGCTCCTAGGCAGCATAGTAGCATACTTTGCGTAATTTGACTTAGGCCACTGTTATTTAAGGCATTTTTAGGTTGTATTGGTCTTTGTGTTTTCAAAAGATTCCTGTTTACTATTATAATAATAATAATAATCGATCACTAGAATCACGTGCAAAATATTGCAGTGTCACCTATGTATATGCTAAATACGATACTTAGGATTCGTTTGCAACTTGGGAGTGATGACAAGCAGGGAGGCCCTTAAAATACATGCGGTCTCCATTTCTTAACGGATTAGTAGGTTTTTATTGATCCACGCCCCAATTTTATATACTCGTTAATTGTGATTAAGATTCATTAGTCCTTAAGATTAAGCAATCCAATTTTTCTTTTAATATTAACTTTAATTTATTCAAGGTTAAAACATTGTTAAAACCGATACGAGCACACAAACCGACCCAGGGTTGCTAATCACTGCTAGATGCATTACTTGGCACCCGGTTTGAGGGAGCATGCAGAAAAAAAAAAACCCCATAATTACGGATTTAGTTTCTTCCTTAAATTGGTGGCTGCAGCCTTCCGGAAAAGTGGACTTGCTTTTGCGTATTGTATGGAACCAAATGGTCAGTGATATTTCGTGTGATTGTACGGATTTAGCAGCTGTAACAAATCTACAAGATCCTAACCTTTAAATACCAAGAACATTGGTAGGTCACACCTAAAAAAAACACAGACAATATGGATCCGTATCGTATGTAGGTACTAACAACACTTTAAAGAATAGGAATATCTTGATGATCAAGTCTACGAAGGGAACAAGGACAGTTAATTTATTTAGATGGATCAGATATAAATATGGATATATGGTTAGGGATGTTAGTCCTAGTTTCTCTTCTCCCCACTTTTACTTTGGAAAAGAAAAGAGGTGAAACCTAGGCTTTAGAAAATTCCAAAGTGCTGATCATGGGGACCCTAATTTACCTTATTGATGTAAAGCTTCCCAAACTAAAGGGAAAGCCAGCGAAGCTAAATCCCTTTGTCTAAATCTAGTTTCATATTTGTGGGAACCAACTATCACACAATTTGTATCCCGATTCTACATATCTACTTGAAATTCACTGTTCCAGTTTATTGCTGGCATTAAGTTATTTTGTAGATTCGTATTTTCTAAAGGAGGCAACATAGGCATAGTGATTGTCCAAGTACGTACGCGTAGAAAGTCTCCAATTCAAAAATCTTCTGCAACATTAATTCTTTGGTAGACGAAGTCATAGGTTATATTATTTATTTATTTATACGGTTACTACTATCTATTCATCAAACTCAATTGCTTTATAAGAGTTGATTTTCTGTTACTCTAAATTGATGAAACAATAGCTTGTCCAAAAGATACTTGAGCGGCTGCGATAATTATAACAAAAATTGGGAAAATTGATCCAATCATTTGAGCTAGTAACTGTTAATATGCTCATTGTCAACACCCCATTTTTACACCTCATTTTAACTATGATTAATTAACTTAATCATAGTTAACTTGGCTTAACCCTAGGATTAGCCCTAAGTAAATCCCAAACCCTAGGCTAGAAGCTTTCGGGCTCAAAGCCCACTTGAACAACCCAATCATCAAAAAGCCATATGAAAACTGAGATCAAGGCCTATTGTGGGCCAAAATATAGGCCCATTAGGGTGGGGCTCACTTTTTTTAAAATTCAAATTTGGAGCCCAAACTCTCAAATGGCAAAGCCAAGGGTGTATAGGCCGTAGGCTAAAGGCTAGGCCCAAGAAGCAAACAAACAAAAAACAAAAAAAAAAAAAACTCACGGTTTTTGGCCTTACCTATAACCCCACTTTAACCTAGGTTAGTTTGGGCCCTGGTCAAGACCAGACCATGGTTAGACTCTCCTCACTCTCATATATCCCCCTGTGCGATTTCGGCCCCTAACTCCACCGTTAACCATGGTTAAACTATCCCTAAAGTATGGTCGACAGTGTGAAAAATAGTTCAATGGGGCGAATTTGGGCCTCTGCGGGGCCCACATCCGACCTCCTATTGAGCCCCACAAGAGCTCAAATTGTTCCTCACATGACAGGCTTCGCAACCATGGTCTTGGATTCACCGGCCGTTGAGCCAAACCACGGAAAAATCGCCACAAAGTCTGAGAAAAATCCAGTTTTTTGGAAAATCGTCATTTTATGTGGTGATTTTTTAGGCGACTTTGGGCCTCTGTGGGGCCCACCTACGACCTCCTTTTGGGACCAACAAAGGTCCAATTTCTTCCCTGAAATTCAGGCTACCCACTGGTGGTCTCGGTTTCCCATGGTTCCCTCGTTAACCATGGTTAAACTCATGCTAATCATAGTTAAAAATGTGTTTGACATTTTGGTTTTTTGTCAATTTCAGACCTTTGTGAGGGCCCAAACCAAGTAGGAGGCCAGTCTAGGCCCTGCCATGGTCCCTGGGCCCACTTTCGACCAAACTGGACCCTTAACCATGGTTAAATCCACCTATGGTTAAAATTTAACCATGGTTAAGCAGCCCATTACCCAAAAATTCTGAAAAATTGATCAAAAAATCATAAATATTCTCTGGATTCCATAATGGTCTTCCGAGATCGATTTAACCATGATTAGGACCCTTAACTATAGTCAACCCCACCTTGGGACTAAGCCGGACCCTTAACCATGGTTAAAAAATCCCTAACCAGAAAAAATCTGAAAAAATGACAGAAAAATCCAAAATATTCTAAAAATCCTAAAATGGTCTCCTGTGACAATTTTCTCCCTGTCTAGCCCATTTAACTGGAGTTAACCCAACTCCAGTTGATTTTTAACCATGGTTAAGATGCTCAACCCTTTGAAAAAATTTCCCAAAAAAATCAGTAAAATTTTTTTTAAAAAAATATGCTTATTATGAGTTATTAACCTTGGTTAGCCCCTAACCATGGTTAACTCCCCTCTAACTGCGGTTAGACCCGACCTTACACTTGACTAACCCGGTCAATTAAACCCTAGCCTCTGAGCTAGACCCTTGATCACCCTATGCACACACACACCCCTAGCATTGGCACGGGCTCATGTGTCAGAACTACGCTCGGTCTGATCACCATATGAGTACGTAGGCAACCCTATCCGGGTACGACCCTAACCCATCTAGCTTTCTCATATTTTTGGATTACTATTTGATTAAATACTTAAGCATTGAAATTAATATTGAGGTTGAATTTGGCTTAAATTTGGAGAATAGGTAACCATTGAAAAATGAGGGTCCTAGGGTGCCTAACACCTTCCCTAGGGCTTAATCGAACCACTTACCCTAACTCTGATAGACTATAAGACTTTATCCAATCCCGGGACCTATCCCTTAGAATGAATAGGTGGTGACTCTCAGTCAAAACACCAATGTGAGAGTGGATAGGAAAATCGCATGCTCACACTCTGATCGATACCCCACAAGGATTACACATGCAAGAGACACCTCTAATTTCCCCTCTAATATTTATCACTCCTTTGTTTTAAATTTGCCTCTTGACTATTAAATAAATTGCGATAATCTTGAGAAAAATTGCATCCATGTAGACTTGTAAATGGAACAAATAATGTATATTCGAATTCAATCTGATTACACTATATAACTATTCGAATTCAAATCATTATCGAGTTGATAGTAAAATAGTGTATTTGTATTTGGCTTTGATTAAAATATTCGAATTCTACATAATTTTGAGTTAATCAATTACTTGAATAAAAAAATAAAATAAAAATAAAATGAAACATTATTATTTATATCAAAATAATAATTTAATATTGTCTTAGGATTATGTAAAAATAACGTATCAATAAAGATTTTTTAGTCTTACGAACTTATAATATTAAGATATAGTATATACTATATAATTAGGGGTGTATCCAAGTCGAGCTGGCTCATCGGCTCGGCTCAGCTCGGCTCGACTCGACTCAACTCGACTCGACTTTATCAAGACTAATTTGAGCTAAAATTTTCACCTTGATTGAGCCGATTGTTTTTCAATCTTGAGTTGTGTTCAAGCCAAGCTCAAGTAAGGGTCCTCAAGCTCGAAGCTCGGCTAGATTCATCTTGAACTTGGCTTTAATATGATAACATAAAGTAAAAAAGCAATACTACTGATAATAAATATTACATACAATTTTATTAATGATAAATAAATTATTAATGAATCAAGCTGAGCTCGAGCTAAGCTTTAAGCCAAACTTTTCAAGATAGAAGGACATTTTAGGTATAGAAACTTGAGGGGTATGTTGGGACCAAAACAAGACTTAGGGACATTTAGGAATGTGTAAAAAATTATAGAAACTTTAGGGGTATTTTAGAAACAAAAGAACTTGAGAGGTACCATAGGTAAATATAGCAACATGAGGGGCGTGTTGGGAACAAAAAAAGACGGGGCATTTTGGGTTGTATAAAATATTACAGAAACTTAAGGTGTATTTTGAAAACAAAAAATTTGAGGGGTCACATATGATAGGGTATAAACTTAGGGGCATTTTGAGTATAGCAACTTGATTGGTATTTTGGGTAAGCATTTCCCTCAAACTTAGGGGCATTTTGAGTATAGCAACTTGATTGATATATTGGGTAAACATTTCTCTCCAGTTAAAATAAGAGTATAAAGTATTATATTAAATTGAATGGTATTTTGGAAACAAAAAACTTGAAAGGCCGCATAGAATAGCATAGAAAACTTGAGGGGCATTTTGGTATAGTAATGTTAGGGACATGTTGGGGACAAAAGATATTAATATTTCTATTCCTCGTATCACTCGAAGATTGACTACAATTAATGTTAAGTGGGCTACTCCTCCTCAATGTAGATTGAAATTAAATGTGTACGGGGCCTCGAGAGATAATCCAGGTAATATAGGTGGCAGAGGTATTATTAGAGACTATGATGGAAATCATATAGCCTCTTTCTACTCATTTTATGGTTATTTCCAGAAACAATATAGCAGACACATGCTCTGTTAGATGGTAGAACACTTTGTTAAAGAATTGGTTTTAGATGTGGAATTATATTAAAAAATTCTGGTGGATGCTTGAAATTGTAAAAATTAATCATTTGTGAGCTTCTTGGTGTTGGAATAAGTAGATAAACCATCTGAGGAATGTTTGCTCTTCTCCTAACCATGTCTACAGAAAACAAATGGGGTTGCAGGTTTTTTTTGACTATTCATGTGTGTGATTTACAAAATTCTGAAGTTTTGTACACAGTTCAAGATTATCTACTAAGCTTAGATCGCTCATTTTTTTGGATAAAATAGGTATGAGAAATTAGTAATTAGGGAGGATAAAGGGTCTTAGTTCTTTGTAGGGGTAAAGTTTATATTCCCCTAGTTCTTTTCTGGTTGGGGTCTGTCAGCACCCCATTTTTACACCCCTCTTTTTAACTATAGTTAATTAATTTAACCATGGTTAGCTCAGCACAACCCCGGCCCAAAACCCATGTGTTTTTATTTGCTTAAGCCTTAACCCTAAAGTCAAGCCATTGCTAAAATCTCAAGGGCCGAAGTCCCTTCACCCAAGCCTTGGCCTGAGTCCAAAACCCCAGGCCCATGGTCCATGATCTGTGAGCAATACCCCAAGCCCATGGCCCAAGCTTTGACCCAATGTCCATGACCCGTGGTTTAAACCCAAGAGCCATCCACTATTCTGTTAACCAGAAGATTAAGTCCACTTCCATAAAGTTCTCTGAAACAGATTCTTCATCACCAAATTCAAATTCTGCAACAATCATCTCAGCTGGTACTTGATCTTATCCATTGTATTATGTTTCTTCCTTCTTATCTTTCTTCCGCACTTCTTGTATTTTTGTAATTCAAAACTCATGTAATATCAATTCAAGATACATATAAATATAGCAACAGAGGAATTGTTTTGGCATTGAGGCCAGAACACTTTTATTATATCTTTCATGGTATCAGAGCTCACTCTGCTCACGCATCTGATCGATCCTCCTTTTTTTTTTTTAATGGCTGCCTCATCCTCTACCTTTGTTGCTCCCAATCTTAGTCATCTTGGTTCAGCTAAGTTGGATGAGACTAACTATCTTATGTGGTTGTTTCAACTTGTCCCGGTTCTTAAGAGCCATGACTTAATGGGCTTCGTGGATGGTTCTCAACCGTGCCCTTCCCAATTTCTCACTGATGACCAAGGGAAACAAACTACTACTCTGAATCCAGAATACATTCTCTGGAACCGAAAGGATCAGTTTGTTTTAGGATGGATTAATGCCACCCTCTCTGATAAGGTAGCACCTTCTGGGTATGGTATTACCTCTGCTCGACCTGCTTGGCTTGTCTTGGCCAACAAATTTGCTTCCCCATCCAGATCTCGCATCAACCATTTAAAGAGACTTCTTCAAACCTTGCATCAAGGTTCCATGAAGTGTGCAACTTACCTTGATTCTGCAAAGCAACTAGCAGCACAGTTGGATGCTGTTGGTAAGCCTATTGATGATGATGATTTAATTTCTTATATTGTCAGTGGTTTGAACCATTCTTATCACCCTTTTGTTACCTCTCTATCACTTGCTACCCGAGAGAAGCCTCTTTCTTTTGAAGATTTTCAAGCTGAACTGCTGTCATGTGAATTACTCTTAGAAAACCAGCTGCATACCATACCACCTAAAACCAACAATTTTGCCTTGTTTGCTCCAAAACCTTCCCAACAATACTTCAACCGCAAGCCAAAATATTCTGCTAAACCTCATCAGCAACCTTCCCATTCTCAACATTACTCCAAACAATCAGCCCCTTCCCCACCAAACTATCATTCTTATCACTCTCCTAGACCAAACCCAAACCAGCAGCCCTTTACTACTCCCAGATCTCCTTGCCAGATCTGTGGCAAATCAAACCACAGGGCTCTTGATTGTTTTCACCGCATGGACTATGCTTATCAAGGTCGCCATCCTCCGTCACAGTTGGCAGCTATGGTTGCTCAAACCAATGCTCTTCAGATTGCAGATGAACCCTGGTTTGCTGACAGCGGTGCCAATCAGCACATCACAACCAATCTTGATCAGCTAACTCTTCAACAGCCGTACACCGGTCAGGAGCATGTTGCTGTTGGTAATGGACAAGGTTTGCATATCAAAAATACTGGTTCAATGACTCTCCATACTCCCACTGCTAAACTTAAACTCAATCATGTTCTTCACTGTCCTCAAGCATCTGCAAATTTACTATCCATTAATCAATTTTGTCTTGAGAATCATTGTTTCTTTATTCTAACTGGAACTCATTATTTTGTCAAGGACAACCACACGGGGCAGACACTGTTGGAAGGACGGAGTAGTGGTGGACTCTATCCTATTAATTTGCAGTCGTTAGTTCTCGATAAACCACTTGCTATGGCAGCAGTCGTAGGAGTCAAAGCTTCTATTTCAGTTTGGCATTCTAGATTAGGACATGCTTCAAATTCAGTTGTAACTAACTTGTTGAGTAAACATTCTCTACCATATGTCGGTTCCTTTAATAAATCTGAAGTTTGTGAGCCATGCCAACTTGGTAAAGGCAAACAACTTCCCTTTTTAAATTCTAATAGAATAACAAGTTCTCCTTTGGAGCTTATACATTCAGACGTTTGGTCTTGTTCGACTAACTCTCTTAATGGTTGTCGTTACTATGTTATCTTTATTGATGATTTTTCTCGTTTTTCTTGGCTCTATCCACTCCAAAATAAATCTGATGTCTATGTATGTTTTATCAAATTCAAAGTTCTCATTGAAAATCAATTCTCTTGCAAGATAAAGCAATTCCAAACTGATGGAGGTGGGGAATACATGTCTAAACAATTTAATTCTTTCCTTGAAACCAATGGAATTAGCCATCGTGTAACATGTCCTCACACTCCTCAGCAAAATGGAATTGCGGAGCGAAAACACAGACACATCACTGAAATGGGATTATCTTTACTGGCCCAATCTCATTTACCTATCACCTACTGGGTTGATGCCTTCTTAACAGCCATATACATCATCAATCGTTTGCCTACACAGGTTCTTAACAATGAACCACCATTCTTTAAACTGTTTGGTACTCATCCAGATTATACATCTCTTCGAACTTTCGGATGTGCTTGTTATCCTCTTTTGCGCTCATATGCCTCTCACAAACTCATGTTTCGTACAAAGAGATGTATCTTCCTTGGTTATAGTTCAAATCAGCGTGGTTATCGGTGTTTAGATCCTACCTCCCATAAGATTTTTATTTCCAGGCATGTGGTTTTTGATGAGCATATCTTCCCTGCAAAGGAAGGCTTGCAGTCCTCACACCCTTCCACAGTGGCCTCCTCTAATGGTATCCTTTCTCTATCTCTTTTCCTTCAAATTTTGATTCTGGTTTGTCTCTAACAAATATTGATTCTGATTTATCTCTTAACAATCCTGCTATTTCAAATCCCTCTCAATCTTATCTTGAACCTCCCTCCATGTCACCACATAATCAATCTCCTTCACCTACTCCTTTTCCCGAATCCAACTCTACTTTTCCTATTTTATCTTCTTCTGAACACTCACCCTCTTCTGCTCCAACACAATCACTTCCCTTGACCGTGCCTAGTGACCCTCCCTTATCCCATGCCTCTTCATCTATAATACCTCATTCCACTCCTCTTAGAACTCATCCTATGGCCACTCGTTCCCAAACAGGACACCTCAAACCTCATGATTTTTCAGAGTATCAAACTTTCTATTCCACTAAACATCCTCTTAAAGCTCTAACCAGCCTTACCATGCCACTTGAACCTCGTTCTTACAAGCAAGCTTCATTGCTTCCTGAATGGCGTACGGCTATGCAAGAGGAATATGATGCCTTAATTGCAAATCAAACTTGGACTCTCTGTCCTAGGCCCTTGGATCACAACGTGATTGACAATAAATTGGTGTACAAGGTTAAACAAACCTCTACTGGTGCAGTTGATCGACTTAAGGCCAGATTAGTGGCCAAAGGATTTGAGCAAGAATGTGGTATAGATTTCACTGAGACTTTTAGTCCTGTTATTAAACCTTCCACCATTCGGATTATTCTTGCTATTGCTGTTCATTTTGATTGGAGTATACGCCAATTGGATGTCTCTAATGCCTTTTTACATGGGGTTTTACAAGAGGAAGTATTTATGAAGCAGCCTCAAGGTTTTGTTCATCCAGATTTTCCTTCTTATGTTTGCAAGCTCCAAAAGTATTTGTATGGTCTTAAACAAGCCCCAAGGGCTTGGTTTTTGCGACTCTCTCAATCTCTCCTTGAGTTTGGATTTACCTCTTCACCAGTGGACTCTTCGCTGTTTGTTTATCATCATGACAATATTCATTTGTACTTTCTTATCTATGTTAATGACATACTTGTGGCAGGCACACATCAGTCTCTCATCTTCTCTCTCATTGGCAAGCTGCAAACTGAATTCAAAATGAAGGACCTGGGTTTCTTAAATTTTTTTCTTGGTATTCAAGCTCATCGGGATTCTACTGGGCTTCATCTTAGGCAGTCCAAATATATTGGAGATATTCTACATCGTACTAAGATGATTGGGGCTAAACCTCATCCTTCTCCATGTTCTTCGGGTCTTAAACTTTCTGCACATGATGGAGAACCTCTAACACCAGCCCAAATTACTGAGTATCGACAAACTGTAGGTGCTTTACAATATTGCACTTTGACTCGTCCTGATATTGCCTTCTCTGTCAACCAGCTTTGCCAACATATGCATTGCCCAAGTTCCTCTCACTGGTCTGCAGCTAAGCGGGTTCTTCGCTATCTCAAAGGGACCATTGATCATGGTCTATGGTATCCAAAAGGTTCAATCACTCTTCAAGCTTATTGTGATTCCGATTGGGCTGGGAATCCTGATGATCCCAGGTCTACTACTGGTTATGGTGTATTTCTTGGTTCTTGTTTAGTGTCATGGACTGCTAAGAAACAAAATGTTGTGGCACGATCCAGTACCGAAGCTGAATATCGTGCCTTAGCCATCACCACTGCAGAAATTTATTGGGTCCGAATGCTTCTCAAAGACTTGTGTATACCTCTCTCTACTCCTCCTGCTATTTGGTGTGATAACATTGGTGCCTTGGCCTTAGCCTCCAATCTGGTATTTCATGCTCGGACCAAGCACATCGAAGTGGATTTTCACTTCATCCGTGAGAAAGTTGTTAATAAAGATATTGCTCTCCAATTTACTTGCTCTCAAGATCAAATAGCTGATGTATTTACCAAAGGTTTAAGTACAGTTCGATTTTGTGAACTCAGAAACAAGCTGCAGGTGTGCCTACCCCCCTTTAGCTTGCGGGAGGATGTTAACCAGAAGATTAAGTCCACTTCCATAAAGTTCTGTGAAACAGATTCTTCATCACCAAATTCAAATTCTGCAACAGTCATCTCAGCTAGCACTTGATCTTATCCATTGTATTATGTTTCTTCCTTCTTATCTTTCTTCCGCACTTCTTGTATTTTTGTAATTCAAAACTCATGTAATCTTATCAATTCAAGATACATATAAATATAGCAACAGAGGAATTGTTTTGGCATTGAGGCCAGAACACTTTTATTATATCTTTCATATTCTTCTTCATGTTCACCCGTAGGGGACTTTTAGAGACCCAGGTTGTTTTTTTACACAAGAAAGGAAAGGGCATAGCCTGCTCTCCCCTCATCTTGAGCCACCTCCACCCTCCTCTACCCTGTCACTGACGAGTCCAGGGTGGCCACCAATGGCTGCCCTTCACCCCGTCCCGCCTTTTTTTTTTTTTTGAATTTTGAAACCCTTCTCCTTTTTTTTCTTTAAAGAGAGGCTGGGTGGAGATCAGTGAGGAGGCCGGAAATCCCAAGGGAAAACCAGAGAATCAAAAGGGGAGACCAAGCAATTTTGGGGGAGAGGGAGAGATTCAAAAAGACCCTTGAGGAATTCTTGTAGGAAACCACTGTCCAGTGCCAAAAATCCAAAACCACCGAACCCCTGTATCTCTCTCTATTCTTCTCTATTTCTCACCTTGGATGCTAAGAAAAACAAAGGAGAAGAAGGAGCCCTTCCACTTCGGGAGTTTCCCCTATATGCACTAAAAGCTCATGCCCTACCTCATGGTCTCCCCTTTCTTTTCTCTCCTGCTCAGCCACATGCCTTGAACCTCCATGAAATCTATAGAACGACCTCCATTTAGCCTCCATAAAACAGCCACCTGTGCAGCCACCGCACCCTCCATCTCCGCCGGCAGCAGCTTGGCCACGCCTCCTTTCCCTCCATCAATGGAGTAGCAACCTAGTGGCCGCCTTTATCTCCACATACTCAGCGTAGTTGCTGCCCTTGTTTGCAGATCTGCATGCCAAACAAACAGCAGCCATTTCTCCTTTACAGTAGCCGCAGGTAAGCCCCCTTCTACCCTTTTCCCTTATTAGCTTAACATATGTGAGAGTGAAGTAATTTACTAGATGTTAAATTAGTTTAGAATTAGTCTATCCAGAGCAAGTAAGGCCGTTTAGTTCTGTAGTTTAATTAACTCAAAATCTGCTCTTTAATTGTTAGGTTAGTATTAACTTAAACCAAATCTGTTCATTTAGATAATCTTTTTAGTTATGTAGTTTAGTTAATTTGAAATATGTTCTTTGTTAGGTTAGTGTTATCTTAGACTAAATCTTCTTTTTTTATATATATATTAAATCTGTTTTGATTAGTTTGTTAGATTAGTTTTAACTTAGACTAAACCTATATTGCTAGTTAGTTGTCACTTATATTAAATCTGTTGTCTCGGCTAGTTTTTTTTAGACTACTTTTCTCACTTGTGACAAATCTGGTTTTGGATAGTTTGTCAACATGTTAACATTCAATCGGATTTCTTGGTTAATTTTTAGACTAGTTTTACTTAGGAAAAATCTGGTTTTGTATAGTTTATAAATTAGTGTTAAATCTTTTAGACAGGTTAGCACTAAGTTTGATTTCTAGGTTAGCTTTTAGATTAGTTAACTAAATTGGTTTTTGGTTAGTTTTAACTAGAAACGAACCCTTTTTAGATTAGTTAGAGTAAATATGTGTTGACTAGTTTTAGTTTAATTTTAACTTAGATTACAACTGTTTAGCCTCTACGTAATCCGGCTCTAATGTGATTGTTAGGGTAGTCCCTCAATTAGTCTTAGCCTAAATATTTATCGGTTAACTTTCTAGGTTAGTTTTAATTTAGTAAACCCTAGGTTAGTTCCAAATAGTTCAGAACATGATTTTTAGGATACTCCCTTAAGCATTCTTTTGGGATAAATTGGGTTCGGTTGTACTAAATCTTTTTTGTGGTTAACATAGATTAAAATTGATTTAAGTTAGTTTCAAGGTTATGTCCAGCTTAACTAACCTTCTAGATCAGTGTTAGTTTTCTCTTAGTCTGAATCCCTTTTTTTATTTTAGGGGTAGTCTTCTCTTAAGCTAAATCCTTTTTGTCTTCTTTCTAGGTTAGTTTTAATCATTTAGGTCTTGTTAATCCTAGTTAAGTAAAATGTTTCTTTAGTAATCTCCAAATAAATCTTAGAATCATTCCTAGGTTAGACTTAAGCTAGCTACAATCTTTATTCTTAAGACTAAGAGTAGGTCTGTGCACTTAGTTTAAAATTTTGGTTTTAGGATCTAAGATAATCTTAAGATAGGCTTTAAATCAGATTAGACTAAAATGCTTTGCTAGTTTGAGATCATCGTAGGGAGGAGTTAGGATTAAAACTAGAATTAGGACAATTCTTGGTAAATTAGATTAACTCTAGGATAACCTTAAATAACCATAGTTAGTTTAAGCTCGTTGCTCAGCAACAAGCCTAAACTACTATTCAAAAATCCCAAAAGATCAAAAAAGACCACATCATTGCTTGCTTGCTTGCTTTCTTAACTGTGGTTAGGCTCCCTAATCACAGTTAATATCCTTTCTAACTGCGGTTAGACTCTACCTTGCACTTGACCAACCCGGTCAGTCAAACCCTAACCATGGGTTACCCTTGACCACCATATGCACACACACCTCCCTAGCCTCGGCACGGGCTCACGTGCCAGAACTACGCTCGGTCTAATCTCACCCCCTATGTGAGTACGTAGGTAATCCAATTCGGATTCGACCCTAACTTCCCTAATTTTGCTCGCTTTGCTTATTTTTCTTGGATTAACATTTCATTAAACACTTAGGCATCCTGATTATTTTTGAAATTGTATTTGCTTAATTCTAGGGAGTAGGTAACCATTTCTAAATGGGGGCCCTGCGGTGCCTAACACCTTCCCAGGAATTAATCGAACCACTTACCCTAATTCTTGCTAGACCACTTGCCTTATCCAAATAAATTTTTACTCGGGACCTATCCCTAAGAATGAATAGGTGGCGACTCTTACAGTCAACTTGCTTCTTATGGGCGGACAAAAAATCGTGCTCACAGGGTCCACCAAACCCCCACTCCCATTGAGTGGCTTAAAAAAACATGTTGGGGAACAAAGAAAGGAGGAACACATGTTAGATGCCCTTTGGATGTGAAGGGTATTCTAGGATCTTCCACGCGTCAATAGCTCAAGTTGACTGGTAGAAGGATGCAAGTATGATCACAGCTCACCTTTGTTGATGCAGGTGGGGGTTTCACCTGGCAACAAAGTCCTCCGACGATCAAGTCAGTATACGTTTAAGAGGGGGTGTAAAGAACAAACTTTGAAAGAGAGAGTGAAAGTAAGACAGTATGTCTCAAAGTCTTAGTTGAAGTCCAATCATGATTTAGTCGTCTGTTTTGTCCCCCCTCTTCCCCTTCTTTCTCTTTTTTTTCCTCTATGAGAGGTATGTGGTATTTATAGGCTTGAATTCGGATGCCCCTTCATGCCCATCTATGCCAATGCCTGATCTTTCAATTTGCTTTATGATCATTACCAAATATGTCAGACAAATCTTCCTTTATACGTAGTGCATGTGTAAGCCTACTTTCTTCAGGTTTGTACGTGTCACACGTGTAAGCCTACTTTCTTCATGTCTGT
This sequence comes from Tetracentron sinense, assembly GCA_015143295.1. NCBI lineage: Eukaryota > Viridiplantae > Streptophyta > Magnoliopsida > Trochodendrales > Trochodendraceae > Tetracentron > Tetracentron sinense. The sequence continues at coordinate 3,961,537 of CM026573.1, forward strand.
TTCAGGTCGAAAGCAGTTTGAGATAACCATCATTAACTCCTAATCGTCAGAGTACAGAGACTGTCTCCAAATTACTTCGTCTTGAAAGTCGGTCCCGTCCTCTATGTTGGTTTCGTCTTCTATGTTGGTCTCGTTGTTCAACCATGAATATTGATATCATTCATTGACCATGAGTTACGATATCGTCCTAATGACGATGAATTCCGATATTGTCCTGATGACGACGAATTCTGACATCGTCCTGCGGAGCACGAGCTTATATCGCAGATGGAATATGGAAACTTCAGTAGTCTGGCACAAGGACGAGGATTCTACTCGTCCTTGCAACACTTTCTCAATTTTACGAATTTTATCCATTACAATCTGCCCCTCTACGATGCTTTGAACGTATGTTCGAAGTATCGTAAATTAAGTGAAAATCGACGACGAAGAATACCTGCTGATCCATAGAAGGCAAAACGTTGCATGAACTTACGAGCATATGGATTGCCCTGACAACTGTATGTAGACGTTCTACACACACGACAAACAGTCGCATCTCATTAATGTTGACAGGTTATCATCATTACTGTTTACGGGACTCGAGGCATGCAAAAACTTGCGACAGTTAGCTTTGCATAGAGGAAGACGATCATAACCCTGAACTTTATATGTGTATGACAAAGATGAGGGTCAGTCTCGTCCTGCTTTCTGATATGCTGACTTAAATTCTGCGAATGGCCATCGTGCCCTTGCGCATATATTTGTGTATGGTAGAGATGGAGGGTATTCATGTCATGACATTTGTTAATTCTTCTATAAATAAGATGAGATAGATTTCATCTTCTTCACTTCATTTTGCATCAATACTGATACTTTGCCGAACTCGAAACTTTTCTGTGACTAAGCATCAGTGCAATCTTGTCTTCTTTAATGTCCAGACTCTTCTCAAAAATTTGACAAGCCATTCGGGCTGATCGTGCTTCTGATGTCATCATTATCTCAAAGAATGACGAACTTCAAATCATGGATAATCCCCCTTACTGTCGAGCGTGCACCACGACGGTTTGAGCCTTCTGCTGAGCCTAGTGCACCTCTCGTCGAGCTTGCTTCTGGACCTGAATAGCTTCTTATGGCACATCCTTTTGTCGGCTCTTGAAGTAAACTTGATTGCCACCTTTAATTCATGATTCTTTCTTTTTAATGTAATGGCCGTACTCAGCTCTTATGGGCCTTTGTACTTTTCTTTCTCTTGTAATTGCCTCGTCTGTCCTTTGAATGCTTTATGAATATAAATACCTTTTTGTACATTGCCTTTACATTGATCTTTGTTTATTGTCTTTACATTGATCTTTCTCTTTACAAGTATGATGAGCACAAGAACAGAAAAACGAGCATGAGATAACTATAACTTTAAGCACGGAAACATAATAAGGCAATACATCACAAATGCAATTAGTCGGATGAAATTTCATAGGCTGAACTTTAGGTTCCTCGTTACAGGAAACACTTTGTTCAGATGACGTTTCATTTGATCATGCCTTGTGGTGAGTACCACATTCAGATGAAAGGTCATGATATTCAAGTTAAGACATCTTATTTTAGACAATTCATTGAGCTTTCATCAGACATTGCATTGGATATTCATTTGATAATTCATTGATCGTTTATCAAGCTTTGACAATTCATTGAGCATTCATCAGACATCGTATTGGATAGTTCATTGGTTATTTGATTTTGACATGTTGTCAAGTCGGGCAAACAACCTTGGATTTCCACACTTAGGTTGTTTTGAAATACATGTGTCAAAAGAAATTGCATCAATGATCGAGTCTTGGTTAGGATTTGGTGCGCGGTTGTAGGTTTAGGCCTAACTATTCCTGAAAACTATGGATTTCGGGCTCTTCGGTTCCCCAATCGGGCAAACGACCTCGGATTCTCTCAAAACCAATCCTCACACTTAGGTTAGGTCAAAATACACGCGTTAAAAGAAATCGCATAAAAAACTGAGCCCTAGTTAGGATTTGGTGCGCGGTTGTAGGTTTAGGCCAAAGTGTTATTGAAAACTATAGATTTCGGGCATCTCGGTACCCAAATCGGGCAGACGACCTCAAATTTCCTTGAAACCAATTCCCTCACTTAGGATGTGTCGAAATATACACGTTAGAAGAAACCGCATGAAAAATCGAACCCTGGTTAGGATTGGATACTCAGTTCTAGGTTTAGGCCTAACTATTCCTGAAAACTATGGATTTCAAGCTTGTAAGTGCCCAAATCGGGAAAACGACCTCAAATTCCCTCAAAATCAATTCTCACACTTAGGTTAGGTTGAAATACAGTGTTAGAAGAAATCTTATCAAAACTGAGCCCCAATTAGGATTTGGTGCGCGATTGTAGGTTTATGCCTAAGTATTCTTGAAAACTATGGATTTCGGGCACCTCGGTGCCCAAATCCGGTAAACGATCTCGGATTCCATCGAAACCAATTTCTACACTTAGGTTGGGTCAAAATACACGCATTAGAAGAAACCGCATAAAAAACCGAGCCCCGGTTAGAATTTGGTACGCGGTTTTAGGTTTAGGCCTAAGTATTCCTGAAAACTATGGATTTCGGGCTCCTCGGTGCTTAAATTGGGTAATGGAACTCAGATTCCATCGAAACCAATTCTCACACTTATGTTGGGTCGAAATAAACGAGTTAGAAGAAACCACATAAAAAACCGAGCCTCGGTTAGGATTTGGTGCCTGATTGGAGGTTTAGGCGTAAATATTCTCGAAAATTATGGAATCGGTCTACTTGATGTCTAAATCAGGCAAACGACCTTAGATTCTCTCGAAACCAACTTTCACAATTAAGTTGTGTCGAAATACACGCGTTAGAAGAAACCGCATAAAAAATGGAGTCTCGATTAGAATTTGTTGTGCGACTGTAGGTTTAAGCCTAACTATTCCTAAAAACTACGGATTTCGGGCTCCTCGGTACCCAAATCTGGAAAACGACCTTGGATTCTATCGAAATCAATTCTCACACTTAGGTTGGATCGAAAATACATACGTTAAAAGAAACGGCATAAAAAACCGAGCCCCGATTAGGATTTAGTGCGTAATTGTAGGTTTATGCCTAACTATTCCTAAAAACTACGGATTTCGGGCTCCTCGGTGCCTAAATCGGGCAAAGGACCTCAAATTCCATCGAAACTAATTCTCACACTTAGGTTGTGTCGAAATACACAAGTTAGAAGAAATTGCATAAAAAACCGAGCCTCAGTTAGTATTTGGTGCGTGGTTGTAGGTTTAGGCCTAAGTATTCTTGAAAATTATGGAAAATCTTATATGAGTTTACATGTTAGTGATGAAATCTCTAGACTTTTACGTGTTTAAACTCTATATGTATGAAAATTTTGAGATGACTTTGTTTCTTTGCATATTATTTAATTACAAAATCCCTAAATTTTATCATTTCAATATTCTAATAAATAAATTATATTTTATTGTTTTTGTAGGAGGGAACCAGCAACGCGCACATATCAGGTTCTTGACCACCAAGAGAGAGTTAGGGAGACTAGGATTTTATCCTTTTTATGACCCGAAACATTTTATGGCATGTATTGTTATTATTACATTTGGGGCAAGTATTATATATGATTGGATGGTTTTATTATATATTGTTTACGAGTAGAAAATTGTATGAATATGAATGTGTTATTTTATATTTTGCTAATAGGTACATATAATACAGGTAAAAAAAATTCACAAAAAAAATAAATATTTCTTTAATTAATCACTTTCAACGATGGTTTTTTTAAACCGCCGCTATTAGCATTATTAATATAATTATTTTAATAGTAACCGCGGCAATTTCATACTGCCGCTAAATAGCTGATATATAACAGTGGTTTTACACCGCCGCTATAAGCAATAATCACATTATTTTTTATTTAATAACAGCGACGCTTTTTAACCACCATTTTAGACCAGCTCTTTAGTAGCTTTTAATAAACGCTATAATAAGAGTACTTTAAATGATAGAATTACCCTTAATTAACTATCATTAAAGGAGCTAAAAAAATTCCGCTATAAGTTAATCTACTACGGCGGGTAATATCAACCGTCGTTAAAAGCTTCACCGACGATCAAATTAACGGCGGTTTTATCAAACCACCGTTATAGGTATTAACGGTGGTTTGTGTAATTTTGGCGACGACTTGAAAACCGCTACTAAAAGTCTAGAATTTTGTAGTCCCTTAAGGCTGAGACTACCGGATTTCAGGTGGGACCCATTTCACATGATGAGCTCTACCTAAAATCTCGTGCTCTTAAAGCCCGATCTCAGTAGTCTTGGCCCTAAGAGGGTCTCAGAAGCTTTATCCTATACTAATATAACTAGCAACTAAGTAGAGCAAAACTTGGCAACAATGGTCATTTTAGATTATAGATAATTGTTAGATGCGAACTCTTTCCAACAAATTCTTATCTGATTTTGTTAGAGATTAACTATGAAGTATGAACATGAGCTCCGGTGGACGATATAAGAGGGACATCCAAAAATATAACTTGCGAGGGATAGTTTGGGTATTAAGAGAAAATTTTAGTGAACATAAATATCTTTATTTTATCTTTACTATTATAATGGGAGAGGCAGGCGTAGATGATTTTTCGAAAATTCTCATACTACCCTTATATAAAAACAAAATTTTGATTTAATGTTTTGCTTTAAAACTCAAACTATCACTTGCCTTTGATTTAATTTCCAAACTACCCCTTGCTCATCTATCTATTTAGAATCACAGCCAATCGCGATTGAACTCGGGGAGAGTTGAATCGCACTCGTGGGTTAACATGTGTCCCTTTTAACTCCTATTAACTGTGGTTAACTCCTTCCCTTCGCTCTCACGTGCATCGTACGTGTCACCCGCTAGTATTTATAATTACAAAACTATCATGGCCTGATAAGAGTTTTTTTTTTTTTTTTTTCGGGGGGGGGGGGGGGGAATAAAGCTCCTCAAACCGTACAGGGCAAGACCGTCCCGGCCAGCACGGTTTCAAAGCTGTAAAAAGTACAGCTTGGGATTTACGTTGGCCGCGACGGACTCGATTTTGGATTTATGTTGGCCGGGACGGACTCGATAACAACGTCCTTTTTTTTTTTTTTTAATGGATTGCTCTTATTATCTCTTTAACCGTAGTTTTTGTTCATTTATTAGAAAAGGAAATGCTAGCCTTAAACCATTACTTGCCCCCACTTAAAAAAAGAAAAAAAACCTCCTTTAGAGTTTAGAGCGCCCGTTGGGTGGTTGCAGGTCTAAGAGTATGCAACCAACGACCATGGTTCCCAAGTTCCACTCAACTAACAACGCATGATATGCTACAGCAATGCCAGCGGATCACTTGCGTGAAGTTTATTTATATATTTGATAATATATATAAATATAAAATAATAATTTTAACTTTCTTTATCATAGATTATAATTATTTTAATTTATAATAAAAAAGTTTAAGAGATAATAATAATACCAAAAAAAGTTAAAAGCAAAAACTGTGACTTTAACTCTCTACTCTGCGTGCCACTCCCAAAATCTTTTTTTTGTATATGAATATATTAATTTTTTGTGGTTTCTTGTATTATAATTTAATAATAAATATTTTTATTTAAATCAAGTAGAATTAAACAAAATAATTTTGTAAATCAAGTTGGAGCCAACTTGAACTCAGCTTAGCTTGAATAAAGTTCGCTCTCGAACTCGATCAAACTTGTTCAAGCCAAGCTCAAGCTTGCCAAGCTTGGCTCGAATAAAACCCTAGGTATTACATTAAACCTATTTATGGAGAGTTTTGCTTCTCTCTCTCTCTCTCTCTTTCTTGCTTGGGTTATTTTTGACTATTTCTTGTCTAATTTATACTTAGGGTGTTAAGTTCTTAACCAACACACACATTCTAATTAACGTAGCTATCTGTTCGATCAATGACCTTCTTTGGGTGGTCAGAGATTGAAAGAACTGGTTAGGAAAATCTACTGATTATAGTTACAAATTAGTAACATTTGACTGTGTGTCAGTCTTTGGCACCTAAGATAACCTAGATAGACCACATGAAATGGTGGATATTGCTCTCCTTGCATGGGCAGCGCCATTTCTAGTGAGTATCAGACTTGTGTTAAACTAAGTATATAATCCAAACTAGCCAATCTAGGATCCGGCTAGCCTGTACTGGCCATGACCGACCATAGTCGAGTGCGAGAATGACCAAAAGTAATCAACATTATTCAATACTTAACCTGTTGGACTTTAAGCCAGACCCTTTGTCTTTGGGCTTATGTATTTGGGCTTAAGTAGTTTATCTTTTGAGTCTAGCCTGGTTTACTTTTAGATGTGGTTGGTAGCTAGCTTTAAATGTTTGGGTTTGGGAATGTAACTTCTTTAATTTTTTAATGCTTGCATGTCCTAGGTGATTGGGTAGAGTCTTGGAGAAGACAATTAGAATTAGAGTCTTGGAGAAGACAATTAGAATTAGGGGTAAATTACACTCACCTCCTGAGGTTTGGTGAAATTTTAGAAACCTCCCCTCTTATTTATGAAATTACACTACCTCTCCTCAACTTTGATTTTTGTAACAGATACCGTTTTCCATTAGTTGGTCGTTACTTTTATGGATGAAATTTGATAATGTCATTATTTAAACATTTTAAAATATCTAAATTACCCTTTACAAAGTCAACTAATACAATAAAATAAATGCTAATTGGGTTTAGTAACCAAGGATAGTAGTATCAACTTAAAGTTAATATATATTTCTAAAACCAAGGTTAATAATATCAACTTAAGGTAAATATATATTTCTTTTTCTAAAAACCAATGTTTTCTTTTTTGGAACTCGGGGTGAACCCAACGGGTCAGGACTAATCCCCAAGGGTGCGATGTGAGCCCGCAACCCGCCACACCAGGTAAGTCCAGGTTAACCCATGCGGGGCGGCCCCAAAGGGAGAGTGAGAAATCGAACCCAAGACCTCCCACTTGGGGAAAGGCCCAAGAACCACTAGTCCACCCCTTTGAACTCTACGGGTAAGTGAATCTTAACCATAATTAGTGGGTATTAAAAGAGACACGTGGTAGCTTATAGAGATACTTTAATTGGGGTTAAATATAATTAACCTAAGGTTAATATTTTTTATTTTATTTTAAAACTAAGGTTAGATGGATAAATCCTAGGGGTGAGTGAATCTTAACCATAATTAGTGGGTGTTAAAGGGAACACATGGCAGCTTGTAGAACCCCCTTTAATTGTGGTTAAGCATAATCGACCTAAGTATTTTTTATTTCTAAAAACCAAGGTTAGATGGATGAATCCTAGGGGTGAGTGAATCTTAACCATAGTTAGTGGGTGTTAAAGGAGACACGTGGCGGCTTGTAGAGCCCCCTTTAATTGTGGTTAAGCATAATCAACCTAAGTTTTTTTTTTCTTTCTAAGAACCAATGTTTGATGGATGAACCTTTGGTGTGAGTGAATCTTAACCATAGTTAGTAGGTGTTAAAAAGGATAAGTGGCAGCTTGTAGATATCCTTTAACCCTGGTTAAACATAATTAACCTAGGATTAATATTTTTTTTTCTTAAAACCAAGGTTAGATTGATGAATCCTAGGGGTGAGTGAGTCTTAACCACAATTAATGGGTGTTAAAAGGAACTCGTGGCAGCTTGTAGAGCCCCCTTTAATTGTGGTTAAGCATAATCAACTTAAGGTTATTTTTTCTCTAAAAACTAAGGTTAGATGGATAAACCCTAAGAGTGAGTTAATCTTAATTATAGTTAATGGGTGTTAAAAGGGACATGTGTACGTGGCTTGGGATGTTTATGTGTTTTTTTTGTTGAGCTTTCAAACTAGCTAAGCTTACTTATGTGTTTCCTCTAGGTAATAAGGGTAAATATAATTATTTAACAGAGTTAATAAGATGAGTTTGACTGGGGAGGTCAGTGTAATTTCAGAAACAAGAGGGGAGGTTTCTGAAATTACACCAAACCTCAGGGGAGGTGAGTGTAATTTACCCTTAGAATTAATTAGTTGAAATTCGGATTTGAAAATATACGGAAAATTAGAGCATGTCATCTTCTTCCTAGAGAAGTTTTATCAATGAATATTGAAGGGGTTTTGAGTCAATAACACCATTGTTTCAATTTTTATGTGTTTTGAGCATCAAGAGTACACATCCTCTTGATTTCAACCTCAACAAAAGCCAAGTTAAAGGAGAAGTGAAGATTCATGGCTTCCAATAAAAATATGTTGCAGCTCCATCTTCCCCATTTCAATGGAAAGAATTATAACCAATAGAGCATCTAAATGAAGGTATTGTATGGTTCACAAGATCTTTGGGATATTGTTGAGATCAGATTTATAGAGCTGGAGGATCCATCTACTCTCACTCAACAACTCAATGAGTTGAAAGAAAATCGCAAAAAGGACAAGAAGGCTTTGTTTTTCATCTATCAAGTGGTAGATGAAGTCATTTTTGAACGGATCTCATAGGTAAATTTGGCAAAGCAAGCATGGGATATACTTTTTTCACCCTACAAAAGAGATGACAAAGTGAAGATGGTGAGATTACAAACTATTAGAGCTGAGTTTGATTACTTAGAATGAAGGATTCCAAAAATATTCAAGATTATTTTAATCGAGTAATTTCTATTGTTAATCAAATGAGATTGAATGGTGAAAAGATAGAAGATCAAAAAATTATTGAAAAAATCCTACGAAGCTTGACTAGAAAATTTGAATCTATTGTTATTACAATAGAAGAATATAAAGATTTATCTACATTGTCGGTGGAAAGTTTGTTGGGCTTACTTCAATCTCATGAACTTCGTATGAAGCAACATGATTCTTCTCCTCTAGAGCAAGTTTTCCAAACTCAACTATCTCACTACGTGAAAATGCGCTAAAAACGACGGCCCAAACTCGTCGTTGAAACACAATTACGACGTCCTTCGGCCGTCGTGTAGGCCGTGGGGAACGGGGGTGTAGTTCACAATAAACGACGGCCTATAGCAGTCGCTATTTTGTCGGAAAGAACGACGGCTAATGACCGTCGTTTACATGAACGTCGTATTAAAGCCGTCGTTTATTTAGAGGAGGTCCTGGAGGGAGAAGAGGAAGATATTTTTATCGTGGAAGAGGAAGAAACAATGAAGGAAGAAATCAAGAACATGAGAAAGACGAAAGTGAGTCTTCTTCGTCTCTGAGAGGAAGAGGAAGAGGAAGAGGGCAATCTAATTTATCACAAGTCAAATGTTGCCATTGTCAAAAGCTTGGCCACATTGCTAATTATTGTAGAAAAAGATTGACGGAAGAAAAGAATGAAAGAAATTTCACACATGAAAATGAGCAAAGTAAGGAAGATGACACACTTTTTCTTACTTGTAATGTACAAGAAGTAGTAGCTTATGATGAGGTTTGGTACCTTGATAGTGGTTGTAATAACCACATGACCGGGAATAGAAATGTTTTTGTAAACTTAGATGAGTCAATTTAAAGTGAAGTAAGAACCGGTGATAAGAAAAAGGTTGCTGTGAAAGGAAATGGTGACATTGTTGTTCAAACAAAGAAATGGACCAAGCGTATTTCTAATTTCTTGTATGTTCCAGAGGCTCAAACACAATCTCTTAAGTGTTGGGAAGCTTCTATTGAAAGAATATAAAGCTCAATTCAAGGAAGATGTATGTGAAATCAAGGATAAGAATGATGCTCTCATAGCCAAGGTGAGAATGACTCAAAACAAAATGTTTCCATTGAAGTTTCAAAATCAAGTGTTTCCTTATTTTAACACTATGATCAAAGACAAATCTTGGTCATGACATTTTCGTTATGATCACTTGAGTTTCAAGACATTATCTTTAAAGTGCAAGACATCCATAGTATTGAATTACAAGATCAATTTTATGAAGGATGTGCATTTGAAAAGCATCATAGAGACTCTTTTTCGGTTGGGAAAGCTTGGAGAGCATCAAAGCCACTTGAACTCATGCATCTATGCATTCGACTTCACTCTGAGGTAATCGTTAATTTCTTACTCTCATTGATGATTATAATAGGAAGACATGTGTTTACTTTCTTAAAGAAAAGTCTGAGGTGTTTGGATGTTTTAAAAATTTTAAGGTCTTGGTTGAGAATCAAAATGGGTTTATGTTGAAAAATTTGCATTCAGATCAAGGTGGAGAGTATGCATCACATGAATTGGAGAATTTTCTAAATGAAAATGGCATCCAACATCAATTGACTACTTGGTACACCCCTCAACAAAATGGGATTGCCAAAAGGAAGAATAGAACATTTATAGAATTGGCTAGAAGCATGTTGAAGGCCAAATGGATGTCTAATATGTTTTGGGCGGAAGCCGTTGCATCTGTCATCTATCTCTTGAATCGGGCATCATCCAAAAGTGTTCAAGACATGACTCCTCAAGAAGCTTGGAGTGCGCATAAACCAAGTATTGGATACTTAAGAATTTTTGGGAGCATTGCTTATTCTCATGTTCCGGATGAAAGAAAAAGCAAGTTGGATGACAAATCTGAAAAATGCTTTCTTATTGGTTATAGTGATGTTTCAAAAGCATACAAATTGTACAACTTCATCACCAAGAAGATTATCATAATTAGAGATATGAAGTTCAATGAAGATGAAGCTTGGAATTGGGATGGAAAGCAAATATCAATTTGTCCAGATGTCGAAGAAAGCAATGATGCTCAAAGTAATGAAATTGAACAAAATGAAGAAGAGAGGATGCCTTCAACCTCTCTATTTTCTTCTCCTTCATCATCATCATCATCATCAAGTAGTCTTGACACACCTTCAAGAAAAACAAGAAGCTAGCATGAGAGATTTATGAAACATCAAGAAGAATCTTTGATGAGGACTTGATTAATTTTGTTTTGTTTGCCGATGCCGATCTAATTAGTTTTGAAGAAGTATCTCTAGAAGAAAAATGGAGGCATGTTATGGATTAAGAAATGGAGTCTATTAAAAAGAACAAGACTTGGGAGCTAGTGAAGCCTCTGAAAGGTCAAAAAGCAATTGGTATGAAGTGGGTTTACAAAACAAAGTGGAATTCAAAAGGAGAAGTTGACGAGCATAAAGCCCGGTTAGTTGTGAAAGGCTGCAAGCAAAGGTATGACATTGATATTCAAGAAGTATTTGCTCCCGTTGCTTGTCTATAAATAATTAGAATGGTTCTAGCTTTGACCGCTCAAAGAAATTAGAAGGTTTATCAAATGGATGTAAAATCAGCTTTTTTAAATGGGTTTCTTGAAGAGGAAGTGTATGTTGATCAATCACCCGGTTATGTGAAGAATGGTGAAGAAAGCAAAATATATCATTTGAAGAAGGCACTATATGGTTTGAAGCAAGCGTCAAGGGCTTGGTATAGTCGCATTGATGGGTATTTCTTGAAGAACGGATTCAAAATATGTCCATTTGAGCATACTCTCTACATCAAAGAAGGCACTCAAGGTGAGTTTTTTGATTATATGCTTATATGTTGATGATTTAATTTTTACCGGCAATAGTTCAAGAACGTGTGAAGAGTTTAAAGGAGCTATGATGAATGAATTTGAGATGACCGATATGGGTCTCCTACACTTCTTTCTTGTCATTGAGGTCAAACAAAGTGAAGATGAAATTTTCATCACTCAAAAGAAGTATGCAAAAGATTTGTTGAAGAGGTTTAGAATGGATGATACTACACCAATAAGCACTCCAATTGAAGTTGGCTTCAAGTTAAGTAAGTTTGAAAATGAGAAAAGTGATGTCCTGTACTCTTTAATTTAGAGGAGCAAAACCTGCAAAATCACAATAAAGCAGATGTACCCAAAATATATATAAAAGAGAAGAGTCTTGACTCTTCTAAAAACATAACCGGAGGCAAGCTAGGTTTTAGTATATAAAAGGCTTTCACTTTTGGTAGTATATAAAAGTGGGGAACTAACGACTCTTTTATAGTCATACCATAATTTTTATCCATATCCCTTTGTCAAGGGATATCATTGAGATCAATGATCTAGATCTCTCCCCATTCCTTATCTACCTCAACTGTCTTCGCTTAACCAAGTCAAACATCCCCTTAAGTGAGAGAAGTATTAGGGATTTTATTCCCATGTTTCCAACTTTCACTTATGGTCTTCCCAGTCAAACCATCACCTAGTTGACTGAGTATGACACACCTCTTTAATATATGCAATGGTTTTAGTGGTGCTACATCATATGCTCACATGAGTTTTCTAAAATAAATAATTACAATATATTAGTATTGGTAAAAGACATGCAATGAATGATAGTGTGTGTGTGCAAGGCATGTGGCTACATATGAGGTTTTCTATGTACTGGTTTTACCCATCACAAGTGTTGCCAAATAAATGTTGATCAAGGGCTCATGACCACACGATCCAACAAAAAGTGTTGAAGAAACTCTCTATAGAAGTCTTGTTGGTAGCCTCATGTACTTGATGGCCATAAGACCAGATCTTACATTTGCGGTGAGTATGCTTAGTAGATTCATGAAATCACCAAAAAGAAGTCATTAGGAAGCCGGTAAGAGAATGTTGGGATATGTAAGTGGAACCATTGAAGATGAAATACATTATGGAAGATTTCAAGATTCAAGCTTACTTGGATATTGTGATAGTGATTGGGGTGGAAGTGTTGACAATTAGAAAAGCACTTCCGGCTATGTTTTTAGCATTGGTTTGGGTGCAATTTCATGGGCATCAAATAAGCAATCCATTGTAGCTCTTTCTACGGCGGAAGCGGAGTATATTTAATTAGGTTTGGCATCTTGTCATGCTCTTTGGATAAAATGGATTTTGGAAGAACTCAAGCATCCTCAAGTGGAAGGTACGACTATTTTTTGTGACAATAGTTCGGTCATCGCTCTATCAAAGAATCCAATTTTTCATGGTAAGAGTAAGCACAATAAAATCAAGTATCATTTTATTCGGAACTTGGTCAAAAATAGAGAAATGATTATCAAGTTTTGTAAAACTGAAGATCAAGTTGGAGTCATCTTTACAAAGGCATTGAAGAGTGAAGCTTTCAACAAAATGAAGAAGAAGTTGGTATGATCATGAGTGGTCTAGCTTAAGGGGCTTAAGGGGGGCTGTTGGACTTTAAGTTAGACCTTTTGTCTTTGGGCTTACGTATTTGGGCTAAAGTAGTTTTATCTTTTGGGCCTAGTTTAGTTTACATTTAGATGTGGTTGGTAGCTAGCTTTAAATTTTTTGGTTTTGGATTGTAACTTTTTTATTTCTTTATGATTGCATGTCTTAGGATTGGGTAGAGTCTTGGCAGAAGACAATAAGAATTAAATAGTTGAAATTCGGATTTGGAAATACATGGAAAATTAGAGCATGTCATCTTCTTCCGAGAGAAGTTTTATCAATGAATATTGAAGGGGTTTTGAGTCTATAACACCATAGCATCCATTTTTATGTGTTTTGAGCATCAAGAGTACAAATTGTAGAACCCCGGAACCGAGTTCACTAGGCTGTGAATAGTGTGGTGAATAGTGTGTGAATAGTACTATGAATAGTGCTTTGAATAGTGTTTCCAGGCCAGAACCCTTAATGGGATGATGACTTCATGTTTTAAAATGAAATGGGGTTTCAAATGAGACAAAAGATGTGTGGAAAATGTTTTAGGGTGTTGAGATGAATACCTCAACTTGAGAGAACTCTAGTTTTCTCATCTGAAATTGGAATCGAGTGATTCTTGAGCCATTAGAAAGATATCGAGATCCTCTTTAAGGTTCATGTTTATCACATTTCCCAATCTTGAGTCGAAGCTCGGTGAAAAGTGGGTTTTAGGCAAATTGTCTGCTGAAATTCCTGACCAGTAGCCTTTAGGACCATTTTGGAATATGAAGATAGAATAATTAGGCTTTGTGAAAAACATGAAAGTTGTTCCCCTTTAAATGTAGAATCCAATAGAAGTTGAATCATCAAAATCGGATCATTGAGTCAAAAGTTATGGTCGAAATACCACAGTGGGAAAAATGAAGGAATGAATAGTGAAGGATCTATCAAGTTTGGGGAGGATAGATCCTTCAATTCCATACAGTGATGGATCTATCTATCCCCACGATCGATAGATCGATCAACCCCAAATTTGTATGGGTTTTTTTGGCAGTGAGTGATTTTTTGAAGGATCTATTCGTGCTCATGACGGATAGATCCTTGGTTCTTGATTTTTGCCTTCTAAACCGACTCCTTGAGATATTTAGGGGGTGGAATGGTCTTTGGCCTCACCCCTCTTGCCTATATAGAGGCAATTTCGTGGCTAGGGTTACAAGAACCCTAGAGAGGAGATTTTTGAGAGAAAGTTGAGAGGAAAGAGAGAAAAGAACTTGGGTGTTCTTGAGTGTTGTTGTTGAGTTTCAACAACAAAGGAGGAGCTTCCTTCTTGCCTCTTCGGAGTTTCCAAAGCCGGATCTTGTTTTCCTCAACCTTCCTCAAGCTTGAGATTGATTCAAAAGCTTCCTCAAAGCTTTCTTTTGCCTTCATGTAGTATTCCAAAGCAAGAAACCGTAGGGATCCGGTTTTTAAAAGGTAGAACAATCTACTAACTTGTCTTGCTATACTTCATCTATGTGTAATTTGATTTCTATGATCTAAATAAATGGACTTGATGAAAGTTAGGATGTTTTGGCCATATTAGTAATTCCTATATTATAAGTAAGGTATAAAGCATGATTTTATTAAGAAAAATGGTAGTTACACTTTACTAAATTGGTTGCTATAAGTTGGAAATGAAATAGTAGGCATTGATGCATGTTTTTAAGAAGACTAAGGCATGTAGTCATATATGCATATGCGATTGAAAGAATGGTTTTACCGTAAAGTAAGTTTAGAATTATGATTTTTACAAAATAGGCTAAGTAGCCCATGTATATGCTATGATCACCCCATGAATGAAATCTCATGATCTATTTCGATGTTTTCAAATACTCATTTTGAATACTATGATACTCACACTTACTCTCATGAATATGATTTTCAAGTTCACCATGAGGTATACAAGTATTCTATGCACTTCATGTTCACAAGTCTCGCATGATGTTTATAAGTCTCGCATGATGTTTACAAGTCTCGCATGATTACAAGTCTCACATTATGTTCACAAATCTCACATGATAACTACAAGTCTCGCATGATAATTACAAGTCTCGCATGATGATTACACGTCTCACATGATGTTCACAAGTCTCATACGATGTTCACAAGTCTTGCATGATTCAATGATTCTCACAAGAACAGGGTTTTATAAAGTTCACAAGTTTACAGGTTCACAAGCTCACAAGTTCACAAGTAAGTGTGAGGCCAAACTTTGGGTAAGTGTTCTAAGATCACCTTGTTTTGTACTCAATGGAGTTTACCTCATTGGTTGTAAAGTATCGCTTTGTTTTGAACTCAATGGAGTATACCTCTTTGCTTGTAAAGTATCGCTTTGATTTTCGACTCAAGGGAGTATACCTCCTTGCTTGTAAAGTATCGCTTTGATTTCGACTCAAGGGAGTTTACCTCTTTGCTTGTAAAGTATCGCTTTGTTTTGAACTCAAGAGTGTTCTTAAGGGACCACCTTGCTTGTAAAGTATCACTTTGTTATCAGTTTTGTGAATCACTCTAAGTATCGAGTTTGTTATGGCTCAAAGTATATGGTTAGTGAAATGTTCAACAATATGTGTCTTGTAAAGAAATGCTCACATGCTATCTATTTTATGAACTGTTCTAAGTTATATGCTCTTTCCGCTTTGCTTTTGTCTGTTTCGCTCTGATAAATGCATATACTAGCATTGATGTTTAAAGTAACGCTAGTTAGTAGTTTATATACGCTGAGTATTCCATGCTCAGCCGAATTGTTACTTCGGTAGGTTTTGTGGATGCACATACTCCTGAGCCCTGGATAGAGGAGGCGTACTACGAGCCAGAGCCTGCCATGGATCATTACCAGGATGATGGAACTCGAGACAGGAGGCCCTACCTAGACTATTCTTAAGTGATGTGAGGAAGAGAGTTATGTAATTTGAAAGTGGGGAATGTCCACTTTAGACTTTATATTTTGTATAATCGGTTGGTTCGGACTTGGAATACAAATCGTAGGTGTATGCTATAAAGAAATTTTCAGGTTCGCCTTTTTGTATGCCTTATATGCTCTTGCAGGTTAGTATGTTCGCCTTATGTGTCATGACCGGATGGTATGATACGGCGGTCTCGAGTCTAAAGTATCCCTAACTCCTAGGGGGTATTTTAGGTCGTGACACACATCCTCTTGATTTCAACCCCAACAAAACTTGGGACTGTTTAGGCATACTCAAAAGTGCGGATCAAAATGCAGTGTGAGGGTTAGCGTATTGGAGGGAACCTTATGGAGACAAATAATGGTGTAATGCCTAATTTCCTGATTAGTAGA
The DNA here is from genome assembly GCA_015143295.1 of Tetracentron sinense. Lineage (NCBI taxonomy): Eukaryota > Viridiplantae > Streptophyta > Magnoliopsida > Trochodendrales > Trochodendraceae > Tetracentron > Tetracentron sinense. The sequence continues at coordinate 3,977,958 of CM026573.1, forward strand.
ACTCAATCTCAAACCTAAATTTTCCACAACATTTTAGTTCTTAGAACAAATAGAAGCATATCATTATTATGACAAGTATTACAACACATGTAGCCTTGTAAGTGGCATCAATGGAGGATAATCCAATTAACTAGCTCTAGGATTTTCTAGTACTAGAGACTAGAGAGAGGGACCCTTGAAATCTCATACAACATTATTACCATCATACATAGATATATATCGGCAGTGGTATTAGTAAGTAATAACCACCTCACACACTAGTAATTAATCCTTACAAACCAAACCTGATTATCATAAGGATGGGCCCTCGCAACAAACAAACATACTAAATAGCACACACATCGCTTAATCGGTGCAGCATTGGTACATGGTGCACTTCACCATATTCTGTACAGGCCATCATCTCTGGGATTTTCCAGGGGGGACCCGAGAAAATGAGGCTATTGCAGTGATTTGCGGTGCAATTCTTTTTGATGTATTCCTCTATCGCTGGCAGGAAGCCTATAGTCCCGGCTTTCACCACCCCCTCCCCACTTGAATTTTTTTAAGCTGTCCAAAAGCGTTTTGCCATTCGCTTTGATCATATCTTTTGATCCCTTAAAGATCACTGCCCACCCTTGATCACTACTATTGAAGGCAAGCATCGCCTCGATCTCCTTCATTGCGTCGTCATTCTTGACGGTCTTAGCGCGTCGCTCTTAGAGTACCTTATGCTTTCCAACCGGACGCAGAAGTTCCTGATAGAAGTGGTCCCGCAAACAATAACCATGCTGTGTCTCTTGTTTGATGGTTTCGACAATCTTACCCACTCGATCTTTCGGTGTGCTCTTTCCCACATAGACCTCAAGTAGAATCTCAAGCACTTCCTTGGGGATGTCGAGGTCTGATATGAGCAGTAACACAATCTTCCCCTTGAGTACATCAAGGCTTACCTTTAGCTGTTTTTAAGACAAAAATCATGAAACTGATATTTAGATAGTGATGGTTTTAGTTTCTTTTCTTCTTTCTTTCACGGCAAAAGATTACCTCTGGTGGCTGCCCGAGCTAAGCGCTCGGGCATCCACAAACCATTAAACAGGGCGTTTTTAAAGGGGAAAGAAATCAAATGGGGAGAAGTCAAAATCAAGGGGAGACAAGGAAATGACTTCTCACCTAAAATCTCGCAAGCTGCCCAATGGTTTGTGGATGCCCGAGCGCTTAGCTCGGGCAGCCACCAGAGGTAATCTTTTGTCTTCTTTCACCATAGTTACTTTCGTTAGGTAACATGTGTGGTTTTGGATGGGTTGCAATTTCGCCAAACCCAACCCTTGCCTAACCAAACCACTGGGTGGGCTTGACCTGGGTTTTTCAGACTTCGGTTTCTAATAAGGGGATTTTTCCCAAAATAGCCCTCACGTTGGAGGATATTTTTAAAAGGACAAAGCTACGGAGACCCCTTAAGGACGAGACCATACTCTACGAGTATGGGATTTCAGGTGGGACTATCATGTGAAATGGGTTCTACCTGTATGGGATTTCAGGTGGGACTATCATGTGAAATGGGTTTCTACCTGAAATCCATGCTCTCCAACCTAAGGAGTCTTAGTAGCAAAGTCCTTTCAAAATTACAATAGCTTTGGATTTTTAAAATAATTTTTTAGGCTTTGATTGGTCCAAGTAATTTAGTATATGTTTTGACTAGTCAAAGCCTAAATGTTGAGTTAGAATTTTTAAAGCCTATTTCAAGAAAGGCTCGAGTTCAACTCAAGGGAATCTCCCGTTTGAACCCCTAGAGGTAACCACGTGTTTCCTTTGACACCCCTTAACCATGGGTAAGGTTCACCCACCCCTAGGGTTCACCCATCCATCCTTGGTTTTTTTTTTTATAAATATTAATTCTTTTTTTAATATTAAAACTTTTTTAAGATTAAAAAAGTCTAAAAACAGTTTTTTTTATTTAAATAATAATAATTAATATATTTAAAAAAAAACTATGATTTCATGTCAACCTCACTCCATCAACCAATTTTTTTTTTCTCTTTTTTTTTTAGATGATGAGCTAGCATTGCTTGTGCAGTGCAGGTATTCATATATTTGAAGTGGGTTGGACTCACCTATGTGTTTATAACAAATATGGAGCTGCTGTATAAGTTTGTCATGTATGTTCGATAGCTCCGTAGCCTCGGTGGACGATATGGTGAACCTGATCAAATCAAATGCGAGAGACTCATATAAATTTAGGTATGGAGTACTGATCAACAACGAAAAGAGGTTGGGCGTGGACAATATACTCATAACTCGAGCCAGCTGAAACTGTAAGGCCAACTATCTGGGTTGCGCAAGCCACGACACTTCTGATGGTCAAATAGGCCGCAGTGGGGATAGTATCGGACTGGGCCACAGAAAATGCCGGGGTACTGTCGTGTGTAATGTACTGCGTTGGTAGCTCCTCGAACTTGACAATGGAGTTTGCCACATCCAACATGGTCTTGATAAGTTTATTAAGAGGTAGCAATATTGAGGAATTCTCCTTGATATGATCGGGTAAGTTCTTAAAGAGACTCTCGACGGATTTGGCGTGGTGGTTCGTAGTGCAAAGCTGCCTAACGAGCCAAAACTTCACATAGTTCACAGCGAAGGCCGCTAAGACTAGTGCCACCTTCGCATCCCATTTATAGCTTGTGAGCATGTTGAATAGTGCCACAGTCGGATCTCCGCCAGTACCGGAGGACTTACACGACATCTGTTATTATATTTCCCCAGTGTCATTATAAACATTATTGTAAAAAGATAATAGTTTACTAATTTAAACATGGATCATATCATGTTCATGATTTGTAATAACCTCGCAGGAAATTTTATGAATGCTAGGTCCCAATTCATGCATGAAGTTGAAGCCAGCAATATTGTGGGTCATGTCCTCCAAGGAATTTATCTGGGCTTGTGAGTCCTACACATAAAATCATAAGTACGCATCATTAAACTGGGAATCAAAAAAAATGGACCCCATTTTTTGTAAGATACCAAGGGGCAACAACGCAAGCGCACTGTTGCTCCTTTGTGTCTTACAAAAAAGGGCCCCACATTCAGTAGTTGTAAATTGGGAATCAAAAAAAATGGACCCCATTTTTCGTAAGATACAAAGGGGCAACAGTGCAACAGCGTGACTGTTGCCCCTTTGTGTCTTACAAAGGATGGCCCCACATTCAGTAGGGATAAACTAGGAATCAAAAAAATGGACCCATATTTTGTAAGACACAAAGGGGCAACAATGCAACAGCGTGCGCTGTTGCCCATCCGAACTCTAATTTATATATACTAATTTGACTAAGTAGACAGCAATGGTCGTTAATCACCAAATGGGCTGCCTGCCCACACATTAGAATATAGATAATTGTCAGATGCATGCCAACTCTTTCCATGAAGTTGATGTCAAACCACTTCTGGTTCGGCACAATATTGCAGTATGCCCTCGACTAGCATCAGAAAAGGTTTGACATCAACTTCATGAGTAGCATGAAATTGCTTCATAATTATCTCGTAGTTGTTCTGTTGCTTCGTCGTAGTAGGGGCTACAGGGCTTGTCATTATGGGCTACACAAAGCAAGACCAGGAGAAGCTCTAGGAGGGGTTCGAGAGTGGATGGTGGCTTAGTGTGGGTTTACTAGGCTTTATATAGATTACAAAATCCGAATAAAGACAATTAAATCAACTTCCTTCCTTCAAACATCATCTAAAAAGCCCCTGTACGTTTAGATAAGGACTTGACTATTGTGGTCCCAAATAATCCTCTGTAAAGAACAATCCATGTGTCCTAGATAGAGATCTCTCGAGAAAATTGTAACCGGTGGTCCTATCATAGACAGGTCCATTATCACCGTAATGTACTCTCACCACAATATTTCTATTGAGGCATCTGCTCATGTTAGAAGCTTAATTTTCTTAAATGAAATAGGTTTGGGTGCTATTAGATTTGTTAAAAATTAAGTTATCTTTCTTTTTTCCTTGTAAGGGAAAGATTTTATGTCTCTTATGATTTTTATTTATCAATAAGAAAAATAATCACCGCCTCGGTCGGTGATGTAAGGAGGTGTGTCTTGGGTCCCATTTCAATGCCACGTGTCCCTCTTTTTGGCTCCATTTAACTGTAGTTAAGATACACTAACCCTTAGGGTTCACCCATCTACTTTTGGTTTTCAGAAAAATAAAATAAAAAATTTTAACTATAGGGATAAAACAACATAACCCGAGTTCATGACAGGTGGGATGGGGGGGCTTTGTGAGAGCAAGAAGCAATAGTTCGCTCCTCCCGAGTAGAGCGAACTATTGCTCTATGAATAAATGGGTAGTTACTCTTTAACTGGGAGTAAGGAGTACCTAAGAGTAGGGCTAGCAAGGCTCGCGTCAAATACTCACAGCGGTTAGGAGAAGCGAGATTAGATATGAGGCGGATCTGATTCACGGCGCATGAGTAGAGCTCTCCCTGTTACCATGTAAATGGTACGTGGCAGTATTATATTTATCAAAAAAAGGTAGTGGCAGTCTTATATTCACCCAAAAAAAAAAACCTATTTAGTTACCAGATTGTACCCTATTTACACTAAAAGGAGACTAGGGAGTTTGGATGGACAGCAACGCTCAATGAGTCCTTGTTGGCCCCTTGTGTCTGAAAATATGAGGCCTGCACTCACTGTTGATGTGGGGGCCACCCGTGAATGAATGCGGACCTCAAATTTTCAGACATAAGGGGATAACAGCGATGATTGTTGCCCATCCGAACTCGAGACTAGGGGAGATCTACTCATTCTCCATGTAACATAGCTCCACCTCTTATTTAATCTTGGGGGAAAAAAACCTTTGTTACCCTTTTTTTTTACTAGTTATTATTAGAGTTCAGATGGGTAACAGCGCATGCTGTTGCCCTTTTGTGTCTCACAAAGTAGTGCCCCACATTCAATAGGGGTAGCCTAGGAATCAAAAAAAAAGATAGGACCCATTTATGTGTGACACAAAGGGGCAACAGCGTGCTGTTGCCCATCCTAACTCTTACTATTATAACGGATTAAGAGATAAAGGTGAGATTCTAATACAAAAAAGAATAAAGTTGATTTTTAAAAAAAATTATTAAACAAATACTAATCCAAGTATACCAAAACAAAAAACAGTGGTTTTTGTTTCAATTTTAGAGAGTACAGTTAGATTCGTTATGAGTGTGACAGAAGCAGCAATCTTACGTCAATATAAATCAAAGGATGTTTGATTTATGAATATACTTCAATCTAACCTCAGGCTTAAAATTTCTCAACCAGTTAATTTTTTTAATATTATTTTCCAAAACTCAATGTTTAGAATCTTAAGAGTTAGTGAATATTAACCACAGTTAATGGAGGTTAAAAAGAGACACGTGTTAACTTGTGGATGTGATTGAACTCTCCCTGGGTTCAATCATGATTTGGCTGTGATTCGATCTCATTAAACACGCCTTAACACACGAATCTAAATTGGCATATTTAAGGAGAGAGGGGAAGTACCTTCCCCACTTTTACTTTGGAAGTGATTCGATCTCTTTAAACACGAGCTAACACACGAATCTAAAATGGCATATTAAAGGAGTGAAGGGAAGTATTTTCCTCACTTTTACTTTACTTTGGAAAAGAAAAAGAATGAGGTTTTTTTTTTTGGTTGGGTCAAGAACCGTAGGTTTTAAAAAAATTCCAAAGTGCTGATCATTTGACAATATTTACCTTAAAAAAAAAAGTAAAGCTTACCAAATTAAAGCGAAAGCCAACGAGGCTTTAAAGCTCTTTATGAACCTTATGTAAAAGGCAAATAGTTTCATATTGAGCAATGATTAGCGGACCGGGTTGGCTACTTATCTTACCCGTGTTCTTGTCTCTTTTAACACAATTTTAATACAGGTTAAGCTTAATTAAATTAAAGTTAAGATTTTAATTTTTTTCTTTTAAAAACTAAGGTTGGATTGCTTAACTCTAAGGGTGAATGACTCTTAACTACAGTTAGCGAGTGTTTAAAAGTGAGGCGTGAACCAATGAGGACCGGCCATTTCATTATATAATGGAAACCGTAGGTACATTAAACATTTTTGAAAAAATCTCGATGAATCCCAAATCTATGTTTGATTTGAGAATCTACAAGTTCGAGGAGATGGTTCGGTTTCCCTAATAGTCTATCTACCCTTTTAATGATTTTAAAAATTAAGTTATTAATCTTAAGGGAAGATGATAATCAAATGCGGAATAAAGAAAACCAAGCAAACCACAACACAAGGATTTTTACGTGGAAACTCTTCCGGGAAAAACTACGGGACCTAGTTCAGCTATGAGAATCCACTAAGACAAAGTAAACAAGAACTTACAAGACTTAAACTTGACTCCTTCGGACTCGACAGTTTGATCATTCAGTTCTTAGTCCTCCACGCCTCGAAAAGTCACCACGTATTCTCAAGTCCCGTGATCAACCGTAGCCGCTTGTACTTCTCTTTGTGTCTCGAAAACAGTACACGATCTTCCGATCGATCTCCGTCAATGACGGCTTCGGATTCCACCGACCAAATCACTTTACCACGATCCTTCTCAGATCAATCTCCTTCGTAAAGGCTCCAGAACACTCTGGCCTAGGTGTTCTATCCAAAACGGGTTGATGGTTTGATATAAATCAATACCTAGATGGATTCCTTCAAAGGACAAGTTCAAACAAGCAAAACTGGAACTTTGGGCTTGCAAACTCTAGGTTAAATGCACTAACTAAAGGGAAAGAGAACACTAAGTTTTTCAGAGTATTCATGGACTCTAAAAGGAGTTAAAAACATTCTCAATACTTCCCCAAAGTTGTTCTCCACGAAGTGGAAGGGTACTCTATAAATAGGGAATTCAAAAACCAGGTTTTAGAAGGTGTTAAAGTTGCTAAATACTCAAAAAAGCATGAAAACCGAATTTTGCAAGAAAACCCATATCAGGGTCGACCCAAGGGGATCATTCGATCCACCGGATGGTGCCTTTCGGTCGACCGGATGGTCCTCCAAGGTCGACCCTCACAAAACCAACTCTCTGCCTAATTTTGTCATACAAAATTTTCTATACCCAGGGTCGACCCAAAATGGTCAGGGTCGACCCTGAGGTGCCAACCCGAATTTCCAACTTCGTTTTTGGGTCTCACACCCTTCACGAAAGTTGTAGCCCTTTTTGACTCGGTTGGTTTGACATATTATGGAGCAAAATTCGAGCTACGGTTTATGAGATACGTTCAAAACAAGCAGCCTTGGTTTTTTGAAAATTTTCAGAATTTAAAACAAGTTTTGCACTGTTTATCTCATCATCTAGCTTCCATATGGTTAGTCTAGGTCACTTACCACCTAAGGCATTATGTTAGGATAATTCTAGGTCAAATCTCACCTATGGTAGTATGGTATCTAGGTCACTTACTATCCTATGAAAGAAATGATCAATAGAGTGGATCAACCGGTCTTCTTTGGTCTTCATCTTTGCTTTGGCGTGGATGTTTGAAGGTAATGACACAAGATACACACCTAGACACCTAGATTCACTTGTTTTGACACCGGAATATGCCAACACTAAAAACATGAACTTTACAATTTTCCTTTCATATTTGTAGGAAACCAAACTATCACACAACTTGCATTCGGATTCCACATATTGAAAAAATTTTGCATCCTGATTCCACATATTGAAAAAAATTTGCATCCTGATTCCAAATATTGAAAAAAATTTGCATCCTGATTCCACATATCGAATTCTAGAGTTTCAAAATCTAAGGATTACCCCATTGCTGGCATAGTAGGGACTAAGGAGTAACCAAGGGCGGAGCCATATGGGGACCAGGGGCTTCAGTCACCCCCTGAATTGAAAAAAAATATAAAGTATTAATAGGGGCATAGGCTAGGAGTAGGGACGGAGTTCGGGGCTGGGCGAGAGCCCTCAAATCCAGTCACCTTAGCATTATCAGGATGACAGCCCTCGAATCCTGCCATCTCAGCATTATTAGGCCGACAAATCTCGAATCCTGTCAAACCATCGTCCAGCCTAAAAACTCTCGAATTTTGTCACCTCATCGTTATCAAGTCGTTATCCCTTAAATCCAATTACCTCAGGCATTATTGGGTTGACAAATCTCGAATCCTGTCACACCATCGTCCAGGCTAACAACCTTCGAATCTTGTCACCTCGTCATTATCAAGCCGACAACCCTTGAATCCAGTCACCTCATCATATTGGGCCGACGGCCCTCGAATCCACTCACCTCAACTTTATCGGGCCAATAGTCCTCGAATCCAATCACCTCAGCATGACCAGGCTGACTGCCCTCGAATCCAATTACCTCAACATTTTTGGGATGACAACCCTCGAATCTTGTCACACCATTGTTATTGGGTTGACAGCCCTCGAATCTAGTCACCTCATCATATCAGCCCGACAACCCTCAAATCTTATCACATCAACGTTATCTGGTCAACTACTCTCGAATCCTATCACACCATCATCATCGGACTAACAACCCTTGAATTTTTTCACATCATCACTATCAACCTTTAAATCTTATCACATAATCTCATCTGGCTAGCACCTCTGGCACATACTATCTCATATGTCTAGTGCCTCCAAGACATGTCACCTAGATAATTCCGGTTAGTACCCCCGGGACATGTCATCCTGATCTCATCCGACTAGTGCATCTGGGACATGTCATCTATATCAATCTAGCTAGAGCCTCTGGGACATGTCATCTCAATCAATCCGACTAGTGTCATTGAGACATGTCACCTTCTGACTAGTGCCTCGAGGACATGTCACCTCGATCAATCTGGCTAGTGCCTCCGAGACATGTTATCTCGATCAATCCAACTAGCGCCTTCGGGAGATGTCACCCTAATATATCCCGCTATTTCCTCCGGGCTATGTCATTATCAATCATTTTAGGTAAACACCTCCATGCCATGCCATCTCACCTCCAAGCTACACGTTCTATCATCCCCAAGAGCCCTCCGCAACGAGGCAATAAACTATTTCCACCTCCACCTTTTCGGTGTAAAAATATGATGCTTTAAGTATTTATCGTTCAATTGTCAGTACTTTTCGACATAAAGAGGCAATTGTAAGCACCCTATTTGTGCACCCCCTAGACTCTCTTCTCTAACCTGTTATTTTTCATTTTTTATTATATTTTATTTTATTTTACTTTTTCTTTTTTTTATTTTATTTTACTTTTTCTTATTTTATTTCATTTCATTTTACCTATGGTGAGTTTGAGGAGCCTTTGGGCTTAAGAGAGAGATCCGCCAAATACCCCCATTCAACCTAACCCATTTCTTTAACCCATGGCCCGAACCATTTCCCTAAACCCATAAGTTCAAACCTATTAGCCATTCCATAAAATCCACCAGCCCACTCACATAATCCATAAACCCATGAACCAAACCCATTACCATACCCTAGTATACTCTAGCTTTGACGGAACCTCTCTCTTCTCTCCTCTTTCTCTCGTCCCTTTCCTACATCCCCCCAAAAATGAGTGCCATTCTTATGATGAATAAAAAAGCAACCTGAAAATTATTCAAGCCTTCCCCTTTTTTACCTAGTCAACCTTTCCACCCTAGTCATCTAACTCTTACAACCTATCACCTACCCCACAATGTCACCACCACCTCTGTAACGGATAAAATTCGTAAAAAGGAGTAAAAAGAAGGGGTAAAATGGTGATTTCTCATGCTCAGAAATTCTGACAATTTAGCCGACCTAAGCCCACTTGGGCCATGTGCTGGATCACTTGAGTGTTGTCTGACAGGTGGTCTTATCATGACTGCACAAGTCATGATGACTCCAAATGCCTGTAAATAAGCAAGAACCACCAAAGAGAAGGGATTGATGAATGGATGGATGGTGCGCTAGAGAAATGGATGATATGCAAGAGAGGAGTATGGTGCTAAAGGCAAGGAGGATGGTACGTAAGGCAAGGAGGATGGTGCTAAAGGCAAGGAGGATGGTGCGAAAGGCAAGGAGTATGGTGCTAAAGGCAAGGAGGATGGTGCGAAAGGCAAGAGAGGAGATCAAGAGAAGAAGAGCAAGAGGAAGAGGAAGAGCAAGAGGAAGAGGGAGATCTGAGAAGCTTGAGTCATTCACACCCCTACCCTGAAGTGCTGTGTAGATGGCCACTCACCCGATTCTCTCATCTTCCTTTGGAGTTATCCGGCTACATGGTGCTCTTTATGGCCTCACAAGCGTTTATGGCCGTCAGATCCTCTCAAATAGGCCATGTCCGCCTGATGCTCTTCATGAATGGTCACACTGCCACTTGCAGGGCCTTGCAGTTGATCATCTATTGAGTGCAATCACACTTGAACTTGTGCCTGATGCTGTGAATAGTGTCGAACCCGTTGTGCTGTGAATAGTGCCCAATACGTTGTGCTGTGAATAGTGCTCAATACGTTGTGCTGTGAATAGTGCCCAATACGTTGTGCTGTGAATAGTGCCCAATACGTTGTGCTGTGAATAGTTCCCAATACGTTGTGCTGTGAATAGTTCCCAATACGTTGTGCTGTGAATAGTGCCCAATACGTTGTGCTGTGAATAGTGCTGAATACGTTGTGCTGTGAATAGTGCCCAATACGTTGTGCTATGAATAGTGCCGAATCCGTTGTCCCGTTGTGTTGTGCATAGTGCCGAGCTCGTTGTCCGTTGGCTGATGTACAACGTACCCGTCGTGAGCTGTACAACGTACACGTTGTACCGTACAACGTACACGTTGTTTGCTGTACAACGTACCCGTTGTCTGATGCACAACGTATACGTTGTCAGTGCCATATCCGAGCTACGAGGTCAGTGCTACGTTGTCAGTGCCATATTCGAGCTACGAGGTCAGTGCTACGTTGTCAGTGTCATATCCGAGCTACGAGAGCACGTTGTCAGAGCACGTTGTCAGAGCTGCGTTGTCCGAGCTACGTTGTCAGAGCTACGTCCTCTGTGCCTTATCTGAGCCATGAACTTGTGCCTCCTGAGCTACAATCTCCAGAGCATAAACACCAGAGCTCGTCCTCAAGTGCATATACCCAGTGCCTCACCAGAGCTCATCCTCAAGTGCATATGCCCAGTGCCCTCACAATAAGTATCTTTGTATCATATTGTGCCTTGTGCCTCATACTGTGCTTGTGCCTTGTGCCTCATATTGTGCCTTGTGCCTCATACTGTGCTTGTGCCTCATACTGTGCTTGTGCCTTGTGCCTCATATTGTGCCTTGTGCCTCATACTGTGCTTGTGCCTTGTGCCTCATACTGTGCATGTGCCTCATACTGTGCTTGTGCCTTGTGCCTCATATTGTGCCTTGTGCCTCATACTGTGCCTGTGCCTCATACTGTGCTTGTGCCTTGTGCCATATACTGTGCTTGTGCCTTGTGCCTTATACTGTGCTTGTGTCTTGTGCCTTATACTGTGCTGGTGCCTTATACTGTGCTTGTGCCTTATACTGACTTTATCATCGGAGCTTATTTCAGGGTGCACACCCGCCCCCTCAGGCTCATTCACAGGTGGAGTTTTGCTATCATTCCTCTACCAGCTAAGCAGCTACAGACGCGTGGCGTGCACGGGATTTTTTCCCTTTCAAATTGGCGCCGTCTGTGGTAATCGAGCTACGTTGTCTGTGGGAATTCAAACCCTCTGTGGGAACAGTTGGGAAAAATTGAGAATGATGCAAAGGGGCTTAGACAATCGTTTCTACGTCTGAATGGGGCTTTCACTGCATGACAACAATCAAGAGGTAATTATCGAATGCTTTCTCAAGTGAATTATCGAGTGCATTCTCAAGTGATTTATCAATTGAACTGTCCAGTGCATGCTCTAGTGAATTTTCAATATCAAGTGAATTGTCCAGTGCATGCTCTAGTGAATTTTCAATATCAAGTGAATTATCGAAGTGACTTATCAAGTGAAACATCAAGTGACTTATCAAGTGAAAGATCAAGAGAAGCGACCAGTGCCATATCAAGTAAAAAACATCGTGAATGCAATGTCAAATGATGTCTTATCTGATATGTCTGAATACGGTGATGGGACACTTGTAGCTTCTTAATGACATGTCATTCGAGCAAGGTGTCTTACCACGCGGTTCAACACATATCTAAGCATGATGCTCACTACGGGACCTCTGTGACTCAGTCAGATGCATTGCCCGGTAAGCAACCAATTGGCTTATCCTCATGCAATGCCATCTGAGCATGGTGTCTTGATGCTCCGTTACAAGTCATTCGCGTGAGGTAGCATTTGTCTATATTTATGATGGTTTTTACTACAAACTCATCCGTGTGCTCATCAAGTGAATCTCTGTGCTTATCAAGTTAATTTCTGTGCTCATGCATCTTCACATGTTCATGCACGTTCTCGTGCTCGAAGTGCCTAATGACTTCATTTTTCATGGTGTTGTGATACATGTACATTCTCGTGCTCTCTAACACATGCTCTGAGGTACTATGCACGAGTGAGAGAATCCGGAGACTTGACTAGGGGCTGATACAAGCTCATCTTCATTGGCGAAAGCACAACGTATCAGTGACAACAGAGCATCTACAACGGAAGAGAGCGGAGAACGGAGCACAATCGGTGTCTACGGACCAGGTATCATTTTCGGGAATTTTACCCATGGAGTATGCTCGGCACCTCGAGCGGAGTTCAAGGCACCGAGAATGGGATAAATGTAACGGATAAAATTCATAAAAAGGAGTAAAAAGAAGGGGTAAAATGGTGATTTCTCATGCTCAGAAATTCTGACAATTTAGCCGACCTAAGCCCACTTGGGCCATGTGCTGGATCACTTGAGTGTTGTCTGACAGGTGGTCTTATCATGACTGCACAAGTCATGATGACTCCAAATGCCTGTAAATAAGCAAGAACCACCAGAGAGAAGGGATGGATGAATGGATGGATGGTGCGCTAGAGAAATGGATGATATGCAAGAGAGGAGTATGGTGCTAAAGGCAAGGAGGATGGTGCGTAAGGCAAGGAGGATGGTGCGAAAGGCAAGGAGTATGGTGCTAAAGGCAAGGAGGATGGTGCGAAAGGCAAGAGAGGAGATCAAGAGAAGAAGAGCAAGAGGAAGAGGAAGAGGGAGAGGAAGAGGAAGAGGAAGAGGAAGAGGGATATCTGAGAAGCTTGAGTCATTCACACCCCTACCTTGAAGTGCTGTGTAGATGGCCACTCACCCGATTCTCTCATCTTCCTTTGGAGTTATCCGGCTACATAGTGCTCTTTATGGCCTCACAAGCGTTTATGGCCGTCAGATCCTCTCAAATAGGCCATGTCCGCCTGATGCTCTTCATGGTCACACTGCCACTTGCAGGGCCTTGCAGTTGATCATCTGTTGAGTGCAATCACACTTGAACTTGTGCCTGATGCTGTGAATAGTGCCGATCCCGTTGTGCTGTGAATAGTGCCCAATACGTTGTGCTATGAATAGTGCCCAATACGTTGTGCTGTGAATAGTGTCGAATCCGTTGTCCCGTTGTGTTGTGCATAGTGCCGAGCTCGTTGTCCGTTGGCTGATGTACAACGTACCCGTCGTGAGCTGTACAACGTACACGTTGTGCCGTACAACGTACACGTTGTCTGCTGTACAACGTACCCATTGTCTGATGCACAACGGATGCACAACGTATACGTTGTCAATGCCATATCTGAGCTACGAGGTCAGTGCTACGTTGTCAGTGCCATATCCGAGCTACGAGGTCAGTGCTACGTTGTCAGTGCCATATCCGAGCTACGAGGTCAGTGCTACGTTGTCAGTGCCATATCCGAGCTACGAGAGCACGTTGTCAGAGCACGTTGTCAGAGCTGTGTTGTCAGAGCTACGTCCTCTGTGCCTTATCTGAGCCATGAACTTGTGCCTCCTGAGCTACAATCTCCAGAGCATAAACACCAGAGCTCGTCCTCAAGTGCATATACCCAGTGCCTCACCAGAGCTCATCCTCAAGTGCATATGACCAGTGCCCTCACGATAAGTATCTCTGTATCATATTGTGCCTTGTGCCTCATACTATGCTTGTGCCTTGTGCCTCATATTGTGCCTTGTGCCTCATACTATGCTTGTGCCTTGTGCCTCATATTGTGCCTTGTGCCTCATACTGTGCTTGTGCCTTGTGCCTCATATTGTGCCTTGTGCCTCATACTGTGCTTGTACCTCATACTGTGCTTGTGCCTTGTGCCTCATATTGTGCCTTGTGCCTCATATTGTGCCTCATACTGTGCTTGTGCCTTGTGCCTCATACTGTGCCTGTGCCTCATACTGTGCTTGTGCCTTGTGCCTCATATTGTGCCTTGTGCCTCATACTGTGCATGTGCCTCATACTGTGCTTGTGCCTTGTGCCATATACTGTGCTTGTGCCTTGTGCCTTATACTGTGCTTGTGTCTTGTGCCTTATACTGTGCTGGTGCCTTATACTGTGCTTGTGCCTTATACTGACTTTATCATCGGAGCTTATTTCAGGGTGCACACCCGCCCCCTCAAGCTCATTCACAGGTGGAGTTTTGCTATCATTCCTCTACCAGCTAAGCAGCTACAGACGCGTGGCGTGCACGGGATTTTTTCCCTTTCAACCTCTAAAGATACTCAATGAGAAAGAGACCCATCCTCTATTTGGTATCCTCGCTCTCTATCTCCTAAACTCCATAAAAGTATAGTTCTCGTACCAAAACCCTCAAGCCAAAAAGCCTCCTTTTCTCTCTCTCTCTCTCTCCTCCTTAGTGTGTCCAGGCCCTCATTCCATACACTATTCGGTATTCACCCTCACAAGCTCACACAGGTGCTGCCCCACCTCACTCACATGCAAATACTCCACTCACCAGACACCCCCATCCATGTTTAGGTCAAAACTCCAAAAACAACAGCTAAGGCACCACACCATTTCTCAGTCCACATAATAGCCCACCTCTTTCTCTCTCTATCACGAATCAACAGATCCCTCTCTCACAGCCAACATCAGCAAAAGCATCTCTTGCCACGATCATCTCCAAACAATTGCAGGGGTTTATTTCTTTCATATGCATCAGTAGATGCCCCCACCATCTATATCAATTGCAGTCGGACACCATGCATCAGATCTTTGCTCCATTAGAGCTGTGTCTTCTCCTCTTCTCCACGGCAGTAGCAGCTCCAGGGCAGCAATAACAGACCCCCAAGCGGCACCTCCATCATCGCTTACAGGTAGCCCACACATCTACCATCTTCCCGCCATAGGTAAATCCGTCACTCCCTCTTGTTTTCGTAGAACTATTTAGACTTAAATTTGTTACATTAGCTTGTAGTTTTATTAGAACTAGCGGGTGGCACGTGCGATGCACGTGAGAGCGAGGGGAAGGAGTTAACGACACCTGATTAAACTCGTTAGTGGCACGTGCAATGCACGTGAGAGTGAGGGAAAGGAGTTAACGACACCTGATTGAACTCGCTAGTTGAACTCGTTAGTGGCACGTGAAATGCACGTGAGAGAGAGGGGAAGAAGTTAACCACAGTTAATAGGAATTAAAAGGGGCACGTGTTAACCCACAGGGGTAATTGAACTCTTCCCGAGGTTAAATCACGATTGGCTGTGATTCTAAATAGATAGATGGCAAGGGGTAGTTTAGGAATTAAAGTAAAACATTAAATCAAAGGCAAGGGTAGTTTGGGAATTAAAGTAAAACATTAAATCAATGTTTTGTTTTCATATAAGGGTAATTTGGGAATTTTAGAAAAATCATCTACACATGGTAATTTGAGAATTAGAATAAAACATTAAATCAAAGGCAAGGGATAGTTTGGGAATTTTGAAAAGTTCATCTATCGCAAGGCTCTCGCATTATAATAGTAAAGATAAATCTGTTTTTTTTTCTTGATTTTTTTTAGTTAGCTAGGTTAATCTATAGGCTAGTTAGTTTAATCCTAGTGTCTAGTTAACTCTGGTTAGATAAAGTGCTAATTCTTAAGTTAGTTAAATCTGATTTTGTTTAACTAGTTTAGTCTAAACTTTGATCCTTATGTTAGTAATTATATAGTTTTGATTAGCAGTTTCAGGTTAGTTTGTAATCTTGTTTAAATTAGTTGTATGTTAGAGTAATTTTATCGGTTTAGATCTTATTTGGATTGGTAGTATAATTTCTGATTTCTAGGTTAATTTCTAGATTAGTCCTTGAGTTAATGTTAGGTTAGCCCTCAAGTTAGTTCTAGGTTATTCTTTGTGTTAATGTTAGGTTAGTCCTAGGTTAATCCTTGAGTTAATTTTAGGGTAATCCTTAAGTTAGTTCTAGGTTAGTCCTTGAGTTAATGTTAGTTTAGTCGTTAGTTAGTCTAGGGTAGTCCTAAAGTTAGTCCTTAGTTAGTCTAGGGTAGGTTAGTCCCTAGTTAGTCAAGGGTACTCCTAAAGATTAGTCGTAGGTTGGTCTTTTAGACTTAGGTTAGATTTAACCATTTTAAAAATCAGATTTTGGTTGGTCCTAGACTAGTTTTAATTAGTTCCTAGGTTAAGTTTTAGCTAATATTTAACTCTATTTTGGGTCTTTTAAATTTAGATTAAAATTGTTTTTTTCTTCTTCTTTTGTTAGTCACTAGATTAAATTTAGGTTAGAACTTGAGTCATTTAAAACCTATTTTCTTAAGTAAACCCTAGGTTAGTCCTTGACCTTACTTTCGTCTTGACCCATAGTTAACTTGTCAGTTCACTCTCATTGCTCTGCAACGAGGCTAAACTATTATTCGAAAACCCAAAAAAATAGAAAAACATTCAAAAACCCCAAAAACAATACAAAACCCAAAAACACAAAA
Source organism: Tetracentron sinense (assembly GCA_015143295.1). Taxonomy (NCBI): domain Eukaryota; kingdom Viridiplantae; phylum Streptophyta; class Magnoliopsida; order Trochodendrales; family Trochodendraceae; genus Tetracentron; species Tetracentron sinense. Next base: position 3,994,752 of record CM026573.1, read on the forward strand.
AATCCGACTTAAAGTCATTCTGGTGCTCCCATTTAACCATAGTTAATATTTTTAACCATGGTTAACTTTTCCCTTCAACCCCTAGGTTTGTCTTTTCTCTTTTTTGGATTAGCATAATCTAAATACTTAAAAGTATTTTCTTAATTCTATGTTGTTTTGCTCACACGTAGAGAGTAGGTAACCGTCTTAGACGGGGGTCCCGGGTTGCCTAAAACCTTCCCTGAAGCTTAACCGAATACTTACCTAGACTCTTACCGAGACTGTAGGTCCCTATCTCTTCATCCGGGTTCTGTTTCCCCCCGGAATAAATAAGTGGTGACTCTTAGTCATCCGGTGAGACCAAAAGGACTTTTTAGCGTTGTTCCTCTATAAGGCCTGACCCGGAAGGAAAGATGGTATAATCCCGCGCTCACAGATGCCCAAAGCAAGACTGCAACCACAAATTCTTTCCCACAGGATTGGCATCCAATCTCGAGCTTATGATTGAAACCATTCATTCATAGTACATTTTACTGAAAGTTTGGCCTTTTCCACTTCTACCACCTCTTTCCCCTTCCCTTTACTTATCTTCTCTTGCTCGAATTTCTCTTTCTTTTTATCTTTCTCTTCCCATTTTCTCTGTTTTTAGGCATCATGAATTTGCAAATATGAATAACAATGATTATTGAACTAAATTTAATTGCATAAAAATCGGAAAAAAATTTCGATTTCAAAAATAATTAACCCTATATCGATTTTTTTTTTTGCAATATCGAAAATATATTCTCAAATTCAAAAATATATTTTCGAATTCAACATTAGATTCTCGAATTAGAATACAAAATTTTGAATAACCTAAAATAATTTTGATATCAACTAATATATTTTCAAAATCGATTTTTCGTCAATGACATGGAATTTTCCTACACGGTTTTATCTTCGTTAGGGTTTTGCTTTGTTAGAGTTTAGGGTTTATTTTTTGTTAGGTTTAAGCTCCACTAAAACATTCGTAATGACAAAACCTTACGAGAATTAAGTTCAAAATAGGAAAAAATTAAATTGAAATAGAAGAAAAGACTTCGAATAGATTTTTAAAAAAGTTGGATTTTGCTAGCTCTGGTGGCAAGTCTTCCACAGACGCAACTTGGTGGCTACAAATGTTACAAACTTTCTGTTTTTTATTTTTTTTAAGTGTTTGTCCACGTGATATGCCTTATCTTACCTTGCGTCTAGGGAAACTTTTGGAGTAAATGCGACGGAGGATAGTACTCCTCAAAAAAACTTGAATTCGAAAGAAAAAACATACCTCTTAACCACCGAAAGTGAGGTAATCATTTTCGAATGAGAACTGTTGAGAATACTTAACTGTTCTCAAGGTTAGTTTCATCCTACTACAGCTAACTCCCGCACGTTTTAGCTATTCACGCGCAAAGCTTAAAAAATGTTTTTCAAAGGCTTTTTCGAAGTTACGGTACTATTTATGGAAAAATCCCATCTTGAAAAGTATGCTGTTGCCGCTATTGTGCGCCTCTAGAACAGCTGATAGCGTGCGTTCACCCTCGTTCATCTTCGCCCAACTCCCTCTTCGTCGTCTTCTTTTTTCCCAAACCTTAGGCTCAATACGGGTAACTAACTGTCTTCTATTGAGAATGAAGGTATTTTTCCTTCTCTGTTAATCGCTTCTTCTGTGGTTGATTTTATCTAATCTCTTGTTAAGATATGGTGAAATTCATGTATAGAAATGATTAACTGAGATTCTAAATTTCTTTGTTTTAGGAGAAATTATATTGGGAATTATTGGATTATGTTTGGATGGAACTTTTGATTGATTTATAAATAGATAACTGTCTTGATTTAGTGGCTAATTAGAGGATTAGCTAAATTAAACTGGAAATTTCATGAATTTCCTCTTTGTTGAGTTCCAGCCACTAGCTCTGATACCACTTGTTAAGTGACGAACCGGAAATCTGGCTCTGGCAGAGTTCTGTAACTTTTACATTACGAAGAGTTCTTGTGAACATATGACAGCACTTCCGCAATGCCTTTGTAGAGGATTGATAGCTCTCCTAAAACCATCCCTACGGGACTCACAAGTCACAACAACTAACCAAAAACAAGGGTAGTTTGAAAGAGAAGAACATCACTTTATCCGTACATTTTGTTCGTTATGTGCATTTCACCGTGTAGTAAAATGTTGTCTAGACAACACCTAGGCCACTGCCTTGTCCAACCAAGACACCCCTATCGCTTAATCATGATTTATGCATGGTAGGCGAACCTTTTTTTTTTAATCATTTTTACAAAAAATAAGGTAGTAAATTTTGGTCGCCTAGGCGTCACCTAAGTAATGCATAGGCAACGCCTCGTCTGGTGAACCCCCAATCTCCTAGGCATCACCTGAGCTCTTTGACTGCACTACATTTTGCATACATTTCCTACATTTTGTACAACCACACGAGAGAGGAGGGGGACACCTATTTACAGGGCGAGAGAGAGAGGCTTAACCGACTCAAGGAACAGACATCTACATATGACATGATGTAATGTGGTCTCTTAAAGACAAAAGCACAAACTGACTCAATCAACTGCGTTTAAGAGTAATCTCTAGAGAACTGACTCCATTGGCAGTTGATTTCAAGAGTCGGTGGTGACTCTAACACTCCACCTTAACACTGACTCTTTACTCATAATGCCCAGTTCTTCCTGCATCGCGATTTGCCCTTCTATAGAGCATGTAGCTTCTTCAAATGTAGGGTAGCTTCATCATGTGCAAGTTCTTTGCTCATGATATGGTGTCTCAACATCTTTGTTTTTTTCTCTTCAATCCACGTATATTGAACTTCTATTAATTTTGAAGAAGTAAATTGGACTTCTTCAAATGGAGAAGAGCTTCATCATTTGCCAACTCTTCTTTGCTCTCATAATAGGGTGTCTCAATATCTTCTTTCGTCTCCGCAATCAATGTCTGATGAACTTTTTCAATCAATTTTGAAAAGTAAATTGGATGTCCAATTCCTCATCGCTAGCACTCCCTTGGCCAAAGCTACTTATCATTGCTCAATCGCCTTTTATGTTATTTAATGTACAATCTTGAGTAAAGTGATCTGGCTTTCCACAACCATTATTATATGGTCTTCTATTAATACCATAATATTTTCTATCTCTTCTTTTGTGCGAAGCCCTTGCCTCAACGTTGGAGTCTGTTTGGAATTTATGAGCATGTTTGCTTCCTTGCAGTCCTTGCAAGATCACCGATTCACTACGCGAGAAGATTAGAAATATTTTCCTTGCCCTGTTCTTTATGCTTGGCTTCTCTGGTTATCCTGAAATCCTGGAAAGTTTTATTACTAGCTGTGCAATAAGAAAGGGTTATAACATGCAAGTTTCATTTGTTAGTAAGAGGAATCATCCAACTAATTTGGTAGAATTTTTCTTCCATTATTAAATTTCACATTACAAATTTAAGTTTTCAAAGTAAGGATCAACCCTCAGCTCATGTCACTATTTTCATCTTCTAAAAAATTAAACTTTGTATTGCCCAATTACAAGTACTGATATATGGCACAATTTTGGAAATTCTGACACATCCTTTTTAATTTTATATATTTAATAAGTGGATATGGCTATTTATGTGGTATTAAATATAAGTCATTTGTTTCTCTTTTCAAATAGGTATTGGGTGCATAATTATCAATAACAACTGTCACCCACCCCAAAAAAGTGCGGGGATTGTTCTGCCAAAATTTATATATCTATATCAAAATAGTTCACTCCCAAGAAAATAAATAAAAATACTGTTTTGCTTAACCTGGATTGTATATGTTAGTCCCCTGTTAGAGGTGTTAGTTAGCAAGTGTTTTGAGGAAGATAAATGAGAAAATATATTACACATCGTCTTTCTAGAGCACCTAAAAAAGCAGTCCTCTCAATCACCTACTGCTATCTAAAGAGAGGACAAGAGAATCCGGAAGGGGATGCTGAAGTCTGCTTCGACAGATAATTGTTTTTCTACTCTCTTAGATTGTCTGGAACTCGAAACCGGTTGTTGGCTTCTAAAAGTTTGGTTTATTCCGGTACCTGCAAGAGAAGTAGTCTATCCTTGAAGGACACTATATGAAGAAACTCTTACTGTTGATCAGCTTATTTGCTGAGGAAGAACATGTTCATCATCTCTCCATATGTTGTAAAAGCATTATCACTAGCTTTATGTTATCTTTCACAAAAAATTAAAGTACTAACTCTTTATGTTATTCAGTGTGTGTTTCTTAGAAAGGTATTTGGCTTGCTCCTAAGTTGGTCGTGACATTTGTATTGAGACTTTAGAAAAATCCTTGCTTATGCTATTTGTTTGGTAGGTTTGGAAAGAACACAGCAGTTGAATATTCACAGAATGGATTGTGCAAGTGAGTAGATATATTATAGAACAATGCACTAGAATGGACTGCTGTCTTGAAAAAATTTTGTGATTTGAATGACACACTTGCAGTTGGAAATGGAGCAGGCAGGCTCAGTTCTTCCAAAACATGTGGATCCTAAGAATTGCATAATTTTTTGGTATTATATTCTTTTAAAATTTAGTGTTCTAATCTGCGGTGTTTCTGCCATCAACTGTGATATAATTAGCGGAACAAAAAATACTGCAGTGGAACAAAAAATGCTTATAGTTGGAAAGGGGATTGCTAGATATATGAGATGGACTCGCTGAACTGTGGTGGCTTCGTTTACTTTATTCTTATCTTTAATTTAAATCTTTGATGCATGTTGATCCGGTTTAATGAGCATGGATGTCAGTTTAACTATTTCTTTGGCCACTAAATCATTCAATTAGGGGAGAAGATAAGAAATCAAGCCTTTCCTTTATTAGCGCTTGCCCCAGTGGCACTTGGTTATTTGCATTTTGCCTTGAGTTCAATGGATTTTGTTTTTATTTCTTCGACCATAATTTCTTCAGTCCTATGCAACTACACTTGATTATTTGCATTTTACCATGAGTTCAATGAATTTTGATTTAATTTCTTCGACCATAATTTCTTCAGTCGTATGCAATTACCATGAAGTAAACTCTTTGATTAGTCATCTGTACTTATGACTTAACCTTTGAATCTGCAATGTAAAAATTGTCTTATGGTTGTCACACAAGTATTTAAGAAACTTTTCTATTTTGAGAAGTAAAAGAACATCTGGTAAATTATGTACTGTGTAATAAATTTCAACCTATGCCAGAAGTTGAAGTACAGTTGTCCTTATTGCCATGTTGGCATTTGTGTTAGCCTCTTGTCAGTTAAGAATTAGAAGTATATTCTCCCATCAAGGGTACTTTATAATTAAAGTAGCATCACCTCTTTTAACTCCTTTCATCTGTAAACTAATTGACTACTTCCTCTCTTTGTCGATAACTTGAGATCACTCTTAATTTTGACTCTTTAGGGCATTGTTATGGTATCTTGGCTTTTTGTAGTCATCAGACGGATCATGCAGTTCCCATTTGACAATTACTGCAACTGCATTTCATCTTGCACTCTGTATTTTCTTACTATGATTGTTGTGTAGGAACGGGGTATTTGTCAGCATGCTTTGCATTGATGGTTGGACCAAAGGGTCGTGCAGTGGGTGTAGAACGCATTCCCAAGCTGGTCATTACTTAACTACTCCCATCGAGAATATCCAAAAAAAAAAGTGCGGCAGAACCATTGTTAAAAGAAGGTTCTCTCTCGGTACATGTTGGTGGTATGTTCTACAATTAAATTTATATGAGATGCGTTATTTAATTGTGAATAAAATAAAGGGTTCTATGTTCTAGTGTACATTGGTAGACCAGAAGGATGGCCAACCAACCATATATCAGTATATGTGGAATCCATAGAGCGGGTTGGACCCACCAATCTTAGATCTCCTATGCCAGAGTTGGCTTCATCAGAAGATCACAACTATCCACTGATATTCTTCCAGAGGTTCAGAATAAATATGGGGATATTTGAGGAAAAAATCGTTGAAATGAATGACAATGATCATGCCCGTTGTGTTGGTTCTATATGTTGGAGATCTTTTAGGTGTAACCCACCAAATGAGGGTCTCCTCCCATGCCCCTTTCTGGCAGGTGCACGACAATTGGGCTGACAGCGTGCATATATGTTAACATGTTGGCAGGTCACCCACAGGTGCTACTTTTAGATGATTCATGTCACTGACAATATTATTGCTATTTACTTTTTTTAATTCTTCAAAAATGAGAAATTTCATTAGCCCATGTTCTGTTCGATGTAGTAATTTATAGATCTATTATATGCTGACAACCTTACGATAAACACTTCCATGGTCACCAATGGCGGGTTAGGTTGGTTGGAGTTTGCACCCTATGATGCTATTCATGTGGGAGCAGCAGCACCAGAAATTCCCAAACTACAAATTGAGCAGTTAAAATCTGGAGGTGGAATGGTGATCCCAGTGGGGATCATTTTATCAGGATTTGAAGGTAGTAGAGAAGAATTTGGATGGCTTTGTGAGTGTACGAAGTGAAACCTCAGTCCGTTATGTTCCCCTGACAAGACGAATTTTCAGTTACGAGGTTATTGATTCTAAGTTCACATGACGCAGAATCTGTAAACATGTAGTCACAAATGGCTATGTTGTGCTCCCACCCGGTTCCTGTAAGTACTGCATGGGGTTCAATGCTTGTGTAGATAATGTTGTGGCTCTGAGTTGCACCCACTTCTAGATGTCAGCTCCCCTTTAAATACAGCTTGTCTCTGTAAATTGACCTAGCAAAATGATATTGCCCATCTGAATCTGTTAGTTGTCTGGAAATATAACAGAAAACTGAATTACTTGATGGTTGCAGTACAGACTCATTCCAAGTGCGAGACGGCTAGCTTGATCTTACCGAAAGAGAAGAAGCATCAACAAATTGGTGGGTATGTGTATGAATTGTGGGGGAGGAGGGTGCATCAAGGAATGTGCAAGATTCTACAGCACACGGAGGTTTTATTTCCTGGAGGTTTTATTTCCTTGAGGATTATCGTGAGTTCATGGGATATTTCTCTTATCCTTTTTTATATTTTTGGTACAATGCAAGATCTCTTTTTGCTAATTATGCAATATGCAGTAATTGATCCTGTCTTTTGTTGAGACGTATAAAGCTTAGCACTTTGCACTTTGTCACGGTGGTTGTTAGGAAATTTGAGTCACTTTGTCAACGATTCTAACATAATTAATTCTTACCATCATGAAATTTCAAGTCTATTAATTTTTTTTTATTTGATTGGAATTCATTCATTTTGTTGCATTTGAAGTCTTACGGGAATTGCAACCCAAGAAATGAAATTGGTATGTTATCAGACAGAACTGGGTGCACCCCATACTCATGGCATGGTTTGGTCCCAGCCCAGCGCCTGACCCACGTGTAGATGAGGACAGTAGCTCGAACTAGGGAGCACCCCATATGACCTCTTCAACAGTTCTTGATGGAGAACCAGCCTGAACTAGGTGGGACTATCATATAGGTTGTTACAACCACGCACGTGACCCATGTGTGAAGGTGAGGATAGTGGCCTGGGTGACCTTATGTCTTTGAAAAGTTTCGGCACTGAGAATTTACTAGCCATATATGCCTTCTCACAAAATGATGACAGCACCCTTACTAGTAGAAGTCCAAGAGTGTTGATTAGATATAGTGCTATATGTAGTCCACAGGCTACTACATGCAAGAAGAAAATGCTGGGTCGTTTTTTTTTTTTTTATCCTTCTTTGCTTGAAAGTCAATGCTCCTTAATGCTCTAACCTTCGGGTTAATGATGGATTTTATGTAACTGAACCTATTTTACTTCTATAACAAAACCAAACACTAGGCTCCTGCATGCAAGAAGAAAATACTTGGTCATTATGTTTTTTTTTTCTTTTGTTTGAAAGTCGATGCTCCTCAATACTCAAACCTTGGGGTTAACAATGGATTTTATGTAACTGAACCTATTACACACAAAACCAAACACTAGTTCTAAATTCAACTCCAAATCAACCCCATGGTTACTTAGAACAGGCCCGGGTGCAATAAAATTTGAAATTCGAGCCCAAAACTCAGAGCAAATCCGGACATGTTAAACTAAGTATATAATCCAGACTAGCCCATCTAGAATCCGGCTAGCCTGTACTGGCCATGGTGTCATGGGCAATTTACGTTGCTAGTCAAATCTCGTGCGGCATTTGATCAATCCGTCGATCAAGTCAGTCTATTCGGTCAATTACTTAAGAAACAAGAGTAAAACACACCACAATGTACAAGAAAGAAGCAAAGATCAGTAATATTGCATAAAGGGAAAGATTAGAAGACACTATACATGTACTGGAAATAAAAAACACTAGAGGAGCAAGTGATCAAAGATGGTGCAAAGACAACTCATTCAAGTGAACTACCACCTCTCCTACAAGGTGGATGATAAACCTTTTATAAGTTAGTAGAAGGAAACATCCTATGTGCTGGTGGAGTCATACTCCCTTATTACAAAAATGTCACTAAGACCTTGATGACTAAGTTATCCTTTAACAAAAGATAAAAAGACACAAATAGTGTCACCACCAAGGCCATGCAAACATTGCTGAACGAATGGTCATGACAATGGGCCGACCGTAGTTGAATGCCAGAATGACCAGCTTTACTTAAACCGTGGACTGTTTGGGCATACTCAAAAGTGCCGATCAAAATGCAGAGTGTGAGGGTTATAGCGTATTGGAGGGAAACTTATGGTGACGAATAATGGTGTAATGCCTAATTTCCTGATTAGGATAACTCAATCTCATTCATAAAATTTCCACAACATTTTTGTACGTAGAACAAATAGAAGCATATCATTACTATTACAAATATTACAACACACATAGCAGCTAGTAAGTGGCATCAAAGGAGGATAATCCAACTAGCTCTAGGATTTTCTAGTATTATAGTACTAGAGACTAGAGATGGACCCTTGAAATCTCACACGACATTACCTATCATATATCATAAGTGGTATTAGTAAGTAATAACCACTGTGCATACTAATAATCCCAACAAACCAAACCTGATTATCATAAGGATGGGCCCTCGCAACAAACATGCAAGCATACTAAATAGCACACACATCGCTTAATCGGTGCAGCATTGGTACATGGTGCACTTCACCATAGGGCAGACGCATTCTGCACAGGCCATCATCTCTGGGATTCTCCAGGGGGGAACCGAGAAACTGAGGCTATTGCAGTGATGTGCAGTGTGATTCTTTTTGATGTATTCCTCTATCGCTGGCAGGAAGCCTATAGTCCCGGCTTTCACCTCCCCCCAATTGAATGTTTTAAAGCAGTCCAAAAGTGTTTTGCCATTCGCTTTGATCATATCTTTTGATCCCTTGAAGATCACTGCCCACCCTTGATCACTACTATTGAAGGCAAGCATTGTCTCGATCTCCTTCATTGCTTCGTCATTCTTGACGGTCTTGCCGCGTTGCATCTTAGAGTACCATATGCTTTCCAACCGGACCCAGAAGTGCCTGATAGAAGTGAGGTCCCGCAAACAATGACCAAGCTGTTTGTCTTTTTTTATGGTTCCGACAATCTTACCCACTCGCTCCTTCGGTGTGCTCTTTCCCACATAGACCATCTCAAATGGGATGTTTGCCTCCTTTGCAACAGATATAGCCTTCTTCGTAAATTCCGTGATCCACTCCCCATCATCTCCTCCATACAAGCAAATGTATTTTTCTTCTCTTATCTAATAAAATTGTATGTGCATTAGAGGTTATATATGTATGTATGTATGTAGGTGGGTTGGGATCTTTTGTAGACCTCTACAACGATTGCTTGTAGAATCTAGGAGAGTGTGATACGTATCCACTTTTGTAGGGCATTTTGGATATAACACAGACAAAGAAGAGTATTTCTATATGTTCTTTCAAAAAAGATATGGACAGATGTTTACGAGGCAAACAGTCCTCGGTTCTACAAGGAATCAAGGCTAGCACTCTGTTAGGGGGAAAATAATAGGCTTTCTCTTGGGACTCACTTTTTTTTATTTTAAGGAAAAGACATGTGTTATTAAATTCCTTTAAAAGAAAAAGAAAGACATTGTTTTGAACTAACCCTCTATCCAATCAAAAAGAGAAGGAAGCAAATCGTTTGTACTCTTTCCTAGGTTCTTTTCTGTGGCCATGATCATAAGTGTTTAAAGGTTAGGATCAAATCATTTGTACGGATTTAACAGCTGTAAACAACCTTATAAGAGATCCTAACCTTCAAATACTTAGGCCATAGGGAAGAAACTCCAGGAAGAACACAGACGACTTGGTTCCAAAACAGAGTAAGTGTGCAAAGAGAGTGTTGCTAGCATTATCCAAAGAGTAGAAAAGATGGATGTACCCATTTTATTATGTCTTGGCCAATGTTGTCTTCCAGCGACTCAAGTCTCCAGGGCTCTTCCATCCACAGGTCTTTCTCCCTCGTGCTACTAAAAGGGAAAGCTTTACTTCCCCATATCAGCGTCATGTCGATCGCGTTCGGGCAAACGACTTTCCCTTGAGCGTCCAACGCAACTAGGAGAGGCCTCTTTTTAAAGTGCCACTCCTCCTTGATGTATTTGATAACTGACCGATCTAGCAATGAAAGGTCGCACACCTTGTACCATGGCATCTTCGACACCAATTTGTCAAATTTCTCTTTTGTGTCATTGTTGAATGGGGTTGATCTGTCCACGATCGGGAGCCACACAACCTCGTAGTACTGAGTATCTGACTCATTATATATCTGTTCTAGAATCTCAAGCACTTCCTTGGAGATGTCGAGGTCTGATATGAGCAGTAACACAATCTTCCCCCTCAGTACATCAATGCTTACCTTTTGCTGTTGTTAGACAAAAATCAAGAAACTGATAATTAGACAGTGATGGTTTTTTTTTGTTTTCACCATAGTTACCACGTGTGGTTTTGGATGGAGTGCAATTCCGGCAGGCCCAACCCTTGCTTAACCCAACCACTGGGTGAGCTTGACCTGGTTTTTTCAGACTTTATTTTTTTTATAATTATATATAGAGTACACAACAAACACATACAACTCACACACCCTGGTGCAGCAAAGCGAAGCACCCACACACCCTCAAAAAAGAGGGCTATATGGGGCCTTAAGGGTACACACACAACCCTCAAAAAAGAGGGTTTTATGGGCCCCATACAGTCCCCTTTTTTGAGGGTGTGTGGGTGCTTTGCTTTGCTGCACAGGGTGTGTGTGTGGGTGTGTGTGAGTTGTATGTGTTTGTTGTATACTCTATATATAATTATCAAAAAAAAAAAGCATGGGCTTTGCCCTTTGTTTAGTCCCACATATGTGGTTACTACTTATTCGTACGTTTTTCAGACTTTGGTTTCTAATAAGGGGGTTTTCCCAAAATAGGCCTCACGTTTGAGGATATTTTTAAAGTAGGCTTTGAATTTTTAAAATATTTTTTTTAAGCTTTGATAGATCAAAGTATTGGTATGTGCTGTGACCAGTCAAAGCCTAAAATGTTAAGTTGGAAATTTTAAAGCCAGTGACCTTCCTTGAGGCTTATTTTGAAGAGGAAAAAAACCCTCCAATAAGGGCAGGGAAGGAGAGAGTGGGTCAAAAAGCAAACCTTTGTCTCTTTGAGACGGTCGAAGAGCAGCTGCTTATCATCCTTGGCGTAGATCAAGGTCGTAAGAATCTTCATGTTGTCCATGTGGATTGTTTCGAAGACGTTGACAACCGTCTTATAAGCTTCCAAAGATCGACGCTCATCTGAATGTCATACCATGATTTCATGTCAGCCTCCATCAACAATTGTTTTTTTTTTTTTTTGTATGATGAGCTAGCATTGCTTGTGCAATGCAGGTATCCATATATTTGAAGTGGGTTGGACTCACCTATGTGTTTATAGCAAATACAGAGCTGCTGTTTAAGTTTATCATGTGTGTTCGATAGCTCCGTAACCTCCATGGACGATATGGTGGACCTGAAATCAAATGCGAGAGACTCATACGTCATTTAGGTATGGAATGAAGAACGAAAAGAGGTTGGGCGTGGACAACATACTCATAACTCGAGCCAGCTGAAACTGTAAGGCCAACAATCTGGGTTGCGCAAGCCACGACACTTCTGATGGTCAAATAGGCCGCAGTGGGGATCGTCTGGGACTGGGCCATAAAAAATGTCGGGGTGTCGAGTGTAATGTACTGGGTTGGTAGCTCCTTGAACTTGACAATGGAGTTGGTCACATCCAACATGGTCTTGACAAGTTTAAAAAAAGGTTGCAATATTGAGGAATTCTCCATGTTGTGATCGGATAAGTTCTTAAGGAGACTGACGGATTTGGCGAGGTGGTGGTACTTGGTAGTGCAAAACTGCCTAACGAGCGAAAGCTCCACATAGTTCACAGCGAAGGCCGCTAAGGCTAGTACTACCTTCGCGTCCCATGTATAGCTTGAGAGCGTGTTGAATATTGTCATAATCGCGGCTTTCGCATCTCCGCCAGTACCGGAGCACTTGCACGATAGCTGTCAGTATATTTCAACAGTGTTCATGTAAACATTATTGTAGAGATAATAGTACACTTAAACGTGGATCATATATATATGTTCATGATTTATAATAACCTCGCAGGAAATTCTATGAATGTCATATGCAAAAGATTCAGGCATGAAGTTGAAGCCAGCATTGTGGGTCATGTCCTCCAAGGAATTGGTCCTTTTGGCTTGTGAGTCCTACACATAAAATCACAAGTGGATCATTAACATTAATATATATATATATATATATATACTAATATAACAAAATAGAGCGAAACTTGGCAGCAGCATTGGTCGATCGTTAATCACCCAAAGGGCTGCCCACGCATCAGATTATAGATAATTGTCACATGCGAAATCTTTCCAACAAATTCTTATCAGTTTTTGTTAGAGATTAACTATGAAATATGAACAGGTGCTCCCGTGAAAGAGATAAGGGAAGCATCCCAAAATAAGCCTTGTGAGGGATAGTTTGGGTATTACAGAGAGAGAATAGATTTAGTAAAACAGAAATATCCTTATTTTATATTTATAATTACAGAATTATCCTTGTCTCGGCCCATTTTTTTGGGGAATGCTCCGAATATCTCTTCAATTAGAGCTCCTGTACATGGTTAATCCCTCTATTATTATATTAGGAAGGAAAATGTTAGCCTTAAACCATTAATTGCCCCAACTATAGGAAAAGCGTCAATTGTGTGGTTGCAGGTCTAAGTATATATGCAACCACCATTGCTCCCAATTTTCACTCAAATAACTAATACCAGCTGATCACTTGTGTGAACTCTATGCCAAGGAGTTGGGATGCACAACAGCGCGTTGTTACCCTTTGCGTCTTACAAAGGAGGGCCCCACATTAATAAAAGGTAGGTGGGGCCCATTTTTATAAGACTTAAAAGGGTCAACTGGATTGTTGTCCATCCGAATTCCTATGCCAAGTAGTGGCCTGAAGGACTACTTGGCACTGATAAGCCTCTAACATTGCGGACTTTGCTACTGAGACCGCATTAGGGCCGAGACCTTTGAGACCTCGGGCATGTGCGCGAGATTTCAGATGGGACCCATCATCATATTGTTGGCCCCACCTGAAATCCCGCGCACATGCGCGGGGTCTCGGAGGTCTCGGCCCTTATGCGGTCTCAAAAGCATTTCCCCTAACATTGCTGATGGAACTATGCATGGAAATAAATGTAGAGGAGTATACTTGTTTAACGCCATCAATACTAGGTTCAGCACAATGCAGAATGTCCTCGACTAGCACCAGAAGAGGTTTGACATCAACCTCCCGACCGTCCGGCGCATGGGTAGCCTGAATTTGCTTCATAATTATCTCATCTTTGATCGGTTGATTCGTCGTAGTAATCGGAACCGTTCTTTCCATTATGGGATACACAAAGCAAGACCAGGAGAAGCTCTAGGAGGGGTTCGAGAGTGGACGGTTGTTTAGTGTGGTGTTACTAGGTCTTATACAGATTTAAAATCCGTATAAAGATAATTAAATCAAATTCCTTCCTTCAAACATGATCTAATGCCCCTGTACTTTTAGATATGGTGGTCCCATATTCCTTCCTTCAAACATTATCTAATGTCCCTGTTAAAAAAAAAAAAAATGAAGATACGTACTTGACTATGTCCCATAACCATCCTCTGCAAAGAACAATCCATGAGTCCTCCAAGGTGATCTCTTGAGATTATTTAACTGTTGGTCCAATCACCGACTTGAGGTCCATTATCACCCAATGTACTCTCACCACAATTTTTCTATTGAGGTGTCTCGTGTTAGACGCTTAATTATCTTAAATAAAATAGATTTGGGTGATATTAGATTTGTTAAAAAATTAATTATCTTTCTTTTTTTTACTCGTAAGGGAATAGTTTTATGTCCCATATAATTACACATTAACCCTTAGACAGTGTAAAAAGGGAGCTCCTCACATGCAGAAAAAAAAATCTTTGAACAGTCCAGATGAATGATTCACGTGTAAGGCAATGGGACCCAGCATGTAGCTTTCTAGTTGTAAAATTAAGATGCCAACAAACGTAGATCATGGGCTACCTTTTTTTAAGTGTCCTACTACCACATTGCGACAGTAGGGAGTTTGGAGTCACGCTAGCCCCATTTTTCAAATTAAAAGTCATGCCCTCTACAAAAAGTGACGCTAAAACCTTCTTTTTTTTTTTTTTTTTTTACTAGTGATCTTCTCCCGTTGTAACCGGTTTTGGGGGAAAACCGGTTACAACCCTGTGGTCACCAAATGTCCCTTTTTACACCTCTTAACTGTGGTTAAGATTCACCTACCCTTAGGGTTCACCTACTTATGTTCGGTTATTTTTAAAAAATTAACCCTAGGAGTTCGTAAATTTTAACCACAGTTAATAAAAAATTTTATTAATTTTTTTCTAAAAACCAAAAATAGGTAGATGAACCTTAGGGGTGAGTGAATCTTAACCATAGTTAAGAGGTGACAAAAGAGACATGTGGCCACCTCAAGGGCGTTACCGGTTTTGGCAAAACCGGTAACAACTGGAGAAGACTACCTCTCTTTTTTTTTCGGTAACTTCCACTCACCGCCCCTAATTTTGGTGAAATTTTAGAAACCTCCGGTTTGTTTCTATCTGAAATTACACTGTCCTCTCCTCTCCTCTCCTGGTTGCTAACGTCATTAACTAATGTTGCTCTTTTCCAAATTTACCTCTATTACTTATGGAAACACGTTTTATGACTTAGTTTGAAAGCTCAATCAAAGAAAAACATCAACGACCTAAACCAGCACGTGTCCCATTTAATACTCACTAACTATGATTAAGATCCACTCACCCTTGGGGTTTATATATCTAACCTTAGTTTTTAAAGAACAAATTAACCTTAGGTTGATTATGCTTAACAATGATTAAAGGGGGCTCTACAAGCTGTCACGTGTCCCTTTTAGCACCTATTCACTCACCATTAGGATTCATCAATCTAACCTTGGTTTTAAGAAAAAAATGGAAAATATTAATCTTAGGCTAATTATGTTTAACCACGGTTAAAGGAAAAAAAATGATTTTTAGACAACAAAAAACATATAGGTTGATTATGCTTAATCACAATAAAGGGGGCTCTACAAGCCACACCCACTAACTGTATAAGATTCACTCACCCCCATCTAACCTTGGTTTTTAGAAAAAAAAAATCTTAGGTTGATTATGCTTAACCACAATTAAAGGAGGTTCTACAAGCCGCCACATGTGTCCCCTTTAACACCCACTCACTGTGGTTAAGATTCACTCACCCCTAAGATTTATCTAACCTTAGTTTTATATATATATATATATAAACCTTAGGTTAATTATATTTAACCATAGTTAAAGGGTCTCTATACACCGCCACATGTCCCTTTTAATACCCACTAACTATGGTTAAGATTCACTCAACCCTAGGGTTCATTCATCTAACCTTGGTTTTTAGGAAAAAAAAACCTAGCTAGGTTGATTATGCTCAACCACAATAAAGGGGGCTCTACAAGCCACCACGTCTCCTATTTAACACCCACTAACTGTGGTTAAGATTCACTCACCCCTAGGATTCATCCATCTAACCTTGGTTTTTAGAAGAAAAAAAACCTTAGGTTAATTATGCTTAACCACAATTAAAGGGGACTCTACAAGCCACCATATGTCCCCTTTAACACCCACTACCTGTGCTTAAGATTCA
This sequence comes from Tetracentron sinense, assembly GCA_015143295.1. Lineage (NCBI taxonomy): Eukaryota > Viridiplantae > Streptophyta > Magnoliopsida > Trochodendrales > Trochodendraceae > Tetracentron > Tetracentron sinense. Next base: position 4,010,961 of record CM026573.1, read on the forward strand.
CTCACCTCTAGGACTTATTCATCTAACCTTGGTTTTAAGAAAAAAAAATATTAATCTTAGGTTAATTATATTTAACCACAATTAAAGGGTCTCTATAAGCCGTCACATGTCCCTTTTAATACCTACTAACTATGGTTAAGATTCACTCAACCCTAGAGTTCAATCTAACATTGGTTTTTAGGAAGAAAAAAAAAAAAATATATATATATATATACATATATTAACCTTAAGTAGATACTATTAACCTTGGTTTGGGAAATATATATTAACCTTAAGTTGATAATATTAACCTTGGTTATCAAACCAAGTTCTCATTTAATTTATTGTATTAGTTGGCTTTGTTCTTTAAAAGGGGTAATTTAGATATTTTAAAATGTTTAAATGATGACATCATCAAAATTCATCCATATAAATATGAGTAACGGCAAAAATAGCAGAAGGGGGTATTTGTTACATACAATCAAAATTGAGGGAAGGGCAGTGTAATTTCATAAACAAGATGGGAGGTTTCTTAAATTTCACCAAACCTCAGGGGAGGTGAGAGTAATTTACCCTTTTTTTTAGTTAATTACATATAAGAACTGATCTAATCTTAAAATGTCATATGCATTCTTTAAAAAACAAATCGTACAAGAAATCGGCCCATTGTTCACAATTTTTATCTATGACCGTAAGTCATTTATCATAGTTATAGCACGCAAAATGAACCATAATTTTTCAAGGTGAGATCATAAGTCAAATCAAATATCACAATTATTTAACGGTGATTGTAAATGTCAATTAACCAAAATTTTACATTCAAAATATGGTCATTTCGTGTTGTTTTTGTAATCACGGTTCGAATCTTAACCGTGATTGTTTAAATTTAAAAGCTCATGGTTCTTTGCCTATGATTGTGGATGTGAATTAATCGAGATTAAAGATGAAGTTAAGATCAAGGCGTTTTGATTAATCGTAATCATTGATCCATTAATTTTTTTTATCCATAATCTTCCTTCATTTGGTTTTCAAATAAAATCTTTTTTCATGCAACCCCTACTACCTGAATTTGCTTCATCATCGCCTTATCGTACGATGTCGAGAACATATGGCGGTCTCCTTTGAACGGTTGCATCGTCGTAGCAAGAGGTATAGTATAAGTATTTTCCATTTTGGGATACACAAAGCAAGACCAGGAGAAGCTCTAAGGAGGGGATGGTAGCTTAGTGTTGTTTTACTGGGCTTAATTTATAGATAAAAAAAAAAAATTAGAATAAGCAAATTAAGTCAACTTCCTTCAAACATTATCTAAAGTCCCTATATGTGTTGTGACCCAAAATACACCCTAAGAGTTAGGGATATTTTAGCTCGTGATGTGCCATATTCAATATCAAACCATCCTATAAAAATACCCAAGGCATAACATAACAGAATCATAGAATAGTGCGGAAACGTAAACTTAATTTTTTCTTTCTATACATGTGACTGTATTCTAAGTTTGTATAATAATTAAACCAAAACAAGAATAGACATGCCCACTCCTCAAAATACAAAAAAAGAAACATCACTATCTCTCCACTCAACAATAGTCTAGATAGGGTCACCTATCTAGATCTCTGCCCTCCTGAGGCTATAACGGGATAGTCGTCTCTTCTTCTACATATTTCTCCTCAATCCATTGCTCAGAGTTGTGGATGTCGAACGGACCTGCTGACATAAAATGTACGGCTGAGCATGGAATACTCAGCGTGAACAAACCACTAGGTAACAATGTTATAATAACAATAATATCACATACAAGTACTTAAAAGAATGCAATTCACAAATTCATGCATTAAAACCCATCATAGAAAATCATTCGTCAAATCTTATCTTTCATAGAAAAAAAAACTCATCGTATAAGTCTTATGAGTTCTTATGAGCCTTATGAGTTCTTATGAATCATATGAATTCTTATGAGTTCTTTATAAGCTTATAAGCCTTGTGAGCCTTATGATCCTTGGAGACTTGTGAATCGACCTTAGACATGATCCATGGAGCTAATGAACACTTATGAGCCTTATAACCGATCTTAGACTTATGCATTTCTTATGAGTTCCTAGAAGCCTTGCAAGACTTATAATCCTTAAAGCTTATGCAAGATCTTTGATATGATCTTTGGAGCATGAGGTAACCGATCTTAGAAATACCAACCCAAAGTTTATCCTTGTCAATGCTTATGAACTTATGCTTCTTCTTATGAAATTTCATTTGAAAAACCTTTCTTATGATTCTTGAAATATCATGCTTATGAGAAACCTCGGTTTAGTAACACATAGAGTGCATGGAGTGCTTGTGAGCATCACAATATACTTAAGAAACTTTAAACATTTCATACATGTTCATATAAGATATATTAACATCATACTATACTTGGAAAATTTCTAAAAACATGGAACATTTTCATTCATGACATTACATCACAATAATCTTGGTCATTAAGCCTATTTCATCAACAACATACCCACATTATGTTCTCTTTAAAGATAATATTCCAAATTAGATTTACCATTGCCCTTGAGAAAATCCCTCTATTTAAAACCCTTATTTTTAGGTTGAATCATAACAAAGTTAGAAAATAGGTATATTTTCTTATGAGATTACCACAATCTAGTTAGTAGAGTGTAGTTACTCTTACTCTTGAGAAATCTCCATTAAAAATCCACATTTTATGACTTAGATTATAGAAAGGCTAGATAAGATAGTGTATTTACAAAATCCTATTCAACATCATACATTCAATCATCTCTTTCAATAGTTGTTACGTAACAAAGCTAGATAGTAGAATGTTCTTACCTTGGAAAAGTCGAAACCACTTTGATCTTAAAGCTTTGAGATGGTTGAGAAGCTTGGAGAAGTGAAATCGTGCTTGAGGAAGAAGATCCAAGCTTTAGGATGCAAAAATCGTGCTCTTGATCTCAAATGAAAACCCTCTTTGAAAACCATAGATCTCTCCTTTTTTCCTCTCAAAAGATGTTTTTCAAAGTGTTAAAACCTTTAATTCCATGAAAATTGAGTATTAATAGTTTTAGGGTTGAAAAATCGCACTTAAACCCCTTTAAAAAACTCATTTTTCACGTGCAGGAAAACCCATATCGACATTTGGACCAGACGTTGATGTCTGGGTTAGAAACGTCGACGTTTAGGTTGGTTTTCGCATCTGTTTATGTCCAAACGTCGACGTCTGGGAACTCTGACTGTCATGAGCTTTTTCCACTTTGGTATTTCGACCATAACTTTTGACTCGCTTATCGGATTTTGACGGTTCAACTTGCATTGGATTCAACATTGAAAGTGGAATAGTTTTGTATCTAATGGATAGATCCTAATTCTGAGTTCTAAATTATCTAAATGAGATCTAAAGATGACTGGTCTAGAATGGATTTCAACAGCCCAGATTTTCAGCAGACCCAATTTTGGAAATCTAACTTTTAACCTATCGTCGATTAAAAATATGGAAAAATGCTAAACATGAAACTCAAAGAGGGTTTCATACCTTTCTAATGATTCAAAAATCATTTAATTCCGATCAACGATAACAAAACTAGAGCTTCTTAAAGTTGAGGGTATGTTAAGGCATCTCTTTCTTTACAACTTTAATTATGCCTTGATCACATAAAAGGGTCTTTAGGACCTTAAACAAACACCCTTGGAGCATTTTTCATGCTCTTACCAGTGACCCTAACCAATTTCTAACACCACAAGAAGACTCTACTCTTTCTCTTACTCAAACACACCTACCAACACTTAGGGTCTTTCATACCCTTGACTTGAAAACACTTAGAATATTCTTATACTCAATGTTTATGAGTTCACATAATCCTAAAAACTATCATTATCATTTATCATACAACTATAACAATACATGAAGGCTTTTGGCTTTCAACTCATGTGCCCTGCCACTATTCATAGTACTATTCACAGCACTATTTACAATACTATTCACCGGATAGTGCAAATAAATTCTCAACACTTTAAACACCCAGAGTATGCGTTCATACTCTTCCTTTGATCACCTAAACACTCACAGCCCTTAGAGTACTTCTACTCTTAGTTGCAACTCTCTCTTAGTTGCAACCCTTATAAACTTTAAACGGATCTGTATAGACTTAAAACACACCAAGACTTAGGGTGTTTTCATACCTTCGTGTTCAACACTTAGAGCATCATGATATTCTTATTTTGAGACCCAACACACATACATTGAACCATCATTTCACTAAGAAACACCCAAGAAGATACATAGAGGCCTTGACCTCTATATGCACTATTCACTTAACACTTAGAGCATATTTTATACTCTTTGTTTGCTTTCCCAAAGACACCTTACACCCCTTAACTCATATACTAAACTCACATCACCGTTAGGCCATGTGAAAACTCTTACTCTCATTAACCAAACCCAACTAAATGAAGGCCTTTGGCCCTTCCAATACTAGTGCCCTTGGCACTATTCACAGTGCATATGAACTTGGTTTTCACTCCTAAGGCTCACAACACACCAAATCCTCAACTCATACAACACATATCACATGTTTCATGTTTTACACAAAAATGTATTCCACTTAGCATTAACCAAATACCAAGATCACATGGAAGACCTTGACTTGAACATACCTAGTGCAAAGCACTATTCACTCACATGATCAATGTTTGAGAAAATCTGGGGCTCTAAACTACGTTTAGATAAGGCTTTGACTATGGTGGTCCCATAAGTCCATAACCAACCTCTTTCTAGTATAATCCACGTCTCCTACAAGGAGCCCATCAAAGACTTGAGGTCTATTATCACTTATGGACTCTCACCGCAAATCGTTGAACAGTCCAGATCAATGATTCACTATTAGGCGATGCCCACTACGATAGATCATGGGTTACCTTTTAAAGTATCCCCACTACCACATTGCAATAGCATGGAGTTTGGGTTAAAAGGCCTAATCCCGCTGTCATTGCTCGGGTGGTCGCGTTAGCCCACTCGGGCAGAGCTTGGTCACCGCTCGGGAGATGCTGATCCGAAAAACTTCATGTTCCATGTTCAAAACTGCTACGATGGTGGTAAGCTCCACCCAAGCCGTAGTTGCAGAAATTTAAGACAATTATAACAGGAGGAACGCTAACCTTATCCAATAGGAATGAAATCTTCTATGGTTGTAACCAGACTCAGGGGAGTCCGGTTATGCCCCTGAGGTCGCCACTTGTTCTTTTTAACATTCCTTAATTGTGGTTAAGATTCACCATCCCCTAGGGTTCACCCACCTACCCTTGATTTTTAGAAAAAATATTAACCAAGGGTAGTGTGAGCATGGAAAATTACTCACTGGGATTTAGAGTCCCCACTTATTAATTCAGAAGGGATAAGTCCCCCGAGAATGTTGGATAAGGCTTGGTCCGCGATCGAAGATCGGGGTAAGAGGTTCGGTTAAGTTCGGGGAAGGGGTTAGGCACCCCGACACTTCCACATAAAGTGGTTCCCTACTTACTAGGTTTAAGCCAAAGTTAAGATCGAGATTAATCAAATGCCAAAGTATTTAACTTATACTAACCGGAAGAAAGTAAAAGCTAACTAGGGTCGGGCCCGTGTTGGGCTGCCTACATACTCACATTAGGGATGAGATCAGACCGAGCGTAGTTCTAGCACATGAGCCCGTGCTAAGGCGAGGGGGGGGTGTGTGCGTGCACCAAGGGCGGCTTAGGGGCCTAATCCGGAGATTAGGGTTTTGCTTGACCGAGGTTGGTCAATGTGCAAAGGGGTTGAGCCCGGAGGCTAAGGGTGAGGCCCGCTAGGCCTAGGATAAAGCCCGGAGGCTAAGAGGGGTGTTAACCGGGGGTTAGGTTTGCTAACCGGGGTTAAGAGGGTCTTAACTATGATTAGAGGGTCTAACCATAATTAAAAAAAGCAAGCAAAGTTATTTTCTCTTTTTATATTTTTTGCATGTTTTTGGTGTTTGTGGTATTTTCCAAGGGTTAAGTGGCCTTAACCAAGGTCAAGAGAAGTATTGAAGAGGCCAAATCATATTTAGGTCTTTACCTAGGGTTAAGTTTAACCCTAGTTGTTGGTCTATGCAAAAAAGGGGATTAACTAGGGTTAAGTTTAACCCTAATTAAAGGTCTAAGGATAGTCCCAGGATAACCACCAGGTCTAGAAAAAACCTCTAAAATTCTGGATAAGAAAAGTGTTAACTAAGGTTTGGTTCAACCTCAATTATGGGTTTGTTACGACATGGAGTTTCCATGGGTTTTGGAACCCAAATGATGGTGTTTGAGTGAACTCTAATGATGCTGGCCACTTAAAACAATGTTGGTTTTAATATTATTTTTGGAAGATTAGCTAGCACGGGGCTGCCATTCCCAAAGATAATATTGAAAACAGCATTGTTTGGGAATAAAAAGATTGCAAGAGGTGGGCAAGGGTACTAGCCAGAGTCATCCGAGGTCTGGTGTGGTTTGGACATGGATGCATGGCTCCGAATGACCAACCAACACAAATGAAAACGTGAAGCAAGCCAAACTCTCAGCTTTGAGTAGCATTTTACTATGGTATGGGGCCACAGGGAACTCCAATGATTAAGAAATGAAAAAAGGACCATAGGGGAGCTGCATATAAGAAAGGTGTCACCACCTTAAAACCAAGTGATTTTAACAACCCACCAAGGCCACCGAAAATGGATTTACCAACCTAACCACGGTTAAGAATTAACCACAGTTGAATTGGGTACTGAACTCACTCTAACACAATATTCCTCTAACATAGCTAACCATAGTTGAGAACTCACTGAAGTGAAGTTGGGTATTTAACTCTCATAAGATTATCCCCTAAGGCCAGTAAAAGGAGAACACTGTATTCACTCGGGAATCATCGCATTGAAACCAAATGGGTAAATCTTAACATACCAAAAACACCGAGATCTAGTCAAGGTTGAGAGTCAATCTAAGGTAGGCCCAGGTGTGCCTTGGGCCAAAGGCAGGACCTAAAAGATCCCTCCTACAAGGTATGAGGAATAAAATATGGTGCTCTTCTTGGCACCCGCTGGCCTAGAGGGATTGACTCCACTTTGGGTGAGTCTATAAACACACGATTCTTTTAGACAGAGGACTCTAAAGTGGACACATCGGTGGCCAACGAGGAAGTCTAGCACTCACAGAATGTACAAGGCCAAGCTAAAGATTTTAAACTACCATGCAATAATAAAAAAAAAACAAAGAACAGGAGTGGAGAAGAAGAGGGAGTACCTCTCCTCTTGTAACCATGGGGGCCCTCCTATATTGCCGTAGGCAGTGTAAGGGAGCCCTTAGTTTTCAAGGGAAGGGGCCCTCCTTCTTGGCAAGGTGATGATAACTTGATAAACAAAAAAATAAAATAAAATAAAATAAAGAAGACAATGAAATACAGAGGGTGCGCCTACCCTTCTCCTCCACAAGTTCAAGCTCAAAGGGTGTCTCTAAGACCTCGGGAGTAATTAGGTATGAGAGTATTCAGCCAAGGCTAGCACTCACAGTATACCAACCATGCTCCTTCATTGGTGAGGATAGGGATACTCACTAGAAATCTTTTGAAAACTCTTTTCTTTTTTGCTGAAACTCAAATCTTTCTTTTATTTTTTGCTGCCCCTCCCTCAAAACAGTGCTAGACGGTTGGATTTTATAGGGTCAAGGGAGATGGTGGTATGAGGGTAATTAAGAAGGAGGGTTTGACGAAAAGGAGTGGGAGGTTAGGGGAAATGGAAGAGAGCTTTGGGAAGCCAAACCTGTGTCATGCAGGTTGGTTCAGATGCATGCAACAGTGGCCACCTTTAATTTGAATTTTATCATCAAAAAGGGTTGGTCAAGCTTTGGGGCACTTGATGGGTTCGTCCAACAGAAGAAATAAGCTGGGCCACATTGTGGGCCTAGCCTGAGTCTAAGGTTTTTGGTCTTGACTTAGCAAATACCCAGCTTGGGTCTTAAGGCCTGGTGTTGGACTTGAACCTTGGGCTTGGGCTTTAGTGAGTGAAGGGCTCTAAGGGTTCTAAACCATGGGCTTGAACTAAGAGCTAGGCCTTAGGCTCTTGGGGATGGACCTAGGGTTAGGCATAGGGTTAGGCCTAGAGTTAAGGAAAGCTAACCCTGGTTAAGTGTATTAACCCTGGTTAAAAGGGAGTGTAAAAATGGGGTGCTTACAGGTAGGTGGATGAACCCTAAGGGAGAGTGATCTTAACTATATTAAATGGGGATCAGCAAAGCAACTGATGAGGACAAACAACTAATCTCTATCCTTTTGAAGGGAAACACACATGTAGGGGAGAGAAGGAGGTGGCAAGAAGAATGAAAAGGAAGTTAGGGTTGACTTGTATCGTAGAATGAGAATGAAAGCGATTTGGTGAACTTGACTCGCTCAGTAAATCGAGAAACTAAGGCACAAGTCGAGAAAAGGCAAAGTCAAGCCTGACCTAAGAAAAGACTGGTTCTCAACCAAAGCAGAGTTAGGCAGACGTCACCCATACCAATACCGATTTTTACGTCTTTCTACCAGAAACTTACAAGCTAGTATCTTTCTAGGGAGAGTGTGGTCTGACTCTTCAATCGAAAAAAGGACAGACGTGTGCGAGCCAGCTAGGAAAACATAAGTTTAACACGTTTGTCTTTATCTTCTTTATATCTTTAATGTCTTTGTCGAGTTGATTAGTTGGCATTATTCGCTCCTCCACCTGAAAGAAGGTGAAACCCTTCTTTCCAAGGTTATCCTTGTATGAATTGTTGACTCCGTTAAAGGTTGTCAAAAGGGACATGTTGTGACTTCACGGGCATACCCAGACTCTCCTGAGTCCAGTTACAACCGTAGAGGATTTCATTCTTATCCAATAATTGCAACAGTATGGAGTTTGGGGGACCGCTAACCTTTCTTTTCAAATTCAAAGTCCATACTATACCCCTATTAAAAAAAAGTGATGCTTAAACCACCCCCGATTGAAACACTTCTCTCTCTCTCTCTCTCTCTCTCTCCCTAGGTACTCTTAGAGGGTGTTTGGCAACACTAATATTAAGTACTTATTTACTTATTCATGAAAATAAGTACTTATTTATAAATAAGTTTATTTGATAAAAATAAATAAGCAATAAGTAAAAGTGATTAGGAGCCCAAAAAAGTACTTATAAGTACGTAATTACATACGTACTTATTTATAATAAGTGCTAATTTATAAAAAGTACATATTAAGCTTATAGTAGTGTTGCCAAACGTCCTTTTAGTATCTTGTAATGGGATTTTCTGGGAAGCTCCACATGTCAACTATCCCTTGATCTGCTTGATTGGTAGAAGGATGAAGGTCGTAGTCGAGTCCACTATTTGTTGAGGAGAGGCCTTCCGCCCTACCTAGACACTCCGATGCTTAAGTCAGTAAAAGAAGAAGATGAAGAGCAGAAGATCAAAGGGGCATAGATATGGAGGTTGGGAGGTCTTGGGATAGGGCCTTTGTTCTGAGCTTAGGGTGAGATGTATTTTGGGCTTATGAGGATCTTCGATCCTTGTTCAGTGAGTCTCCCAGGATATTTATTGACTAAGATTTGTATGTCCATCTATGCTCGTGGATGACCATGCATCTCACCTAATCATTTCGTTTATGTCAGACAAATATTCTACCATAAATGCACGTCTACTCCTCATTAGGTCGGTTCTAAGACCGAAGTGGTTCGAGGTGACCATTATTAAATGCGGGGTCAGAGATATTTACCTAACTAATGAGTGCTTTGAATAATAGATCGCCTCCTAAGATTTTCATCCTCCAATTAAGCGAGATTTCATCTTTAGACGAGCTCCACCCCATCCTCAAATGGGAACGAATTTAGAAATCGTCCTCAATTAGCCACAAGTTTAGAATTCTACCTCAAAAGGGGCACGGCTCCATCCTCAAAAGGGGCACGGGCTCATCCTAGGTCAGGCACGAATTTCTTATTCGTCCTCAATTGGGCACGAATTCGCTATTCGTCCCTGATTGAAGAACACGTGTTCGTTATTATTGGAAGGTTAGTATTGGAAGCTAGAGTCAAACTGTAAGAATTTTTTTTTTTGGTTAGAGATAATATAACACCTAAGAGCATTCCTAGCAGCCTCACCAAAATAACCAAAAGGTTATTTTGGTGAGCCAAAACACTAAATAATGCCAAAATAGGTCCCCCAGCAACCTCAGCAAAACTCATCAAAATAAAGGTTTCCGTTTGGTGAGTGTATAGTACTCACCAAGTTTGGTGAGTACTGTACACTCACCGAAGCTAAAATTTCTCTCCCTTCCTTTATTGTGGTCCCATACAAATAATAAAATAATGTTTCTCTCTCCCTTCTTTTTTGTTTTCCCACACAAATAATAAAATAATATTTCTCTCTCCCTTTTTTTTTGTTAAACGGATGAGGCTGCTGGGAGTGTTTTTAAAAATGTGGATAGCCAAAATAAAAAAGGTGAGTTTTGGCTATTTTGGTGAGTAAAATTTGGTGAGGCTGCTAAGAATGCTCTAACACATGCAATCAAAACCTAAGGTATCGGCTAAAACTCTACACATTTCAACCACTGCATTTGAAGGGAGTGGAATATAATCACCCCCAATGTAGGGTGAGGCGTTCTACTGTTTTAACCTACTCTCAGACATTTCCCATCCTGTCAAAAACAATCAACACATATTAAAACAAGGATTAATGTTGTGTTTTGGCTGAAAATAAGGATAGGTGTTGTAGAACCCCAGATCTCATTTTCATAATCAGTGAATAGTGTCTATGAATAGTTTTTTTAAAGGCCTAAAGACCTTATATGTAATTGGGGATAATGAAATGATATGAGGGTGTTCTATATTTTCATGCGTGTTATGTGTGTGCTAAAAGTCAAGGGAAAAAAGTAAAAACACTCTAAGTATGAAAGATCAAGAGTGGAAACACTCTAGTGTGAGAAAAATAGAGAAAAAACAGCAAAATAGGCAAAACCCAAACCAACTGGTTGACCGAATGCAGATCCGGTCAAACGGATCCCGCATTTTTTTGTATGGGGTTTTCTCCAAAACCCCCTAAACTGTCCGGTCGACCGAATGCAATATCCGGCCGACTGGTCTTGTGCTTTTGGCCTTTTAGCCGACCTTGGAGATATTTTAAGGGTCTTTTGGGGTTTTGGACAACCCCAAACCCTTATAAATAACCCATTTTTGTGGCTTAGGGTTACACAAACCTTAGAGAGTTGAAGGAGAGATTTTTAGAGAGAGAGAAGAGAGAGGAGCTAGGGCTTGAACCTAGATTGAAGGTGAAGCTTGGTTAGTGCTTCTGAAGTCCGGATCTATCTTCTCCAACTTTTCTAAAGCGTTTGATCAAAAACGATTTGATCTAGAAAGGTAGATACACTCTACTATGTATTATGTTGTATTTTCCTATTGAAAAACTATAATGAACCATATGCTTTGAGATGAAAAGCTAGTAGGAAATACTCCTAGTTTACTTGTGATGTATTCTATACTTAGACTAACTAATGAGAAGCTATGTTTTGATGAAACCATGTGTATTAGACTATGTGTTTGTCATGTGATAGGTTTGAAAAGAATTGAAGAGCATATGTCATATTCACTCACAATTGTATATAAACACTTGTAGTGCATGATCGGATTTTTATTTGTATGTGTGTATCAAATAAGCAAAGTAAAAGCAATGATTGCTAATGGACTTCTACCAACCTAGGTAGGGTATTAGGCATACTCCATGTAATGATATGTGCAAAGATTTTCATGGGGAGGTGGATGAAGTATGCTAATGGACTTCGCATTAGGTATACTCTATGTGTATATGAAATGCTAATGGACTTCTACCAATTTAGGTAGAGCATTGAGCAAAGTCATGTGTACTCTCCTATAAAAAATAATGTGTAAAGCAAGGGAAAAGGAATAAGTGCTAAGGCAAAAGAGATGAAAAGAAAAGAGAAATGATTTTGAAAGATAAGTGCATGGGTTTATACTGTATCACATGTGTATTTGAAAGAGATTTTCGTATTGATTCAGCACATGTGTATCATATGAACTACTTATGTGAAAGCATGTAATGATATGACATTATTACATAGTGGCTTGTAGATGCTGAGTATTCCATGTTCAGCCGATTTGTTATCATCGGTAGGTTCATTGATATTGCTCATGAGCCTTGGTTTGATGAGGAGTACTATGAGCCGAAGCCTACAATGGATCACCCGCACGAGAACAGAGCTCTGGATAGGTGGCCCTATTTAGACTACTGTTGAGAGAAGTGAGAGAGATTCATATAATTTGATAAGTGGGGAATGTCCACTTTATACTTATTATGTTGGTTCTAACTTGTATACATGTACAGTCTATGTTATTTAGAAATTTTCAATTCTACACTTTATATGCCTTGTGTATTATCATAGGATGGTATGATAAGTCACATGTCAAGGGTCTCTTATCTTCTAGGAGGTATTTTGAGTCGCGACAGGTGTTTCTTTTTAATTAGGAGTAGGGGAGTGCGTAAAAGTATGGCTAGCAAGGCTCATGTCAAATACTCACTACGGTTAAGTGCAACGAGATTAAATATGAGGCGGGTCTGATTCACTGCGCGTGAGCAGAGCTCTCCCTATTAACATGTAAATGGTGGTAGTATTATATTTATCAAAAAATGGTAGTGGCAGTTTCGCAAAAAAAAAATCTACTTAATTACAAGATTGTACCCTATTTACACTAAAAGGGGAGCTCCACTCACTGGCCGTAGCATAGCTCCGCCTCATATTTAATCTCGAGAGAAAAAAAAGGTGGAGCTACCCGCACCCCAACTTTTTATGATTACACCCCACACTTAAAACAACACCCAAAAATGACAACACTGCCCCTTTCCTTTTCCAATAGTTTGCAAGCTAGGAAACAACAGCCGCTGAGTTTTTGAACGGGTATGTCTCCCCAACTATCTTCACTACCTTTCATCTGAGTTTTCATGCTGTTTGAGAGTTTCTGTTTTTAAGGATCACGAGCCAAAGAGAAAGATGATAGAGTTGATACCTTGAGATAATCGTCGTCATAATCAAAATGTATTGTCCGTTCTGCGACCGATGAAGGAGTTGTCGCAGTTGGGAGCAAGTTACAAGGTTCTTGAGTTGATGCTAAGAAAACAAGGATCATGCACACTGAAACGAATCTTGTGCCATCACTATCTGAAGCTAGGGTTGTCACTAACATTCTTGCTTAAGAGAGTTAGATTGAATGGTTAATGTGTAATAACCACATTATTAAAGGCTGTCTAGTTGTCTGTTTGCCCAGGTAACACTTGAGCATCTTTCCAGTCGAATTTAGATTTATTTAAATTGGCTTTTGTTTTTAAAATATATAAAGAGAAGCAATAAAGCTTTTTAAATATATAAAGAGAAGCAATAAAGCTATTAAGTGGCAGAACCCATTTCGAGAAGCTATTCAGTCAATTGACAAGAAGATCCATTTCAAAGACTAGTAAATTTTGATGAAATTCTCTTGATTGGGAAAATAATGATGGGAAGAAGAAGAGGGTATTATGGTCTCTTTCTTTTATTATTGGGGGATCTCTTTAATTTGGGGTGTAGGCAATAAAAGTTATGGTGCGCCTAACACCACCCAAAAAAACCCTTGTTACCTTTTTTTTTAACTAGATACTGTTACAACGGATTAAGAGATAAGGTGAGATTCTAAAACACAAAAGAATCGTGGATTTTTAAAACTAACCCAGTTAAGAAGTACTTTTTTTTTTTTTTTTTTTTTGGTAAAAGCTAAGAAGTAAACCAAAACTGTCATTTTTGTTTCAAATTTTAGAGAGTACAGTTAGATTCGTTATGAGTGTGACATAAGCAATCTTACGTCAATATACATCAAGGATGTTCGATTTAGGGCATCGGATTTAGTCTGGGAGACCGAGGTGGGATTTCGGCATCCACAAATCAAGGGACATGTGATAGGTGAGAAATCATTTCATTTTTTTCTCATGATTTTGATTTCTCTCCCACTTGATATCTCCCCTCATTTTATCTTCACATGTCCCTTGATTTGTGAACGCTTGAAATCCCACCGAGCGTCTGCCAGAGTAAATCTGATGCCTTGCATTATGAAATGCCACTTGTCGGTTTTTACCGCTACAGACATCACGTGGCTGTCTCCCTTACGAAAATAGGTAAGGAAAAGCAAACTAAAGGAAGAGTGTGTGTGAGTGCACTTGGGGCTGTGTGTGGGAATTGTACCTTGGCCCCTGTGTGTGAGTGTGTGCATGTGGTGTGCGTGTATAGTTTGTGAGAGTTACTATATGATAATAAAAAATAAAAATAAAACAAGCAAACTAAAGGCAAGATCAGTGCAAGCGCATGCAAATTACTTTTTTGCCTATTAATCTAAAAAGTATATATTGAATTTGTCCGAAGACAACAAAAATATGAACAATGCTGCGTCCACTTTCCATTGCCTATTTTCAGGTGGTTTTTTATTTTTAAACAAAAAAATTAAATAAAATTAATAATTCTCACAAAAAAGTGTCATGCTATTTTATCTTCATAAAAATAAATAAGATAGGTGAGAGTGGACAACCGGAAAGTGGACATAACATTGCTTTAAAAATATTTCTTCACAAGCCAACTATGTACTACTTGGCACTCGCTTTGAGCGCACATGCTGCTAGCGAAGGTCAAAAAATAGAAAAGCAGAGTTATGGATTTAGGGTGTATCCCGGGTTTAGTCCTATATCGGTTGGGAAGTGGATTTCGTAGGGGTGTATACGGGTCATCAACCCTCCTTAAGACAAGCCCTTTTGAAGTGGTTGCTTGAACTTATCATATGACACCTTAGCGGCTACCTTAGGTCTGGTTGTATGTGTTTAGGATGTATGTATATTTTATATGATAACTTTTCTACAAAAAAAAAAAAAAAAAATTGCCGGCCGCAACCGAAAAGCTCTGAAATTGAATATTGTATGTACAGTGCTAACAAGTAACAACAAATTAAACTAGGGGCGGAGCTACATGGGGCCCAGAGGCTGAACCCCCGGGAAATTTTGAGGAAATTTTTATCGCCATGTGTCATGTAGTGTGTGGAGAAGTCAAAATCATTTTGACTTCTCCAACACTTGTCCCCTATTCTATGGTTGCCCCAAATAAGGGGTTTCTGGCTTCGCCAGAGACAATTGGAGGCTAGATTTGGGAGTATATTTGGGATACCCATAGACCAACTCAATAATGATAGTTGTTTATCTCACTTCTTCCCCCATCAATTCTTTTCCGGCCTCGGATTGTCTCTGGTGAAGCAAGAAAGCCCTCTCGAGCAACGATAGAATATGGGACAAGTGGCGATAAAAAGGGGAGAAGTCATTTCACTTTCTCCCCATGATTTTGACTTCTCCTTGATATCTCTCTCCCTTTTAATCACCGCCTTATCATCATGTGACTTCTCCACCACTTGTCCCCTATTCTAATGGTTGCCCGAGACAAAGGTTTTCCGTCTTTGCCAGAGACAATCCGTTCATACAAAGAGTTAACGATGGAGGATGATTTTTTTTCCCCCTATCACAAGCTACGTAGTATTGATGTTAATTACAAGATAATAATAGTGAAAAGTAAAGGAATATATGTACAATAGTGCTTTGGATCCATTGCTGCAAATTCAGCCCCTAGCAGATGTCGCGTACTGCATACATGCACTTGCCAGGCAATTGGCGAATACTCATAACTGGACAGTATGTTCTCTCTCGACTTCATTTGGAATGCGACATTGTATCTTTTCTTTTTTCCTTTAAGATTTGAATTTCGATATTAATGATTTGTCGATGATACTTCTGTTTGGAACTCAAATGGTATGAAAGTGCTTAACTTAGGTAAAACGGGCTGGGTTTAGGAAGCAACTTATTTGTTGTATCTGTCAAAGGACGGCATGTTTTTAAATGAAGGTTTATGATGTTCTGGTTTTTCTTTTTCTTTTCTATCATTGTATTGACTAAACAATTAAAGAGTTGTCATTAATTTTATTTTGTTTTTTAATGAATGATGATCCAACATTCCCCTCTCTTTGTTTTGAAGGTCTGGTTGTTCTAGACACACCCTTATCACTCAAAAATCGTAATTGTAGGATCTCAAGCGTCATGACTATTGCAGTTTCTGTACCAGAAAGACTTTAATTTGTAATTAAAGGCTTTAATCTGGCTTGGCAAGTTTCTATTTAACTCTTGTCTTCACTGATCTTGAATAACAGAAAGAGGTGATACTACTGGCTTTCAAAGTGAGTCTTTTGCTCCATGTTTAATTGCTTTAATCTACATTTCTTTAGGGTTCTCTTAGTTAAGCTCTGAAATTATTGTGGGTATAAGTGTTATGTTATCCCTTTATTCCTAGAGTTTTAAATTTTTTTTCCCTTTTATGATTGAAGATTGATATGATTGATGCCCTGATTTGGCTCAAACAGCAAGACACGTTATGTTTAAATTTGGTTGCAAGGTGAGTCTTGTGCTCAAACTTGATGTTTATTTGCTTCAACCAATTTATTTTTGTAAATTGATTGTAGGATTTTCAGAATTATTATCAAACTTGATGTTTATTTGCTTCAACCAATTTATTTTTGTAAATTGATTGTAGGATTTTCAGAATTATTATGTAATGATGTTTATTTGGTTTAAACAATTTTTTTTTTCAGATAGATTGTTGGATTTCTTGAATTAATGACATTTAAAATTCTACTTTTTATGAGGATTTTCTAATTAATCCTGAATTCTTTTGAGTTTTACTTGCGCATTTATGCTCGAGAGTTTCAATCTTAGGTTTCTATTAGACACCCGTCTACCCTCATTCCGCTTCTCCCCAAGTGGATGTCCATACCAGAATAGGTGACCATTGATTATAAGGACGGGACCATGGTCTCACAGTTCCTTGGAACATAGCCCCTATAACTCGGAACCAAGTTAACTTGGCCCCCGAAGACAAATGTACTGTATATGACTGTCATGTTCTGTGAACAATGAAAGCTTATAAACTAGATGCTGGTAGTTTTGAGATGCAGTTTTCAGGTTGAGGTTCTCGAAATCTTTGGTTTGAGTTAACTTTCATTTTTTGTTTGTTTAACATGGTTCTAATCGGATAAGCTGTTAGGTGGATGTTTTTGTTTGTTAACATGATGCAGTCATGATAGGTTGTATGTTACATAAGAAATTTTGGCTGTTAATATGATTCAGTAATGGTAAATAATAAATTATATTGTGAAACTTATGCTAGATCAGATCACAATGGCTAAAGCATATTGGAGCATTGCTAGGTCTAAGAACAAACCAAGTCTCTATGATCTCCTGATGAAATATATACTTTACTTTCATTTCAGGGCTGAGTTTGAGAATAAAAAGAATGTTGAATCGTATCAAGTTCAAATAGTTCCCAAAATGGAAAGCTGTATAGATCGAAAGTAGGAGATACACTAAACATTTTTCAACTTTGAGCTTCTATTTGTTTCAGATCAACTAGCTGACATTTACATTATTAGTAATCAATGTCCCCGAATTTTGTGCCATCTCACGCTTACTCAGGGGTGGAGCCAAGGGCCCCCCCCCCCCCCCCCCCCCCTAAATTTTTGGGAAAAAAACTTTTATTATGTATATAGTAGTAGATGGCATAGCATGGGGCATGGATAGGATGGAGATCCAATCATAGCCAATTGCGATTGAACTTGGGGAGAGTTCAATCGCACCCACAAGTCAACACGTGTCCCTTTTAACCCATATTAAATGTAGTAAAGATTCACTAACCTTTGGGGTTAGTATATTAACATATGTTAATCCTAAGGGTTAAAAATACTTACCTAAAGTTTAATATTTAAAAAAAAATAATAAGGTTATATTATTGAACCCTAAGGGTTAGTAAATCTTAACTACAATTAATAGGGATTAAAAGTGACACGTATTGGACCGTGTGTGTGATTGAACTCTCCCCGAGTTCAATCGCGATTGTCTGTGATTCGATCTTAGGTGGGTGTCTCTCAACTTTTGATTTTTTTAAAAAAAATTTACTAAGGATTTAAAATCCTCTACTTCTATAACCAGACTCCTTGGAGTCGGTTACAACCCACGAGTCAACACACATCCTTTTTAATACCTCTTGATTGGGATTAAGATTCACTAACCTTTAGGGTTCAACCACCTAACCTTGGTTTCTAGAAGAAAAAAATTATTTCTAAAGGTTAAAGCGGTTAACTAGAGTTAAATGACTTTTGTGTTGTAACCAGACTCTAAGGAGTTTGGTTATAACTATAGTGGATTAGTCACGGGACAACTTTCCAATTGAATTAAAAAAATATATCTTTTAATTATTTTGTTTAATTATTTAATAGGGCATAGTCATTGGATAAGGGGACAACTGTTCCCTGAACTTTTCAAAAAAAATTATATTATATTATTTAATAGGGCATAGTCATTGGACAAGGAAGCAATTACTCCCTGAACTTTTCAAAAAAATTATATTATATAATTTAATATGGCATAGTCATTGGATAAGGAATCAACTACTCCCTGGACTTTTCAAAAAAATTATATTTAAATAATTTAATAGGGCATAGTCATTGGACAAGGGAGCACTACTCCCTGGACTTTTCAAAAAAATTATATGATATAATTTAATAAGGCATAGTCATAGGGTAAGGGAACAACTATTCCCGTAAACAAGGAGAAACAATACTAGTAGTATATGTACAAAATGTATGGATGAAATGACCCACAAACTTAGTTGCCAAAAAAAAATTCTGGGGGCTTTGCCCCTAAACCCCCGTCCCTTAAACCAAATGTTCCCCGGCCCCCTCCCTACAAAAAATTCTGGACAATAGAAGATTCATTTCAACTTGGGATGAGGGGATCCGAAGGCAACATTAAGCTTTCTACTATTGAACATCAATCTGGGAAGAAGGCTTCCGATATCACCAAATGAACCCAGTGAAGCTGAAGCGCCAAGTGATTTATAAAATTCTTCTATTGTTATTCTCTACACGCATTTTGATCACTTAATTTGGGTTCGTGACTGTTTCTATTCCTGCAGATATTGTAAAAAGATAGTAGGGAACTCCAAACTGCAAAGCTAATCCAAAAGAAAAAGAAACTGAAAACCCCAAATGCAAGTAGCAGCCATTGGACGGTCAAAACAACTCAATACCACAATACAGTATATGAAGGAGAGACAATGCAAAGCCAAACTCCAATTCCATTCTAAAATTTATGCTAGATCAGATCAGAATGGCTAAAGCATATTGGAGCATTACTAGGTCTAAGAACAAACTTGGTCTCTATGGTTACCTGATGAAATACATCAAAATAGGAAACACGCTATTGGAGAAGCAGGGTCTGACACTGAGCTACATCCCAGGTAATGCTACCCAACAATCAATGTCTAGGTTACCGATTATGCATGTCAATTTTTTGATTTTTATACGGTCTCTGTCTCTGTGATCCAGTGCAATTGAGCGAGCAAAAGTAATGTTATATCTAACACGAAGGACCATTTATTTGACTGTATTGTAGTGGCAAGAAAGTTAAGGGCTATGCGCCAGTCAAAGGAAGAAAGTTTAAATGCACTGAAGAAGCAGAGTGCATTCTTGAACCAGCTAGCTGCAAAAACGGTCCCTAAACCACTGCATTGCATTCCTCTACAGCGCACAACAGACTATTTTTTGCAGGATCATGGAAGCAAAGAAGTCCTTAACAAAGACAAGCTCGAAGATCCTTCCCTCTACCATTATTCCATAGTTTCTGGTAAACTTGCAACATCTGTGGTTGTCAATTCTACAGTGCTACTACATGCAAAGGAGCCTGAGATCGAAACATGTTTTTCATATAGTCACAGACAGACTGCATGTTGCAGCAATGGAGATGTGGTTCCTTGTCAACCCAACCCCACCCCCACCCCCCGCGGCAGGTGCATCAATCCAAGTTGAGAACATTGGTGATTTCAAGTGGCTCGATTCTTCAACTATGATGAGGTGGTAAATCTGTTCTTGTTTTCTTTTTCAATTGGCTATTCCAACTATGTTATTTCCCTGTGATTAACAAATTTTTGAGCGTCCATTTTCATTAGATGTGTTGCTAAGGCTCCTTTTGTTTCGATGTAAAATAGGGGAAAACAAATGAATTTCACGGAAAATGTCAATTGTCTTAAAGAAATTATGTGCGAAAAATGATATTTTCCGTGAAATTCATTTGTTTTCCCCTATTTTACATCAAAACAAACGGAGCATAAATAAAATCTAAATTTGCAATACATTTTCCACCTTAGAGATTAAAACATAAGTAATTATACGTTTCAATATTCATTTGGTGAACGATTGCCTATTAAAGTAAAGATGAAGATCAAATGACTCATGCAAATAGATGATAAAATCACCTAAGCTGAATGAAACAAATAATGCAGTAAGGGCTTGAGAATAACTTCTGATAAGGACGTCAAGAATCACTACTGGTTATTTGAATTGGATTTGGAATATGTCTCATTAAGAAGGGGTTTGTCCTAATACAGAATGTCCATAAAATTTTGCAGTAAGTAGGGGGTAATTAACTCTATTTGCAGCTCCAGTAGAGATAACAATGCGTGTCATTATTCATCTCCAATGAAAGAGTGAAGCACACACAAGAAACTTCCTTTGATCCTTTTCCCCCATATTATATTGAGTGTAAATCTGAACAAGAGGGCTTGGTGGAAGGAAAACACTTATTGATGTTATTAACTTGAGGAAGCCTTCTTCACATCAAGCATCAAAGAAGAATAATTTCAAGAAGTTGAATGCTAATGAAAGAGATATCAACGTCTCTAACTAATATATTCTCAATTTTCTATTGGGCCTCAAAGGTATGGAGTGACTCTGAGTTATCTTGACACTTTTCTTGGCGAGAAAGTGGGTGAAAGAAAAGAAAGGAAAAGAAAAGACAAAAAAAGAAAAAAGAAAAGAATCTTAAATTTTCTCGCAAAATAACCATCTAAAAATGGATGAAGTTTTTGGGAGAAAGTTTGTCACAATTGAGAAAGTGCAAGAAAATGAAAATGTGTTTCTTGCAAACCAAACACAAGAAAAATGTAAGAAAACACATTTTTCTTTTCCTTTCCCTTCCCTCACTTTCTTGCCGAAGAACACACCCTTATAGTTCTTTCCTTAGGCACATGCATGTGAGTGCCAATATCAAGCCCCTTATGAGAATTGGTACCTGGTTCTTGTGGCTGAACTAATTGTCGATGCCACTGTCAGAACAATTCAACCCAAATATCCTCAAGGGGTTAGCTGACCTTTTTTTTCTCTCTTAATGCTCCTTTTGTCCAAAAATTTCGCTGACCAATGCATCCTAGATATGTAGACAATCTATATATATATATATATATATATATATATATATATATATATATAGGTAAATCAGGAAAGCAATTACTGATGTCCCAAATTAACTTGGGAAATCCATGTTTGTATGAGGCGTCAAAGAAGAATCATTTTAAGCAGAGGAACAAGTCCTGCACAATCATCAATCATCAAGAATGCATCAAATCAAGAACAAGGCCGATGGGCACAAAATTCCTTTTGTGGACACTTGGACTGGGGCATGGTATTAAAAAGTTGTCACATGTCTACGACTTATTTGATATGAATAGAATTAACACTGTAGTAAAGCATGAGATGTATTAATATCTTTTTTATATCTCCCAGGTCTTTTTTTCTTACAATGGGGTTGCTAGTATATATATATATATACATATTGGTTGGTTAACTTGCTGGAAACTTTTCGTCAAACAAAAGAAAGAAGCGAGGAAAAAATGATAGAAAAACAATGAGAAGGCAAATTTAGAAGAGTTGGAGGAGAAATGGTTGAAAGATAAGTCAAATGATGTCAATTCGGGCATGACTAAAAATAATGAACATTTTTTTATTATTTGCACCGATTGTAATCCTTAAAACCAATCATTGAGTATGAATGCTTGATTATTTCGGTTCATTAAACGTACTACTTATGCCATAATTAATAATAATTGGTAAAATATAGTATTTTATCAGGTAAAATTAATAGTTCTAATTAAATAAACAAAAACAAAACAGGTGGCTAGTTTGAAAGCTCGGGCCAAACCCAATTTGGTATAGAAACTCTGATTTATTGAAAATAATTTTGTGATTACAATGACATCTAATCTAATCTATCTATCTATCTATACTAATACTACATGTCAATTGGTTCCACATGACATATCTCATTGGCCTCTATTCTCTATTATGGTTCATGCTTGGTCTTTTAATTGATCCAATAAAAAGACGTCATGTTGTCCTTTTCATTATTGTTTTTTTTTTCATAATTAAGTGATAGGTTAAATGCTCACCTCACCCTCATATTCTATTTTTTTAATTAAAATTAATTAACATTAAACGTTAATTATTCTTTCTTCCAATTCTACTATTTAATTATAATTAATTAAGTTGTAACATTTAAATTATTAAAAATAAGAAGCCTAAAGGTCTCTTCTTTCTTCCATCCCCATCCTCATTCCTTAATTTCAATTTATTAAATTTGAATACCTATCATTTAAATTGGAATACCTATCATTCTCATATTTTCTAACTCTTGGTCTATCTTCTCTCTAATCTCTTATAAATAGTAGACAAATTCAAGATACTTTTCATTCTGAAACATGTAAGGTCAGGTTTGACATGTCTTATATACTTAAGTTAGTGTGGTTCGCTAGGAAAGTTTCTCCTAAACACTGGAGTATCTATAGCGGAAATTTTAAGAAATTTGTTTTTACGACTGCTATTGGGAAGTTCTTGAGTTTAGGCACACTGCATTATTTGTTAACTCTACATGTACTCAACGTTAATGCTTTGTTAATCTTACTTTAATCTCATATTATTAGAAATTGTTCGGTTTTGGTTTTGGCATTACTTACCCTTTCATTGGTGAGTCTCTACATGGAGTTTTTATTGGGTATGGTTGCATTTTCAGGTACTATTTTAGGTCTTCTATTTTGCTCTTGCAGCAACAATTTGAAATAACATCGATTATTCTTATTCATGAGATTTACGTTATCATTGGTATTAAAAGTTATAAAATAAAATTCAAATTATTTTTGATATTCATTGGTGTCAAAGTATCAAGTGGTTTCCTCTAAAGTTTTTAATTTATCAGTTAGTTGTAAAAAAAAAAGCTTAATACTAAATAAACGAAAAATAGAGATATATCCTAAAATAATGCCCTAGCCTTAATCGCTTCTTATATATATTATATTGATTTACTTAACTAATAATAATTACATTAACTACCTAATTAGTAAATACTCTATAAGGAAATTAGGTGTATTGACATGGTATCTTTATTTGATTTTTATTTTGTGTTTTGTTATACCATGCAAACCAATGGTAGTATTAAAGTGAGTCATTAGAGAAATTTTAATTAGATGTTGTTTTAGATTTAAGAATATGAAGAGATTAATATTTTCTCTTCTATGTAAATTTTTTTTTTGTAATAATTAATAATTTAAATATAATTACTTAAAGAGTTTAAATATTGACAAGAAATAACATTATCTCTAAACCTATTAAATACTTTTAACACTTTGAATTTTTAGATGAGATGATATAATAAAAATTACAATCATGCAAACCTACTTTTTTGAAGTTATATAATGATGGGATAAAAATTTATATAATAATAAATTAGTGATTTTTAAATGATTACATTCGCTATTTTTCAATAGGATACATAAAAAAATTTTAAAAAAAATCATAAGATGAATAATTATTAACAATTTTTTCTATTTTATTTTAATTCTTATTCTTTTTTTTATTGTCTATTAATTTTAATTTTATCATCATATTGTCGTATCCTTTTTTTGTTTATTCATTTTTTTTCAACATCTGTGCATCTGCACGGGGTTTTGGCTAGTAGGGTTTATATAGAGATTACATTGACCTCAAGATAGAAACCTAATCTAATCAAAGCCTAATCAAATCCTTGATCTAATCTAATTTAATATTGTTTACGAGATCTTGTATATCTCATAGATATTACATTATTATTTCTCTAACATAATATTCCTCTAATATTTGGTGCTAGCCTCTCAACATTTGTCTATGGAATAACAGAGTTGGAGTCAAATCCTCTACGGTGATAACCGGATTTGGCAAATCCGGTTATCACCCCTAGAGGTCACCACGTGTCTCCTTTGACACCCCTTAGCCGTAGGTAAGGTTCACCCACCCCTAGGGTTTACTCATACATTTTTGGTTTTTTTTTTATATTAATTCTATTTTAAAAAATTAAAAAACTGTTTTTAGAGTTTTTTAATATTAAAAACAGTTTTTAAATTTTAAAAAAAAATTAATATTTTAAAAAAAAACCAAAAATGGGTGGGTGAACCCTAGGGGTGGGTGAACCTTACCCACGGTTAAGGGGTGTCAAAGGAGACACGTGGTGACCTTAGGGGTGATAACCGGATTTGCCAAATCCGGTTATCACCGGAGATGATTTGGCTCCAACAGAGTTTATTTACTGCATTTTGTATACTGCATTTTGTAGGATGAAGATATCAATCTTGGAAATTGCACATGAAGTTAGGAAGGTGTCCCGATTTATGTAATATTTTTTTTTTAAGCAAAAGAGCAGCAGCCGCTACTGTAGCCAATGGGCTACAGCGGTGACTATTGGTCCATTTCAATAAGATATAATAAAAATTAAAAAAAAAATATTTTCAAAAAGTAATGATGTGTTGTTTATATTATTGTTCATTAGAATGACCAATAGCCAGCCTGCTGTAGCCCATGGGCTACAACAGGGCTGCTGCGCATCTGCATGCTCACGTGGTTTTTTGTATTTTTTTTTGTTTCTTGTGACTTTCAAGCAGCCGACTGGCTTGCCTAATGCTATAGCTCTGCTTTTACCTGCCGCCAACGCTCTTCACTATCTTGCATGAAGATAAGATTTTTTTTTTTTTTTGTGGTTGAGTTTGTATGAAGATAGATTTGGATGCGTGTATCATCAATTGTAATTTTGTTTTTATTCTATTATTCTGGCAGGGATCCACCTAATCTCAGATTGTCATCCAAATGTCATCCAAAAAAAATAGGGGGTATATCAAAATTTTACAGAATTTTGCGATAATAATATCTCAATGAATTTTGCTAAGCTCACCCGTATTTCCATATTCTCATTCATTCTTTTCTATTCATTAAACAAATGACCTTGTGTGAGAAGTCGGTAGACTCAGTAGTCGTACTCACAATTCTTTATTTTTTATTTTATTGAAGAGTGGAGACTGGAAATTTTTTGAATTTGAGGTGGACACATGACTGTCTTATTTCCTTTTTATTTTTATTTTTTTGGTGACGTCTCCCACTAAAACTCCCCCCATTTAAAAGATTAACTGTGAACTCTGGTTGAAGAGAGCAAACCAAAAAAATGCTAAAAGTTGGTTGATTTTTTTTTAATATTCCTAATGAATCCCAATTTTATAGTATCTTATAGTTATTAAGGATGAATTTTTTATATTTTTCTTATTTTGTCCATATCTCCCTATAAAAGAAATGAAGTTATTATGTTATCTTATTTTATACGAGAAAAGTTAGTAGCGTTATTGAAGTAATATAAACTACACTCTACAATAATCTCTTAATAGATTCCCTCAAATCTTTATCATTATCGTCTCTCATGCTTCTTCCTTAGTCTCTCAACGAAGAAGCACACCCTTTTTAAATTGTAATTATTTTTCAAGAGAAAAAGTAGGGATATGTGTTATGAGTTAATTTCAATTCATTTCTCCATCTTTATAAGTTAAAATTTTCACACTAAAATCCCTCTTCCAAGTCTCTCTCCCCTTCCCCTCTCTCACGTGCATCGCAAGTGCCGTCCACTTAGTATATATAAAATCAAATTAACTATAAACAAGAGCTCTCAGGTTGAACAGTCAATTAAAACAATCCAAAAAACGCATTAGGCAATGGCAGTCTGGTAATTAGGAACATGGAGTTTTTCTTTTTTTTAAACGCTTTTTTTTTTTGGTTTTTTTGCAGAAATACACCTTCCCAATGCAGTTTTTTGGGTCGACTAATTCAACGACAACTCCTGTTAATCTTACATTAAAAAGGGTACGTGTCTCTTTCAATTAAACTATTTTGTTGGAACGCATGGTGGGTGAGACAGAGACACCATGAATGGCGTATACCCTAATATCATGACCCCGCGTTGGCCATTTAGATTTAATAGAGACCAAAAAAGTAGCTGCAACGATAAGCTTCTTCTTCCTCTTGCTTCACTTATAAAAACTGAGAATGCTAAGCATGTTGATCTAACCAACCATTCAATTTACAGTGTCCCTGTAATGATGAGAAAGCTTGTTTCCTCTCTAATGGAGGAGGTGGGTGGTCACTTAAGGTTTTCTGATGTACCTCTGGTTCTATTTGGTCTATTCATTTGTAGTGCCCTTCTTCAGAGACTCACCAACAAGGGTCCTATGATATGGCCGGTAATAGGGATCGTTCCTAGTCTGTTCTTTCACATCAATCACATGTACGATTGGATTACTGAAGCTTTGATCGAATGTGGAGGAACGTTTCGATTTAGAGGAGTGTGGATGAGTGGGACATTTGGGATTGTTACTGTTGATCCTTCAAACATCGAGTACATGCTCAAAACCAGGTTCAAGAACTTCCCCAAAGGGAAGTCCTACAGAGAGAGGTTCTCTGATTTGCTCGGCGATGGCATCTTTAACGCTGATTACGAGTTATGGAAGGAGCAGAGGCGGGCAGCGACGTCGGAGATGCATTCAAGCCGGTTTGTGGAGTACTCTTTTCAAACCATGCAGGAATTGGTGCACAAGAAGCTGTTGAAGTTGATAGACAAGCATGTGAAGTGGAAGGAGAGTGTGGATCTTCAAGACGTGCTTCTCCGATTTACATTCGATAACATCTGCACGGCTGCTTTCGGGGTCGATCCGGGGTGCTTGGCCCTTGAATTACCCCATGTTCCTTTCGCCAAGGCGTTCGAGGAAGCCACTGAATTCACATCATTCAGGTTTATAGTGCCTCCTTATGTATGGAAGCCCATGAAGTTCTTCGGAGTTGGAATCGAGAAGAGACTCAAGAAAGCAGTCCAAATCGTTCACAAGTTCGCCGAGAAGACGGTGATCGATCGGAGAATCGAATCTAACAAGCTTGGTAGCTTAAACCATCGATATGATCTATTGTCAAGGCTCATTGAGGAGGAGGAGGACCCAGATGAACAACGAAAGAAGAATCGATTCTCTAACAAGTTTCTCAAAGATTTCTGCATAAGTTTTATCTTAGCAGGACGAGACACGAGCTCAGTGGCATTGGCATGGTTCTTCTGGCTCATACATGAACACCCACAAGTCGAAAATCGAATTCTCAGCGAAATCAATGAAATTATCGGCCATAGGAAGTCGAACAAGGAACCAGTACTCGATGATGTAGTGTTTACTATAGACGAATTAAAGAAGATGGTGTATCTTCAAGCGGCATTATCGGAATCTCTGAGGCTCTACCCATCTGTGCCAGTCGATTTCAAGGAGGCTCAAGAAGATGATGTGTTCCCAGATGGGACTGTGGTCGCAAAGGGGGCTCGAATTTTCTACTCCATCTTTTCGATGGCTCGAGTGGAAGCCATATGGGGGAATGATTGTAAGGAATTTAAGCCGGAGAGGTGGATCAAAGACGGGCAATTCGTGAGCGAAAATCAGTTCAAATACCTGGTGTTTAATGGCGGACCGAGGCTTTGTGTAGGGAAGAAATTTGCATACATGCAGATGAAAATGGTGGCTGCTTCAATCCTGCTGAGGTATTCAGTTAAGATAGTTGAAGGCCAAACCGTTGTTCCTAAGGTGACTACAACACTCTACATGAAGAATGGCTTGTTGGTGACTTTCATGCCCAGATAGAGTCTCATCCAACAGCAGCTAGCCCAAGCCCAGGACGTAAGTACGCAGTGTCTCGATGCCTCTTAGTCGTATAAAATCATGAAAATTAAATTTTCAAATTATTATTGTTTAATTAATTAAAATAAAAGGGTTTAAATATATATATATATATATATATATAGCATTCCCCATATAAATGTTGAGATGTAGCATTCAACTGGGTTAGTATGTGTTCTGAATGTTAGTGGGCTAATGCCTAGTATTTGAAGTTCACTAAAGGGTTTGTATATGGTGTTCAGATTGAGGTTCTATATTTATGTTTAATTCTATGTATGAAAGTTGTGCAACTAATTCAATATTCGCATGGCTGTGATCTCTCTCGCAAAGTGGTCTATCCTTATTGTGGTCCGAGATGTGGAGATCGGACCATACCCAATATAACAGGTCATGGGTTTCTGTGTATTGTCGGCAGAAGAATGCTAGCCATACTCTCATTTAACCCCTACTCTAACCCTCCACCAACCACCAATTTGCACTCATGCAGAATGGACAGCTGGGTGGTGGAGGGTTGGGGTTGACTGATAGTAGGACTAACACTCATGAGTGGATAGAGTAGTGCTCGGAGGACCCATGGGTCTGTTTCATATCTTACCCTGTGTCCTCATGTTCCTTTTAACACTCCTTTAACCCTGGTTAAACTTAACTAAATTAAAATTAAGATTGAAAGACCATGGTTGGATTGCTTAACCCTAAGGGTGAGTGAATACTGATCGGAGTAGGTAATTATTTAAAATTGGAGCGTAGACCAATGGGGACCTACCTTCAGTTATAAAATGGAAACCCAGGTACGTTTACTATTTTCCGAATGGGATAATATATTCCCGAGTTGTAGGTAATGGGTTATAACTGGATGGCTCAGGATTCTCTCAAGTTCAACTTGAGAGAATCTCTCAAGTTTGAACCCCTAGAGGTCACCACATGTCTCCTTTGACACCCCTTAATCATGGGTAAGGTTCACCCACCCCTAGGGTTCACTCACCCATCCTTGGTTTTTTTTTTTTCTATATTAATTATTATTTAAAAACAGTTTTTTTAATTTAAAAAATAATAATTAATAGAAAAAAAAAAACCCAAAGGTGAGTGAGTGAACCCTAGAAGTGGGTGAACCTTATCCATAGTTAAGGGGTGTCAAAGAAGACACGTGGTGACCTCTAGGGGTTCAAACTTGAGAGATTCTCGCAAGTTGAACTTGAGAGAATCCTAAGCCTAATCGGATTAAGATTCTCGGTTACAATTGGCGGTCAATCAACACTGATGGTGTAGCACCCCGGACTTTTTGCATCTTTAATGAATGGCACTCTCGTAGCTAATTGGCCGTTTCGTAGTGTAATTAATAAATAAGGGAGAAATCGGAAATTCTGAAACGTCAGAAATGTGCGTTTTCGAGAGACGAATCCAACGCAAGTTGAATCGTCGAAATCGGACGAGCGAGTCAAAAGATATGGCCAAAACAGTCGGGACCAGCAGAACACCGATCGCTCGGTCCATGGAGCGATCGATCGGTCCAAAACCGATCGATCGGTAGCTATCGCACGGTCAGAAATTTTGTATGGGGAAATTTTCCAGAGAGTGAGTTTTTGACCGGTCGATCGGTCAATAACACCGATCGATCGGTAGGCAACCGATCGATCGGTCATAACCACCGATCGCTCGGTCTTCGTGTTTTTCAGAATTTTCATTAAGGGCTTTTTCGTCTTTTGGGGGTTAAACCCTTTCTCCTTAAGGCTTGCCCGAGCCTTATGGCATCATTCACTATACTTAGAGAGATTTGGGAGATAAGAGAGAAGAGAAAAGGGTTTCCTAAACCTAGGTTGCTTTTGGAGAAGAAATCAAAGGGGTGAAGACCCTAGATCGTCCACAAGCACGTTTTCTTCAAGATTTCAACTCAAGCTCGGGTGGGGTGCATTCTCAAAGCTAGGGCAGCTCTCACTCACGTTTTTGAAAGGGATTTCTTCCCCAACTCAAGCTTCTTTTAAGCAAAGGCTTCATCTTTCAAGTTGGAGCTTCAATCAAGGTCCCTACCAAGGATCAAGCATTGATTCAAGGTTAGTCCACTCTACTAACTTTCTTTAGCAATAATCTAGTTTCCCCTTTGACATTATGATGTTGGTCTTGTATCTTCCCTTACTTGAAATGTGCTATACTTCCTAAACCTAAACAAGATAAATGTGAATGTGGGGTTGTATGTATGAATGGTGGATGTAAAGGGGATTGGATGCCGTTAGACGTGGTGAAATGTGGGTATGGAAAATGGTGGAAGGGCACTCTATGAATAATGAACATACTTGGATGTTGTGTTGGAAATTTATGCGCTAAAAAGGGGAAATAAAACTACTAAAATGTTGCACACCGGATGTTTGATAATATGCTTAAACCAAGAATAAATGAAATTGAAAAAAGGAAATGGATGTAAGCTTTATGTAATTATTCTTGTAAATGATGACTTGACCAAATGCCATGTTGATCACCTAAATGCTTACATGTTATACTATGAATTGAAATATGATGCGATATCCCTCTTGTTACACGTGTCCCCATGATTGTCACTATTGGCACGCCCACGAGCACACATGCATGCATGAAACCGGGTTTTTCAAGATTGTATTATACATGTTGAATCAAGAAATGGAACAAGAACATGACAAGGAGGTTGGTAGCCCAAGGAAGGGTGCTAGCCTCTGGCTCCAAGAACATGACAAGGAGGTTGGTAGCCCAAGGAAGGGTGCTAGCCTCTGGCTCACAAGAGAAATGGAACAAGAACATGACAAGGAGGTTGGTAGCCTAAGGAAGGGTGCTAGCCTCTGGCTCACAAGTATACAAGTCAAGAACAAATCAAGACATGAAATACAAGACAAGACACGACACACATACATGATTTGACCGAGACACGAAAAAGGTTTCCGAGACATGAGTTTTACCGAGGTTTTTGCATTCATACACGCATGTCAAGATATGGCTATGTATCTTATGCTTTCACTATTGCTTTAAATTAATATCTTGTATTGCTCACTGTTGTTATGCTTTCGCTATTGTTATGGTTAGCTAGTAGTTTGTACTCGCTGAGTATTCCATGTTCAGCCGTACTTTTATGTCGGCAGGTACTGTGGATGTCCTCGACCCCGAGCCTTGGGTCGAGGAGGAGTATGTAGAGGAGAGGGAGCCACCTATCCCATGGCAGTCTCAGGAGGATGGGGACTTGGATGTGTGGCCATACCTCGACTACTATTGAGAGGAGAGGGTTAGAGAGTTTCTTTTTGTATTTTGATAGGTGGGCATGTCCACCTTTACTTTGATTGTAATTGGTATATGTTAACTTGGAATACTATTTGGTGTTATAGAAGAAAAGAAAAAATTGGCTTATGTTTCTGCACTTATGTTTAGTTTCCGCGCTCTGATTATCATTGTATTATATTATGTTTAGCCTCTTGCATTACAGAATGGTTTGACAGGTTCACGTAGTCACCTCTAAAGTATCCTTCAACTCCTAAGGGGTATTTTAGGGCGCGACAGATGGAGCCCCCAAGAAGTGACTTTTTCAATTACGTTAATTGACATATGTGACACTGCCTACCATTAGGTACGTGGTCCCTTATTGATTGCAACTACTAATAGAAAGAGACTGAAAGAATTAGGTCTACAGCAAATAATTCTCTCATCATCTACGTACTGATTGCACTTCTCAGTACTCTTAAATAACCAATAACCGGCAGCACAGCACAAGCTGACTGATATTGTCCTTTGCA
Source organism: Tetracentron sinense (assembly GCA_015143295.1). Classification (NCBI taxonomy): domain Eukaryota; kingdom Viridiplantae; phylum Streptophyta; class Magnoliopsida; order Trochodendrales; family Trochodendraceae; genus Tetracentron; species Tetracentron sinense. The sequence goes on from CM026573.1 coordinate 4,042,648, forward strand.
GTCTAATTTGGCGGTCGTCTAATTATTGCCATTATTATAACAATCATCGTGTTTTGCATTACAAAATTAAATTTCAGTATAGATTGCACCTCTCTTTTAAAAAGTAAGGGATTGGAAAGAGACTCACGGAGTGTCATCAAATTAGAATAAATAGCCTTCATGATCAATTGATGAACAGCAATCAATTAATCACTACTATACATTGTTACCAACTCTGCCCACAAAAAGGTTGAATAAATTATTATGAAAATAATTACTACTTCCAACTCGTGAACAAAAGCTTCTCTCCCAGTACTAGCGAGAAAAGATTAAACAAAACCAATACCAGATTTGAAGAGGTTCGGGTGAAAAAAAAAAGGGATTTTTATTTAATTCAAGTGAAAAAAAAAAAAAAGCAAATTTGGAATCCGCAATGTACATAAGAAACCAGGTGCTTCGAAATCAGATTACAACCAATTGCAATTGAATTCAAACGAATTGAATTGCGTATGTGTCATGTATGGATTGGAGGAGGAAAAAAGACGGAATAATGAAATTCAAATTTTTTTCTCTTCCGGTCAATATTTGGCATATATGCAATTGAATTCAGGGGAATTCAATTGCAGTTGGCTGTGATTTGATCTTGAGTGCTTCTTGCTTAGCCAGTGAGTGGGCAACCTCATTGGCACTTGAGCATGGCCGACATTACTCAAAGCAAAGTATAAAAATGTCCTCAATAATAGATCACCATCAGTCAAATCTTGCAAGTTGCAACGTAAAGTTCTCCCAATTAACTCAAATGAATAGCTATCCCCACCTTATCTACCTCACTTTTGTGCACATGATGCCTTTAATTTAGGTCAATACATTTTTGGTCCCACCAGGATATCATCTAGATCGAAGCTGATCCCTAGAGGATGAGTATAACCATTTGGCTAATAAACTTTTTTGTTTTTTCTTGGTACCCTTTTATAGATTAGATTTTTGATCTTGTCCAGACTGGTCCCATGTTAGAAATAAGAAATACAAACCGAAGAATCTAGAAAAGTATTGAAAAATAACAAAGGTTGGAAACTAGCAATAAGTTGAAAATCTGAAAATTCGGGAAGTCCGGTAACTAGCAACTCTTTGGAACATACAGATTTTTTTGGAAGACGAAAGGGCACTACCTTTGTGTCTCATGGAAAAAACTAGATTAAGAGAATTGTTGACATCTCACATATATAGTAAGTCTATAAAAGGGTGTGAGTGGTGTAGGGTTGGAGCAAGGAGGTGAGTAAGAACTAGGGCTGCACATCGAGCGAGTTCGGGCCTAAAGCCTTTGTAAATATCTCAAGCTTCAGGCCGGGCCTATTAAAAAAATCACCAAAAGTCAGGCCCATGTCTAGCCCTAGTAAGAACTCTTGTGTATGTAAGTGTTCTCTGCGAATACAACACAATGGGTGTTCTTTTAAAAGCCAGCAGCTTTCAAGCTTCTTTGTGTTTTCTACCAAAATTCCTTTTGTATTCTGTAGTACCATCTTCCTACATCTCCACCAAAGTGGGCAACACTTAGAAAAGTGGGCAAGGCTTAGAAAAGCCATCAAAATGGTATCAGAGCCAAGTTCATTTTAGAGTCTAGAGTTATTTTGTTGCGCCTTCTATTGGATCATGAAGATGACCTCCAACTTAGTTCAGCCCCAAATTCCAAAGTTGAGAAATGACAACTTTGAGAATTGGTGTATACAAATGAAAGCAATATTTGGCTCTCAAGATCTATGGAAGATCGTTAACAATGATTACGTAGAACCCATTGCCAAGCAAGAAAACGTTGTGGAGTAGAAGAATGCCCTTAAGGATTAGAGAAAGAAGGATAAAAAAAGGTATTGTTCCTACTCTACCAAGGGTTGGACGAATCATCTTTCAAAGGAGTTATCGTGTGAAGTGAATTCGCCTACAAGCACTAAGAGCCGAGTTCGAGACAGTCCACCACATGAAGGAAAGTGAGATAATTTCTGATTATTTTTCACGGTGAGAGAATCTTTATATGAATGGAATATTTGTGGCTATAGTGAGTATCAAATTATAAATCTTCATAACATACTCACATATGCAAATGTCTGTAAAATTTGACAAAAGTCTGAAGGAAATATCTTTCAAATGATCACTTCTTCCTTTTATGGACAACCAAGGGGATTGTGGAATAATTATCTTACTTTTGTTCCTTGGAACCAAATAATGACCGCTGTCAAAAGAGATACAGAAGGAACTCCCATACACAATGAAAGAGGGCAACAAAATTCTAGCTAATACAATTTATACCCTTTGTACAAACATAGTCCATCATTTTCATAGTGAATCTACCGATGTTTATATTAAAAATAGAGAATAGTTAAGAAACCTAAGATGTCCAACTTTAACAGACTTTAGATGGTATAAAGATTTTTTTCTCACTAAAGTCTTTATGCTTGCTGATGTTAATCAAAAAGTTTGGAAAGAAAATTTTATTTACGGTCTTCCCAAACATTTTGCTGAAAAAAGTTAGGACCTATATTAGATATGAACAAGGAAGTACTATTAACTTATAATAATCTTACCTATGGCCAAACAATTCAAAAAATAAATGGGCACGTATGTGTATGAATTGGGGGAACGGTGCATCAAAAAACTATATGAAAAAATCTACAGCATTAGGGGTTTTATTTCATTAAGGATTATATTAGGCTCATGGGATATCTCTATTATCCTTTTTTTGTATTTTGGGTACAATGCAATATCTCTTTTTGCTAAGTATGCAATAATTGATCAATTAGCAGAATTTATGTTTTTCAATAATTTTTCCAAATTTTAATAAAGAAATGAAGTGCTCTCTTCCTCCTCTCCTTAAATTTGTATTTATAGGCTTGAAAGGGGTTGGGGGTGGTTTGGTGAATAGTAATCAGTAGGTGGAGTGTTGGGAGGTGATTCGAGGAGCAGAAAAGGAGTTTCCTGACAGGGAACAAACAATTCTGAGAATTTTTCAAGAATGGCGGTAAATACATTACCGCTATTTCTAAATTTGTCTGAATTTGATAATGTTGGTAATGGAATTATTGTCATTTTGAGGAGTCTACTTGAAATGGGATTGGGCTTCGTTGAATAAACCTAAAATACTTGTATTTTGGTCGGATGAAGTGAATATCGGTACTTGAAGTACCAACATTACTAGTTTTAGGTCAAATTGGGGATGACAGTAATGGGATTACTATCATTCTGGCCTTTGCCCTAAAATGGGATTTCCCTCTCAGTTTTGGGCTTGGGATGGGTTTAAGTAAAGATGATAGGGCCTTGCTGGGGATTTTGATGGTTGGGCTTGGGTAGTTGGGCCTTGATTGGGATTGGGCTTTGCCTGTGGATTGGTAGTTGGTCTTGGGTTTGAACTAGGTTTGGGTTCCTTGCAGCTTTAGAAAAGAGAGGAAAGAGAGACAGGGGTGCAAAAATGAGGTGCTTACATGTTATTGAGGTGAGCCAAACATGCCTCCAAAGGATCAGAAAAAGATAATTGAAGAAACTAGTCTTCCACAAGGGTTTCAATCATGTTCACCTTGTGGATCTCATCATCCCTGGTTGTTTGCAGAATATGGAAAAGATTTAATTATATCATCCTATTTCCAAAAGAAAGTTTCATTACCCCATTCTTGCAATTGATTAAAGCATTGAATGTTGCAAGAGTTTCAATATCTTTTTCAAACAAATTATTAAACAATTCTTCAACCACATATTTTGTTCTTTGTAAATGATTTGTATAATTTCATTACCACGAGGTCATATAAACAAAGAGATCTAAAATTAAAGAAAATAAAACCTTTAATTAAATCCTAAAAAACAAAGAGTGAGTGAAGAGGGTATCAAAAGAGCAAGAGATCTCCAAATTTAGGCAAAGCGATGCATTTTTCAGCGTAAGTGAAACATGTTTTGTGCACGAAATTCCTGAAAAAAAAAATTAAAAGAAAAAATAATAAAATATATGAAAGCCCTAATGATCTTTTTTTGAGTGCGTGATGAAATTCCAACAACACAACTTTTCTTAAAAAATAAGAAGGAAAATGTATATAGAAGCTGTGTTCTTATTCACTGTTACAATCCCCGACAACGATGCTAAAAACTTGCCACAACTTTAATAATGTTCTCCGAAGAAGAACTTCTCAAATAATACTTTTAAAAACCCTTGTGAGTGCAAGTGAGGGGTGATCAATGGCATAGTAATAAGATACTTGGGAGTTCGAGGTCAATCTACATGGATTAAATTATTTTGTTAAAAAAATAATAGTGAAGAGAAGGAAAGTGATGGAGTGAAAATAATTGTGATCCTAAGCTATGAAAACAATAGAAGATTTTCCACACTTTTGTATGGAGCAAACATGAATAAAATTCAAAATAGAAATAAGAACATGATAAGGCATCGAGGATCCACCTAATAATCTACAGTTTTATCTTTGATCAAACTTCTCTCGATTAGAATCGAATGAAAAGTCTATCTAACCAAAAAATATAAATTGTAATATGATTGAATAATTGATAGTCGAAATAATCTAACCTTATTAACACGTCACATGATTCTGTAAACATTCAATGTAATATTTGAAAACAATGAATCAAAGAACTATATAGATATGCAATATTTATCCAATAAAATTCAAACTACTCAAATTAATTAATTAAAACTAAAATTTAATCATAGATTGTTTGAATTAAAAAATTAACATCATAAATGTAAGCACCTAATTTTACACCTCATCCCTAACCATGGTTAACGGCCTTAACCATGGTTAAGCTACCCTAATCCTAACATCAATCCTAACCCTAACCTTGACCTAGGTCTAACTCTAACCTAATCCCTAGCTAGCCCTAACCTAGCCCTAATTGAGCCCTAAACTAAACTTTGGACCCAAGGCCCAATTAGAATCAAAACCAAGGCCCAGGGCCAAGAACCGCAATCAGACACCCTATGGGCCCTAACATGGGCCCAGATACTTTAGCAAAGATAGGGGCAAATTTTCAAAATTTTGGAAATGTCGATAATCAGTTTACCGACATTTCCATTTTCATGATTAATGAGTAGTGCCCCTGGCCATGTCCAGGTTGCCCAGACCCATTCTCTAGTAAAACATCAAGAATGGCGGTAAATTATTTACCGCCATTTCCAGTTTTCCTTGGTAAGAGGAAATGGTAATACTATAAATACCGTCATTCCTAAGGATGCGAGGTTCGAGCTCTGTAGCCCCTTGAGCAGCCCAGGTTGACCTCCAATCCTCTCAATTTGTCCCAACCACCTCACCTTCAATTACCTGAATCCAATTAGCCTCTAAATTCTATAAATACCAGCCCAACCCCAAGCTTAAGCCCATGCCAAAAAAACTCTAGGAGAACCTTGAAGAAATCCCTGTAGAATCCGAAGTCCAACTTCTGTCATGTGCACTGCAATCCTAGGAGTTGGGTTTGAACCTAGAGGAATAGCCTTGGCCTTCCTCTCTAGTACGGTCTCCCCTCCTATTTGATACCCCCTTCATCTTTGGATCTTGAAGAAAATAGGGTAGGACCTCCCCCTATTCTCCTCTCTTTCCATTTCATTATCACTGGTTAGCATCCCTAGTCGACCTCTAGGGACATGAGCTTTCTTCTACAGTAAGAGTAAGATCCCCTATCTCATCCACGTATGAGATAGGGGACCCCTCAAATGAGATAGGTTGTAAGTTGTTCTTTTTCATTGTTCATCCACAGTATACAACTCCCCTGTGACAGAGCATCTCTAGCTCATAGGATAACCTTTGGAGGCCTCTTGGTTCAAACCATAGGGAGAACATCAAGTTTATTTATAAGAATCCATAATGGCGGTATTGAGTTTATCGTATTCTGGATCTTGTCCATTACAGTGATTCCACGCCCATGTTGATTGGCCCTTGGCCCATTCCAGGGACTGGTTTCAATCCCCCTGGCCTCATGATATCATCTCAGACCTTCTCAGACCATCAGGGGCCCCTGGCCTTTGCTAAATTTTTGAGGATTTGTAGAGGCACCAGAATGTCGATAGTCGGTACTGTGTTTATCGACATTCTCGTAGTCTTCTCTAAATCTGCAAAACTCCACTGTGGACTCCATCCCCTTGACCTAAGTCAGGGCCTAAGCAAAGTCCCTAAGCTAGCCTACGGGTCCCAGGACCCTCTGGTGTCCACCCTTGCCATTCCCTCAAGCTGCAATGCCTTTTCTCTGAAAATTCTGGAATTTACGGTAGATCATCCACCGACATTCCAGTTTTGTAAAGAATTGGAATTGGCAGTACTAAGATTACCGCTAATTCCAATATTTCTGTATTTGGGTCTTGCAATGGGCCCAAACCCTGTAGGAGGCCAGTCTAGGCCCTGCAGACTGCTTTGGGCCTCCCTTCCAGAACCTGATTTGACCCTCAGACCTTAATTAGGGTTAAACTTAACCCTAGTTAATTCTCTTTAACCATATTCGAGAAAATTTACTTATATAAAATCTGAGAAAATTCCAAAAATACAAAATACAAAATCTGAATTTAGCTAGCCTACCTCGGGCTCACCCCTAACCATGATTAATAGCCTTAATCATGGTTAACCCCTAACCTTAGCCACTCTGGTGCAACTCTTAGCCTCCTCGGCTAACCACCCCTAGCCTCCGGGATAACCCTAAGCCACTTCGGTACACACACACCTCTAACCCCGGTACGGGTTAAAGTATTGCTTGAACTGCATTCGGTTTGATCCTACCCTAGTGGGTATGTAGGCAACTTAACTCGGGTTCGACCCTAGTCTTGGATTTTTCCTTTCTTGGGTTAACATAATCTAAACCCTTAAACATTTTTTATAATCTTAATCTATTTGGGTTATACCTAGGGAGTAGGTAACCGTCTTAGACGGGGGTTCCAGGGTACCTAACACCTTCCCCGTGACTTAATCGAACCACTTATCTAGACTCTAATTGAGACCTTAGACCTATCTAATCCACCCGGGTCCTATTTCCCCAAATAAATAAGTGGTGACTCTTAGTCAACCAGTGAGACCCCTAAAGGCCATTTTAGTGTCGTTCCTCGACAGGGCCCGACCCAGAAGGAAAGGCGCTAAAAATCTCGCGCTCACAATAACCATTAGATTTCACTATTAGCCATAGCTAGAGAGGCATATGAGAGAAAGAAAAAGGCGTGAGAGAGAAAGAGAGAAAAGAGGGAGAGAGAGAAGGGTTTTCTCCATCAATTAGGAAAAGTATAATTCATTAGGATTTACTTTTAGATCAACCACTAAATTACATTCTTTTAGCATTTTTCTTGCAACTTGTACTTTAAATACTTACGATAAAAAATTAAATCAATTAGGCTCATGTAACTATATTAATGTTAGATAATAATATGTAATTAAGGGGTAAAATAATGACTTTTTATGCAATTATCAAAAGTCAAGTCGAGCATGACTAAATTACTATTTTTATTGATTGTAATCACTAAAGTTGATTATTGAACTTGAATACATGATTATATAAGTCTGTAACCAAACGCTACTATTTATGGCATAATTGATTATAATCTATTTTATTGATAATAATCAACAGCATTTATCTCTAGAATAAAAGGATTTTAGTTGGCTATAGGAGGTATTTTTAGGGTTGCAGTCAAGCAAAGCTAGCTCGTCAGATTCTCGTTCGTCGAACAAATCAATCCAAGCATTTTGAGCTCGAATGGTTAAACAAGCCAAGCTCAACCTAAACCTTGTTTGATTTGGCTCAACTCAATGCATGGTTCATTTAGGGCTCAATTGGGCTTGAGTTCGACTCAGCATATATATATATGATATATTTTTTTGATAATATTATTTACATTAATAAAAATAGTACTTTTAACTTTCTTTATCATAGCTTATAATAATTTTTTATTTATAAAAATAAATTTAAGAGATAATAATAATAAAAAGTTTAAAAGTAGAAATTCTAACCCTAACTCTCTACTCTCTAGGCTGAAGGTCAATATCAAATCTTATTTTTGTATATGAATGTATTAATTTCTTATAGTTTCTTGTATTATAGTTTAGTAATATATTCTTTTATGAAAATTATGAAATATTAAAAAAAAATTCAAGCCGAGCTTGTCTGAACACGTGGATACTTTTATTGCAAGAGCTTGAGCCAACCCGAACTCGTCTAGGCTTGAATCTAGTTCAAGCTTGATAAAGCTTGTTCAAGCCAAACTCATGCCTGAACATTCGAGCTCGAATTGAATCAAGTTGAAGCCGAACTCAAGCATGTTGAAGCCATGCTCGGCTCAAATACAAGTCTACTTATTTTGGAGGATGAAAATACGAAGGGGGCATATCTAAATTTTAAGAGTTTTTGCTCTAATAATTCCTCAATGAATTTGGCTAAGCATACCCCACATTTTCATACTCTCACCCCTTTTTAATAATAAAACAAATGACCATGTGTGGGTGGGCAAGTGGTTCACACAATTTTGTTTTTTATCAAAAGAGTGGGGTATGGAATTTTTAAAAATTGTGAGGTGTGCACAAGTGTGCCCCCAAACACTCCCTAATTTAAAATGAGGAGTGCTAGCTGTAGTGGCACTCATTTTTTTTTTCAAACTCGTACTATGGATACAAGACTTAGCTTTGCTACCCCTTCAACAAGTTGGGAGGAAGTTGTGGTTGATAGTATGATTCTCAAGTAAGAGAAATTAGTGACACTTATCGATACTACTATGAGAATTTGGAGATCTGTCTATCTGGTCGGCATTTCTTAGTTAGAATTGTCTTTAGAAGAATGTTAGCCCCAAGTTTTTCTCTTCTACACTTTCTCTAAGGGACCAACAGGTCTCCTCACTCCTCACAAGCAGCTGGTTAAAACTAGAAGGGAGAGGATTTAAAATGTTTTTATTTTTTTTGCATGGTAGAAGATTTAAGTGTTGATGATTTAAGCGGCGGTAAAAGCAGTCGAACAAATTACCAAAAAAAAAAAAGCAGTCGAACAAGAAATGAGACTAGCATTTCCTTTTATCACGAGACAGTGTCAATTTTGAAACCATACAGTATATTTCACTAAATTTCTGAAAATTGAGAGACATATATTATTGAGTTTAATACATAGGCGGCTCAGCTTCAGGGGAAAAACAGTGTGGCTGTGGAACGGCTCAAAATAAATAAGAAGGAAAATGGGTATCTATGTCAAGTGAAACTTAAAATTGCATTTAATACTTCTACACTTCCGATGAAATCTCACTATCCCTAACGCAATTTTCAACACTAAAGAACTCTTCACATCCGACAAAGCATTCTAGTCCCACCACGTCCCACTTTAAAGTTTAAAAAGTTTAAGAGGCATGGTGGGTGGGTGAGACAGAGACACCATTAATGGCGTATAGACTGATATCATTATCATGTCTTTGTGACGGCCACTTAGACTGAGTCTAAGCCAAAAAAAAAAACAGGTGCAGCCATAAGCTTCCTCTTCCTTCAATTATAAAAACTGAGAATGCTAAGCATGTTGATCTAGCCAACCATCTATTCTGTTCTTTCCATCAATTTACACAGTCCCTGTGATGAAGAGAAAGCTTGTTTCCTCACTAATGGAGGAGGTAGGTAAAGAGAAATTGATTTATTGAGAATTCTTAGATGATTTACAAGAACCCTAAGAGGGTTTAAATAATATTCCAAGACGCCTAATATAGAAAGATATCTCAAAGATAATCCTAATCTAATCATATCAAATCAAATCCTAAATTCAAATTTAATTGATACTACCTAATTGTAAAGAGATACACTGATAATGATATGTATCTCATTCACTTTATTACAATAACATATTCTCTAATATTCCCCCTCAAACACATGTGGATTGAAAATCTTCACGGGTTTGCTGTAACTTGAGTATTCTCTTTGTGCGAAAAGTTAAAATATTTAACTGTGCTTGGTAGTCACCGCCGCTCTGTGAAGTCTATCTCTGTCGCATCCTGCTCATTTCTATGAGTCTGTCAGAGCTAGTAGCCCACTAAATCGAATTGTCATTATTGTCTCCCCAAAGCAACGGAAGAATGATTTGCACTGTGAAGCAAAACTCTCGTTAGAGAGGTCTTCAATAAAATAAAAGGAGATACACTTATTACGACAGCCATCAAAGAGGAATAAAAAATAAATAAATAAAAACTAGGCCAACCATACTAACATCTATGGTGGCTTTGATGACAAAAAAATAAAAAAAAAGAATGGAGAAACTTCAGTCCCGACGAGCGGCGACAATGCCTCCCGCCGGAAACACATAATAAAATGGGAAAAAAGCAATACAGGTAGATCGTCTGCTCTGAAACCATAAAGAGAAATTGATTTATTAAGAATTCTTGGATGATTTACAAGAACCCTAAGAGGGTTTAAATAATATTCCAAGACGACTAATATTGAAAGATCTCTCAAAAATAATCCTAATTTAATCATATCAAATCAAATCAAATCTTAAATTCAAACTTAATTGATACTTCCTAATTGTGAAGAGATACCGTGATAATAAAACAATGTATATCATTCACTTTATTACAATAACATATTCTCTAATAGTATTGACCTATGTAACTGTATATTTTTAACCATTCTACCAAAAAAAACAGCTGCACTTAATTTGTAATCCCTTCATGATTTGGTATGAAGTGGTGGACCCTCAAATATTTTTAATTTTTTTAATATACTTAGCCCCCCCTCCCCCAAAAAAATTATTTTGTCCATGTAGTGGCCCTCCCAATTTTTTTGTCAAATATATAGTGGATCCTCCAATGGATTCCGGTTATGCCCTTTAGGTTGCCACATGTCCCTATTGACACACCTTAACTATGGTTAAAATTCATCCAATCTTAGGGTTCACCTACTTATCCTTAGTTTTTAGAAGAAAAAAAATATTAAAAATTGTTTAACCTTAGGAGTTAGTAAATTTTAGTTAGGGTTTGAAAAAAAATTGATATATTTTTTTTAAAACCAAGGATAGGTGGGTGAATCTTAACCACAGTTAAGGGGTATCAATAGGGACACGTGCTAACCTAAAATTTTACCCCAAAGTTTCATACCCTCAAATCCATTAATTTTTTTATATGTGTATTTCTCACCCCCCCCCCCCCCCCCCCCCCCAAATGAAAAATTCCTGGCTCCGCCCTTGCACACACTCGCTCCAAAAGGGCCAATCTAATAGAGGAATTATGGACTCTTAATTATACACCTTTGCGAATTCTAGTAACCAACCGATGTGGGATTATAAGGAGACAGTAACACCCAGCCGCGGATTTATTTTTAGTATAGGTAAGGGAACACTAAACACACGATTAGATCTAATATAATCGTCTAGGTGTCATATGAGTAAAGTAACACACACACTCACTCCAAAAGGGCATGGCCAATGGAAGAGTTTTGGACCCTTTTACACATTTGCGAAACTAATATCCAGTTGGAACTATAAGAGGACAGTAACTCCCAACCGTCACAAGTGGTTTTTTTCTTCTGTTTTTTAGGTAAGGAAACACTACATACACTGAGAGGGAAAAATACCGGAAAGGACACGCGTCAGCTACAACTGTTCACACTCTGGTTTACTGGTAGAAGGTAGGAGTTAAAGGGTGTGATACCCTGACCTGCACTCTGATGATAAAGTAAGTAGATGGAGAAGATGATGAACAGTAATACGCACAATAGCACTGAATAATATATGCGTGTTTTGGATCCCCTTAACACTGAAATTCTCGGGGTATTTATAGGTTAACCAAGGTATGGCCATAGATGCCCATACCACGTGCCCTGCACTCATTACCAAAATATGTCAGTAAAATCTACCACCTGTTGCATCACATGTGAAAGCCTACCATGAGTTCAGTCGGTTGGACCCGACAGCACACAGAAGTGACCAACATTAAATGCCAAGACAGTGCTTTCGGCCTACTTGTCAAAACAACCAATCGCCTCCTGATCACTTCCTCCTGCGAGTCGGTCTCGTTGCTGACTCGAGCTCGGGTACGTTGTATATGTCTTAAAATATGACCTGGACATCTTTATCTGAGTTACAACGAACTCGTTGTTCATTTAATAACGGAAACATTGTCAAGAATACAACGTTTACGTTGTGCATAAGACAACGAACACATTGTCAAACCACAACGAAAACATTGTTCGCAAGACCACAGATACGTCGTAACTTCTACAACGTGAACGCTGTGCATCAAATTGCGCTTATCCTTCTATTTTAAGCACGTGATCCAAAAACATGTCCACGTGTCACTTTCGTGAACAAAACAACAAAAGCTAGCTCGTTCCCCAACGTTCAATCAGTTTTTACGAATTTTATCCCTTACAATTTGCCCCTTTATGAGGCTTAGAACGTAGTTCTAAGTGTCATAAACGGATAAAAAAGAGCAACAGATGATACCTGATTCTGCTCCCAGAATCTGAATCTTTGCATGAGAAGATAAAACGCTCATGCCAGCTGGTTTACGCGTGCGAACCATCACGCCTCATTAATGCAAGACAGACTGTCATCATTACCGTTTCGGAATTCAAAACGCTTTATATCTCTGACGGTTACTTTCTTTTCGTAAAACGACGATCCTGCCACCACTCTACCCAGCTTTGACACAGGTGTACGGCTCTGATGGAGGGTATTCTTATCTTTTCATATATCTGAGATATCTATAAAAACCCCGCTTGGTTGCATCGTTTCGCTTATCTTGCCATTAAAGTACTGTTTACTCTGTCCACTTTGCGTCTCAAGCGAACGTTCAAGCTCTCTCGTATTCTCTGTTTGTGGTACGCTCTTACTCTTTTTCTTACTTTCTTTACTGATTCTTCCTCTTTCTCTCTTCTTCTTTGCTTCTTTTTCTTCTTCGCTATCTATCTGTCCAGTCTGCCCATCCTCTTCTTGCCTACTGCTCTTTTTTCTGCTCTTCTCAATCCATGGCTGCCGAGACTCCCATAGAATCCATTAGAATAGATGAAGTTAGAGGTCAAACCGAGATGAGGCTAGTTTCACTGGTAGTGCACCGTATGGTGCCTACATAGAAAAATCTTCCGCCCTACGCCAACAACAGTTAGCATACCTTAACCATTTTAGGGAGCGTTTCGAGTTTCCTTCCCACGTCAACCTTCATTTCAAAAGAGAAGACGCTCACATCGATAAACGATCTGCCTGTATCATGTCTATCTCTCCCAACTCGAAGCTGGCCTTCGATTTCCTCTACATCCCGTCCTGGACGAAGTCCTTTCCACTCTACACCTTGCTCCGGGGCAAATGCACCTCAGCTTCTACAAATATATGTCCATGATAATTAAATTCATCAAGGACGATTCCCTATAGAAGCTAGACACCTCTTCCACTTCTGTCATGCCATCAGATGCCGAGGTACTGACGATGGCCCTTACAACTATTATTCCTGGAACAAGAAGCCGTTGTACCCAGACCTTGTCTCCGGCATCCTGGATAAAGAAAGAGGGTAGAAGGCAACTCCATTCGTTGTGTCTGGGGGCTGGAAGGCAGAGACTTCCACCGTTCCTAATGTCTTCCAAGATAAACCAGGTAACAAAATACCGTTGTCCGTTGTCCGCTATGCATTAGTTCTTCTGTCTCTCCATCCCGGTGTCCGTTGTCTATTACTTTTGTTCGTCCTACTCACTTCCATTGTCTCACACTGTTTTGTTTTCGCTCTTTGCAGTTGGAAGGGAAGAAACTCCCATTCAAAAAACTCGCACCAGAAGAAGGTCTACTCACAAACATCAAGCGAGTGCGAGGTGGGGAGTACATCCGGTGGACACCGCTGCCACCTGATACTTGGAGTTTCTTCGGTAGCTCGAACCCGTCTTCGCACAAGCAACAAGGCGCCTCCTCTTCTTCACCCGCAGTTGAGCCGAGTTCAGAAGAAGAAATGGCCAACACCAACCCCCCAGCGTTGATCAGAAAGCCAAGGACCGCTCGTCCTGCAACTGCGCTGCCTCCTCTTCCACCTCCTCCAAAGAAAATTCCTTCCACAACGGGAGCGGCACCTTCCGAGCCGAAACGGAAGATTCTTACGCAGGCCGAGTTCGAGGTCAGAAAGAAAAGAAATGAGGAAAAGCGTCGTGAGAAGGACAATGCGCGCTGTCGCCCCTTCTCTCTCTGCTCCTGCAACACATCAAGGAGCTAAAGCTACAACGGGTGCACCAGTAGTCAGCACGATACCTGCTGCTACTCAAGCTGTGGCTGCCCCAATCGCTTCGAGCTCCGCTCTGATTGTTGTTGCCACGACGGAGATGACCACAACGCATCTGCCAATCGATGCACCGCCTTCAGAGGACAGGGACTGGTCACCCGACTTCACGCAGTACGGAAGGCCCACCGTCAACGACTCGGTGTAGACATCAGAGAAGGTTGCCCGGGGCTTTGACCCATTCTATGAGGCTTCCTAAGGACATTGCTGATGCTGGCAAGATGTCCTTACCCGAGGTGTCTTATGCTGCCTGCCAATCCATGGCCTCGGTATATTCTCTACTCCCTCTTTCCTATCTGCTTGTTCAATTCTCGTTGTGGTGTGCTGATATTTCTGATCATTCTTATTACAGCTGAACGTCCTCCTCCACGAGTTGTGTGATCGTAGTACCTACCACTACAATCATCTCAGAGACTCCATCAACTACTAGCAAGGAAGGGCTGAGACACTGGAGAGAACCCTTGCTGAAGATAGACTCAAGATCGAGTTCGACATGTCTCATGCCCGAGTTGAAGTGGTGCGGGTGGAGGAGAAGTTCATTGCCGCCTTCAAGGGGCAAGAGAAGGCAGAAGGCGAAGCTCGAGCAGCAAAGGAGAGAGAAAAGAGAGCCAAACAAGATGTGGAGAACGCAGTTCTCCGAATCAGCGAATTAAAGCTCGTCTCCCAGGCTCTGAGCAGGCAACTGGAGGAAGCTGAGGCAGCAAGAGCGACGCTGATGGAAGAGCTTGAGGAAACCAAAAAGGCTGAAGGGGCCATCGAGCAGGCGGTGACTACGAGACTGCAACAACACTATCAGTCTCAGTTGGACACTCTTCTCGATGAGGACCGGGCAGAGACCGAGAAGGAGGTGATGAACATGCTCCGATAACAAGGTCGACTGAAGGAGGACAACGAGGAGGACGTGACCACCTTCTCTGAGCTCCAGAGCAAGGATGTCATCGACCTTGACAACGAGACGGAAGTCGAAGGAGTCGAGAAGCCACACCCCTTTGAAGGTCCTGCACCCCTTCCTGCTGAACCATACTTTGAACCAGCTGCTCCTGAAGCTCCTCCTACTGCTGAAGATCCTCCTGCTAAAGCTACTGGTGCTGATGTTGCTGATGCTTCCGTCTCCCCTCCTACTACTCCTGCTGCTGCCGAAGCTTGATTTTTCCTTCTCTGTTTTCTTTTTATCGATACTTGTAATGCATCTTCTTTCTCCCCGTGTAATGGGGTTTTTCTGTACTTCACCCAGCAATGGATTTCTTTTTATGAATGAATGAACAATTTCTCTTTCTTCCATTTGCACTTTTCTTTAATCTCGTAGTGTAACTGGAATTTGTGGAGCTCGCACAACATATGCATACAAGAAAGAATATAACATAAGTACCTGAATATGTTTCACGGATCACAGAACAGATGTGAACATAATAACTCACAACGTATGCACTTGAGTGTATGTTTATGAAGCTCATACTTAATGATTGATGCATACATCGAACAAAGCACTTTGAATCATACACACAACGGAAAAGAGAAATTGGCCCAGATGCATCGTTATGTAGTTCACTGTGAATGTAATCTGACGAATTAAATTTCATAAGATGAACATAATGTAACTCAGTTCAGAGACACTTGCTCAGAGGATGTCATTAGGATAAGCCGCTGAATTTGCTCAGATGACATCCTTAGGATAAGCCACTAGTGTCTCGTTGTGAGTATGTTGTTCAAGCGAAATTTTATTCGAATTTGCAAAACATTCACAATATTACACTGATATTCCAGACAACGAATTGGCACAAAACCTCATAACATTGCAATTTAAACGTTCATGTAAAAAACACTGAAGAACTCCTTATCACAATAACTCATTTATTCACCACAGATTCTATTAAAAGAATTGCCTTAGGTTCATAATGTTCCAAGATTTTTAAATAAGATTACCTTGTAGATCTTTCAAGTAGCAAACACCAGGACTCCCCAATCGTTCTACGATATAAGGTCCTTCCCAATTAGGTCCCAACTTGCCACTATTAATCTCCCTGGTATTCTGGAACACTTTTCGGAGAACTAGATCTCCGACCTGAAGGACCCTTCGTTGTACTTTTCGGTTATATGCCTTCCTCAACTGCTGCTGATATCTTCTCATCTGAATGCTGGCATCTTCTCGTTTTTCTTCTAACAAGTCTAGATGAACGGCCATGAGCTCAACGTTCTTGTCTTTCTCTCCACCCTTCTTCTTGCTATGCCAAGAACGTATTGTGGGCAAACTAATCTCAGTAGGAATGACAGCTTCCATGCCATAAGCTAAAGAGAAAGGTATTTCATTTGTAGGACCCCTCGGCGTCGTTCTATACCCCCATAGCACGTTATGAAGCTCGGTGGTCCACTTCCCCTTCGAATCTTCCAATCTTCTCTTTAAGGAATTCAATATATTTTTATTAGCTGCTTCAGCCAATCCATTCCCCTGAGGATAATATGGTAATGAGTAAAATGTGCTTGATTTTTAGTTCGCTGCAAAAGTCTGCAATGATACGTCCTGAGAATTGTTTCCCGTTGTCAGTGATAATGGACTGAGGTATGCCAAACCTACAGATGATATGCTCCCATATGAACTTCTTCACTTCTTGTTCTCTAATACGAGCAAAGGGAACGACTTCAATCCAGCGAGAGAAGTAATCAGTTGCTACTAGAAGAAAGATTAGATTCCCTAGGGCTTTAGGAAAAGGTCCCACAATATCAAGGCCCCACCGTGCAAATGGCTAAGGCTGAGAGACAGTGTCAAGCTCTTGAGCTGGAGCATGAATTAAACGAGCATATCGTTGACACTGGCTGCACTTCTTCACATACTTCTGAGCATCAGCTTGCATATAAGGCCAAAAGTAACCTTGCCCCAGAGCTCGATGAGCTATCGTTCTCCCTCCTGAATGTATGCCACAAATACCTTCATGAAGCTCAGCAAGAATCCTCTTTACATCTACAGGATGAACACACTTCAACAAAGGTCCCCCGAAAGACTTTTCATATAACTCTCCCTGCACCAGGGCATAACGAGGTGCCTTGAACTGGATACATCTTGACTCATTTGCAATGATAGGAAGAACTTCATCTTTCAAGTAGGCCATCAACCCTGTCATCCAACTTGGTACTGGATTAACAAAACATACCTCCCGCTGTGATTGGAAAGCTATCGAATGATATTCTTTGTATTCCATAAGAATGGCCTTGGGTTCATCAGGCTGCATCATGGAAGCAAGGTAAGCCAAAGCATCAGCATACCTATTCTCATCTCTTCGAGTATGCTTGATCTCCACAACGGTAAATGTTTCACACTGCAAACGAATGAGTGCAGCATACTATTTCATTCGATCATCCTTACATTCATAGTCTCCATTCACTTGATTCACCACAAGCTGTGAATCACAAAAAACTCTCAATCTAGACACCTGCAGCTCGTGCGCGCTCTGCAAGCCAAGTAGTAATGCTTCGTACTCAACTTCGTTGTTGGAGGCAGTAAACCCAAGACGTGACATCTTCTGCACTTTTACGTTCTCCGGACTAATGAGCACAGTACCAAGTCCTGAACCACTCGAGTTAGAAGATCCATCTACGTACAGCAGCCAATCAACCCATTCTGATTATTTATCTCCATCTACAACGATATCTTCGTTGTCAACCTCATCAGGGAGCTCACGGAGATTAGGAATCACCTCTTCTGCCTCCTCCTCCACATGGAAGTCAGAATGGAATCCTGCCATTGCTTGCCCCTTCTCTGAACTTCTTGCTCTATATTGAATATCGAACTCACTCAGAGCTACAGCCCACTTTGACATCCTCCCCGCCAACTCGGGTCATCCCAACACGACTTTCAAGGGATACGTTGTAATGACAACGATAGTATGAGCATAAAAGTAAGGACGAAGCTTTTCAGCAGAAAAGACAAGAGCAAGACACACCTTCTCGAGCTTGCTGTAATTGCATTCTGTTTTGAGAAAAGTTTTGCTGATGAAATATACAGGTTTCTCAACGCCGCCACAACACCGGACCAAGACTGAGCCAATGGCCTGCTCTGAGACAGAAAGATACAGATATAAGACTTCACCTGGTTCAGGGACGGAGAGAATAGGGGCTGAACCTAAATATTCTTTCAAAGCAATGAAAGCTCGGGAACACTCTGACGTCCATGCGAAAATAGAATCCTTCCTCAGCAACTCAAAGAGGAGTTTACAACGATCAGATGACTTGGAGATAAACCGATTGAATGCAGCAATACGCCCTGTTAACTTCTGGATCTCCTTCTTCGACTTGGGCTCCCGCATGTCCAATAGAGTACGAATCTGAGCTGGATTAGCTTCAATACCCCGCTAACTCACAAGATAACCTAAAAATTTGCTAGAGGTAACTCTGAAGGTACACTTCTCTGGGTTTATCTTCAAATTGAAAGTTCTCAGAATAGAGAAAAGCTCAGCAAGGTCCATCACAAGGGTATTCCGGAGTCGGCTCTTCACAACGATGTCATCAATGTAAACTTCAACCGTTTTGCCGAGGAGTGGCCCAAACATGAGATTTATCAAACGTTGATACGTGGCACCAGCATTCTTCAGACCGAAAGGCATAATACGATAACAGAACAAACCACGCTCTGTAATGAAAGTGGTCTTCTCTTGATCTTCTTCCGCCAGAAGGATTTGGTTATAGCCCGAATAACCATCCATAAATGATAATATTTCATGGCCAACAGTGGCATTGATGAGCCTATCAATCCTTGGCATAGGAAAAAAGTATTTGGGACATGCTCTATTGACACCAGTAAAGTCAATGCAAACTCTCATCTTCCCATTCTTCTTGGGTACAGCTACTACATTAGCTATCCAGTCAGGATACTGCACTTCTTGGATGAACCCAAACTGGATCAACTTGTCTATCTCTTCATTCACTGCATTATGATAGGCTGGGGCAAGTCTCCGAGGTTTCTGCTTCACCGGAGGGACTGCAGGATCAATGTTGAGGTGATGGCAGATAATGCTTGGATGGATGTCCGTCATATCTTTGTGCGACCACGCAAAGACATCAAGGTTCCTCTTCAGAAATTCCAGCAACTCGCCCTTTTCGTCCGTTGTCAAGCTCGTCCCGATCTGCAACACCTTTGGCTCTTCTTCCGTTCCCATATTGACTGCCTTCGTGGGCTCAACGGAAGATCTACACAACGTGGCCTTTCGAGCTTTCTTCCAAAATGGAGTCAACCTGTAATTGCTATTTGGGCGCAATGGAAGGAGGGAAATCACACTTCTACGACGCCAATTGATCCCCTCTGATCTCCTGCGGTCCGTCCTGCGTCGGGTATTTCAACACCTAATAATACGAGGAGGGAACAGCCTTCATCTCGTGGGTCCACCATCGACCCAAGATTGCTTGTAAGGCGATGGCGCATCCAGAACGGAAAATCTGGTTTGTAGGACAACGGGTCCTGCCACAACGGGTAAGACGACGTCGCCTAACGGTTTCATCGAACTGCCATCAAACCCGAACAGCGGGGTCTGAGTAGAGATGAGAACGGACGGATCCAACTTCATCTGAGTGAAAGCATGAAGATACAAGATGTCTGCCCCATTCCCGGAATCTACGAGCACCCTTTTGATGTCGAAATCTCCTATTCTCATGGTGAGAACAAGAGCATCATAATGAGGCCGGATTACCGTTGTCATATCATGATCAGTGAAAGTAAGCGTCTGTCCCACGCTTCTTGCAGACATCTGTACCTGACATACCTCCGCTTCATGAGACATCCTCCTCGTCTTTGCTCTGAAGTCTCTCTCTACATCCTCCTCCGATGCTCGCACACGGCAGATGACGTTGATAGTGCCCAAAGGGGCTCCTCCTCGTCCTCCTCCACTGGTACTTGGATTACTGGCAGGCTCTCCTGTACGGGGTTGGGTTAACGATTCTCTGGTGCGTATCGTGCTACCGTTACCTGGACTGAGATACTCTCCCAAGTACCCTTCCTGAACCAGCCTCTCCAAATACTCCCTCAAGATGCAACATCGGTTGGTAAGATGACCACGGCATTTATGATAATGGCAATACTCATGTGCCCGTGATCCCGACGTAACATCTTGCACAGCTCTAGCAGGCCATTCGAAATACGCTTGGCTCTCCATTGATTTCATGATGGTCGCTGGACTAGCAGTAAAATGGATGGGATCTGCCTGAGCTGCAAAAGGTCGCCTCACGTTAGGCTGAACACCTCTCTCTCGCTGTACTTGCGGCTGCTCCTGGCGAGGCTGATAATGCTGCCTCACTTGCTGCTGAAAATTCGGGTTAGGACGTCTCTCCGTCCTACCCTGCTGCTGGGATTGGTTGTAAGTACCTTCATACGGGCACCGAACCGACTGATCCCGCTAAGTCACGTACACTACCTTCTCCTTCTGCTTCCTAGGTGGTGAGTCATCAGATAATGAAGACTCGTACATCTGCCTCTTCTCCTTCCTCTTAGACGATCGGCGTGCTTTCTCTATCACATCCACCCCTCTCGTCCTTGGCTTCGGCACAACGGAAACATCATCTTCGTATCTTCCGTACTTGGTCGCACGGACCATCATCTCGTCCATCTTGATAGGATAGTCAAGAGCCAGGGATTTATAGAACTCGGAATGCCTGGGGATAGCATTCTTAAAAGCAGCAATACAACTCCCTTCATCGACTTTATCGATGCTATGGACTTCGTCAGTGAAGTGCGAAATGAAGTCTCTCAAGGATTCAGCCGGTTTCATCCTTAAAAAGAAGAGAGTATATGCACCTGCTTTCTTCTTTTTATTGATAATGAACTGATCAATAGAAGCAGACCTGAGCTCGGAGAAGTTGTTGATTGAACTAGGAGGCAGATTACGAAATCATCTTGATGCCGCTCCTGCCAGGCTATTGGGGAAAGCCTTGCAATACAGATTATCATCTAGATTGCGAATAGTCATCGCATGCTTAAAGTCAAATAAGTGCTCCTCCGGGTCCGTTTTCCCGGTGTACATGGGGAAGATCGGGGTCATAAACTTGGAAGAAGTGTATGACTGATTGATAACATCTGTGAAAGGAGAGTTCTCGACGTTGTCCTTTGCTGACTGAGCAAAGTGATCAGGAATCCCTCTTTTCATGCTCTTGACACGAGCACTGATCATAGCCTTTGGAAGTCATCCAAGTCTTCTGAGCAACCGTTCCTTCGGCAACACCTCTCGAATCTTCTTGTCCTGCTTCTTCTCGCAAATCAATACGATTAGAAGGGATTCTCTGTTCCGCACAAACCGGAGGTTGTCTTGCCTCCCTCTCAGTAGGAGGAAGCACGAACCTGGTGTCACGGTTCTCTGATGCTAATGGGGGAGAGGAGAAGTCAAGCTGACGTCTCACTGATGGTCTCTGAGATGGCCCATCATCTACTTCGAGCCTGTTATGCTCGAATGCATCAAGCCTTTCTTGCATCATCTGCTGGTGTCTGGTGATCTGATCCAGAGTAGACTGCTGTCTTTGCAACATCATCAAAATACGATCAGAGACAGAAGGCTCAATAGGGGGGGCATGGTCCTCTCAGGCTGCTCAGACGATGGACTGATCCCAGGAATGAAAGTCTGCACGACAAAAGATGAGAAGGGGGTGGCCTGAGGGGTTTGATTTTCACGCCCGGATACAGAAGTTTGATCTGTCATGATCGCAAAGAGTTAAAGGATGTTCGTTTATAATTTCCCACAGATGGCGCCAATTTTGAGAGGGAAAAATACCAGAAAGGACACGCGTCAGCTACAACTGTTCACACTCTGGTTTACTGGTAGAATACCGGAAGGGTGTGATACCCTGACCTGCACTCCGATGATAAAGTAAGTAGATGGAGAAGATGATGAACAGTAATACGCACAATAGCACTGAATAATATATGCTTGTTTCGGATCCCCTTAACACTGAAATTCTCGGGGTATTTATAGGTTAACTAAGGTATGGTCATAGATGACCATAGATGCCCATACCACGTGCCCTGCACTCATTACCAAAATATGTCAGTAAAATCTGCCACCTGTTGCATCACATGTGAAAGCCTACCATGAGTTCAGTCGGTTAGATCTAACAGCACACAGAAGTGACCAGCATTAAATGTCAAGACAGTGCTTTCGGCCTACTTGTCAGAACAACCAATCGCCTCCTGATCACTTCCTCCTGCGAGTCGGTCTCGTTGCTGACTCGAGCTCGGGTACGTTGTATATGTCTTAAAATATGACCTGGACATCTTTATCTGAGTTATAACGAACTCGTTGTTCATTTAATAACGGAAACGTTGTCGAGAATACAACGTTTACGTTGTGCATAAGGCAACGAACACGTTGTCAAACCACAACGAAAACGTTGTTCGCAAGACCACAGATAAGACGTAACTTCTACAACGTGAACGTTGTGCATCAAACTGCATTTATCCTTCTATTTTAAGCATGTGATCCAAACACATGTCCACGTGACACTTTCGTGAACAAAACAACAAAAGCTAGCTCGTTCCCCAACGTTCAATCAGTTTTTACGAATTTTATCCCTTACACACACTATCAAACCTAAGCTAACGGGTCATAAGAGTGAACTCACGCACTCACTTCGAGAGGGCCGACTTTTTTTTTTTTTTGATTAAAATGATATCAATGTGTATCTCTAGACACACACAACCAAATCTAAGGTAACTGCAAATGTGTCATAAGGGTAAAGTCCATGCAACTACTCAGACTAAAGGAGGAATTGTTGACCCTTGTACGCAAAATATATATATTAGTTGTTCTGTCAATGTCACGAGTGAGATCACTACCACAAATCAACAAAAAATATATATATTTATCCATCTATCAAATAAAATATTATCCATATTAATGGTTGTGTTAATATCATGAGCGAGACCACTACCACCAGTCAAGAAGGAAACTAAAAAAAAAAGGCTTCATTAAACTCTATTTTCACACTCCCACCTCTTGCGCCAATGGTGGGGTGTAGCCTCTCTCATTGGAGAGGTCTCGGGATCCATTCCTCACGTGATGAGTAGTAATAACTCTAATTCCAAACCCCGCACGGGTTTCCCTGAACTTACCTAAGTTTGGGGTTGTGAGCTCCTGTTGCACCCTCGGGGATTAGTCCCATCCGAAGGATTGGGGACACCCAAGTTACCAAAAAAAAAAGTAACAGGAAATTTCGACAATTTGAGCAAACTTCTTAAAATAAAACAAAATTTTGTCCTTAATTTTGCATATTACACTTTTTACTTTTGTCTATCAAATTTTGGGATACATGATTTTTTAATTTTGGAATATCTTGGGAAATACCTGATCTCTTTACAAATAATTTGATGAAATAATATATTTTTTTTTTTTTTTTTTGAGAATATAGTCCAGTTTTGAAAGAAAAAAATGTAAATTTCCATTTTACCCCTCCAATATGCTATAACTTTGTGTATCGCTTATCAATATACCCCAAAGGGGTGGACCAGTGGTTCCTGGGCCTTTCCCCAAGTGGGAGGTCTTGGGTTCCATTTCTCATTCCCCTTTTGGGGCCAGCCCCGCACGGGTTTACCCGGACTTACCTAGTGTGGCGGGTTGCGGGCTCACGTCGCACCCTCGAGGATTATTCCTGACCCAAAGGGTTGGGGACACCTTGACTTCCAAAAAAAACATACTTAAATGGAATATATTATTAGATAAAATGTCATTTATTATTATAAAAAAAAAAAGGTGGTGTTATGTGCACCACAATATTTGATCACTAGCCCCATTAAAAAAAATATTATATTATAAAGTTCTCTATATTTTTATATGTGCACCCCATTCATAATTCATTTATTCTTCACCTGACTCTTCTTCTAAATCCATCATCAACTCTACAAGGCTTCAATTCGTCATCACTTCTCCATTAACCAACATTCTCGCATGGTTTCAATATTTAGTTTGACAATTTTGTTTATTAAAAATTTTACATTCTCTTCAAAATTAATTATATGATTTTCCATGTCTTTGATTCTCTTTGTTTATTCGATAGCAATTGAAAATCCAATTATTTGTTAGGCAATTTTTGATGTGTGAGGTTTTCTTTATTCTAAAAGTAAGAGAAAATAGATTAATGGTATTAAAATTTGTGTACACCACCCTAATGTGTTTGCATTGTACATTAATGGCTCACCTCTTAAATAGTACATTATCCATAAATATTATATGAGAAAATTCCAACTCTTTACTTAAACATGTGGTGATTGCATTATTTATTTTTGGGTAAAGTGACTCTTAAAAGAAAGTTGAGCTAGCATTACCTTCTATTCTTATAGTTAATAAATTAGAAGTTTGATGTGTAATTATAAATTTTATAAGTAATTTTTTTTTATTTTGATGTGCATTTAAAATTTAAAGAAATTAATGGTGTGTAGTCATCAATTTTTAAAAATGGGATGTAGTTATCAAATACTAGGGTGCACCTAGCACCACCCTAAAGATATTTTATATGCGCTTCTTGTTGACTTTAATAGGTTATAGCTATTTACCGGACAATTATCATCAAAATGATATCTCAAACTTAAAGGCATAATTTGTATTAAATATAATTTATTTTTTTGCATTAGTTCTAATATTTTAATTATTTTTATTTATTTACATAAAATGAAATTTATTATAAAATATTTAATATGGATTGTCTGTTAATTTCAATATTTTATAACTATTTACTGTATAAAATGTCAAAAGTATACACTTTCTTCTCCAAGAAAAAGTCCTCTCAAACCCTAGGTCCCTTGTCCATGGCTATGTCATCTTACATTAAATAATATTGTATTAAACTTAGCTCTTTTTCAAAAGTTCCCCCTTGCCTCATTCCTAGTACTGTCAATCCCGCTCTTTGATGTGGGCCTGGCCCAATCAGGGCCCGGCCCTCTTAAAGCCCACAAAACATAGAGAACTTTTTTTCCCTTAATAATAAGGCCCTAGGACCGAACCAAGCCGGGCCTAATTTAAAAGGCCCTCTTAAGGGACGGGTCTGGTAAGCACCCAACCCAACCCTCCATTCTATATGGTAGACCATATATAATATAATAATCTAAGAGGCTAAGCCTTATTTTATGCATAAGTAACATACTAACACTATAGTAGTGTAATATTTTTCTAATATAGTAAACTTGTAATATTGTTCCTTTTTTTTTAATCTAATAGAGGCTAAGACTTGCTGTGTGTAATAGACTAATAGTTTAGTCTCTTCCGAAAGTTATTTAATGTTACTATTGGTAAGTTGTAACTTTTTTGAAAATTTTAAAAGTACTAATACTAAAAATTTAATGGTAACAATTGTGGATGTACTAATACTAACAATCTAATGTACTAAATCTCCTTCATGTTTCATTTTGAGTTGCATTGTCGGTCCGAAACCCGAATAAAGGAGGAGGGTTGTACATCAGGTTGCCAATCAATGTAGAAAAAATCATTAAAACATGCTCTCTTTTTTTGTTCTTTCGACCCTGGGCCCTCGCCCAACCCTGGCCCTTGAGGGTAACCCCTAGGCGTAGTCAGTTCACCCCCTCTAAGGACTAGGGTGAGGCCCTAAAGTTCAAGCCCTCTAAGGACTAAGGCTAGGTTAGGGCCTTACCCTAGTGAATGAGGGTCGGGGCCAATAAAACCTAGGCCCTGGCCCGGCCCGGCCCTTTGACAACCCTACTCGTGCCTATGCCTTCGTAAATAAATTAATATACGTATAAAATTAATTTAATTTTAAAAAAAAAATAAACCGGGGGCTCTGCCGTAGTATCAAGAAATTTTATTTATTTCATGTGGTTCCACCCCTGCCCGAGGCTAAATGTGATTTAAGGACAGTGGCACAACCCTAACAAAATTCCTATAATTACAGACATATCTTTGATGTAGAAGAAGACATGGCCGATGCTTGTTTCTGGAAATGCCCCATCTAGTCTCCGGGCCCAGATCATAATGCTGATGATAGTAACTGCAAAGTCTCTCATGAACGTAACTATTTAGGCCTCGGATTCTCTCTAGCGAAGCTAGAAAGGCTCCTTTCGGGTGTCTACAAAATAGGAGACATGTGGTGGGGAAGTCAAAATCATGGGTCCCACACTGAAGGACATGTGATGATAAATGGGTGAGAAAAAGGGGGAGAGATATCAAGTGGGGAGAAGTCAAAATCATGGGGAGAAAATAAACTGACTTCTACCCTTTTTCATGCCACCTGTCGAATGATGTATGGATGCACGAAACCACCTTTCTGGCTTGACCAAAGACAATCCTAAGCCAACTAGTTATAGAAAGACACTGCACCCAAAAAAGTCTACTGGACCTTCAAATCATTCTCTCGGGAGTATCAAAATAGCCCTTGACGAAGGGTGCCCGGCCCGCCTAAGCCTGTCAAAGCCTTGCCCTTCCCCGGCCCTTGGGCCGGGTAGGGCCCTAAATCCCCAAACCCTTCCTCTGTAGGGTCGGGCGTGAGAGGGGGGTACCGTAGCTAATATTTATAATCCTACACACATAACCATTACTAGTATATATATATATATATATATACTAGTAATGGTGCACGTGCAACCACATATTAAATTTTTGGTGTCATTGAGATTTTGATAATGATATTAATTATTTTCTCATGCCTTACTTTTACATAAAATGCTTCCAATTAAAAAAAGTTGTTTTGATTTTAAAATAAAATTAGTACTGGATCAAACCTAATCTCTCTGTAGGGTAGCTATGTTCAACTTATAAGGTCAAATCTTAGACCCTCGTTTGGAATCTCAACAGTTTTAGTCCAATACCGGTAGTAGCTAAAGGTATTGAGAAGATCAAGAACTAAATTGATCAAAAGACCTTGTTTGTATTATGTGACTGTATGTTTATATAAAGGATACAATGAGAGAGTATAAACAGAAAGAAAACAAATATCCTAAGAATAAGGTAACAAATATTCTGAGAATGAGGATATCCTAAGAATAAGGTAAGTTACAGCAATGTTGACTTTGGAGATTCAGCAAGGATATCAAGCTGTTGGAGGCACCAATTACGTGAGGATTATGGGCTCTGAGAGTTGGTACAGGCTGGTAAATCATTTACTCCTATAGTAGCATCATCAATTTAGCATAAAAAAGCAAGAAATGAACATTAGATTTTTCCAAAAAAATATCCGTTAATTTAGCAAGGAAGAGTAAAAATAGAAGTGGTAAAAGAAAGAGAAAGTTTATAAAGTATATAGGGAAGTACACCCAAATCTCCTCTCGGTGAGATGATGTTAAACTTTGGATAATTGTGAGATGGGGAAGTAGGCCAACAAATAATTATAAAACTTGCAGATATGAATACTTACTTGGGTTCTCATTTAATGCGCCATTGGACTAAACTATAATATAGCCAAGGGGAAATTTGCAATTGCATAACTAAATTTCCATGTGAGAAACACAATTCAGAAAAAAAAAATTTGAAAATCAAAAACAAAAAAGCAAAAAAGTCATCCCATTAAATTTTGTTAGAAGAATAAATAAATAGAAGGAAAAAAGTGGAGCTCGGAATTTTTCTCTTTCTTAATCATAGTTGGCTTGACTTGCTTGTAGAAAATCAAGGAAATCTCATCACCGTCTGTTACCATCTTAGGATGGAATCTTAAACAACCTACATTTCAATCTTGTTTTCTTATCCTTCTGTAATCATATCCAATTCTTACTGAATTTGTACCGTGTCCTAGAACCAAATAGTTCTCTCTTAGTTCATGACATAGTTACCAGATCAAGAAGCCAAAACGAGAAGTAAAGCGAGAGCGAGAAGCGGGAAGCGAGAAGCGAGAAGCGAGACTCAGAAAAACTTTAAGAAATAGGAAGCGAGAAATGAGATATAGGCTCTTTATTCTCATTATGTTATTTATGCGTAAATATACCTTTGATTTTATCTTACATGAGATTTTTGTGGAAAAGTAGGTGTTTTAGGTTTCAAACCGATAATACTTGCTTAGAGTCTACACCCTAGGCTATAAATTGTTGTCTACCACATCATTTCACATATACAACTCTCTTTGACTACTAGATGAGATGTGATAGAAGCAAGCTTCCTAAGAAGCGAGTCTGTCCGAGGAAACGAGTTGGTCCGAGGAAACGAGTTTGGGAAATGAGCTTTCCACCTTGTACATAGCTTCCCTGCAACTATGGTTCATGATATATAATGGAAGAGACGTCTCACCAATTGAGAGAGTATCCTTTTACTACTACTTGATTTTAGATTTAGTTTTGTTGTCCAGCACAAATCTTTCCGTCGTACCAGAAGCCTTGGTGCAGGTAGTGGGAAAAGCTAATACTCCTTATCTCTATAGTGGGGAAGACTGAGAAGGTTGAACTGTGTGATCGAGTTTCCTCTACCATCTTAATGTAGCAAAACGAAAAAGAAAAAGAAATAGTGATGACATCCATGAATGCCAACCTCGTATCCGCATACATGCAGCATTGATACAAAACCCATGTGAACATTCATTACAGGGAGGCGCCACAACTGGTTTGGAACGTGTTTTCCTTAATAGTTGACACCAACTGTTAGCATTATTAGATATACGATGCTTCTTGACCTGTATATTTTATCATCATCATCTATTAAAAAAACAGAGATGAGCACGTAAAATTTGTTCTAAATTTTTTTTTAAAAATCATATGAAAGAAAGTATACTCATTAATACTTCAATAATGAGTATTTAACGGATTTTAAAAATTGTGTGTGGAAAAGAGTAGCTATTAAGATGAAATATGTATGCATTAATGTGTTTTTGTTATAACCTATATAATAGGTAGGCTGCTGTTTGTGTACTCCCTTTTTTCTCTCTCTCTCTCTTTAAATGGTATTGGTGTTTATAATAGGAGATGACCACCTATTTGCTCAACACCAAAAATCAGAAAATCATTCAAACAAGTATAGTAGCAGCTACTCCAAATCTTATATAATTCATAGAGAGAGAAACATCGTTTTTTTTCTTTTCTACTTAAAGTCATGATTAACTAAAGCTCCAGTTAAAGTATATAGATTTACATTATGATCGTATCAAACAAACCCAACACTTTCAGAAATTACTTAATATACAGACATTTCATTCAAGTAATATATCCTAGCCCTACTGAGAAAGAGGGAAAATTGAAGACATTTCATGTAGACCACATACATGGAAAGAGTTATGATGTGTAGATTAATACATACTAGTTGTCTAGTCGAAAGAGTTCTGTTATATAGGATTCGCCAATTAGTACCCCTGGTACGTTCGGATGGGCAACAAGCTCGTTGTTGTGTTGTTGCCCTTTGTGTCTTACAAAAACATGGGGCCCACCTTTTTTGATATGGGGTCCACCGCTATTGAATGTGAAACCTACCTTTGTAAGACACAACACTGTGTACCATAATATTGGGGGGGGGAAAAAAAAAAGCATGCCTTTATCTAGATTATTTTAAGAAACTTGGTTTACTGTTTTTATGAAGCAAGGAAAATAGCACAATATTTCATTCTTCTTCTTTTCGGCCTTTTTTATAAAGTAAAGTGAAAATGGACCCGCAAAAGAAAATGCTGCAAAAGAGTAACGAACATACTTTGGAAAAGATGATCCAAGCTTTTTGAGTATGACGGATGGGGTTCATATTGAAGATAGAAGTCTTGTTGAAGCAACAATTCTTGCCTGCAAAGTGATCAAGAAAATAAGAAGTGTAAATTTCATCAAGTCAACTTATTAACTATCCACAAAATTTAGACAACTCAATTAATCTTTGGACATATGGACTTTTTAGAGCATTAGTTCTGAAGCAAAGCTATTTATTAGCGACTTAATGATTCTACCACAGTAACTATTGTATCAGATCCAAATTTTAAACATTGACGAATCGGGTTCATTCCCTTGCTTCTATTACAAAAGTTATCTATAAATTCTTCCACAAGTAGGAGCAAGAATAGATTGGGTAAACAAAGTAACCTAACCGAATCAAACAGCTCTTACTGGTTTTGGGTTCATCTCTTGATGGGTTAATCAAATGGTCTAAATAATCAAATGGCTTGATTCCGGTTAATATTATGGAGATGCCAATATGTAATCGGGAAATGCTACTGTATATTTGGAGATGCCGATGCATACCATTGGAGATGCCGATGCGTACACCATATGTTACACGACATGCTGGATATTGCTCCATATCTTGAACTGACCCAGTCCAATAAATTTTATTAGAATATATTGGACTGTGTGATCAGTTCTCGACATGAGAAACACATAAATATTATATTCAATATATTAGCTACAGAAGTTGATAGAGCATTACTTGAAGATAAAGCTTTGTAAAGCATAAAGACTATCCTTACCTCTTTTTAAAGGGCTTCTGTTTTTTTTTTTTTTTTTTTATAATCAAAGCTTCCGTTTTTAAATCACGTATACTAGAGTTTGAGAGTGAATACAATACTTGAAGATAAGCTTTGTAAATCATCCTTATCTCTTTTTATAAGGCTTCCATTTTTATTTTTATTTTGAAAATCAAGGCTTCCGTTTTTAAAAGCATTAAAATTCTATTTGAATTCTAATTACATATTTCCGTATAACATAG
Organism: Tetracentron sinense; assembly: GCA_015143295.1. Lineage (NCBI taxonomy): Eukaryota > Viridiplantae > Streptophyta > Magnoliopsida > Trochodendrales > Trochodendraceae > Tetracentron > Tetracentron sinense. The sequence continues at coordinate 4,073,419 of CM026573.1, forward strand.
TTTATAAGTTAATATTTTTTTATTAAAGGGTATATACGTCCACATAAAGTTTAGATTACTCCTTGTACTTTTATTAGTAGAGAATGATACATCCTAACCGTGTGTGAGTGGGTTAAGTGATTAGGATTTCAACCAAATATATATATATATATATATATATATATATATATATATATATATTATATTTATGAAATTACTTATATAATCCTCTCAAATGATTTAATAGTAGGATTATATGGGTAATTTCACAAACTCAACTCTATAAAAGCTTCATGTATGCTCTTGCTAACCCTAACCCCGATTTTACAAACCCCTCAAATGATATTCCCACTCTTTCTTCCAGCCCTTTGGCTCGGCCCTCAAGTGGGCCCGGCCCACCTAATCAATCCCGGCCCTTGAAGGGCTAGGGCCCTACTCTCATAGGGAAGGGTAGGGCTAGGTCTGACCCAGGCCTTACCCAACCCTTTGACAGCCCTGTTCCTCATCACTCACCTAGGGCCCTCACTCTTAAAAAAAACCAGCTGCACAGGCTCTCTGATTATCCTTGGCAGTCTCATTCAGCAGTGGTCAACTGCCGACGAAACTACAATAACCGTCTTTTATCCTTTAAAGGCGTGAAGGGTTTTGGAAAGGAGACTCATTGTTGCTAGTTGCTACTAAGACGGGATGTTGTCAAATGGGAACAAACTTTAACAGCCTTTGATTTTCTTTATTTTGGTTCACGATGTACAATTAACGATTAGGCCCTGTTAGTAGGGTTAATATATGTTCTAGGCGTAAGTAAACGAGACTATGGATATATCAACCATCGCACCCTTCGGAACTTGAGTGATGGAATATACACACCACTAATGTGGCAAGCTTTACTTCCCTAATAGCCTTCAATTGATGAACAGTAATCAAAACTATACATCGTTACCAAAGGTGCAGTAAAGAACACAATGTCGAATAAATTATTTAGAAGATTACTACTTCCAACTCCTAAACAAAAGCTTCTCTACCAGTACTAGCTAGCAAAATTAAACAAAACCAATACCAGACTTGAAGAGTTTCAGAAAAACCCTCAAAGATTCAACTCTTTTCAAATCAAAAGGAGCTGCAAGAGGTTCAGAATTCATCTCTTTTCAAATCAAAATGAGCTGCGCCTTGGTCTTTCCTCGGCGGCATTTACTCTGACTGCCCTCCCATCCAAACTCTGCACCCAAAAAATGTATTATCGGACGAAAGTTTTGTAAAAAGAATAAAGGGATGGCCAAAACAAAACAAAACAAAAAAAGTCTTTCCAACAGGGGATTATCCACAACCTCATTTTTTTTCTCCTTCCATCTTTCTAATTGACACTTGAAGGGACTTTTGTCCTATCCAAGTGAAAATGAAAAGGAAAAAAAAATTTGGGGACAGAATCTTCAATGTACATAAGAGACCAGAGTGCTTCTTGCCTAGCCAAGGAGTGGCTAACCTCATTGGAAATTGGGCATGGCCGACAATATTCAATGCAGAATATAAAAATGTCCCCAAAAATAATAGATAACCATTAGCCCAATGCTGCAAGTTGCAACGTAAAATTCCTCAAATTAACTCAAATGAATGGCTATCCCCATCTTACCTACCTCACTATTGTGCACATGATGCCTTTAATTTAGGTCAAGACAATTTTGGTCCCACTAAGGAGATCATCTAGGTTGAAGCTGATCCCTACAGAATGAGTATAACCATCTGGCCAGTAAATTTTTTACTGGCTATGCTTTTCCCTTTTTTTTCTTGCTACCACTAAAAGAATAAAAAATATTAGATGGTTATAATCATCGGATCAGATTTCTGATCTTATCTAGGCTGGTCCCAAATTCCCAATTCTCCCTGCAGCCTGCAGGCTTGTCAGGTGTAAAGACGGAAAATTCCAGGATTCCTCTACTAACGAAATGCTTACCTGCCCATCGAGAGCAGCAACGGCATCATCCAACTCGGTCTGTGTGGACATTGTAACAAAACCAAACCCACGTGAACGGCCAGTCTCCCTGTCGTAAACTACTCTGGCATCCACCACCTTGCCATGTTCACTAAACACCTGCTCCAGACGAGCATCATCAACTTGCCATGGCAGGTTACCTACGTAGATTCTGAAAGAAGGTTCAAACGCTCGAGGGGGTCGTTCCTGGCGTGATCCTCTTGGAGCGGCCTTATTTACAGTCAAAAGTCTTCCATTAATATCCTGTTTGACAGACAGAAGGAACTCTCAGACATTGACAAAACCATGAAACTTCTAGCCAGTTGTATAATGGCAAGGAAAAACTGAAGGCATGTACCAATATACCTAATATGATCAGAATATTAATAAGACACCCTTAGAAGTAAGAAGTGGTAAATACGATGAGCAAATGAAAATATTTTGGAGAAGCCCTGTCCTTACGGAACATATCACACAACTCTTTGGTGGTGTAGAAAAGAAAATCAGCACATATGCAACCAAGAAACAAAGCATTTCACCAAGCATTCCCATATTCCCATAATCAGACATGCATGCATTGGAGATTTTTACTTCTTTAAAAGGCGCAAAACGGTGCCCACATAAGTGGACCGAAGGGAACTTTGAAGCCAAGGCACTGCTTACATAAGCTAGCCACTAAGGGGAAGCAATCTGTACCCTTCCCAGAAAACCCTGCTAAAGGAACAGAAATCACTTGCCAAAATTATTCACCTAATCACCTCTGAGTGGTTTATCGTTCAAAGAAAAACATCAGAACCTGTTTTAATCCCAAGCATACTCAACAGATGAAGATGGATAGAACAATGTGTTCCAAAATATAAGGCCATGAATTTATGTTCCTCCTGATTGGTATATAAACTTTAAGTTCATCAAAAACTTTCTTTGTGAAAGCTCCCCACTTTTTGTTCATGTATCCTTTCTCACAATTGCTAGTTTTCTATTATCACAGAAATATCTTCGGCTAGCAGTAGGTGCGTAACTTTTACTATCTGCGTGAGATTAATCTCTTTGACCAGGTTGAAAATGAGTGCTTTCTTCCAAGTGTAAAGAGCAGCCACCAATGATCCTATTTGTGTAATCTCTCCCCCTCCCCCTCCCCCTGCCCCTCCCCAATGGTTAACCAATTTCCAAGTTAGAACTTGACTCTCACAATCGGTGCTGCATCATTGGTTGTCCATTTAGTAAGGCCGTCTTGCACAGTACTGCGAGCATATATGCTCCATTTCACATAATATACTAGAAACATAAGGAGAAGCATATAGGAGAAAGCCTATATACCCCCATCAAATATTCAAATCTTCAAGGGTACCTCTCTCCACCCAGCATGTCATGGATATAGGTATGGGTACGAGTCCCGTGGACATAGGATTTAGTAACCATTCCAAATCGGAAACCCTAAATCTACCCAATGGTGAAGGCAAATGGTTAAAGTAGGAATTTGGGTAAGAAATACAGTTGAGCTAAGGGAATGTGTTAGGCATAGGGGTGTGGCCGAGCTAAGTTGAATAGTAAGGTGTTCAAGCTCGACTTGTTAAGTAACAGGGGTGCTCAAGCTCGGCTCCAGCTCCACTATTCTTGTTCAAGCCTGGCTCGTGAACAAAACTACCAGCTCAAGCGTGGCTCGGCTCAGCTCGGCTCGTTCACCTAAAAGAACCAGACTCGAATTCAAGCTCGAGCTCGAGCTCATTTAATGCGTTTGTTACATTTTACATCAAAGGTCCAAATTTTATTTTAGATCAACGAACCAGATCAAAACTTAAAACATAACATATATTTATTTATTTTTATTGGTAAAAAGGAGATGAATATATTGCAAGATAAAGAAGCTCAGGGGGACTAGGGATCACAAGATAGTGAACCCAAGCCAAAAGCTAACCAAAGTGTATATACAAGAAAGTGCAAAACATAGTAGAAATCCGAGCTTTAGAACAAAGAAGTAAATCCATGCTAACTCAAACTTCTCTTCGATGGAGCACCAATGCTTCAAGAGGTGACCGGCCCTTAGGCACTAGCAAGCGGAGAGGGAGAGTTCTCTAAGACCCTCAAGTTCCATTCTTTCCATAGAGTCCAGGCGATCGATACAGCTATCAATGGGCCTCCTTCGAAACCCTCTTCCCTAGTAACACCGAGAACTTGCAAGATAAGAGAAAGACCCAACTGAGTCCCAAGAGGGAGAGGAAATAGCTTCATACATTGTGCGCATAAGGGTAATGTAGCAAGAGTTGATCGACCATCTCCTCAGCATCGAGGCACATGAAACAACCATTGGTCATCTACCACTCTCTACCCTTAGGTGATTGCATGTTAGTATCTTGTCCTGGAATGCAGACCAAAGGAAGAATGATACCTTGGGAGGCAAACCAACCTTTCATAACGATCTATAAGGGAATGGATGGCTAGTGGTGGGAAGGAGGGCCTGATAGAGGGATCTCACTGAGAATTGACCTCTGATGCATAGTTGCAACGAAGCTATGTACAAGGTGGGAAGCTTGCTTCTCAGGAAGCTCGTTTCCCAAACTCGCTTCCTCATACAAACTTGTTTCTTAGGAAGCTCGCTTTCATCACGTCCCATGTAGTAGTTATAGAGAGGTGTATGTGAAGTGATGGGGTAGGCGGACCACACTCTATAGCCTAAAGTGTAGACTCTAAGCAAGTATCATCAGTTTGGAACCTACGACTTTTCCACAAAAATCTCATGTAAGAAAAAAATCAAAACTATAGCTACCTATAATAACATAATGGGAATGAGGAACCTATATCTCATTTCGTGCTTCCCCTTTTCCAAGTTTTTTTTTGGACTCGCTTCCTGCTTCTTGCTTTCACTTTGCTTCTCATTCCGGTAACTATGCTCTAGTGTCTCTAGAGTCTAGACCACAAATGAATATCCCTAAGGGTGGGTGAGTTGGGGACTTGTTGTATGCGGACAAAGAGGTTTCGGAGAGTGTCTAGTTCCCAGTCGTTGAGATTGCGTCTCAAACGAGGGCACCAAACTCTAGAATTCTGGAGGTGCTCAATGTAGGATTCGAATGACGCAATTTTGCCTGCTGCACAGAACCAAATCGACTGAAAGTTTCTACGGAGAGTGGTGGGACAGCACCACTTGTCAGTCCAGAATCTTACTTCGTTGCCCCTTCCCACTTGAAAACTGATGTTGTGGGAAAAAAAGTCTCATCTAGACATGATTCTTTTACAAAGACCCGTGCCATGGGTACCGCGGATTGAAATGGGAGGCAGACAGTTTGTCAATCAACAAGATGATATTTGTGGTGCACCACTTTCTCATTCCAAAGGAAATTCCTTTGGATGTGTTCCAATTTTGAGGCTACCGACACAGGAATGGTGAGAATGGAGACAAAATAGGTAGAGAGGTTATTCAAGACGCTTTTGAGGAGGGTAAGCCGACCCCTTTTGATAGGTAAAAAGCCTTCCAAACTTCTAAACATTGCTGAACTCTAACGAGTACCAGGTCCCAAGTTGATTTGGATTTGTGGGAGGCGCCTAATGAAAGGCCGAGGTAGTTGGCTAGAAGCATGGTTCAAAATATCGGTATCGGGTATCATATCGGTAAATCCAAAACAAGATACATATCTGCGTATCGGACCGTATCAGATGGATACAACTGAAAAACTTAGCATACACCAAGAAATGCTTGGATACGCAAGAAAAAAACTTGGATATCTTGCATAAAATTTCTTTTAGTACAAATATAAGCTAAAAACAAACTAAATGAAGACCTCCAAATATGTTTATAGCCATGCATATAAGAATTAACAATTTTATAAGTTAAAAAAGGCATGCATGTAAGGTATGAAAATACAAAACATAGTCACAATTTTAAGTATAAGAAAAAAAATTTAGATTTTAAGCTTAAAATAAGAATGTATTGAATTACAACCCTAAATTTTAAGCTTAATATAAGTCTTTTTTATGCTGAACTGTTACACTGTTAGTTTAATTTTTTGACCCTATAGATGAAAATATTTTCTCAAACTTTTTTTGCCAGACTTTGGGTTTTGGTAATTTTTGATATAATAGAATTTATGAAATTTTAATATTTAATAAATATTCTATCATTTAAAAGTTGAAATTCTGACTCAATCCCTAAAAAGCGCTAAAAAGTGGATTTTGTTTTTGAACTGGAAATTTGACTTTTTATTCTTCAGGAATTTGTATCTAGGATAATTTTTATTAAATTCAAATAGGGGGATAACCTTATTTACATATGAAAATCTAAAATAAAATCATTTTAAAATCATTTACTGAAATAATATCTTATATAAATAAGTTGTGTGTATCGCGTCTGTGTTGTGGATCTTTCCCGTATCGAGCGTATCGGGCCTATATTGGCTCAATACAGTGGAGTTTTTTTTTTTAGCGTACCAGTGTATCAGATAGCTCCAATGGGATACATATCGGCTCGTATCAGTCGATACGTATCGAAATTTTAAACCATGGCTAGAAGGGAGCCAAACTTTACAACCTAGGATGGAAGCTAGAGTCGGGGTGGAGCACTTCGCCAACCCCATAGAGTTCGCTTTTGGCGTAGTTGATTTTGAGGCCCAATACCACTTTGAAGCCTCTAAACAAGCATCTTAGATGGAGGATTTGGTTGCAGAAGGCATCACAAAGGATTAGAGTGTCATCCGCAAATTGCAAATGGGATACGAACGAGGGTGACTTCCCACCTAATGGAAAAGCCTAAGATTAACAAATTATGCCACTCTCGAAATCATTCGACTAAGGGCTTCCGTTACTATGATGAAGAGAAAGGGTGAAAATGGATCCCCTTGTCGCAATCCTCCAGAGCTTTGAAAGAATCCAGTAGGGGACCCGTTCACAAGAATCGAGAATGAGGCTAAAGCATAGCAAGCTTTCATCCATGTTCACCATTGGATCCCATATCTCATCATGTGCAGTAAGTAGTCTAAAAAATTCCCATATATTTATTATCTTAGATACTTTACATGCTAAAATTTTAAAAGATAATTAACTCAATAATTCTTAACATATTTAAATACATATAATAAGTACATAACTAAATATTTATACATGCTTGAGCTCCACTAGTTAACCAAACAAGCTCAAAGATCAAGCTCAAGCTCGGTTCGCTAATTAGATAAACAAGTCAAGCTCAAGCTATTTGTGAGTAGCTCGGTTCTATTACTAGTCCTAGTTAGGCACTCTTTGACACTAGCAAAAGGTGATTACTTACTCCCTAAACCCACCATAAACTAAATTGGAAACCAAGTTATAATTTCTAAATTAAATATATGATATTATTGAATCAAACTTAAGAATGAAAACATGTTAGACAAGGGATCAATTTAAATGAAAACATACTTTCAAATTAGAAACATGAAATTAGGCAATTTTCTAATCATCCATCAAGACAAATTAGAAACATGTAAAATAAGAGGCTTTCCAAATTCAAGCATAATGGCTAATCATTCAAAGGAAACTCACCAAAAACCAAGCAAGCTAAAAAGGAAAAAAAAATGTTTCCAATAAAAGGGGTCACACCCATGAGAATTGTATACATATCCTGTGTGATCGAAACCAGATCAACGTAGTTCAATATGCAAGCAAGCACATAAGCAAAGCTCAAATTTTTGTATTTTAGGGGAATTTAGTTTTTTGGTATTTCAGTATTTTTTATTTTTAGAAAAATAGCCCATAGCAAATTAGGCTCTTGCGGGTATTAATTAAATTACCATGCACTAAATAGGGACATGTGCAAGCAAGCATCTATCTGAAGGAGTAGGAGTTTGAGGTCGAGTCTATGCAAATCCTAAATAATAGCCTGCTACAGGTCTGAATCTTATAACAATCATAAATTGAGCGAGGTTTTTTTACTAGTACATCATCCTCTAAATTTTACTGAAAAATTCTCCTCTGAATTCAAGTATTTTTTTTTTTCAAGTATTCAAGTATTTTGAAGGAAGAAAAAAAACTCGCTCAATTTAGAGGAGGATATACTGGTAAAATTTCGGAACCAAACTCAACCTAGTATGCATGACTGTACCATTTTAAGTTTCAGTTTGTATTACAAGTCCCCGGTATTGATTCCAAACAAAAAATCGGAGCTCGTGTGAGTGTTTAGAATATATATATATATATATAGGATACTAATTTTCATGAGTTTTGCACAGGTTTAAAAAGGCACAATCATACACCATCAAAATTGGTCAAACCGGAAAGATTCAACGGTGGAGATTAATCTGATCTGAAATCAGCCCGATCCACTAAGTCTAGGGACCTAAATAATGTCTAGACTTAATGGATCAATGTCTATAACTGCTTATGTCTCCTGAATCCTGATTAACTTTTCAAAGTTAAAAAATCATCAACAAAGTCCAGTCTTTCCCAAAATTCTCAAATCTTCTTATACATTAATGATCATGCTTCCAAGTCCATGTACTAAACACAAATTTCAAATTCTTTCCCTCTCAAAAGTATATATAAAATTAAAGAAACAAAGGGGAGAAGAAGAAGAGGGTGATAATTCAATAATTCATGTACTTTCAACATCCAAAACAACTACCAACATCTAATTTTAAACATTCTATGATTCTAAACAAGCTTTTTATAGCAAACAATCACCTTGAATTGAATTATCAAACTTTCAACCCATTCAAGCAATTCAAGATCACAAAATAAAAAATTTTAAAAAAAAATGACAATTGCCCTACCTCGATAGGATTCTTTAAAATTAACTAACGATCATCTATTCGATTTGTGAGTGAAAGCTTTAAAAACTCCAGAAAACTTTCTTTTTCCTCCTTCAATACTTGAACGCTTGGGAAGGTATGAGAGCTTAGAGAAAGAAGAATAAAACCACCAATAGAGAGAGCTTTCCCAAAGATTGAGAGCTTGTCCATCCTTTTCCAAACCCCTAGATGAAGCCAAAACCCCTCATGGAATTAACAAGTGATTTCGAGGAAAGTTAATAGGTTTTTGGTAAGTTAGATAAAGATAGGAAAATAGGTAGTAGGTGTTTAAAAATATTTAGGGTTGTTTTAATAAAAAACAAAAAAAGAAGTATATTTATAAATAAATGAAAACTAGTAGTGGTTAGAATTAAAAAGAAACAAGAACTTTCTAATATGGGTCGAAGCAAGCATCAGTCTCTGGCTATCCCAGATTAGATGGATTGTGGGTCATGACTCGTGAGTTGTTAGTAGGCGGGCCATGGGTAATGGTTTTTGGGTTAGCGTGTTTTTGGGTGTAGGGTGTGTTTAGATGTAGGAAAAAGAAAGATGTTCCGATTATTTTGGAAAATTATGGTTTATTTTGAATAATTTGAAAATGGCATTTTGGTAAGAAAAATTAGGGGTATTTTGATCTTACTTTTTTTATTAATATATTTTGGCAATTTTTTGAAAATATGGGTATTGTGGAGCATCTCTCTCAAGCAGAAGGAATCTTGTGGGCCACATGGGGTACAAAATTGAGTCCTTACAAGTAGGTTTGTCAATGGGCCGGGCCATGTGCTGTCCAATGTCCAGGCCCAACCCAATCAAGGAAATGATGAGGCCAAGCCTGACCGGCGACCAGGCCTAGGCAAGTCAAGCCCAAGCCCTACCCTAACACGGGCTGGGGTGAGCTAGGGCCAAATTCTGACCTTATAATCTCTACCCTAAAAGTCTCTATTTGTTCGCTTGTTATAGATCATATAACTAATTGATTGTGCTGCAGTTGAGCTCACTGATATTTGAAGTTCTAGTGGTCATCAGTGGGCATCCATTCATCCTTAAAACCTGAAAACCTTTCGCAAGATCCTCCTCGTACTGGGTTTCTGTCGTTGTTATTGCGGATTTATTAACATTGGTACTAATAGCAAAGGCATCACGCTCTTCTTCCAAATCGCTCTTGAAATCCAAGTTTTCTTCTTCTTCATCATCATCATCCTATTTGCTGCAGTTGCCATCGTCAGGATCTTCCCAAATGCCCTGGTGGGTTTGCAGAGAAGAAACCCGTCTCAAGTCAACCTTTCCTATTCGAGCAATTCTTCTTTCTCCTCTTGGATTACTGTATGCTTTGACGAGATTAGTGTACAGCTAGGAGTAGCAGCAGATAATGGAAGAAATGGAGTTGAAGGAAACCGCATGTGCCGACTTGGCTTAGAATGCTACCAATGTAAGGCATGTAAAAAACTGAAATTCAGCCTCCACTAAAGTCACAATATTAAAAAACAGAAATTCAGCCTCCACTTAAGTCACAATATTACACCAATCTGCAATAAATAAAATGTTTTGGGGAGAAACTCCAAACACTTTCATCTGATGGGAAAAAAAAAATGGTATATCTGAATGTCACTGTATCCAGCATGTGCAACTTTTTCAGACATAACCAATCAAACATGAAAGCCACCATGATGATTCATATCAGAGAAAAGGTAATGCCAAATCTAAACTTTCCACACAGAACACCTCCAGTGTGGAAATTATCAAACTCTGTTAAATGCTCCTGATTTGATTAAACTGTTGCATTACAATTTCGCACAGACTGAACATGGCTCAACTTTCTACTTGGCACATGGATAAAATTTCATCTTTTTCATAAGCTACCAAATAATGTCTTCATAATTATTTCGCATGAACAAAGTAAACCCAGCATATTGCCATAATCTAGAAGTTTTAAGCCTAAAGCAGGCCAGGAAAATGCTGAAATGATAATGTTCATGCCTACAAAAAGTTCCTAACTTCCTAAACAATTCCGCCAAAAATACAGATGAAAATATATATATATATATATATATATATAATCAATGTATTATAACTTCAGGTTGAGGCCGGGCTTCAGGAAGCCAAGCCCTAGCCTGGCCCAGATAAATATGGGCCTATGTTTTTTAGCCCGGCCCATTGACACCCTAATTATAGGTCCTATGGGATTTAAGTTGGATATGGCTCAGCCTTACCTAGATATGAAATATTGGAAAACGTTTTATAGATATAAGAAAAAAAAATAAGTTAAACAACTAATAAGATAAACAGTTATATCTTAACAAAGTGCAGTTGTGTCCGTGTACCTCGAAACTTGGGGACTTAGTAAGTCATTGTCTAAAGCCAATCCTATACCAAGGTAACATATGAATAGTGAAGCCCATCGAGAGATGAACCCATCAAAATGGTGCTATATCTCCAAATATACGTATGTGTCTGTGCACGCACAAAAGCGAGCATGCACAATGACACATAAATTAAGATTTCAGAGATAAAATTGGATAGCTAGTTGATGAATAAACTATAACCAAATCATAAAAAGAGAATGAATCCTATCAAAGAGATACAAAAGCATACAAATAATCAAGCTACTCCAATACCACTGACAAGATACTGAAGCCCTTCCAAGATCTAAAACATGAAAAAATAATATAGTACGGCATTCCCTGTAATAAAATAATTTTCTAAGGTAAATATATTATTGTATGTCATTCCCTGTAATAAAGTTACTAAACTATGAAATATAATGGTTTATGACCAAAGAGGCAAAGCACACAAACAATCTAGCCACTCCAATACCACTGAAAGATAATGAACACTTCCAATATCTTTTTTTCAAGGTGCGACATTACCGCGATATCGAACATTCATAACTAGAAGCATCTTGCAAGCTGATCAATCGCGAAACTCGAAATGAACACAAAGCCCAAAAGAAGGAAAAAAGCTACATCAACAACACTCAAAAAAAGAACAATAAACACGCTCCGAACCTCATCTTATTCTACATCAAAGACTCTTACTGTTAACCAGAAAAGTTATACAAGAATTGTACCATTTTCATTATATCATAAATTGTAATTTGATCCAACACTTTTCGTGATCATATACGTATATATACAATATATATAGGGGCAGAACCAAAGGCAAGAGGGAGTGGGGGACAGCTGCCCCCCTAAACTTTTAAAAACAAATCCCTTTGCAATTGTAGGGGTAACGGGTAAGACCATGAGAGCGGGTGCAAAGCCAAACGGGGAAGCTGCCCCCAAAACTTTTGAAAAAAATGTATCATCTACAAATAGGGATGGAGCATATTATTTAATTATTTAAGAGGGCATAGCAATGTGGCAAGGGGGCAGTTGGCTCTTAACTTTTAAGAAAAATATTTTACAATATATATTTTTTAAAAATAAAACATTTTATGTCATATATTATTTTATATTTATTATAAGAACTTTAAGCAACCCTTCTTTCATCTTTTCGAACGTTCTATTCTCTATTGGGTCCTCCTTACTGTTACAAATCACTCAATGTGGACTAAGCCCACAAAGATTCACTATTGCTCCATCCAATAGAATAAACTTTGAAAACAAGAGGAACAAACCTCCTCATTTCTCCCTACTCACTCACTGCAATTTTATATTAACCCCAATACAAGTCATAACAAGACTATAAATATAAGTTCAATGTAAGGATGGTACGACCCACAGACTTGGTACTAAAACAATTTGGAACCCATCCCCAACTCCCGGACCCAAAATATTTCATATCGGCCTAATCATTCTCCACAACCCCGTCAGCAGTTAGTGACATTATCCATCAGCAGTGTGTGTATATAACTATATATAAAAGAAAGAAAAAAACTTACATAGCGGTTGAACATCTCCACGGCCTTCTCAGATTCTTCAACAGTACTCATTGTCACAAATCCGAAACCGCGACTCTGATCAGTTTGCCTATTGTAAATTACCTAGATAGAAGGAAAAAAACCCACATAAACTTACATCTTAAAAACTACACATCTTTCCATAATCACAACAAAGAGAACAGAGACAATAAGCATTAAAACTAGGGAACTATACCTCAGCAACCTCCACAACTCCAGCCTGGTCGAAGAGCTGAGCCAACTTCTCACTATCCATATCAAAAGGCAAATTCCCCACGAAAATCTTTGCCTCTTCAGGTGGCTCCCGATAAGAGTCTTCGCTTTCCTCCCCACCACTCTCTTCTCCTTCCTCAGCACTGCTCCCTTCTTCTCCTTCACCCTCCAAATCAGAGACACTAGCTACTGTATCTTCCTCTTGCTGAGCCCAATCGGAGGTCTGCGCAACAAGAGCGACAAAATTCGAAGAAGAAATCTTGTTTTTGAGAGAACCCCATGGTGGAAATGAAGAAGAATAAGAAGAAGAGAAGTGAATAGGTTTGATGGGTTTTGAAGGGAGAGGAAGAAATGTGGATGGGGTTTTGGTGGCGAAGAGGGTTGAGAGAGAAGTTATGCAGCCGTCCGCCATTGATAGAGGCTTGAAGAGATGTGTAGTTGCAGAAGCCATGGCGGTTGAAACTTGAGAGAGGAGAAGAGAGGGTTTCGAGAAGGGAGAGGATAAGGGAGAGAGGTTTATACAGAGCAAGTGTTCTTTGGCTACAAAAAGAGCCACGGGATATTATTGGTATTTAAAAGTTTCTGATTATATATATTCGTTGAGCAAATATGTAGTGTTTACGGACCATCATACGTTGAATACAGCTTATCATTCAAGTACCTATAGTGGCCCATACAATGATCTTGACCGTTAATTTAGTTGGCTACCCATTTGATCATAATCGTACCTCTTTGTAGTGATGTTAGATTGGTTTTGATCCTTTGATTTGTTATCTAAATATAACATGCCAATCCAGTCAAAATTACGTCTATAGGGCTTGGGCCTCGGATGAGTTTTAGGGGGGCTGAGCCAGTTACTGCTGGCGTGCCTTGCCGGGTTTGGGCTTAGGTCGAGGATGAGCTCGGCTGACCCTGTTTCAGCCCATTCAAACCCGCAAACTACGATTGGTTTTTTTTCCCCTAATTGATTTGTGCGGTTTGGGCAGCCCCAAGCCCCGAGTTGTGGATGGGTTAAGATCAACGTCGATGGAGCGGCCCTTAGCTCTGGGACAGTATCCGGAGTAGGAGTGGTGGCCCGAAATTCTTTGGGGGAACTCTTGTTGAGAAGATGTAAACCTTTAAAGGGGGGCAGTAGTCGAATGGCTGAAGTGGAAGCTATCAGGGTGGGGTCAACTCTGACCTTAACTCGAGGGTGGCCTCAAGTGATCATTGAATTGGATTTTAAGGAATCCATCGAGTTTTTTAAGGGTATGCAATCTTTACCTCATTGGGAGGTTGGTGTCTTAATGGAGGATATTAATCGTATGTGTGATCTGGGGAGCGAGGTGGTTTTTGAATACATTCCTCGGCTTGCAAACTCCGAAGCCCATGATGCAGCTCAGGAAGCTTTACACATGAGCATTTCCTCTCTGGTTCCATCTTTAGGTTCTTAAAAGTGGTAGTTCCACGGCATAGGGTTTCTTGGAGTGATCAATTTGTAACTAGAGATTTACCTCAATGAATATATATTACAACCTTTTCAATCAAAAAAAAAAGATAAACATAAGGATATATTAATCAAAATAGAGCTACAAAAGAACATAAAACAGAATAAATAAAAGAGTTTACAATAGCGTAAACTCGAGACAAAAGGTAGATAAAAATATGAAAATATCCCCTGTACTAAAAGGGTCAAAATCCCAAGTTGTGCTAGAAACTCAACCCAACACATCTTTCAGATCCACCCCATCACTCTGAATGGAGACTTACTGTAAGACCAATAAACAGATTTGTGATCGAATGCGAAAAAAGAGAAGATGGAGAGTTCTCAAAAACTCTCCTAAGATTGACATTTAAGCTGGTTAACCATGGCTTAGAGTTTTTACTCGAATTAACTTCAAAATTACAACCTTGCATAGGGTTGTCAAATAATCACATCAGTTTTTTAATCAAATATGAATAAAAGTGGGATCAGACTCAAAATTACAACCTTGTATAGGGTTGTCAAAGAATCCAATCGATATTTGAATCAAATATGAATAAAAGTGGGATTAGACTGTAAAGTTGCTATTTACCATGACTCCAAATATAATTTTGCAGGTTTAAAGCTACTTTGAGCAATTTTAAAATTTTTAGTCAAACAACATTGAAAGCTTCATGAATATACATGCATGCAATCCAAAAAGAAGTGTTGTAAACTTCTTGATACAAATAAATAAAAGAAAATAAATATTTATCATTAGGAGGGGGTTTTAGGTTCAATCATGGTTACAAAATCCCAAAAGTATTGGAAACTTTGGTCCCTCAACCAAAACCATTTGAAAATTTTGACTCCGAAATTTTAGAATTTCGACTTAAGTAAAGAAATATTTTCAACTAATATACACATCTATACTAATATTAATTGTCAGTTGATGTCATCTATATACTAATACTATATGTCAGTTGATGCCACGTGGCATATCCCTAATCTCTTTATTCTTGCTTCAGGTTAATGACACGTGTCTGCTCACGTGGCGGTGGCATACTACCCCTTAGTCGAACCAATGAGTTGGCACCACATCATCACTAACTAAGCCAAGTATTGGGTCCCTTTAATAAATCTCCAAATGTAATTACATTAAATTATATTTATTTTGACTTAAGCAAATCAAGAGCCTCATACACTCTCTTTTTACATTAATTTTTAGTTGAAAGCAATTCAAAAGAATCTTACCTCCCTCTTTCCAATTAATTATTTTCCTTTAATCTATACTACTACTTTGCCATGTGTCCCTATTTCTCATTTTAATTGGTCACCTCAATCACACTAATTACCCCACCCTTCCCACTACCTTAATCCCCCCAACACATTAATTACACCCCAATTAAACCATCTTCCTCTTCTCTCTCTCTCTCTCCACCCCCATTCACCTCCCCCAACCTAAACGTTCTTTCCCCATTAAAATTTACAATAGCTTAATATCCTGGGGAGTAAAAGCTAATATTTTGACCCTTAGATGACCTGCCATTCAACACTAACCCAAGAATCTTTTTATAAATAGCGATAGGTCTCCCTTTGAATTCGGTAAGAATAAGTTTTTTCTTCATCCGTTGTTATGTTATTTTGAGAGTGTCTCTTTTTTTTTTGTTTATTCATCCAGCATGTCAACGACGGGTGAAGGTGAAGGCGAAGGTGATGGTGCCATCATGGCAGCCGATGAAGGGAGTTGCTACTGCAAAGCAGCCACAGTAGTAGGCTGAAAATCCTGTGAAGGAGAAGAAGTCGATGGCTCCAAAGGAGAATGTACCCAAATCGGCCAAGGCTTCTCACCCCTCTCATCCTCCTTACTTTCAGTTAGCATTGAATCCTTTGATTTTTCTTTTTCCTTTACGTGTTTTTAGTTTGGTTTTGAAAGGTCATTATTGGGTTTTTGTATATTTTTTGTGGGTATTTTGATCCAGGTTTCTTAGTAATCTTGTGGATTTTTTAATTTTATTTTTATGGGATATTGCCACTTCTTTTGGAATTGAATATCTAATAGTGGGGTACCCAGATGATCAAAGAAGCTCAGTTGGCCCTGTATGAAAAAAGCGATTCCAGCCCTTATGCAATTGTCAAGTACATGAAAGAGAAGCACAAGGCAGTTTCCCCTACAAATTTCAAGAGAATGTGATAATAACCCTTCTCTTTTGTCTATTTTCTTTGTTAGAATCGCAGCATTTTGGACAAAGCTTTTATTGTCAGCAAATATAATGATGAAATTGTAGTTTGGCCAACCTGAAGTAAATTTCAATTATAGAATTCCAGCACTGGCATTCCACTCTAGGTGGAAGTAAATCATCTATGTTCTTCCCTGAGTTCTTCCTATATGAATAGTCATTGCCCAACACATTAACAAGTGTTCTTTGTGTACTGCTTATTCAGATAGGGAAATATGAATTCTTGGGGTTCGGGCTAGATTTGATTAGTCACAATTTATAAATTGACATGGACAACTTAATTAGTAATTAAGTGATTATGCTTGGTATGACTAATTTAGCCTAAAATATATGAGAAGAGAGGGGCCTGCCGGGCAAACTCGGTCAAAAGTAGTCTAACTGTGTGATGTGTCAAAGCCCAATCCTGTTTAACTATCTAATTGGGCTGGGATTTTTTGTTTTGGCCCATTGATTTACTTAAACATTTAACATTTCTAAGTCATCATGGGAATCATCAATATTTCCTTAACCTAATTTCACAATTTTCAAAACACCATTTTAGCATTTT
This sequence comes from Tetracentron sinense, assembly GCA_015143295.1. NCBI lineage: Eukaryota > Viridiplantae > Streptophyta > Magnoliopsida > Trochodendrales > Trochodendraceae > Tetracentron > Tetracentron sinense. The sequence continues at coordinate 4,090,449 of CM026573.1, forward strand.
GCATTTCTAAGCATTTAAATTAACACATTTAATTCATTATTTATTTGCAAATTGTCCTTCCTCCATTTTTCACACACTATCATCCCATCTCATCTATCCATAAACCATAATTATGTCATCAAATTCATCCACCATCATTTCCATTTACCAATTAACATAAAAAAATATTAAACATTAAGTTACAACATCAATTTCCTTTATCATGTTTAGCAAAAACTCTTAAACATATGCAATAGTTTATTTCAAGTTCAAGTATAGAGATCTACTCATATTTATGTTAAACATTCAATAATCTTGCTTCAATAGTATTAAATCATGCAATAGAACATAATATAGTTAGGTTAGAAGAGATATCAATCATTCATACCCATTAAAACTTTTAGCACATGCAAAACCCCCATTTCATGAGCAAAATCCTTCATTCATGCTTACTACCTAATAATCTTTGCATAATCATGTAATACACTTGACAATCCATAAACATTCTTATTTAAACATGTAAAACATCTTAAGAGGGTTAGATTAGAAAAGATATCGACCTTAGGGATTGTTTACTTCTATCCAAATCGCTAGAGAATGTTCCTCGAGGCTTCGGGGATGCTCTCCAAGCCAAGCTTTTTTCTTCTCTAAACAAGATTCCCGTACCTCAAGCAAAACCCTTCTTGAAACCCTAGGTTTCCCCAATTTTTCCTCCCAAATTAGGTTTAAAAACTCTAAGACCTCAAAACCCTCGAATTAGAATGGATATTTATACTCTAGGGGTTCAAAACCTTGATTTTCGTAACTTATAAAAATTTCTAAGCGCGACTACGATCGATCACACCTACATTGCGATCGATCGCAACTCTAATGCGATCTATTGCACCTGATGGTAATCTGTTGCATAACATATAGAGAGTTTCTGTAAATTTTTGACTGAGTGCAATCGATCACAGTTTACCTGCGATCAATTACAGATAGCGCAGTTCCTGATTTCTCGACATTATCAGTACCCTTTCCTCTTCAGCATCAGCCCATCAGCATACTTATTTTCCTTTAAAACATTTAAATAAATGTTTTTAAATTTTCATTTCATTTACTTTAAGTTTTAAATTAAAATAAGAAAGTATCCTCTACTTGGATTCAATAAAAAATACTAGAAATCTAATTCCTTATAAATCAAAATCTCATTTTCCAGTTTTAGGTTAAAAATTGAAAATCTCGTTCATCGTAAGATTTTTGATAGTTGAGTTAACCACTCTATGCTTAATAATAAAATCGAATATCCTTATTTGATCTATAAACATCAATTTCTGGGAAAAATCATCTTAAAATTCAACAATTTATGTTTTTGCTAAAATCACACTCCTTCTAGAATTTCCGACATTCTTACACTTAGTCATTTAAAATTTTTTTTTTTAAAAGATTATTAAGGAATAAGGCATCACATATATTAAAATGCATCTTTGACCATTTAAACCCTTATTAATCGTATTGATGACAATAAAGAAAATTTGGGTCTCAACATTAATTTTTTTTTAACAAAATAAAAGAAGAGAAAATGAATAAAATAACATTAAATATATGATATGTTTTTTTTGCGAGGATTACAATAATTATTTTCATACATTTGTTTTACAAAAAATTCTCTATTTAATATAAAATTGTAGATTCTTCTATTGAAACTTAATAGCTATATAATCCCTACCACAACAATTACCCAAATTTACAGAAAAGAGAAGGCAGGGTGTGTGCTTGACATTTTCCTTTGGATTAGATCAAAAAAGAAAAAGAAAAAAAATTGTCAAATTAATAGAAGTCAGGTCGATAATGGCTTTTGAAGAGGATAATGTTAGTCAATTCCTGGTTGATAATGGATTTCACAAAAAGTACTAAACAATTTGCAATATGAAAAATTCAAAATTATTATATATCAAGACAATAAAATTAATTCTAATTTGCAAGACCCAAACCTTCGGTGATAAGAAGAAGAGAGGAGCCTGTTTTGCTCTGGGCCCCGGGAATGTAAAAGGGAGATAAGAAAATTAGGTGTGGTGGAATCCGACCTTTGCATTGCATAATACTCAATCTTATAGACTTCTTTAGAGGTAGAAAAATTGTTTGAAACAATTATCATATTTTCCACAATTTCTTCGCATATATTAGAAAATTAATCATAACTAAGAATCACATTTACATCTCTAGGTAGTCACACGGTTTTGTTTCTAATGGAGAGTATATTAACTCTTCAACATTTGGAGAGAGATGCAGAGCATATTAATTAAGGAGATTATAACGATTTTAATTAAATGAGCAACATGTCATTTTCTTATTGGATTAACCAAAGAAAATTTGCCACATCGACAAACACTTGGTGTCAACCTAAATAGAGAACGGAGAGATTTGAGATATGCCGTGTGACACCAACCAACATATAGTATTAGTAACGATTTTAATTAAATGAGCGACGTGTCATTTTCTTATTGGATTAACCAAATAAAATCTGTCACATTGATAGACACTTGACGTCAACATAAAGAGAGAATGGAGAGATTTGAGATATGTCAAGTGGCACCAACCAGCAAATATATATATGTGTGCATATATATATATAACTACATTATTCGTAATAATTTCTTATACTATTAACTTTTATTAATAAATTAACTATTTCTCTTTATAATTTCCTTAGTCGGTTTATTATCACCCGTGCATCGCACGGGGTATTTGCTAGTATATATGTATGTTACGTGCTAGTCACTTATCTAATTAGAAAATTACTTAGGTAGGTTAATATGTTAGTATTTTAAATAGGTTAGTTGAAGTGTATAAGGGTCCTAATATTTAGGTTTCTTACTTTAGATAGGTTAGTATAATGTTTAAGAGTTCTAATATTTAAGTTTTTTTATTTAAATAAGTTATTAGAAGTGTTTAAGAGTCCTCATATTTAAGTTTGTTAGCTTAAATAAGTTAGTAGAAGTGGTTAAAGGTCATTAAGTATCCTATCTTATTATGTGTATTATTATAATAATGGATTGATATCTAATTAAATTTATAATTTTGACACAAAATAACATTATTTTAATTTTTTAAATAAAATTTGTATATTTCATAAATTTTCAATATCAGTGAAATAATTTTAAAAAATATGCAACCAAAATAATGCAACCCGGGATAAAAATCCATTTCGGTTTTTTTTTTTTTGGGGGGGGGAGGATCAAGACTGATATTTTGCGAAATTTCGTGAGATAGAAACGAAATTTTAAACCTTGGGTTCAAATCCAATTACCTAAGATTGAAATATTTCATTGGTTGATAAAAGTTTCTATTACGTTATGTGACAAAGGACTAACTCACCGCAACTAACACCAACAACTAAGTATAAACAAATATTACACTTAATAGTAACCCACTGGAAAAAAAAAAAAAAACTATTTATTGTTACCGGGCCTTCTCATTAGGTTGGTGACCAAGCCACGAGGAAGAAGTATGACTTCAAATTTAAGAGATGAAAAATTCTCAATGAAGTAGTACTCCAGTGATAGAGAGCACTTGTACTAAACAAAGTTGCATCAAAAGCGTTATTATGAGAAAATAAAATTCAGGACCAAGTTTGTGGGCTATCTCACGGTACATTTTGTTTATATTCCGTGGGTATTATTTTCTTAATTTATCTATGGCTCATATTTATTGTCTCATTATGACGTGTATTAAGGTTAACATAAAATTTCAATGAGAAGTGAAAATAATGAAGATTGTTCCTCTCATTTGTAAGGGTTATTCTCTTATTTGGGTTTATATTATAAAATATTTTTTTCTAATAGTAAGGGGCAATTGCCTCATGTCCTATGACTATGCCCTTTAAATAATTATATAATTTTATTCCAAAAGTTCAAGGGAACAATTGCCCCTAGCTCCGCCCCTCGGCAGCTACCCCCTTACATCATGGCTATGCCCTTTAAATAATTATAAAATATTTTTTTCTAATAGTAAGGGGCAGTTGCCTCATGTCCTATGGCTATGCCCTTTAAATAATTATATAATTTTATTCCAAAAGTTCAAGGGGACAATTGCCCCTATCTCTGCCCTTCGGCAGCTACCCCCTTACCTCATGGCTATGCCCTTTAAATAATCATATATATACATATATATATATATATATATATTGTAACGACCCCAAGATCCTATAAGGCTAAAATAGGACTTTGGAATCGCCACATTACTTAATCTTGCTTAAAAAAAACATGCATACAAGGCATACTACACAAGTCTTCCAAAAGTGAGGATAATAAAATTCCAATCATAAAAAGTCAAACCATCCTGTACAATGATAGTCCACATAATATGGCTCCTCATGAACGAAATAGTCTAAAACATCCACAAGGTAAATAACTAAGGCAACATCAACTAGAAGTCAAAAGTCTGATACAAACATCTCTTCCAAAAGAAGTGCTAAAACTACTCAATAGGGATAACTGTCAAAATCCCTAGCCTCTTCCTCAGGAAGCTCACCTTCCTCCCCCTCTTAAACGTAAACCTCCTCGGTCCACGGTTCTCCTCCTAAACCTGAAGACAATAACACGTCGACTGAGCATAGAATACTTAGTGGATAAACAAACCAACAACAACATAAGATAGCATGAGCAATAACAATATTACAACTCAGTTTATCTAAGCTTAATCATAATACTTTCACGTAAAATAGACATAATCAGAGTGCGAAGCATATAACATATCATAACATCATCTTTACTCATGTACTTATGCAATTCTTATCCATGAACTTGCCTTAACATATGCATAGACTCATACATGCATGATTCATAGTGTGTTTGTCCCGTCAATACATAATTCATAGTGTTTTGTCTCGACAACGCATAATTCATAGTGTTCGACAACGCGTAGAGTGGATGTTCGTAATGGGGGATCATTCTTTCATAGCATAACATGAGTGCGACAACGCGTAGAGTGGATGTTCGTAGTGGGGGATCATTCTTTCATGGCATAATTCGTGACATATTCGTATCCAATGCATACATGCTTGTGAGACAAGTGGACTTATGAGACTTGAATACTTACCATGCAAGTGCACGTGTGCTTGAGTGTCGTGATTAGAATTCAAATGAGTCATCCCTTAGATTTCAATCTTCCGTTAGGAAACTCCGCTAGGTTACATCTCCCTAGTTAGAGAATTCCCAACGTGGAGGATTTTCCTCTAAGGTTTGGCCTACCCAAATACCGATCACCATACAAATAAATAGAGCATAATTTACCATAACAACACAATATTCATTTAACTTAATTTCTTGATAATCAAAGCACCATACTAATATTTATTATTCTTAGACATTTCAACAAACATCTAGAGTGCGTTAATTATGGATACTTTGCCCTTTCTCATTCTTAACATTCCATCACATCAATATCCATCCACACAACCCAAACATACTCCATATCCATACATTCATCCCAATCCTCCATAATATTTCCCTTCCTCCGTTCAATCCATCCATAGTATAAATCCACTTACATCTCTAGTAAGCTTAATCCATACATAATTAGGGAAAACAAATCAAATTATCATTTCTATCATTCATATTAAACTAATATTCATCAAACTTTATTAATAGAGTTGAGTTAGGGAGTTTATCGACCTTAGGAATCCTTCCCTTGGATTCAAAATGCTTCCGAGGTGATTTGAGGAAGCTTTGAGGACGATCTCCAAGCTTTCCTCGCAATCTTCTAGCAATCTCCTTCTTCTCCAAGTAACCCTTCTCCCAAAACCCTAGGTTTTCTCCCCCTTTTTGTCAAATTAGGTTAGAAATAAGTAGAGTATTTTAATATCTCGAGTAGGGCCCCCTATTTATAGCCCCAAGGGTTGGGAACAAAAAGACCTAAAAGTCCTTACTATAATTCTGTCAAAAACACGAAAGACCGATTGATCGGTGGCTATGACCGAGTGATCGGTCGCCTACTGATCGATTAGTGTTTATGACCGTGCGATCGGTCAAAAACACACTTTCTGAAAAATTTCCCCATACAAAATTTTGGACCAGTCGATAGCTACTGATTAATCGGTTTTGGACCGATCGATCGCTACTTTTGACCGAGCGATCGGTGTTCTGCAGATTTTTTTGACCTACTCTATTATTTTGGCCATAACTTTTGACTCGTTCGTCGGATTTCGACGATTCAACTTGTGTTGGATTCGTCTTTCGAAAATGAACATTTCTGGCAATTTCTAAATTCCCCATTAGTTATGGACCAAAAACTCCCAAAAGTTGACTGATCTGAAATTTCATCAGACAAAACCTTGGAAAACCCATTTTTGACTTAGCTTGGATTAAAAATAAGGAAAAACATTAAACATGAACCTCGAAGAGGGTTCCAATACCTTTATAATGGTTCAAGAATCACTCAATTCCAATAAACGGTGCTAAAACTAGAGCTTCCTAAAGTTTAGAGTGTGATATGACATTCCTGAACTAGAAGTTTGATTAAACCTTAATCACACTTCACCCATTAGATATACAATACAATAAACATTAAAACATCACAAGGACTATAATACCTCTAATGCAATGCAATAAAAACATGAAAAAAAGATTCGAGTCTCTACATATATATATATATGTATATATTAAGTTGAGGGAAAAGCAGCCCCCCTACCCACAAATGGATGGTCTTTATTAAATTATACAGTGACAAACCACCCAAAAAGCGTATTTTCATTCTCATGTCTTTTTTATAAATAAAATGTAAAAGAGTGTTAAGCATTCATAGACTCAACTTCAATCGAAAATGGTCAAATCATGTTTGATAAATTTTAAGATAAGAGCTTATTGACTTATTTTATTTAATTAATATATTATTTTGTATTAGACCATTTGATAACATTTTCGGGATCTCTAAATATTTTAACAATAAGTGGTATGTGTGTTTTCCTTCTATTTGACTGTAGCTTTGCCTTGTGGTATTGTTACCTTAGACCAAAATAAGCAACTTAAAATATGTTTTTCTAAAAAGTACTTAAATGTGAAAATGTCTACCCGTAATAGACATATAGACAAGTAGACCAAAAATTTAGAGATTCCAAACGTGGTCTTATTCATTTTATGCAGGACAATATTCCACCGTTTAAGTTCATTCTAGGACGATTACATCCTTATAGAAAAAAGACAAATGCCAACATTGCCCTTAAATTCTTAAAACCCTCACTGATCACTTTCTTCCTCTCTTCCATTGTTCTTTCGTATGCATGTGAAACTCTCTTTTCCCTTTTTCTCTCTTTTGTGCAACTGCATCAAGGTTTTTTTTCTCCTCCATTATTCTCTCCAACATGTGGGTGAGTTAGTTTCGAAAGAGAAAAACTTATGTTCTTGTGTTGCGATTTTCTTCAAGTCATATTCTTTCTTTTTATTTGATTATCAACAACAAACAACATGATTTAATCCACATATCTCACCAACAAAATATATAAAAATCGGTTTGTTTGCTCGTCTTTGTTTGAAGGGAACTTTAAGGGTTTTAAGAGATTTTGTAGGCAATTTCTAGGTTTCATCATGGGTTCCTAACTAACCCATGAAGAATTGTAGAAATGATGATCTGCGGCAGAGGAATTGAGAAACTGAGATGGATTCGTGAGGATATGATGATCTCTCTTGATGTCTTTCTTTTTCTATTGAGATTTATGAGTAGGAATGAAGCGAATTGACTAGAAATACCAACGTGTTGGGCACATATGCTCGTGTTGAGAAGCAAGGTGGGGAAAAGAATACAGATCATTGAGCTTTTTTTTTTTCCTTTTTCTTTTTCAAGATCATCAAAGGATCGACTTGTTCACACTTGCCCATTGGTACCAATGGCAATGTGTATCTCCGCTTGGGTGGTTTGAGATGGATTCTCACGAGTTGGTGAGTTGGTGTAGTTGTTGAAATGTCCACCACTTGGGTGGTTTTGAGATGTGATCTCACAATGATCAATTTTATGATGGTTCAAATTGAACACTAATGGGGCTTCTATAGGTAATCTAGGGTTAAGTAGCTATGGTAATATTACCAGCAATTACCATGGGATATTTTATGGTACATTTTGAAATCATCAAAAGATTAATTTGTTCACACTTGCCCATTGGTACCAATGGCAATGTATATCTCCGTTTGGGTGGTTTGAGATGGATTCTCACGAGTTGGTGAGTTGGTGTAGTTGTTGAAATGTCCACCACTTGGGTGGTTTGAGATGTGATCTCACAATGAGCAATCTTATGATGGTTCAAACTGAACACTCATGGTGTAACGCCCCAAAATCCCCCTTAGGAGTTATGAGGTGTTAACAACGTAACTTATACTTGAAACCATCTTGCAAGGTGAATACAAGGCATGAAAAATAGTGAACCTAAAAATTTCTTATAACATCAACTGTATTCCAAGTAAGAAGTCAACTAAACTGAAATATAACATTTTGTATTTACATATATGATAACTCGGGTTACCTAACCCAAGTTTGACAAAAACCCTAACATGAGATCCCCAAAATATATGTCACTCTTTCTCTAAAACCTCAACCATAATGCCACATGTCGAGGCCTCTATCATTTGCATGCTGATCCCCAGTAAGCTCCTGCTAAACCCTTGGTTCTGTAGCACGATCGTCCCACCTGGAACCTACCGAAATAATAGTTCGGCTGAGCATTGAATACTCATCGTATGCATACTACTAACTAACCATGTTACAATAATTAATATGCCTTATAGGATACAGTTCATCAAAATATATACATGATCAGAGTGCGGAAGTTAAAACAAGATAACATTTGCATAATCTTAAAATCATACTTTAATTCATACATTGAGTTCATGCTTTGCCAATATGTGTTTCATATATCTTATGAGTTCCTTATGCTCTTATGAAGTTCTTATCCTATGAGATCATTCCTTTCGCTTATCTTGTACTTGCTTTGAGACAGATGCTAGTACCTGTACCTGGTCATAGTATACTAGCATCCTCTCTTGCTTTCTTGTTAACTTGCTTGTGAATTTCTTGTGAATTTGCTTTCATGGAAATAGATGATAATGTCCGTACCTGGTCATAGTACACTAAACATCCTTTCATACTTATATTGGAAATAGATACTAGTGCTCGTACCTGGTCATAGTACACTAGGATCCTTTCATATTCGTCATTTTACTTGGAGACAGATAATAGTACCCATACCTGGTCATAGTAAACTAGTATCCTCTCTTATTCTTGGAAATAGATGTTAATGCCCGTACCTAATCATAGTACATTAACACTCTTTCATGCTTTTCACTTTTACTTGGAGGCAAATGCTAGTACCCGTACCTGGTCATAGTATACCAACATCCTCTCATACTTACTTGGGAACAAATGTTTTGTGCCCGTACTTGGTCATAGTACACAAAACATCCTTCCATATTCTTGTTCTTGTCTCGTGGAATTACTCGTCTTGCTTGTCATGTTTACTTGTGAGCCAGATATGACATATCCTCGGATATGCCCTATCCTTGACCGACCCAAAGTTCGACTTTATCATTAGCGTCATAATCACTTGTTTTGTTCTTGGTTACTTTTCATATATATACATACTGTAACTTCAGTTCATGCGTGCGTGAGTGCTTGTGTATAGCAATTGGTAGCATTGTGGTGACATGAAGCTAAAACATCACATAACATTTAAACATTTAGATGAACATGTGAGACTTGAAAAAAAATATATAGAGAAATTTTATCGAGGTATTAGATTAGGAAAAACTCCTTGATTCATGTTTGTAAAATCTTAGTTGTAGGTCTCATACAAGCATTTCATCAAACATGTGATATTCAACATTTCATTTTCTTATAATACTTAAAATTATATTCTTGTTTTGTTCTTGTTTCGTGGAAATCATTCTTGTTTTGTCTTGTTCGTATTTATAGTCGCATTTCTCTTGTTCTTGTTCGTGTTTCATCGTCACACTTGTCTTGTTCTTGATCGTGTTTCATATGATTGTACTTAGAAAGCTAGGTTCGTGCATTCATACATGCTTGTGCATAGTGCTTGTGAGCATCATGGAGTAATTGAGAACATCATGATTTTCATGTAAGGCATTTAAAAACATTGAATACAAGCATAGCATATTGGTGAGCATCATAAAGTTACGAACACTTAGGAGCACATTTCATAGCATTGCAAGCAATTCTATAGGCATATAAGATTTTAATTAAACATATAGAACATGTTAGCAATTTTACCAAGTTGGAGAAAATCCCTAAATCATGCATTCATAGTCTTAATTAAAACTCATTCAATTCTCACTCATGCAATTCATCAAACACTTGACATTCAATATTTCATTAGACCCTTTTATTTCATATTTTATTGTCAAACATTTCATCAAACACCTTGTGTGTGTTTGTCATGTGTACACTACCATTTTTTCCGTTTTCCATCATACTTCAACCATCACATTCATAACCATTTAAGTTAATATAACCTATTAAGCTACCCATCCTAACATCATCTACATATAGTTTACATCTTGATTTTCATCAAAGGATTTCTAAAGTAGAATGCATATCAATGAGTTGTAGCAAGGGAGGTTAGTAGAATGTATCTATCTTAGGGGATAAAATCCCTTTGATCGAAGACTTGAAAAAGCTTGAGGGAGCTTGTAGAAGAGGAACCCAAGCTTGAGGATGAAGATCCAAGCTCCAATGGTGCGTGGTAGCGAGATCCAAGCTTGTGGAAGATCCCAAATCTTGATTAGTCTTCACTTGATCTTCAATCCAAAACCCCTCCTTGAAAATCCTTAATCTTCTCCCTTCTCCTTCCAAGATCTTCATTAGGTTTAGGTTCACCCAAAACCTCCAAAAAGATCTCCTATTTATAGGCCAAGGGGTGAAAACCCCAAAAATTATGCTCTAAAAAAAGTGAGCCTACGATAGTTCGTAGGCTTCTTACAATCGATCGTAGGTTGGTCAGAGGATTTACAACAATTTTGGGGCTTTACGATCAATCATAGCAACTTTACGATCATTCGTAGTGTCGCTACGATCGTTCGTAGGTCGTTTACGAACGATCGTAGCAGACTGATATGAATATGGATTTCAGCAACCCATATTTGCAGCAGATCCGGTTTCGGAAATCGGACTTTTGACTCAACCTCGACCCAAAATCTGGAAAAGTGATCAACATGAACCTCAAAGAGGGTTCCAATACCATTCCAAAAATTCAAGAATCACTCGATTCCGATCAGCGGTGACAAAACTATGCCTCCCTAAAATTAAGTGTATGCGAAGACCTTTTTCTTCTTTTCAACTTTGATCATACTTTGATCACTTAGAGTGTTTCACACTCTTGTTTTAACACCCTTAATCTATTCATAAAGGTCCTTAGGACCCTAATAAAATTTCTAACACATCCATGAAAACAAAACCCCCATGAACACTAAGATCCATGTGGCCTTAACAACATAACACTTAGGGTATTTCATACCCCATCTACCTTGAATCCAACCCCTATTCTATTCTCATAACTCACGACCCTAGGTTCTTAAACCAAACCAAGGTAACCCTTTGGGCACAACCCATATGCATGGGAGGCCCCGGCCGCTACAAAATCCCTTGAATTGATACTATTCACCGCACTATTTACTTAATGCTTTGAGTATGTTTTTATACCCTTTGCACTGCTTTCCCAAAACACCTTATACTTCTTGATTCATACACTAAACTCACATCATACTCAGGCCATGAGGAAACCCTCACTCTCATTAACCAAGCCCAACTTATAATAAAGGCCTTTAGCCCTTCCAATACTAGTGCCCTCGGCACTATTCACTCACATGAACAGTGCTTGTAGAAAATCTGGGACGCTACACATGGGGCTTCTATAGGTAATATAAGGTTAAGTGGTGAGAGTAGTATTATTAGCAATCATTATGGGATGTTTTATGATATATTTTGAAATTTCTATGGGATCTCTAATAATATGATCGCGGAGATGAATGATATCCCTGATGGTTGTGCATTATGTGTCAAGTTGGGCCTTTGGAAATTCATTGTTGAGAGTCATGACTCTCGGGCATTTCTATTAATGTTATAAATGGAGTTGCTCACCGCCCTATATTGTTTGGTATGAGTGGAAGTCTATTATGTAACTTAAACAAAAGTGTTAATTTGTTTTTATTCATACTTTCATAGAAAAAGTCGTCATAGAAAAAATCAGATGACTGCCGTTCTTTCTAAGGAGGCTTGCACTTCTCAACGTAATGAGATATTTTTTGGAAAAAAAATATTCTCAAACAAGCTAGAAAGTGTCTAATTATTGATAAAATGATTGTTTTTAATTTAAGATGCTACGTAATGAGATATTTTTTGAAAAAAAAATATTCTCGAACAAGCTAGAAAGTGTCTAATTATTGATAGAATGATTGTTTCTAATTTAAGATGTTAGTTGATTTGTGTATGAGATGGGTTTATGTCATCCCCTTGGTTGTATCTTCTTAATTGATTAATAACTGGTAGGAGTAATTGTGTATTTTATTTTAAAAAAAGGTCAATTTTCTAAAAATGAGATCAAATGACCTTATAATAAGCTCTGAAAAAAATATTATTACCAAACATATTGATGAGCTATGTTTAATTATTGATAAAAATATTGTTACCAAATATTGTTCCAAAAATTTTTTGATAAAAATATTGTCTAATTATTGATAAAAAGATTGTTCGAAAAAAATATTGTTACCAAAAAAATATCTTCTTAATTGATTAAAAAAATATTGTTACCAAACATATTTTAATATCAACAAAGGAGTGTGTATGAATTTTTTTCCCTGAATTGTGATATTGACCTGCATCCCTCAAAGTAAAATGGGAAATCGAAAACGGACCCCGGGTCAGCTTAGAAGCTGACCCCAGTGACCTCATTGGTCCAACCCCCTTTTTTAACCATCCATTAACCGTGGTTAGCCTTTTAGAGTTAAGCAAGCAATCTAACTATGGTTTTTAGAAAAAATAAAAAACAAAAATACTTATTTTAATTTAAATAGGTTTAACCATGATTAAACAGAGGTTAAAAGGGACACGGGGACACCGCGGTGAAAGTAAATTAATGCTCCATTTGTTTTGATGTAAAACGGGGAAAACAAAAAAATTCTATGAAAAATGTCATTTTTCGTGTATTTTCTGCAGGGCAATTAAAATTTTCCATGAATTTCATTTGTTTTTCCTATTTTACACCGAAACAAACGGAGCATAAAGGGAAACCGGAAGTGCAAAGCAACCATATTTCTTGCATTCCAAGTCTCCGACTCATAAGGCCCTCGCTGTCGCTCTCTATCGAAGATCTTCTTCACCCAGGCAATTTCTCCGGAGATATCTGCATCATTAATCTCCTGTAAGTTTCAGATCAAATAAAAGTTTTTGATTTCAACTCAATGATTGAACGCGGAAGAACTTAAAACTAGGGTTTCGTGGCTACTGAAAATGAAAAGCTTGAAGCCAGGGTTTCACAACTACAAATTAATTTAGGGTTTTTTTTTAGTTTATTCTATATTCCTTTCGATCTGATTCCAAGATTTATCTTGAACAATCAACGGACAATGTTAATGGATTTTGTATTTCTTTTCTTTTTTTGTCTCTGTTTGTGATTGTTGATAATAATATAATACCATACCCCTGATTTTTTTTTTTGCATTTTCCTTGTTTTCCCCCTGCTAAACTATGTTTTAAACACTAGTTTTGATGATCACTTTTATGGTAGATGTATGTAACTAATTCATTTATTTTGGTAGGATTGAGTCAGATTCAAAATGTTTAAATCATCCCTAGATGTTTAAACTATGTTTTTAGGGTCACTTTTATGGTAGATGTGTGTAACTAATCCATTTATGCTATCCTTTTGGTAGGATTGATTCAGATTCAAATGTCTAAATCAGCCATAGATGTTCCTCCCAAGGGTGGGTTCAATTTTGATCTCTGCAGAAGAAATGAAATGCTCTTCAAGAAAGGTGTTCAGCCTCCATCTTTTCGGAAGACGGGAACGACTATTGTTGGTCTAGTTTTCCAGGTGTGGATATCTGCAACATTTGCAGTCTACTTCAGGTTTATTTATAGATTTTTTTAAATTGCTTTGATTGGGATTCCCGTATCATGACATGAAATGCTTAGTTCTTCTAGATTCGGATAGGCATGTGTAAATCTGAATTTAACTTGGTGATATCTTAAGATTATTAATCCACAGTTTGAACAACTTGATACCCTGCGGAGTGACTTGGGTATAGATTAGAAAACAGAATCACAAAGGAATTCTGTAATATAGCGCGTGTGTTCCTTATGTAAAATGAGTTTGTAAATTCTATAAATAGTTCCAGGCAAACTTCATTCTTTTGGATTGACAGTTTCAATTGGGGTAATTGTGAACATGTGTAGCCCCGTGCTGAGTCGAGCTTTTGTTAATACAAGGACACGCTTAACAGTTACACTTGGGGTGGTTAGATTGATGAACATTTGTGCCATGAATCAGTGATTCAATAATTGCCATAAGTCTAGAGAAGGATTCTGGACCGTTATTCCCAATTTCTATCATTCTATGTCATTTTCTTGTACCAACTTACACATCAATGACTCATTAAGGCCTCTAAGTCCAACAGGACTCCAATGATGCAATGTGTTATCCTCTTAAATTGAAAGCTTGCTGGTAGGAGGACATGGCTTTACACGTTACAATTTACCATTACGTAATGAACCTGCGAAAAATTCAAAATGAGAGTTCAAAGACATAGTGATCTTGCAGTGTCATAGGCCTAAAGGATGACAATGCTGAAATGATAATAATGTTGTACTGTCAGATTGTTCAATCACTCCACAGTCCACATTCATTCATATTCTCTGGTGCTATGAATTTTCTAATCAAGCAAGCAAATTCAATATATGTTATTGATATGCAGCTAGGTTAAGTTGGCCAAATTGTTATTCATGATAGACAATCTGTTTGTTTGGTCTTCATAGGTTGGGCTTGCAAATTGAGCACCTTATTTGTTGTCAGTTGAAGTTTCCTTTTGGTGTCGAAGTTCTTAAGCTAAAAGGGGTTGTTGGCTTGGCGGATGAAATAATAAGTACAATTCAAGATACCAAATCGATTAAAAAAAAGCAGAAGTAACTCAACTAGATGATCGTAGTCCTTATCAAGTAATATATGACTGCCATTTTTTTGTGAGTTTTGTAGTAAAGTGAGATAAGAATTGAGAACTCTCTTTCATATGGGAGAGTTGGGAAATTCTTCAACTTCTTGCCTATGTTGGGGAGGCATTACATGGCCTTTTTTCTTGTGAGGAGTCCACCTATCAGATGGACAATTGTTTGCCTTTAGTGGGCACGACAAACAATGAGGGAAGTGTCATTTCTATTGAAGGCACTTGGCAACATTCTCTCAAAATTTGGAGAGAATCGTGCATGCAAGGAGGGAGTAGATAACTCTCCTCTTAATGGGGTGTTAGTAGACACCTTGACATTGGTGCAGTGAAGAGGAACCCGTATCATGGGACCCATACTCAATATGTGATGAATCCAGTTCTGGATACTCCAACACGTGACAGCCATGTGTTGGCTGTCAAGGTGATTCAAGCGACTATTTAGCTGCGGACTATATAGGTGTATGTAGCTTTTTATCGTAGACATGTGGCAGGCGTTTATTGGCTGTCAGATAGTGTTTGGTGTTCGCAGCCATTTAATTACAGATTATGTGGTTGTGTGTTCAACTCCCCCTCCTCGACTTACCCTGGTGTCCGTAGGGAAAATTCTGAGTGGGTTGGTGCGGACACCCGAAGGGACTAGTCCTTGCCTCGAAGAGTTTGTGACACCCGCCGTTCCCTAAAACAAAAAAAAGAGGACATAAACATTAAATTATCAGGCGTGTCTCATTTAATTTTTTTATTGATATAAATTATAGAGTCGGTCTATGGGTACTCCCAAATCTACTCCCTAATCCTAACCGTTTATAACCAACCATTAAAGGCCAAGATTTGAATTGGCTTATTTTGTCTTTTCTAATGCCACATCAGCTCTAATCCTAACCGTTTATTAACTGAGATAAACGGTTAGGATTTGGGAGTACACATTGAGAGTATCCCTAGACTAATTCTAAATTATAAGGTCTGTCTCATTAAATTTTTTATTGATAAAAAAATGTTATTTTTAAATTTTAATATTAGTTTAAATTAACTCTTTATTTATTGTCTTACGTATTTAGGCTTTTTAAAACCTTGTTGAGTATATTTTAATTTTTACAGTAGATTTCGTTATGATTTGGAGCCATTGCCTAACATATATAGTTGGTGAGTACTTTGAAATTGTTCGTTGGAATTCAAAATCCATCACATGATGATTGAACGTCATCCGTCTTTCAATATGTATATGAATAAAAAAAAGCAAATCTAAATTTCAGCTATTTTTGCCTCTTAAATTTATTATTTTTATAGATGGATAATTTATGTATCATTATTCATTACATATGCATGTTAATGTACGCACACATATATGTACTAGTAAAAGTGCACATGCTTTGCACGTATTAATTGTCTATTGATGGAAAATACAATAAAATAAGTATTATTGTTTCTAATTTTATGATCTCAATGAAATGGAATTAAAAATAATATCATTCTTCGATATATAATTAGTAACATAGATTTTCTAGTTTACGTACATATGTTAAACTCTTAATTGCATCCCAACAAAAAAAAAAGTCTTAATTTCATATGTTTACTACAATGACTATAACTTTTAATTATTTAAATAATAATATCTTAACTTTATTTCTTAATTAAATTGAAAAGAGTTTTAGTGGAAATTAAATTAAGTAATACTTATCACTTAGAAGAGAGTTCTATTAATATTAAAAGAGTTACTAATAGATAGAGTAATAGTAAGTTATAATTTCTTGCTATAAGGATTTTTTAATAAAGTCCCTATTAATAGAGAATACTTATCACTTGATTACTTAAAAGAGAGTTCTATTAATATTAAAAGAGTTACCAATAGATTAAGTAATAGTGAGGTCTATTTGTGAAGAATGTAGAAGTACATATTTGAAGTGGTAACAATGGTGGACCAGTGGTTCCTGAGCCTTTCCCCAAGTGGGAGGTCCTGGGTTCCATTTCTCACTCCCCCTTTGGGGCCAGCCCCGCAAAGGTTTACCCGGACTTACCTGGTGTGGCGGGTTGCGGGTTCACGTCGCACCCTCGGGGATTGGTCCTGACCCAAAGGGTTGGAGACACCCCTATTTCCAAAAAAAAGAACATAATATTTATCAATTATAATAGCGCCAAAATTGATAATCAAATTTATATCTCACTCATGTATATTTAAACAGCTTAGTAATAAGAAGACCTTATAAAGTAAAACGGATTGTTTTACTATTAAATTCCTCTAACAATATAATAATATAAAACTAACACTATAGACCTTAAACCATAAGCTAGTCTTGTAGAAATTAACATTCTAGACCTAGGTTACATCACCCTGTTCTTATCAATTTTCTCTCTGCAATTGTTTGTCCAAGTGAAACTCTGTCCAACTGAAACTACACAGACCCAGGAAGGGAGTACAATCAAATATATGTTATAGGTAGAATGTCTATTTTATTCTTTTTTTGGGTGAGTGGTAAACACAACTTAGTCACACACACATGGACTGAGAGAAGGTTGAGCCCAATACATCTTACCAAAAGGGCAGACTCTTCGTAACTTTAGCATTCTGATCTTTGAGGTCCTTGGATTGGGAGACCCTATTGGCCCTATTCACTTTACAGCTTATTGCTCCACCAGGTGTGAAATTGTGGTACAAAAAAAACGTGCTCACTATTGAGTTTTTGAAGTATAAAACTGAGGATTCTGCATTGAGTTATCTAATGCATGGAAATAAAAATCACCGAAATCGATACGAAATGGGCGATACGTATAGGTATCGGTGGTCCCCTGATATTTATACCGATACGAAATGGACGATGCGTATCGTTTATTAATTATTTATCTTTTAATTCTTTGTGTCATTGTAACTGTGTTTGCTACTTTGTTTTTGAGTTGCTCCCCATGACTTTATATTTGGTTCCTATAACTCATTTGAATTTTTTAAAATTTAAATTAAAAAAAAAGTTAATAGAAAAGAAAATTTTATATGTATTGTCTGAAATTGATACGTATAGGTTTCGGTTGAGACCGATACATCTCCAAAACCGTATTTTTAATCATTGACCTAATGTGTCAATGAATATACAAAGTTGTACCTTATTTTTTTTTTTTTTGTGAGTGTGGGGGGGGGGGGGGGGGGGGGAGTTTCTAGTTCATACAAATCTAGCATTGAAGCTTCTATGTTTTCATGTCCTAACTTGGCTCCAGGACAAAATGTCAATTGAGGTTGCTGCTAAACCAGTGTAGTCAAGGCGTTTAGGCGATTAGCCCCGGCTAGGCGAGGCGTTGCCTAGGCGACGCCTAGGCGTGGCCTAGGCGATAAATTTAATATAAATATATATATAATTATATATATATCACGTATATATATAACATCAAAAAGATCAAAACTCCACACCCACATTCCACAAAAACATAAAATAAAAAGTCTATTACAAGCATTCATCACATAACCAAAGACATGTTAACATAGTGGAGTATTAAACACTTCAAAATCTGGGCAAAATACCCAAATTTGTGTCGTCCATGTATAATATTAGGCAGAGCCCCCTACAATTGCCCGGGGGGGTGGCAGGGGGGGCAGCGCCCCCCTGCGACGCACGAAGTGCGTCCGCTCGAAAACGATATTTTTAGTGAAAAAAACGATTTAGAATTTTATTACTACTTCATTACATGTTTTTATATTTTTATTTATTTATTGAGAAATTTTGGATTTTTTTTAAGCAAAAAAAAAAAAAAAAAATTTTTTTTTATAGGATCGCCCGCCTAGAGGGGCGCCTAGGCGACGCGGGCCCAAAGTCGCCTAGGCGACGCCTTGACTACACTGCCCTAAACTCAATAAAACAGGTGATCAAACATGTTAGGCTTCTGTAGAGGTGAACTTATGCTCACACTATTCTTAATGGAAAAAGAGCTATTCTTAATGGAAAAAGAACAGAGAACATGAAGGAGAAACAACAAATCATGTTGTCTGCCGCACATGAAACTTTGGGCCTTTTTCTCATACATTCACCATTAATGCTCCGTTTGTTTCGATGTAAAATAGGGGAAAACAAATGAAATTCACAAAAAATATCAATTGTCCTACAGAAAATACATGTGAAAAATGACATTTTCTATGGAATTCTTTTGTTTTCCCCTATTTTACATCAAAAAAAACGGAGCATAAGGGATAGATGTAGGGTAGTCCACATGTCACACTTCATCCATGTAGTATCATGCAAGTTATAGCTTAAGACTGTCTGTAACACCGAAGTTACAAGTAAATTGTCCAGGCATCATACAGTGAGGATTATCCAGTTATATAACATATGGAATGTAACGGTTGAAGATGGAATCTATGCTTACCACGAAGTGTGATTTAGATTATACACATTAGATCCTGATATTTATATATTTTTGAAATAAAGGGCTAACAAATCCATACCTTTTAGTTGTGTAGAATATAGATTTTCCAAGAGATAATGCAAGAATTAGAAGAGACCATAGGTGAGAGAAGAGTGACTATAGATTACCAATGAGAGAGATCGATCGAGAAAGAGGACTCAACTGAATCCTCAACACCCTTGCAATAATTACTAAGAGAAGATGGTGGAAGAATTTGTGCAGACCATAGGGGAGAAGAGGAATGATGGAGCGGTAGAAATTGATATTAATTAGGATTCTTGAGTGGTAGAGATTGATATTAATTAGAATTCTCCTTGCTAATAAATAGGTATTAAATAAGAATTTATTAATTTTAATTATAAGAAGTGATCGGATAAATGATCAATTTTCTTGGATTTGTTGATAAGCTCATGAGAACTGCAATAGCCCTAAATAATAGAGAATACTTATAATACTATAGATAACGTTCTATTAATACTAATAAATTAGATTTATAATTTTTTTATATAAAGTAAGGTTAATTTTTTTAATATAAAGTAGTTAAGGGTATTTACATCTAAGTAAAGTTTTGCATAGTCCTTGTACTTTTATTAGTAGAATGATTATAACTTTTTAATTATTATTTTTGATTGTTTTTGCAATGTTCTTATTATTATCTATTTATTTGTTAAAATGAGGGAGCGTTTGTCTTCTTCCTTTTTGATATATTATGGTTGTGCTTTGCCTATCAGACTAAAGCCTCACGTCTTGAGACTTACGTTTCACGCATTTTGAGATCTCAATGCCATGCCTCACACCTTCGCGTTTTAAAAACTGATATTTTATTCTTATGAATGCTTTAATCATTCAAATTTCTTCCAATGACTATAGTATGACACATTCGCCTAGTTTGGGGTGTCAATTGTCAATGGGCTGGGCCCGAGTAATAACTGGGCCGTGTCAACCGTCCAGGCTTGGTTTTAATTGGGATGGGCTAACCCATCTAATGTTTCAAAGGCAAAAAAAAAAAGAAGTTTTCTTGAGGCGATTTTAATAAACAAGCCTATCCGGTCGGGCTGGGCTAGCCCAGTTAGAAGTATATCATAACGGGTCCAAGCCTAAGACTCTAAGCCCAAGCCCAAGCCCAAGCCCAAGCCCAAGCCCAAGCCCAAGCCCAAGCCCAAGCCCAAGCCCAAGCCCAACTATTCAATCGGAGGACCAGGCTGCAAACCAACTAGTCCATTGACACCCCTGCGCCTAGTCTAGTGATCAATTGGGCATATCTAAACCATGACTGCATAGTGGTTGACATGATCCATTTGAACGGCTTCTTCCATGTTGCTCGTTTTCTTATTGCGTTTAGATTGTTTTTTCTTTGGGATAAGGGCATTTAGATTTTTATTTTGTTTTATGTTTGTGTTCTATTGAAGGTTCTTTATCGTGGGAAAATGCACAAGTGGAAAAGAAATCGGTTTACTACAATTTTCTTTATAAATAATAATTTTTCTACATTTTGAAGAGAAAATCATTAGAAGCAATAAAAAATCAATTTGCACATTATTAGCTAGTAAACTAGACATATCATTGCTATACTTTATCATATGAGAAAAGAGCACTTTGACATTTTTGTTGCTAAGGGATCGCTAATATGATTAGATGAAACAAAATTTCCATGAAACCCATAAGAGTTTTAGATATCATCTTCTCCTTCCCTTCACTGGAACCTGTTATTGTTAACATCTAACGTTAACTACCAAAATTAGAATGGACTACCGCATAATTGCTTTTTATAACCATCTTTTCCCTTTTCTTTTCTTTTTGTTCTCCTTCACTTTCTTTGGTGCACATCTCGAGTGCATGGTCATGGGTTCTCTCGTTAGAGGTACTTTGCGTCATTGTTGACTTGTTGTTGGACTGCGACCAGAGTTAAAGAAGAAACCCAGATTACTTTCAACTAGAGTCACGATCATGAGTGCTCTTGAAGTTTGGGTCAATTCTATTGGACACTATTCCAGACAATCCAAACAAGCAAGGAAACTTGACCAATTTCTATCTAGACACCATCATTGGTGCTTTTGGTGGGTTTAAGATGTACTGCCATATTGGTGTGCTATTGGACCAGTTGGGACAAATCATGTGGAGAGGGAAATCGGTAATCTTTTGTTGGAGTCAGTGCCTTGGTTCTTGTAGCCGGGGTGCGAACCTTTAGAACTGTTGGAGTTGGTTAGAGCAAACTAAATGAAGAAGCTTTTATGTGATTCTAAGAAGGATGAAGCTTTTATGTCACATTGTTTGGTTAGCATTCTTGGCATAATGTAATTTTGGGTGGTAGCTAGCTTTAGAATTGGTCCATACCCAAAAACACGTGCCACAATGTACCCAACTGTGTGACGCATGGGCAACATTGCCTGTGCGTCACGCATATAAAACTCGGCCTTACATATATGTGTGTATATATATATATATATATATATATATGTCAATAAATGATGGTATATCTACTATAGATTACATTATCCTATCATATTATTAGTGTACAATTAAAGTTGGATTTTCCTGTACGATATGTTGATACAAACTAATAAATGTATCCCTTTTTGAATGGTCAAACAACTAATGAAATCTTAGCCACCGTTCACTTATGATTGAAATTCTGAGTCACTAAGCACTTATGGATGAAGCCATTCTGATCTGTTACAGTCAACAGCTCTCGAAAGTGTCAAGTTTATGATATACTCAAACAGATCTGTGAATCTGCCCCATGTTGTACTTATCTTCCGGTTGATTGAATGTTGTCAATGGAATTGATAAATAGCTATTCTTGTATTGCCTAATGGAATTTGTTTATGGCTACTTGTGTTATTGATATAGTTCCTATTTGATGAGAAATAAACTTTGTTTGGATTCAATTATTAGCTATTTATTTAGGTCACTGACAAAATTCATACTGGAAGATATTTCATATAATTCATATTTCCTGAAAAACAGAGATTGTTATTTTTATTTAATCAGTTACATTCTTCATTTTCTATATTTTATCTTCAGGATGGTGTCATTCTTGGAGCAGACACGAGAGCCACTGAAGGACCCATAGTTTGTGATAAGAACTGTGAGAAAATTCATTATATGGCTCCTAACATTTATTGCTGTGGAGCAGGAACGGCTGCTGATACTGAGGCAGTAACAGGTATTTCTCAAGATTTATGTTCTTAATGATGGTATTGGCACATGCTTGTACTTGTATGCTACTAGTCTACTACTGCTTCACTTCAGGAACATGTGCTGTCTTCTTTGTTAAACGTTCATGCTTATCGCCACATCCTTCATATTTACCATAGGTTCTGTATTGCTTTTATATTTTTCTTTCCCCAGACATGGTCAGCTCTCAGCTGCAGCTTCATCGGTATCATTCTGGTCGAGAATCAAGGGTCGTTACAGCTCTTACCCTTCTGAAGTCTCACCTTTTCAAGTAATTTTTTTTATACTTTTGGTCATTAAAATTTCTGTTTTTAGCAACATTAGAATTTTATATGGTAAGCATATGATAATTCAGACAAGCCTAACTGCTTTCATTACTTGTTCAGACACCAAGGTTATGTCCAAGCTGCTCTAGTGCTTGGTGGAGTTGATGTCACCGGACCACATTTGCACACCGTGAGTCTGGTTATACTTGAGGCAATCTGAATCATTGTGGTTTTTACAATGTATTGACTTAATTGCGGAATTATTGTGTTGTGCAGATCTACCCTCATGGATCGACTGACACTCTGCCATATGCAACCATGGGATCAGGTTCTCTTGCTGCAATGTCTGTATTCGAGTCAAAGTACAGAGAAGACCTGACTGTAAGTTGGCTTATTGTAGTAGGAAAGTACTTTTCCATTTTAGTTTTGTGCTATTTTTATACATTTGGTATTAATAATTTAGACAACCTTAATGCCTCTGATTCTTCAATAGAGCTCAGTAAACTAGATAACTACTCATGATTTTTGGTAGAAAATTGGACAATATACATGTAGGTTGGTGGTGGTATGAATCATGTATGTTATGAGCAGCGCATGCGTATCTCCATATTAATCAAATAAAGTTATCCGTGATAACCAATATTTTCCATTGTCTTTTGTAATAGGAAAATAAGGAACTTAAGTTCTAAAACTAGATTTCAGGGTTGTATTATTTTAGAATGTGTAATAGTATATGTTCATGGAATTTGAGTTATTGTGCATTCTGTTGTAGAGGGATGAAGGAATAAAGATTGTATCTGAGGCTATATGCTCTGGCATATTCAATGACCTGGGAAGTGGAAGCAATGTAGATATTTGTGTAATAACTAAGGTTTGTTGATCATCCCTCACATCCCACAAGAAAAAGAAATCCTTCCTTGTGTTGATGTTTGTTTCTCTTGTTAATGATTGCTGGCAGGGTCACAAAGAGTATCTGAGGAACCACATGTTGCCAAATCCTCGCACTTATATCAGTTCAAAAGGCTTTTCTTTCTCCAAGCAGATTGGTTAGTAACTTCCCCCCTCGATGTCACTTTGATGTTGCTTCTTATAACCACTATGTAGCAATATCTGTACTCCAAGCACACATATCTTCTTTGTCAGTTTTCTGGCTTATTTCTGCTATTCTGTGTATCTAACTGAACGAAATGGTAAAACTAATTGAGCATGATTTAGCTTGCTTCTTTGAAGGAATAAGGTCCATGAAGTCCTAATACCATTTAGTAGAGAGCACAGTCAGCTCTTAGCCATCAGCCAGTATAATGATCCAAACCTCTTGACGGGCTACCTCTGGATGGAGCATTCAAAATTCACGAGAGTCTGGTTATATTGATTATCTGATTAGTTGATCTTGGATGGTCAACCCTCCATGAAAAAGTTCATTGGCAGATAATGGGGACTCTGCTTGGGGTGAAATTTCTGGTGCTTTCATCATGAGGTGGCAAGTGTACCTAACCCATGGATTAGTAACAGACTTATTCCCTGGTTCTCCATCTTCACATATTGTTTTTTCTGCAACGCCCTTCAATTTATGGAGTTGGGATCATAGTCAATCGTTCAATCACGCTCACAGGTCAACACGTGTCCCTTTTAACCCCCACTAACTATGGTTAAGATTCAGAAACCCTTGGGATTCAACAATCTAACCTTGGTTTTTAGAAAAAAATATTAACTCTATGGTTAAAACTCCTTAACCAGAGTTTAAAGGACAGTTAAAGGGGCTCTGTGAGTGCCATTGAACTTTCATGAGTTCAATCGCAATTGGACACGATCCGGACTCCAATTTATGTCATTTTTACTATTCACCTCGGTCAGTGAAGACGGAATAGACTAGTGATGAAGATAACCCATTAACTTGGCTGATATTTTCTATGTTCAAGCAAAGAGATGCTTACCCTAAATGATGCTAGTAATCATCTGACCCTGTTGTAATGCTGTGGTTGCAGAGGTTCTGTCGACAAAGGTTACTCCATTGAAGGAAAAAGTGGTTGTGATTGATGGAGGAGATGCAATGGAAGAGTGAGAATCTCCCCATGGAGGAAGTAGAGGCTGACTTCTTTTGCAAACCCAATATGGTCATTTATTATCAATGAGATATGATATCATTGTACCCTGGTTTATATTAAGTTTTAAGGGAATCAATCTTCATCACACACATGCAGTAATCCTTCATACCCCCTTTTCTGTGGGTTAGCAAAGACTGTGTCTGGTTGAACTGTTTTGGGGTTTCTATCAACCCCTTGACAATCCCATTGCTGGAATTTCATCATATATTCTAAATTAAGAGTGACCTTTTGACTTCATTGGAGAATCACAACTACTAGCACTTTCCACAGCGACATTAATAAATAGCGCTTATCTGAACTTGTAATGAACCCTAGAGTGATGATAATACGTGCATAACTTACTGCAAGCTGATTGAAAGGTTGAGATCAGAAGTGTTTACCAAACATCAACCTTATTGAGGCGATATATTGTCCAAGCTATGAACTTTAGTGCCAGCATCTTCAGTTGCACAAATACCTATGAGATGGGTCTCATGGAAGCCTCCTAATCAAGGATGCATGCGCCTAAACACTGATGGTTCAGTCCGTTCAAATATGTGCGGGTAGAAGTTCACTCGGCAGTTTGTCTACTTTGATATATGCTATATTCCTCGTGAAGCTAATAGTGAAGTTAATAGAGTTGCTGATTTTTTTTTTAATCAAAATTGTGTTTGAGTGCCGAAGAGATCAATTTGTTCATCAATTTGGTCGCATGTAATTTTCTCATGTTTTTTCAATGCAGGTTGGGGTCTCCCTAATCTCAGCTTTTCTCCCAAAAAAAGAGTTGCACAAATACCTATTTGCACATGGATTATTGAAAGTTGAAACACAATCTTATTTAAATATGTGGAAAGGGGTGTTTTTGTTATTTTAGAAAATATAATGAAGAGATTATTTTTCATTTTAAAAAAAAAATTTTTAATAAAAGTTTTACTTTCATTTTAAAAATACATATGATTGGTATTTTGTCATTTTAAAAAACAAACAGAATGATATTTGTAAAAAAAAATATGTGAAGTTAGATATTTTTATTATTATAGAAAATACATCTATTAAAGGGTATTTCTATCATCTTAATCTGTCATTTTAATAAGTACATGTGAAGAGGGGTACTGTAATTATTTTTAAAATATATTTAAAGAAACGGTGATTTTACAGAAAAATAACATACATATGTTTAAATTATTAAGTCCTTTTCCACAAAAATTATTTTTTTCTTTTCCTTTTCTGTAAAACGTTTGTGTTACAAATTTTTTTTTACGCACAAACAAATACGCAAGGAATGATATTTTTTGTATATTTATTGTTTTTTCTTATTTTACATCAAAAGGAACGCAACATAAGAGAAAGACATGTTTTACACTAACACCTATCGAGTAGGGGTGTCAACGAGCCAAGCTGAGTCGAGCTGGGCACTGCTTGAGGTCGGCTTGTTGGAATTTTACAGAGGCTCGAGCTCGGCTCGGCTCGGCTCGTTGGAATTTTACAGAGGCTCGAGCTCGGCTCGTCCACAGATCATTGAGCTCGGCTCGGTTCGATAAATTTTTATTTTTAAATACATTGATAAGCACTAAATTTAATTAAAACAAATTAGAAGGACATTTTTTTCTTTCACGTGGAAGCCTAAGTTAAAACTTAAACAAAAATAATTATAGTAATGTATACTATATAAATTTTACCAAATAAAGGTATACTAAATATATAATATAAATTTAATTTTTAAAGGGTATTAATATAAAATTAATCGAGCTGAATTGAGCCACCTATTGTCCAGACTTGACTTGTTTATTTTTTGAGCTCACTTTTAAGGCTCGGCTTAACGAGCCTAAAGTAAAATCTCAAGCTTGTTTTTTTTCGAGTCGAGCCGAGCTGGCTCGCGAGATGGCTCGGCTCATTGACACCCTTACTATCGAGTGTCGCCGGCATTACCCTTTGTAAGAAAGTACTTAGCTAATAAATATTTTTTTAATAGAATTGCTAAATGCCTCCAAGTCATTATGGTTTTGGATGGCTTTGAATTTGGGATGAGATGGGCTCTGCCGGCCTGATGACTATTAAGGCCCAATCTGGACCGACCAAAAAATAGGCTTTGCAAAAGCCCATAGAGAACACGATTTAAAACGGATCGAACTAAGCCTGGCCCAGTACTTGTATTAATGATGGAAGGCAATACTTGAAAAATACGAAATACAAATCCAACCCAGAGACACAAAACTCTACCCGTGCTGGTCGTGCAATGGATTGATTGCTGCTCATTCCTTACTTGTTTTTTTTTGGGCAGAGACGCGGTTATGCCGCAACCCCGGTTAGTAGTTAATATGTGTTCTAAGCTAAGGGCGGGTGGAGAGCACAACACTCTCACCCTCTCAGGAATGGATCCCGGAACCTCCCTCCTAAGGATGAGATACACCTACCACTGGGCTATTCCAAGGGTGTGTATCCCTGGTAGGGCTGCACAAAGCTCGATTGGCCTGTTGGTGCGGCTCGGCTCAGCCCGAGATCGGCCCGAAATTTTGGGCTCGAACAAGCCCAGCCAAGCCTAAAAAAAAGCCCGAAAGCTAATTCAAGCCAAGCTCAAGCCCACCCCTGTGCGGCTCGGCCCAACTCGATTGAGGTTCTGCCTGGCCCGAACTCGGCTCGGCTTGAATATTATTAACAAATAAATATATATATATATATATATTATTTATATATATCATTATTATATATATTAATATTATAAAATTTTATTATTAAAAAAAAAAAAAAGGATTCAAGCCAAGCTCGAGCCAAGCCAAGTCCGACTTGAGCTTGAATTAATTCGGCCCGAGCCGGGCCTCAAGCCAAGTTTTTTTTTCGGGCCGCACAATCGATCATGATTTCGGGCCGAGCCAAGCTTCGGGCCTCGATCAAACTAATTCAAGCCGAGCCGGGCTTGGCCAAGCCCGGTCAAGCCCGGCCCGAATACAACCCTAATCCGTGGTACGAGTAAGTGTTGTGGTTGAAAAACCCACCTGGCCAGCTAATGCCTAAGTCCTAACTTATATTCACAATACCCAAAAATAAAAAAATTAAAGGTAATAATGGTGGAAAGCAAAACTTAAAAGTACACAAAATAATTCTGGTCTAAACTTAAACTTGGATAAATCTTCTTCAATATGCTCTCTTCTTGCTCCTGATTTATACAAAAATATTGGCATGACGAATTAGTCCTTTCTCTCCTTGCTACTCATTTATACATACAGATAATGGCACGGCGAATAAGTCCATGGTACTCCGCTCGAATCTTACCCTTTAATTCAAATAATTAACAATTAATATTAGATTTTTATTTTTATTTTTTAATTTTAAAGATTTGACTAGCTTATTTTGTTATTTTTTAGAATCACATGAACTCTAATCTCAACATTTAATTATTTAAATTAAAAGATTAAGATTTGAGAGTATATTTGAAAGAATTCTTGGGAGGGAAAAATAATCATCTCCTCATTAGTGGAGCGAAGGAAGGCATCTCATCCCCCCTTTTCTAGCCATGTGTCCCCTTTAATTCCATTTAATTATAGTTAAGATTATTTAACTCTTAAGTTAAAGCATCTATACTTTGTGTAGAGCCCCAGACTTTTTCATGCTTAATACATGACACTTTCGTTGTCATCTTGCCTTTTAAGAGGTATGATTAATAAATGAGGAAGAATTTGGAAATTTCGAAGTGCCAGAATTGTTCATCTTCGAAGTACGAACACAACGCAAGTTGAATCGTCAAAATCGGACGAACGAGTCAAAAGATATGGCCAAAACAGTCTGTACCTGTAGGAAAACGTATACTGTGTGCATCCGTTGTACGCCACCACGAGTTGGCACTATTCACGCCACCACGAGTTTGCACTATTCATGGCACCACGAGTTGCACTATTCACGCCACCACGAGTTTGCACTATTCATGGCACCACGAGTTGGCACTATTCACGCCACCACGAGTTGGCACTATTCACGCCACCACGAGTTGCACTATTCACGCCACCACGAGTTTGCACTATTCACGCCACCACGAGTTTGCACTATTCATGGCACCACGAGTTGGCACTATTCACGCCACCACGAGTTGGCACTATTCATGGCACCACGAGTTGCACTATTCACGCCACCACGAGTTGGCACTATTCACGCCACCACGAGTTTGCACTATTCATGGCACCACGAGTTGCACTATTCACGCCACCACGAGTTGACACTATTCACGCCACCACGAGTTTGCACTATTCATGCCACCACGAGTTGGCACTATTCACAGCCACCACGAGTTGGCACTATTCACAGCACCACGAGTTGGCACTATTCACAGCACAATGTGTTCAGCACTATTCACGGTCCTCGCGTCATTGCAGAAATCCCAGTAAGGGTATTACGGTCTTTTGGTCAGTTCACTCTTACCTTAAGAGTTTAACCCGAGCCTTTAGGGCTTCATTCGACACTTAGAAAGTTTGAGAGAATAGGAGAAAGGGGAGAAGGCGATTCCAACCTAGGGTTTCCATTTTGGAGAGAAATCAAAGGGTTTTGAAACCCTAGATCAACCTCCAGCCCATTTTTCTTCAAGATCAAAGCACAAACTCGTGAGGAGCATCTCCTCAAACTAGGGCAGCAGCTACACAGCCATTTGGAAAGAGGGTTTCTTCCTCATTTCTTCAAGGTCGGTACCTTTTGCTACCCTCCTAGTTATAGTTCTTCTTTCCCCTTTTTTTCTCTTCATTTTCTTTCATTTACACATGTGCTATGAGATGGATGAATGGTAAATAGTAAATGGTAAATGGTGAATGGTGAATGGTGAATGGTGAATGGTGAATGGTGAATGGTGAATGGAGATGGGATGGGCGATTGGATGCCAATGGTTGTGTGTGATGAACAAATGGGGAAGGGCATTGTTCCAATAATGAACGTACATGTATGATTTGAGTAAAACCCATCTAGAAAAGCATGTTGTAGGGTAAATCCATAATGAACACACCATGTTTGATGAAATACCAAGGTGAACACAGTGAGCTGAAAATCTGGAAATGCATGCTTAATAAATTATGAATATTGCTAAGGACTATGATAGTGTGTTTCCTGCTTTCCCTAAATGCTATGAATATAGAATTGCTCAATCTTTAATGTTATGTGTGTTGTGAAATTTCCCAAATGTCATGTTTAAATTTAAATGCAAGTATGTACACGGTTCCCACGAGCACGGCATCCATGACATGATTTATCGAGGTTTACAAAAACATGGTTAGAGGTGGGACATATCTTCCGATATGTTTTACCTCGTTCATGACAAGACATGGCATGACAAGCATAAGCATTCTAGGAAGAAGGGTCTCCCTTCCCTCACAAGAAGTTTACTCTTCCAAGCAAGCATGACAAGACATGACATGACAAGCATAAGCATTCTAGGAAGAAGGGTCTCCCTTCCCTCACAAGTAGTTTACTCTTCCAAGCAAGCATGACAAGACATGGCATGACAAGCATAAGCATTCTAGGAAGAAGGGTCTCCCTTCCCTCACAAGTAGTTTACTTTCCAAGCAAGCATGACATGGCATGACACGCATGATATGACAAGATAAGACAAACATGACAAGTTTCAAGTACGAAAAGATATTTCAAGTCAAGTCAAGTGTACGATGTTTTCAAGAGGATTTATCGGTTTTCTACGAATTACAAGCATGATTATAAACTGCTTTACTTCCTTGTATGATATGAACTGTTTCCGTTTGACATATATAAATTGCTCCTGATTATGTATTGCCATTTTTATGCTATAATTGTTGGTTAGTATTTAGTACCCGCTGAGTATTCCATGCTCAGCCGTACTTCTTATGTCGGCAGGTTCTGAGGGAGCTGCTGCTTCATTTGATGTTTGTGCTCCTGGTCCATGGATGGAAGAGGAGTACGTCGAGGAGCCTTTGGAGGAACCTCCCGTAGAGGGTTATCAGTAGGTGGTGATTAGATTCTGAGTGGAGTAGCTGTGGGTGAGATGAGAGTTAGATTCATGTATTTTGGCGGGCATGTCCGCACTTTCTTTTGGAGACTTTTGTATAAACTTGGATTTGCATATGTATATACATAGAGGTTTGGTAGTCTTCCGCTGTGCTAAGTTAGAGTATGTTTCCCCTGTTTATATCCTCTATTGTATATGCTCTGTGGGTTTTGCAGGTTAGTTGTCAAGCAAGTCATGATTAGTCGTCCAAAGTTCACTCTAACTCCTAGGGTGGGTTTTAGGTCGCGACACTTTGACTTTAGAAAAAATAATTTAAAGAAATTAAATCACAATTGTACTTTATAACTATATTTATCAAGCGCAAGAAGCTTTTAATAGCATAACTGCATAAGCAACACCTTCTTTTAAGACTCATTATCTTCTACGACTCAATCTCTTTTGTGAGTGTTTAGAGTTAATTCAAAACGCAGTCGTTCTCTTATAACGAAACACTTTTAACCTTCCGAAAAAAAAAAAAAAAAAAAAAACAAACGAAACACTCTTTAAGTCTTAACCTTGAAATAAAAGAAAGCCTATATATCCGAATTCGGCTTCGCTTTTCCGGCGAACACACGTACCGTACCGGTGTCTCTCCCTTCCCTGCTTTTGCACACTGATTCTCTCTCGCAGAGCCTTTGAACGAACTAAGAAGAGATTTCGAAATTAAATCTCTTCTTGTAACCAATTTCGTAGATCTTCTTCGAGTCGACATGTCTTACGACTATCTCTTTAAGTATATAATCATCGGAGATACAGGTATTCCTACATTTTTAATCTCTCTTTCCTGTTTAGGGTTTTCTTTTTCTTTTTCTTTTAAACAAGAAGCCCTAGTTCTTTCATTTGCAAGAATTCTTTTTCTAAAATTTGGATTTTTTTTTTGTAGGTGTGGGGAAGTCTTGTCTACTGTTGCAATTCACGGACAAGAGGTTTCAGCCTGTGCATGATCTCACGATCGGCGTCGAGTTTGGTGCTCGAATGGTCACGATCGACGGCAAGCCCATCAAGCTCCAGATTTGGGATACGGTCAGTTGGTGTTCTATCTTATTTGTTCTTCTCTTTCTTGTAGCAATTTCATCTTAATTTTTGTAGTTTTTGGAACACTTGCGAATCTTAAACCTAAAGGGGAAATTTAAAAGTTTAATGAGTTAAAGAAACACTTAGGGAGGCGAAAAGAAGAAGAAAACCAAATTTATGTGAACATGGAGTTTGATGTTGCGAGGACTGTTCTTTAAGAGAAGATTTAGTATTAAGTGTGGTTAGATTGGTAGTAAGATTGTAAGCTGAGCAGTGCTAAACTGGTCTTGAAGTCCAGAAAAGGTCTCGTGGTACTCACACCTGGCTTTTGAATTCTTGAAATACATTCCATCATTCCGTGTAAAATTTGAAGTTATCGACACGGCGCTAGTCCTTGGATTTAGAATCGAGAAGGGTGTTGACTTAGGGTCCAGCATTGCTAGGATGGATCTCGGGATCAGCTTAGGTCAGCTCTTGTTGATCAACTCATTGCCAACACTAAGTAGTACTATTAATGGGCCATACAAGATAAATGTGCTTGATTTTTGCTACATCCATTTTGTGACGAAGAACACATTCTTATTACCGCAGAGGAAAGAATTACAAAAGATGAACAACATGCCTCATGAAACATCAATGTTCATTAGCAAGGGATATCGACTTGGGTACCGGTGTAGTCAAAGCGTCGAGGCTCTGCCTAGGCGATATGGGGTTATCTAGACGAGTCGATACCTAGGCAACCAAAATTTACATTTTTCAGTCTACATTATGTAATAATGTAATGTTATATAAGATTTACTGAGTGCCTGCCTAAGTATGGTCTAGGTGATAGGGGTCTTGGCTAGGCGAGGCAGTGGCCTAGGCTATGCCTAGGTGACATTTTGACTACATTGTTGGGTACTATACAAGGTCACAAGATAGAGGACTTCGGGAACCTCCTAGGACTGTCATACATCGGCCACGGGGAAGAGGTCAGACTGTTGTTCCAAAAACTAGAATCTCAATGTTTGGTCAAGGGTCAAGAGTCGACCCCAAAGGTCAATTGTGAGGGGAGTAAGAGGAAGTTAAATGAGCTTAGAAGACTAAAGTTAATTATGGCAAGAGGAAAGTGTGTGGGTCAACGAGTAGTGTTAGAACTATTCGAAGGGGTCACGAGATCTTAATGGATCTTAAGGTCATCCCTTGGAATGTAAGGGGTATGGGTAGCATTGACAAACACAGAGTGCTCAAAAACCTTGTAAGAACGCATAGACGGACAATCTTGTTTGTATCAGTGTAGTCAAGGCGTCTAGGCGATGCCTAGGCGATTAGCCCCGGCTAGGCGAAGCGTTGCCTAGGCGACGCCTAGGCGTGGCCTAGGCGATAAATTTAATATAAATATATATATAATTATATATATATCACGTATATATATATAACATCCAAAAGACCAAAACTCCACACCTACATTCCACAAAAACATAAAATAAAAAGTCTATTACAATCATTCATCACATAACCAAAGACATGTTAACATAGTGGAGTATTAAACATTTCAAAATCTAGGCAAAATACCCAAATTCGTGTCATTGTCCATGTATAATATTAGGCAGAGCCCCCTACGATTGCCTAGGGGGGTGGACCAAGTAATAATTTTAGAATCTTATTACTACTTAATTATATGTTTTTATATTATTGAGAAATTTTGGATTTTTTTAAAGCAAAAAAAAAAAAAATTTTTTTTTTTTAAACTAGGATCGCCTGCCTAGAGGGGCGCCTAGGCGACGCAGGCCCAAAATAGCCTAGGCGACCGCCTAGGCGTCGCCTAGGCGTCGCCTAGGTGACGCCTTGACTACACTGGTTTGTATAAGAGCCCAAAATTGAGTCTATGTTTGTTCCCATCATCAATGAGGTGTGGAGCTCTACTACTTTAAAATGGAGGACCACGCCCTCGTTGGGAATGTTCGGGGGCATTCTAGTCATGTGGGACAAGGACTTGGTAGAAGTCCTAGATTCGAAAGGAGTCTACTCTCACTCCATTCTGTGCTGCTCTATTTTTTATTATTTTATTGGGTAGACAATAGGGTGTATAGCCTAGCCAACCCAGTTGGACCAAGGGAGTTTTTGCAAGACCTTGGAGATGTGATTGGAAGGTGGGGGCCGGGGGGCCATTGTGTGGGTGAATATTTTAATTGTGTCAGATCACCACAAAAAAGGCTAGGGGGATATCACTTCTCCTCGAGAACGAGCACCTTTGATAACTTTATATTCTTCCATAAACTTGTAGAGTGCCCCTTGAAAGGGGCTCATTATACTTGGTCCAATCTTGAGGAGAACCCATTACTTAAGAAGCTAGATAGCTTCTTGATTTTTTAATCGGTAAAACAAATATATTAAAAAGAGAGCCCAAAAGTTTACAGAGATGTAAACTAAAAAGAAGAGAAACAAAAAATAGCAACAATAAAGAAAGAAGAGACAGCAACACAGAGAAACACTTGATCCACCAACTGACTCCTCAAGGATGCAGGATAACCCTCACTTCTTGATCCAAATGGAAAGAGGAGTTCCAATCCACATTCGACTGACACACCCGTGTCAGGATACAATGAAATGATGATGATGAATTGTCAAATAAGCAACCATTCCTCTCTTTCCAGATAGCCCATGCTATCACACTAGGTAAAAAAATTCAGATTGTTTCCTTAGCACCCACCAAAGATGTCAAACCCCAACCAGATAAGAAACTCATAATGGAGAATGGAAAAACCCACTCCACACCCAACCGAGCCAAGAAGTAAGTCTAAAGTTCAGAGACTACTGGGCAGTGTTGGAATAAATGATTCACATTTTCTTCCTCATTCAGGCACATATAACAGCGGTTAGCAAAGCTCCTCCCTCTCTCCTTTAATTGATCCGTAGTGAAAATCTTATTTAATGCTGTAGACCAGAGGATGAAGGATACCTTCGTGAGAACTTGGTTAACCCACACAGCCGTATGAGGAAATAAGCATAATGTGAGGAGTCAAAGGACTGCAAGAGTAATCTCACTGAAAATCGACTATTGTAACTTCTTGATTTGTGACCAGTGGGAGGAGTACTACCCAAATGTCCTATTGTTGGTCCTCTCTATACCCATTCGACCACCTTCTGATCATGCTCAGAACATATAGAATTGGGGGTGTTCCTAAACCCTTTTAAATTTGAAAACATGTGGTTGGTCCATCATGATTTCGTTTAAAGCCCTGTATCAGTCCTTAAGCCCAGTTCCCATGGGCTCGTTTCCTCATAGGGCAGTGTGGAACCCAGGAATTCCGTCTAAAGTGTCGTTTTTTCTTTGGAACGCCGCTTTGGACAAGATTCTTACGTGTGATAATCTACAACATAGAGGATGGTGTTTGGCGAATAGATGTTTCTTGTGTACTCAAGTTGAGGAGTCAGTGGACCATTTGCTTCTCCATTGTCCCATAGCGGTTGGCATATGAGGGTTTTTCCTTACGCGTTTGGGAGTGGATTGGGTATTCCCAGCATCCTTTATTAATTTCCTAGCTAGTTGGGGGAAGATCAACGATGATGGGGTGTTGGAGGCTATTTGGGCAGTGTTGTCGGGCGCTATAGCATGGATGGTGTGGAAGGAGAGGAATCTTAGAGCTTTCGAGAACAGGGCGGCGTCCATATCCCGGATCTGTGCTAGGGTACTTCTGGTTGTGTTGGAATGGGCAGGGCTTGCTAAAGACCGGGACGATTTGAGAGCGGTGCTAGATTAATCTGTGTTTCAGGATGTGGCGTAAGGCGGGAGTATTGGCATCCATCGATCTCATCTTTTTGAGTTTATTTACTTGTTAACTCTCTTGGTGTGTTGTTTGCCTATGTTTCCTGCTCTTTCTTTTAATAAAATGCTTTTACCGATTAAAAAAAAAAGATTTTATACTTCTAGTGGAGGTGTAGAGAGAGTCCAGGTTTAGGGATCTCCTAGCACTATCTCCGGCCCCAAATTAAAATCGCTTGAACAAAGGATCAAGGTTTGGAACACAAAGGTTTTTGGGATGATATACAAGAAGAGAATTTTGGAAGAGATCCAAAAAATTGATGCCAAAGAAGAGAATTTTGGAGGAGATCCAAATAATTGATGCTAAAGATGAAACCAGACTGATTTCGGCAATTGAGGCTAAATCAAGAGAAGTTTTGAGGAAGGAATTTCAATTTATTTTGAAGTTAAAGGAAATAAGTTTGAAGAAAAAATTGAGAATAAAATGGCTCAAAGAGGGAGATCGAAATACAAGTTATTTTCTCAAAATAGCCAACAATCACAAAAGGTATAAATATCTAGTGACTGAGAATTAGGGGGACCTGAATGAGTCTGAGGATGAAATCAAGCAGGGGCAGTCATTTTCTATAAAATTTATACACTGGAAGTTATGAGTTTAAACCGACGATGGATGGGCTTACTTTTGATATACTTTCAGATACTCAAATCGAAGATTTGGGGAAACCATTTGAAATAAATGAAATTTAGGGTGTGATTAGGGGCATGGTAGGAGACAATGCTCCAGGCCTAGATGACATCACCATAGAATTCTATAAGAGTTGTTGGAATGTTGTGGGAACTTATCTTGTTGCGGTTTTAAATGAGCTTAATCGGCCAAGGAGGTTCATCCTGGTTCTAAATAGCACCTTCATGACCTTGATTCCAAAAAGAGAGGGTGCTCAAGACCTAAATAAATATCGTCCAATGAGCCTCATGGATAGTGCATACAAAATCCTGACCAAAGTCTTATCCTCCTAGCAAAGGCTAGTGATGTTGTCGCTTATTTTTCCACACCATGGTGCCTTTGTGCATGGAAGACAGATCCTTGATGGTGTCTTGATTGCCAATAAATGAGTGGATGGGATGAGAAAATTAATTTCTTTGGGATTGGTATGGTAGATAGACACGAAAAACTTTGGACCATGTGAACTGGTCCTTTTTAAATTATATCACGGGGATAACTTCTCGACCTTGATTCCAAAAAGAGAGGGTGCTCAAGACCTAAATAAATATCGTCCAATGAACCTCATGGATAGTGCATACAAAATCCTGTCCAAAGTCTTAGCCTCTTGGCTAAGGCTAGTGATGCCATTGCTCATTTTTCCGCAGCAGGTGCCTTTGTGTATCGAAGACAAATCGTTGATGGTGTCTTGATTACTGTGACGCCCCGAACCCGCGCCTGGGAAATCAAGTTCCAAGACGCGTGCTCATTCGTCATAACCACGTATGCGGAAGACTTTACCTGCAAAAATGCGAGGATTTTTTAACTTTTCTGATGAGCTTACATAAGCAATAACAATTGGTCATCACAATAACCCATCATAAGCAAATATGTTACCTCACTGGCTACAATAGCCTTTACTTTTGGTGCCACAACTGTGCCGGTACACTTTCAGAATCCATCAAGTATAACTCTTTGTCAATCAGCAACCGCTTCCAAATCTGAAGACATAAAATGAGAGGAGTGAGGTATAGAGTCCAGCAAAATCCACAATCCATCTAGGCTATTTTCCACCTAATAACAATCATCATCATCAATAACGATATAGTGTTGCAATACAATTCTCATATTATAATAATATATAATATCGTAATCCGTGACCCGAGGTCACTCAAGGCTATTTCACCCTATTTCGAGGTTCTCAATCTCAATTTCCAAGTTCATCCAATCATCGTCTACACCACTAGGTTACCATCCCAGACAACCGCGCACACTCTATCCTTGAGTCCGTAGACTCAATCAACTGGCCTTCGCCTGTGTTCAACCTTTATCCTTGAATCCGTAGATTCAACATCCAAGTTAGAGTCCGTAGACTCGTTATTAATTTCCAAATCCGTTAACATCAATTCTGTTACCATGACGTCCCATACCCCATGATAACTATCGAGATTAACCAGGCTTGCACCCAATGAAATCAAACCTTGAGTCCTTAGACTCCATACAACCTTGAGTCCATAGACTCAATACATAATCCGGGCCTTCACCCACTAGAACCAACACAATCATCTGATCTCAGCCACGGTGAGGAACTCTAGCCTCACGGCATCTCTATCAGACAACACAACCATCTGACTCAGCCACGGTGGGGTATTCTATCCTCACGGCATATCTATCAGATAACACAACCATCTGACTCAGCCACGGTACAGACGACATATCTATCAGAGGCATCACAACCTACTGACTCAGCCTCGGTACAACATATCTATTAGATAATACAACAATCTGACTAAGCCACGGTAAGGAATTCTATCCTCACGGCATATCTATCAGATCATACATCCATCTGACTTAGCCATGGTACGGACGACATATCTATCAGAGGCATCACAACCTACTGACTCAACCTCGGTACGACATATCTATCAGGTACATAACCATCTGACTCAGCCACGGTACAGACGACGTATCTATCAGGGGCATCACAACCTACTAACTCAGCCTTGGTACGGCATATCTATCAGATAACACAACAATCTGACTCAGCCACGGTGGGGAACTCTATCCTCACGGCATATCTATCAGATCATACAACCATTTGGCTTAGCCACGGTACGGACGACATATCTATCAGAGGCATCACAACTTACTGACTCAGCCTCAGTACGGCATATCTATTAGATAACACAACAATCTGTTCTTCCTTGACCTAGTCAAAGAGGATCTATGGGTAACACTTCATCCACTCATAACGATCAGTCACGTACCTCGCCAAAGAGGATCTATGGACATTATTCCACCCACTCCCGATGATCAGTCACAGAGGACTACATCACACCACCACTCCAGACCTAAGCAAAGAGGATCTATGGATATCAAATCCACCCACTCCCAACTATCAGTCACGGAGGACTCATATAATACCACCACTCCAGACCTAGCCAAAGAGGATCTATGGATATCAAATCCACCCACTCCCGACTATCAGTCACTGAGGATTATACTTTAACCCTGGTTAGGTTTTCTAACCACAGGTTAACCCCAGTTAACCCAAGCCTCGCTTGGTTAACTGAAATACTTGGGCCTCGCGCCCGTGAATCAAATCCGGTAACACACCGTCTTGTTAGGGAATGTTTCCAGGCTAATGGATGTGTCCATAGCCTTATACGACTTGCAAAACAACTTTTCGACACCCCAAGGTGACGACACAATTTACCTGGAACCCGATCTGGGCTCCCTGAAGGTCTACATAAAATCGCAACATCACATAGGGGTCTCTGACTCTTTTTCCATCCACGCTTTTTACACGGTGAGTCTAAATCCGGGGTTTTGAGACCCGAGACCGAGGGCTACACCCTTCTACTCATTTTCCACGCACAATCATCTTCCTATAACACATCCACGGGGTCTCAGACCCTTTTCCATCAACGCACATACATTCCACATAAAGAATATAGCAAATAACAGGGAAAAGAGAAGAGATGGAAGAGGTTTTTTACCTGTTTCTTGCGCTTCGAGGTGTCTAGGGCTGAAATGGACACCGCCAACGTGCTCGGGAGGACGATCAACCCCATGGTGAAGCTCCTTGCCCTCACACCTTCACTTTCTCTCTCTAGATTTCCTCATTTCTCTCTCTACACGTCGATCGAGGCACCGGGGAAGAAAATAAATGTCGCCAACGCGTTCCACACGACGATCAACCCTGGAGTAGAGCGAATGCAACTTTCTCTCTCCACTTTCTCACTCTCTACACACCAAACGAGACGCCGGGGAGAAAATCAGTCGCCGCCAACGTGTCGGGAGCGTCGAAATATGTCAAGGTGGACCTCCTTTTTGTTTCTCTTCTTTCTCTCTTTCTCTCTACTTTCTCTCTCTAGAAAGGGAGTTTGGTAGAACTCCCCCACTGTTGGAAACCGTGAGAATGAAGGGGCTGGCCCCTATTTATAAGTCAAGGGTCATGTGCCATGCACATGACCACCATTAATGGTCCCGTTGACCAAGTCAACGGTTTGATTGTTTGACTATTCTTCTGTATTTTCTCGCGTATGTGGCCTCTGAAACCCTACTTCATGATACCCAATTTTGACGAAACTTTAGGTGACCGAATTTGGGACAGTCTGACACCTGCTGTAGAAATTTCAGGGAAAAATACTGAGTTTCGACAGTCAAAAGTAAGTTTGGACGAAAACTGTAAAACCTACTAATTTCCTGATTTCGGATACAAAACAGGCCACCGTTTCTTTGTTTGAGATAACTAACTGCTGAGACGACAGACATTAGTCCCCACGGCTGACCGACACGCATTTGTACCAGTCGCACAAATTTCTATTAGGATCCCCAACAATTATGGAGTCCCAACTGAATTCCGGAAAAATTTAGAATTTCCGGGTTTTCTCGATTTTCTTACATGTAAGACCCCCACAGTCTCGCGAATTGATACGCGACAGAACCGAAACGATACGTGACCGAACTAGGGACAGTCCGACACCTACTGTACAAATTTCGGGGGAAAATGATAAATTTTGACAGCAAAAAGTAAATCCGGAAGAAAATTACAAAACCCACCAATTTCCTGGGATTTTGGACACCGATCGCATTGCGGCAACGTGAATCGATGCGTGGCGGAACTGGCATGATGGATTATTGTTTCGATAGCCGACCAACATGCTAGGTGCGATTTTCGAGGAAAAACACTGAAGTTTTATCGGTACACTTCAGTCCCGAGCAAAACCCACTTTCTACCAATTTAACAAATACTTAACTTTTTAAACACATTTAAGGACCCATAATCCCATAATTTTATTATATTAAAATTCTGGGTTGTTACAACCAATAAATGCGTGGATGGGATGAAAAAATTAATTTCTTTGGGATTGGTATGGTAGATAGACATAGAAAAGCCTTGGATGATGTGAACTGGTCCTTTTTAGAATATATCACGGGGATGATGGGATTTAGTGTCAGGTGGAGGTATTGGATGAAAATGTGTCTCGTCAGTATCTTTCTCCATTATGATGAATGACAATCTAATGGGATATTTCCGTAGTTTTAGAGGTTTATGCTAAGGTGATCCACAATCTCCCATTCTATTTATCATA
Source organism: Tetracentron sinense (assembly GCA_015143295.1). NCBI lineage: Eukaryota > Viridiplantae > Streptophyta > Magnoliopsida > Trochodendrales > Trochodendraceae > Tetracentron > Tetracentron sinense. The sequence continues at coordinate 4,131,578 of CM026573.1, forward strand.
GTTACGGAGGCGTTGAGTAGAATGGTTACTAGAGCAACAAAATTGACTGTAGAAGGTTTTTCTATAGGAAGGGAAGATCTCCACATCAATGTTTTAAAACGTGAAATCGTGAGGCGAGACATTAGGACCTCAAGATGCGTGAGGCGTAGGCCTTACAAGAAAGCTTCATGCTCTCTCATTGTAACAAATAAATAAATAAGAAAAGTAGTATATATATAAATATTAGTTATATTCATGTACATTGTGTATGTTCATGTGGGCGCACGCATACACATAGGAAATATTATATAAATTAGTTGAAACAAGTAACAAATTAAAAAAAAAAAACGACAGTATAGTCTCAGTTGTAACTTGTAACTAGAAACATAATTTTAGTTAATGTATGAGAAGTATGTCATATACATAAACCAAGCTTCAAGGCATGAAGCGTGTGTCTCATGTGGTTTAAGCTTCATGGTTGAGCCTCAAGGCGTTTTCTTTAAGCCTCGCCTCAAGGTGAGCCTCGATGCGTAAGCCTCACACGCTTTTTAAAACACTACACATATCACACTTACAATTTGCTGGTGACACCTTGATCCTTTGTGATGGATCAAGTAGACAACTGGCATACCTTAGGTGTCTACTTAGATGTTTTGAAGCTGTGTCAGGTGTAAAGGTGAATTTGGGTTAGAGTGAATAATTTGGGTGTGAGAGGTTTCAAATCTGCCCGAATTGGCTGCAATATTGAAATGTAAAACGGGTGTCTTTCCAGCTTCCTATCTAGGTTTGTCTCTTGGATCTAGCTACAAAAACAAGTCGGTTTGGGATCCAATAGTAGATTCCTTCTCTACGAGACTTGCTAATGTACTTGTCCAAAGGTGGCAAACTCACTCTTCTTAAGAGCGCCCTGACCAGTTTACACACATATTTCTATCTCCCCTCACAATTTCAAAATTCATATTTCAGGAAATTTTTGTGGAATGAACAGATGAATACCAAGAAGTATCACGTGGTAACATGGAGGTAGGTGTGCTCCCTAGTGGAAGAAGGGGGCCTAAATGTTCGTCTTCTCACGGAAGTCAATAAGGCCCTCCAAGGAAAATTGTTATGGAGATTTGGGTCAGGGATAGACAATTTGTGGAGGAAAGTGATAGAGGATAAGTACGGGGAGAGCTTTGTCTGGGAACCAAAGCTAGTTTGAGGACTCCATAGGTGTGGGCTATGGAAAAGTATCTTGGCAGAGTGGTCGTAGTTCTTGATCCACCCATCTTTAGATTAGGTAGGAGGGATGGGGTTAGATTTTGGGAGGATAAATGGTGTGACCAAGTGCCACTTAGGGTTTAATTTCCTAGCATGTGGCCCTTAGCGGTGAATAGACATGCCCTAGTGTGGGATTGTTTCAAGTGGGTAGCTAACTCGACAATATGATGCCCTAGATATAGGTGTAACCTTCGAGAATGGGAGTTAGACAGTGTTTCTAACATTTTGGAGCACTTGAGATCGGTAGTGACCTTCCCTCTTCTTAAGGATGTCTTATTATAGCTCTTAAGACATTAAAGACCAGTTTTCAGTGAGATCCCTATATTAGGTTTCGAGGACCAGTATGGCCCTCATTTTTTTGCATAGATCTATTTGAAATTCTTACATGCTTTCCAAAGTATCCTATTTTCTGTGTACAAGATTCTCACATGCGATCATTCAATGCACAGATGGTGGAGGACGGTCAATGACTGTTTTATGTACCTCAAATGGAGGAAACTGTGGACCATCTGCTATTGCATTGCCCCTTTGCTTTTGATATTTGGGGATACTTTTTATCTCACGTGGAGGTCAGTTGGGTCTTCCCCCTTTCAATCATGTTGGCCCACGGTAAGGGTAAGCCCTAGAACCTAAGATATTTGCTCCCTCCTCCCTGGGGCATTGGTATGGGCCGTATGGCCTTTGGAAAGAGCGGAATCGTAGGGCCTTTGACATGATTATTTCGTCTGTGGAATTAATCTATTCAAGGGGACTTAATCTATTCGAGGACCAAGCGAATTCTTATTCAGTGGGTATCATGCAGAGATGAGTTGGCTTATCTTATCATGATACCTGAGTTAATGGTGGCAACCCTCTCTCTGGGGGGCTGGGGTCCTCTCAGCTTAGATCATTTTCTAGTTATTGCCTATTATATTTGACCTTTTTTTTTTTCCCCTCACTCTCTTGTGATCCCTAGGCTGTTTTATTCTCTTGTAGTATCTGGCTTTAAGCTTTTTAATATATCTGATCCTCTACTTTACCGATAAAAGAAAAATCAATTTGATTCACAACCAGAAAACACAAGAAGGCCTTTTAACTCCTTTTCTAAGAAACATCGTGATTGCAAAAGTGGTATCTACAATACACTGTTTGGTTGCTTGGTCATTTTTATGGCATTTAGGTTAACAAGTTCTGCAAGTTATATTTGATTGTTTAATCATGTGGTTGTCCGAGTTGGAAAAAGATGTCTTGTTCTCGGCATGAGATTATGGTACCGGCCGTATGGCATAATCCAAACTTGACTATGGTTTGAGAACATAAAACTGTTCCCTTATTAGCAGGAGTACAAGTGTAATATTTTTTCTTTAGTTAAGGCGGATTAAGCGTGAAAACATTCGTTTATCGGAAAGTCTCAACTTCCTCATTGAAAGTCACTCAAATGAGAGCAAAAATGGTATCTGCAAAATGCTGTTTGGTTACTTAGTCATTTTTTGCAGCATCTAGGCTAAGAAGTTCCACAAGTTGTATCTGATTGTTTAAAGTTTAATCATATGGTTTAATGGTTGTTTCTGATGGTTATAGGAAATGGGTGAAAAAATAGAATTTTTTGGCCTTCCATATTTGACCTAGCAACAGAACAGCTAAATACCAAGACCACATTTTTCTAATGAGGTTATAGATGAAGAAATTATATCAAAACTCAAAAGTTAGAAGGGTTTAAGAATATTGTTCTCAGCCTAGACTAGAAGGCTTTTGTATGGGTTGGAATTTGAAGGAAGTGGTGCATTTTGTCTGGTTAAACCAAACATTCAGATGCTTATCCTATGCTTGTCACTAGTGCATGTGATGAGCATGTTGAATTAAAAATTATGTGAAGAGAGTTTGAAGTGTGAGATCTGGGACAATGAAGTTGATTTGGGAATTTCTACGAAGATATTAATAACAAGAACTCATTGAAAGTGTGACATCATATCCATAAAAGTCTTTTGAATTATGCCCTACCATAACTTTTGAGAAAGAAATGCTGTTTGACATATCTTATGCAAGAATGGTAGGCAACCTAATATCTGGAAAAAAAAACTATGTATATAACTTGTAAATTGTAAATTAGCATGCATTGTCACGGGATCATGCACTTAATGTATACTTGTTTTTGGAGGAAATTTCATGACTCCAAGATTGATCCAACCACACTAGGAAACAAGAAGTAGAAATGTAGAATGATCTGATAAATTTATGTAAAAATAGGGATTAAATAACATTGTAGTAGTAAAGAGAAATACAAAACCAAAATACTAATCCCTCACCTTCTCTTCACATGGACTTGGGTTTCATCCAAAGAAGCTTGAGGCCTTCACAATGCTTACCTCCTTGGCCTTCTCCATTCTCACTGACCACTCTGGGAACTCCTTTTGAACTTCTTCCATATTAGTAAACAATTAGATGATAGTAAGAAATAGAAAATATGTAATAAGCTCTAAAAAGTAAAAACTTTAAGAAGTACTTCCACAACTCCCAAATAGCATTATCTTTGCAATTTATTAATAAATGTTGATGGATTCGTCATCTTTCCAACACACATCATGCACCCATTAGTAAGGAAATGATCCGTTTGACCTAGGGGAAGCTTTTTCCTCCATATTTCTGGGAGAAGCATTCCACTTTTCCTTATTCTTGATCTTAAACATTGAACTTTCTCACACATGTAGTTGCATGCTTAAGTGCATATAACAAGTACAAAATATATAGTATGTCTTGGTAACTCAAAAGTTAATTAACTAGGCAAAGTTAAACCCAAAATATAAAACACTGATAAAACCGGAAAAACAAAATAGAGAGACATACAGATACTGTATGTCCATTTCGGAAAGGAGCATGAGACCGTGAAAGGAGTGCTTTAGTAAATAATTGACACAGAATGTTATTGATCACTTATTGAAAAGCTTATAAGGGGGCTTATCGTTTATATAGATTTTAAGTCTTGGCAAGGTGAGGCGAACAGTGGATTGTTTTTTGGACAAAGAGATTTATGTTTTCAAATGACTAAAAAAGGATAAGACCATAGTTACCAAGCCGTGAAGCGAAAACGAGAAGCGAAGTGAAAGCGAGAAGCGGGAAGCGAGAAGCGAGACTCAAAAAATCTTTAGGAAACGGGAAGCGAGAAATATATATGGGTGCATCATTCTCATTATGTTAGGATGACCAATCATACCTTAAATTTTATTTTATATGAGATATTTGTAGAGAAGTTGGTGCCTTAGAGTCTTAGATTTCAATGTAACGATACTTGTCTAGGATATATGTCGTAGGTTTTAGACTCAAATCTATCTCATTACTTCCTAAATAAGAAATTCATAATCCCCTTGACCACTAAATGAGAAGCGAGTGGAAGCGAGCTTCCCACCTTGTACATAGTTTCCCGGTAACTATGGATAAGACATCAGCTCTTTACTACCTTCTGTCCACTCCAAGATGTGGCGTCGGTTTTGACCTATTTTAAGATTCTAGTTAATGTCGGCATGTCTGGTGTTCTTTTAGGCTTGGCGATAGGACATTGCGCCATCTTACCCCCCCAACATACCACAATCACTCATTGACAGTATAGGCCTGCTTGTTTTGGACTCTAATTGTCATTGTAGACCCTATATTTTCTCGTAATGTTCCATATTTTTGTGGCCTGAAGACCCTTTTTTTTAAAGTTACATTTCTGAGGTCTTTATACTGCCTTATAACTTCTAAGCTCTGAAATAATTATTTCAATGCCTATTAACATAAGTTTAAATACATAGAATACTTAACATAAGTTTCTGCACTGTAACATATATTTAAATGAGAATATTTGCTCTGTTGCAGGCGGGTCAGGAATCCTTCAGATCCATTACTAGATCTTACTACAGAGGTGCAGCTGGAGCCCTTCTGGTTTATGACATAACCAGGTGAGTGGTTAGGTCTGTGTAATGAAAATCGCGTTATCTGAAACTAAATACCTTAAATCGCCTATTCGGTGTACAGGTCCTGCTCCAGGACCTCAATTCCACAGTGCTCAACCCGAATCGGCTCTGATCCACTTGTTTTTGGGCGTAGTTCTGATTTACTTGATAAGCATTCCCAAATTTGAGTGCAGTCATTTCTCTCTCTTGCCCGTGCGTGTGCCTAAAAAATGGGCATCGGTAAATAAGATCAAATAGCATAGAAGCGGGAAAAGTATAAATAATGTTCACTGATGGGTGAAAAGGAGAAGAAAAGATACAAACCAGTGTTTTCTTGAAAGAGGTGAAGTACTACCAATTATGATAGATTGCAATCCCCTCATAAATTTTCCTTATGATCCGTGTTAGGATCATTGTTCAAAACTCCAAAAAGTTGACTCGACTCAAAAGTTGGTTGGGTTGAGTAACTCAGAAAACTTGACTCGGTCCAACTAGGAATGTCTATATATATATTGTAACGACCCCAAAATCCCATCTAGGCTATAATGGAACCTTGGGTTCATTACACTGCTTATCTTGGATTAACCTGTGAGCAAGTAAGGCACTACTAAAAGAGAACCTGAAAATTTCTTCCAAAACATATATATATAAATCTAAACAAGTATCTACGAAGACAAGTCTAACTCAAAATCCAACTCTAAGATGATCCGGATCTCTCCACATGATCTCCAAAAACTACAAGTCAACATAAGTACCAACAAAGTAAAACCATAAGTCAACTCAAGTCTCTATTACAACTTTTAATCACCAAAAGTTTAACAACCTAATGATAAGGAAAGCGGTCGAGGTCTCGAGTTCCCTCCTCGGGAATGTCACCCTCTTCCTCCGGTCCGTAGTCCTCTTCTAACCAAGGCTCCGCTGATGTCTCGGAAACTAAGCCTGCCGACATGAAAACATATCGGCAGAGCAACAAAGCTCGGTGAATATGAACTCCTAACCAGCAATATCAGAAGCATCAAATAGCATAATCATATAAGGATATACATTTGTCAATGTGAACAAGTTTATAATAGCAATTCATATGAACAAGTTAATCAAAGCAATTGAGCAATGTAAAACATACATTATTCAGAGTGCGGAAGCATCATAATCTTTTCGTCATTTCTTGTTCATTATCTTATCTTATTCTTGTCTTCTCTTGTCATTCTTTCCTTTATTTCTTTTCATGAATCTTCATTAAATTCTCATTTTTCCATGTAAGCATAGCAACATGGATAATCATTATTAATAACTTAAAATAACTCTTCACTATATAGGTGAAAGAGATTATTATACTCTACTTCCCGTATACCAACCTTCGCACTTTCTCCGGTGCTCTCGGATTCACTTATGATTACTTGACTTGGCACGCATGCCTTGATCTTAGACTTGTTGGTTCCGGTCAAGTGCAAAACTCACATGCAATTCCACATACATTGTTCTTGTGTCAGTGCTTTTATCTTACTCGTGCTTTCGTCATAATAGCTTGTAAAGAGTGATACACTTATTAGTTGAATAATACTTTAGATCACTAATCTAGGTACCTTCGGTGATCCATCATGAGCCCATATCATTATGATAAAAGACTAAGGCTCGCTAGATTTAGATCCAAAGGCTTATTTGCCCTACAATGCATCACTTCATGCAATTCCAACAATATTTAACAATCACAATGACATATAAATTCATAGATTTTCATTACTAATCGTGCATATTCATTGTGCCTTAAGATTAGATTCGTAATATCAATGTCATGCTAAACTCACAATTTCATCATTTGATAAAGATAAATATGACAATTCAACATAGAGGTCTTAACATTTTTATCATGCAAAACCTACATCATTTTCATATGTTGTAACATGAAAGAACTATAAGGTTTAATTCTTTACTTGCACATAATATCTTAACAACATTCATTCATAATTTTACAACACAATCCATCCATAATAAATCCCTTCCACCATTTCAAATCCAAACATGTATCTCATCCACCATTTCAAATCCAAACATATACTCCACCCACCATTTCAAATCCAAACATGCATCCCATCCTCCTATTTCCATATCAATAATTTTCATTCACCCATTTCGTCAAATACCTTCCCTTTACCATTTCACAACAATAACATAATAATAACATAATAACAATAACAATATTATAGAGATATTTCTACAATAATCATTACATAATCTCATTCTAACATGGAAACTTAGTATTTAAGCTTTAAAACCTTAATGGTTCATGGCATTGATAGTGAGGATGGTATATTTACCTTGCTAAAGCTTTCTTTCTTGACCCAAATGCTTGAAACCCTTCCTTAGAGAAATCTTCAAGCTTCAATCTCTTTTCTCTAAGCAAAACCCCCCTTCAAATCCTAACTTTCTCCTTCTTCCCCTTCAAGATTAGGTTTAGAATGAGTTAGAACCCAAAAACCTTAAACTTAAAAGCCTATTTATAGGGGAGGGGGTTTAAAACCCAAAAAAATTGCATTTTAACACTGCTGTCACGCTATTGGCGATCGATCGCCCCACACAGGATGTCATTTTTTGACTCCAGACCACCTTCGGTATTTTGGTCATAACTCTCGACTCGCTCGTCGGATTTTGACGATTCAACTTGCATTAGATTCGACTTTCGAATGAGAACAACTTTTATGGTTTGCATAACCTCTAATTCTTCTTTATTCTTGGATCATTTTGCCCTTAAAGCTGACTGATCTGCAATGGGTTGTGATAGTCCAAATTTTCAACCGACTCGACTTTAGAAATCCGACTTTTAACATGACCCCGACTCAAAATTGGGAAAAATGATAAACATGAACCTTGAAGGAAAATTCAAGAATTACTCGATTCGGATAAACGGTGACAACACTATAGCTTCTACAAGCTGAGGGCAATGTTTAGGACATAACCTCCATTAACACTTAAGAGTATTTTGCACTCTTAATCCTTCATCCCAACACCCATAAACTTAAGAGATACATCTTAAGGCATTTAATACACATCATAAAGATCCGGGGTTCTACATATATATACCAATTAGGCAATTACTAATTTCTTGACATTTTATCCAAGATCAAACCACAAATAACTTGAAAATCATAAGTTAAAAGAATCCAAAGTAGGCTGATTTTGCAGCTTCAAACAACCTAAAAACTATGTTTAATAGAACCCATAGTAGGCTGATTTTTGTAGTACTAAAAAAATCTGATGCAAAAATAGTGTAACGTTTGAGTTTAAGTTTTAAAAAATAAGAATGACAAAAACACCCTTCTATGACTCGGCCGAGTTTGGACTTTGGCGAGTCATAAAACTCGACTCAACCGAGTCATCCGAGTAATTCGCCGAATAGTGTCTCCTTCGAGTTTTGAGACAACTTGACTCTAAACTCAATTGAGTTGAGTAACTTGGCCGAGTTTTCAAATTATGGTTAGGATTAAGGGTGTTATTGGGCTGGTCTAGCTTAATTAAATACTTGGGCAGGCTTTGGCCTAGAGCCTTAGGCCTCAGGTGCTATTCTTCTAACTGGGCTGGTTTGGTCCAATAAAGCCCATTTATTTAAAAAGCCCCAAAACAGCCTTTTTAGCCTTGAAACATTAGGCGGGCTTGGTCTGAGCTTGCTCCGCCCTGATTAACAAGCGGTCCGGCCCCAAACCCAGACCGTTGACAATTGACACCCCTGGTTAGGATCTTCCTGTGGATACGCACCTCTTTGGTCCATAGAGTTCAACCTTGGTTTTGCGCACAAGATAAAAAAGCATCCGGCAATGATTTGAACTTGGGGGCTAAGTTAAGTTCTCCTTAGGAGGCCTCTTTAACATTTTCCTTTGTTTTTCACTCAAATGGAAGCCACTTAGAGGTCAGAGCCCAGAGTTGCCTCAGACACTAGGATTTTTTTTTTTGGAAAAAAACTTTCGTTCTCCAACCCCTGGTTCTAGGCTTTAAATCCTGAGTACCTCTACCTGAAGTCAGGATATGTTTAATCTTTTTTTTCATTAGGAGAGAGACATTTAATCATCTGGCAAGCTGGCTTGAGGATGCCCTGCAGCATGCAAACCCCAACATGACAGTCATGCTCATTGGGAACAAATCTGATCTTTCCCATCGAAGGGCTGTCTCCAAAGAGGAAGGGGAGCAATTTGCGAAGGATAATGGGCTTATATTCATGGAAGCATCTGCAAGAACGTCCCAAAATGTGGAGGAGGTGATGTAACTGAACCTAAGCTGATCTGTCCTGTACTTTATATTGTTGTTTTCATTGGATCACAAGCTTCCCTGCATAAGTTAAAGTGTTTGGTTGCTTTTGATGTTCAAAATTCAAATAACAATATTAATAGAAAAAAAGCTTACAGGCCTTCACAAGAACTGCTGCAAAGATCCTTCAGAAGATACAGGAAGGTGTTTTTGATGTCTCCAATGAGGTAATCTAGATCTCCATTTTTTTCGAATGTTATAAGACTCTGCCCTGTAGTTTCAGTCAGGTCTAAATTGTCTAATGACTCTAATGCTCTCTGAGACACATTATATTGAGATCTGATCAGTTGCTTGACTCTTTTTCCATTGGTATTAAGACCTATAAGCTAATAAAGATTTACATACATCTATTGTTACATGTAAATGAATATTTGCGTCTGAATGGAAAACTGGAGGAAGCAACCTCTTCTGTCTGTGCCGTACAGTCATTGTGAGTCTGTGACAGATATTACCGAATTGGATGATCCTAAACATTCAGTCTGTCGCATAACTCTTAGATGGTTAAGGAAAACAATTTAGATAATGAGAAGAAAAAAAAATCCATACTGAATGTTCAAGCCAATTGTTAGTGTAGGAAATGTCTTAAGTTGGATCCATTAAATTGTGTGTGACCTGCCCTGCCCCTGCCCCTGCCCCTGCCCCTGCCCCTGCCCCTGACCCTCTCCCTCACCCTGCCCCTGATCCTGCCTCCCCTGAGTGTGACGTCCAAGGTATGGACGGGGTGATGGGTTCTGCCATTCTGGTTCAAGCCTTTTTTTTTTCTTGCATATAAAGTAGAAAAGCATCAGGTTTTGATGTCTCTATTATCATAATTGCAGTCATCTGGAATCAAGGTCGGGTACGGGCGTTCCCAAGGTCCATCTGGGGCAAGAGATGGAACAGTTACTCAGATAGGAGGATGTTGCAGCTGATGGAAACCAAACAACAATAATTCTGTATTCAATACTTGTACATTTTATTTCTGCTTCTTTACCGAATGAGGACGGGAATATATCTACTCCTTTGAACCATCACGACGATGTCTTGAGAACATGAAATGTACAGTTCTAATAAAAATGTATGTTGTTGGCAGTACAGGCTGCTGGTTGTCTTTGGAATTGAGATTCAATAGTTTCTAAAGGATCCTTTACGAAAATTGAGTTCCTATGGCATTGGACTCAAACTCTATCTGATGCTGATTATTATTTTTACATGGGATCCCTTTTTGTCATGAAATGTGTATACATCAACTGAATTCACGAAATCCCCCAGAGGTGGCAGGACCAACCCACCTGCCATGAAGAGTGACGTTAGTGGATTTTATGACAGGTCCGATATCTGAGACCCAATTATCTGAAAAGGAGGAATGAGTATGATAGATGGTTATCACTCTGTGCAGGTCCTTAATCCAATAGCATTAAGAGTTCGAGTCTGCTCTGGTTTGTTTTGGAGTGGTGGATGGTGATAGATGGCCGGCAATTTCACCTAACTATCTATAATTTTAGGAGGCCCCACCACAACTTTCATAAGTGCGTGCCTGTCCCATATATTTGTTAGTCTTGAATTAACTTGAAGAAAATTGAGAAATCTAAATTTGAAAATTATGCGTATTTCTTCACTCATTTATTCATATGTAACTATTCAATATATAGAGAATACAATATAAACCTAATTTAAAAAAAGATAAGATAAAACATGATAAATATCAACACTTTTTAAAAATTAAATAGTCTTAGTTTATCTAAATTTCTAACAGCCTCCCTTAAACTAGGATTTGCAAATCGTCATGTCAAGCTTCATCTTCAACTTCTTGAATATTTCAGACTTCAGTGACTTTGTAAAAATGTCTGCAATCTACTATTCGCTTTTGCAATATTCAATCTCAAATCTTTATTCTTCACAAGCTTTCGAATGAAGTGAAATCGTATATCAATGTGTTTACTCGACCATGAAAAACCAGATTTTTCGTGAGTCAAATAGCCGAACTGTTATCACAAAAAATCGTACTAGGACCTGCTTGAGGATGGTGGGATCTCCTCTAACATTTTTCTAAGCCATATAGCTTGAGTTGCACAAGATGTCAATACTATGTACTCCGCTTCGGCAGTTGAAAGTCAATAACATCTTGTTTCTTTGATGACTAAGTAAAAGTACAATCTCCAGTAAAGAACACATACCCAAATGTGCTCTTTCTATCATCAACATCACCAGCTTAATCACTATCTGTGTACCCAATAAGTCTAGGATCATCAGTACATTTATAAAAAATACATTCATCAAATGTACCTTTTATGTATCGCAAAATTCTTTTAGCTGCTTGTAGGTGAATCTGACTTGGGCACTCTATGTAACGACTAAGTAGTCCGACTCAATACACAATGTCTGGCCTTGTAGCAGTTAAATATCTTAAGCTCCCAATTAAGCGCTTAAAATATGTAGAATCAACCAAATTTCATTTCTCTGTCTTTGATAATTTCAAACCAGTTTCTGTAGGAGTCTTAACAGGTTTAGAATTTTTTATCGTAAACCTTTATAGAATCTCATTTGAATACTTTTTTTGGGAAAGCTCATCTGATTTACCTCGATCCCAAAGTAATTAGACATCTGTCATCTCAAATTCATAAATCATAGTTCTCTTGAACTCATCAAACATAGCAAGGTTATTACCTGTGAAGATAATATCATTTACATATAGTGAGAGTAATAATAGATCATCATGCTCATTGTATTTAACATAAATAACATGTTCATTAGGACACTTATAAAAGGCATTATCATGAAGATATGAATCAATTCGAGTGTGCCAGGCCCTTGGAGATTGCTTTAACCCATATAGTGCTTTCTTCAGTTTGCATACTTTGTCTTTATCGCCATTCTTCACATATCCAGTAGGTTGGTCAAAATAAACTTCTTCTTCAAGAATTCCGTTCAAAAATGCTGACTTCACATTCATTTGATGAATTTTTCATTGGTTTTGAACTGCTAAAACAACCAACATTCTAACATATTCAATTCTAGCAACATGATCAAACACTTCATGATAATCAATCCTAGGTGTTTGCTTGTAACCCTTTAGCACAAGTCTTGCCTTATGCCGGTCTACGGAGCCATCTGCCTTTAACTTGGTCTTGTAAACCCATTTCACACCAATTGATTTATGCCTTTTAGGGAGTTGTGTCAACTCCCATGTTTCATTCTTCTCGATGACCTTAATTTTTTTATCAATGACTTTTACCCATTTTTCTTCTTGTACAACTTCTTCAAACCCGAGAGGATTACTGTCTGCTTATTAGCTCATCATATCACCATCATCATCATCAATATCATTATCATTAGAGATCTCAAAACCTCTAAATCTACTAGGCATAGAGGAAGTACAAGGAGGATTCCTACGAATAGGAACTGAGGATGATGGTGTGACAGAAGATGATGGAGACAAAGATGAGGTAGTTGGAAGTGGACTAGGCGAATCCATGAGATCCCTTTCTTGATGACTCAAATCTTCTTCAAAATCAACACTACTTATGCCAAGATGCTGTTTTTCTGCTTTTGTCCACTCCCAAGCACTAGTTTCATCAAACTTTACATCCCTACTAACAATCATCTTATTAGTAATTGGATTGTAGAGTTTGTAAGCCTTCTTACAATACCCAACAAATATGCACTTTGTAGCTTTATCATCAAGGTTTTTTTTTCTTTCTTTAGGCACATGTGCATAAGCAAGGGATCCAAAAACACGAAGGTGAGAGATTTTTGGCTTTCTCTCACTCCATGCTTCTTCCGGTGTCACATACTGTAGGCTTTTTGTAGGACATCTGTTAAGCACATAAATTGCACAAGCTGCGGCTTCAGCCCAAAAAGTCTTAGAAATACCATTTCCTTTCAATATACTTCTTACCATCTCCACAATTGTCTTGTTCTTTCTTTCAGCCACCCAATTCTTTTGAGGTGTATAACTAGTGGTGGTTTGATGAATAATACCATTTTTCCTGCAAAAATCTTCAAAACCATGTAAGGTATACTCTCCACCTCCATCAGTTCTCACAATTTATAAATTGTGACCACTCTGCTTTTCCACAAATAGTTTAAAATCTCGAAAAACATGTAGGACTTCAGGTTTTTCTTTTAAAAAATAAATCCATGCTTTTCTACTGTAATCGTCAATAAAAGTGGTAAAATACTTATTATTGCCATTAGAGGTGTAGCTTAACGCACACAAATTTGAATGAACAAGTTGAAGTGGTCTTGTAGATCTTTGTGACTGCCCCATTGTAAATGGATCTCTATGTTGTTTTTCAATAATGCAACATTCATAAATCTGATTTGGGTGATTTATAAAAGATAGCCCTATCACCATCTTCTTTGAAGTAAGATTCTTCAAATTGTCAAAACTCAAATGGCCAAACCGAAGTTGCTATAACCAAGAATCATTATGCATAATAGTTTTATAACATGCAGAAATATCAGTCTTGATTTGCAAAGGGAACATTTAATTTTTTGTCATAGGCACCTTAACAATTAATTGATTATTAGCATCTTTAAGGTCACAAACCATTCTCAATATGCAAGATATGACCTCGCTCTTGAAATTGACCTACACCTAACAAGTTGCATTCTAATCCAGGAACATAAAACACATCTGAAATATGAAGATGATCACCATTCCTTGCAGGTATTGAAATTTTACCTCTTTCTTTTACTTGTATCTTCCTATTGTCTCCAAATTTGACCATAGAAGTGATGTTTCATCTAGATTGACAAACATTTCTTTTCTTTTACACATGTGGTTGTTACAGCCCATATCCAAATACCATTGACTGGTATTACCATCTTCTATAGTGTTGCAAACTAACAGAATAGGAGCACTTGGATCTTCATCCTGATCAACAAAATTATTATTGTCTTCGCCTTCATTGGCTAACCTTTTTCGACACTCAAATTTATAATGACAATATTTATTGCAATAATGATATTGAACTTTAGATTTGTCATACCTGTGAGTACTATTTTGAGATTTACCTCTTCCATGGCCTTTTGAAGAGTTAAAACTCTTATTCCTTTCACCATCATTGTTGTAGAATTCTCTATCATGGCCACGACCATGGTCACGGCCTCGACATCCATATTTTCTTCCTCGATCAGATGTATTATCCATCGGAAGTTGGGTTTTGAGTGCTTGTTCTAAAGATGAGGACGATGATCTTTGCTTCATTCGTTGTTCGTGGGCTTCCAACGAACCCATGAGTTCTTCAATCGACATAATTGATGTGCCATTTGCTTCTTCTATAGCACACACAACATGCTCGAACTTTGAAGTAAGTGATCGCATAATTTTTTTGATGATCTCTACATCATCCATCTCCTTTCCATTCGCCTTCTTTTGATTTGCAATGGTCATTACTTTACTGAAATAATCGGCAATAAACTTTGTATCACCCATCTTCAAGGCTTCAAAATCACCCTTGAGGGTTTGAATTTGCACATTTTTTTATTCTTTCTGCACCCTTGTAACTTTTCTCCAATAAATCTCATGTAATCTTTGCTGTAGTGACCCTTGATACTCTATCAAATATCTTTTCATCTACAACTTGAAATATGAAATATAATGCCTTTTGATCTTTCTTTCGTGCATCTCGTAATGTATTCTTCCGTGCTTGTGAGAGGTTATCAAACGCTTGTTGATCTGCTACGTCGATATATCTCATCTCTACGAGATCCCATAACTCTTGAGATCGAAAAAGCACCTTCATCTGGATGCTCCAATGATCGTAGTTTGTTCTACAAAACCTTGGGAGTTGTGGTTGAATCATTACATTCATAGTCATGATTCTCTTCCAAAACAGAAAATTACGATATATCAAACAAATCCTAAGAACTTGATTGAATCAAGTGATCGTAGAGGCTGTGATACCACTTGTTAGCCTTGAATTAACTTGAAGAAAGTTAAGAAATCTAAATCAAAAAAATTATGCGTATTTCTTTACTCATTTATTCATATGTAACTATCCAATATATAGAGAATACAAGATAAACCTAATCTATAAAAAGATAAGATAAAACATGATAAACATCAACACTTTTTTAAAACTAAATAGAGTCCTAGTTTATCTAAACTTCTAACAGTATTTAAATATCTTTCTCTATCTGAACACAAAAGAGGAATGCTTGTGTGCATGTTTCCTTTCGCTGCTTACAGTGACGCCTTGGTGTAAAAAAAAAAGGTGAGAAGAAGACATGAATACAGTATAGCTGCCCCAAGTTAGGCTTCTTTGTGGTCCCTGAATCATTTCAATAATGCCGGCTGATTGCCACCCAGAGAATTCTAAAATATAAAACAGGGCCAAGTCATGGAGAGAAGATCCATGCCACTACAATATTGACAAATGACCAAGATAGGAGAAAGCTTTTTACTGTTTTGTCTTTTTCTCTTGTCTATAAACCTAGAGAGAGAGAGAGAGAGCTGCTTTTGTTTTTCTTAAATCATTATCACTTATGCTCTGTTTGTTTCAAAGTAAAATAGAGGAAAACAAATGAATTTCGCGGAAAATGTCAGTTGTCTTAAAGAAAAAGAAAGTACGCTTGAAAAATGATATTTTCCGTAGAATTCATTTGTTTTCCCCTACTTTACCTCAAAACAAACGGAGCATTAACTGTTATTTGCTTTTCTTTTGACTTCCAAGTTCCAAAGTGGAATGAAGATATACATGATGTGAAGAGATAGATGATGCCAAGTATTTTAATAAGCTCTGGATATCTATGAGAATGTAGAGCTCCCCATTTTTCTTGAAGCTGATCTTTGTTCACGTAAATGAGTTTTTCCATGGTGTAATTAATTATGTTAACTCTAGTTAAGATTATTAATTTCTAATTGATTAGTTCTTATTCAGTTAGGGTTTCAACAAAAAAAAAGAAATCAGCTTTGATTGCCGTCAAGGTGGATGATATGTAATATTCACTAATTAATAGTCATTTTTTTTTATAAGGATTTTGCTAGTTTCAATATCTACCTATTACACTCTAAAAAACAAAAAACACGATGACTTCTTTTCTTTTCTAAGCACTTGTCACATAAATGAACCCGCGGTGGCAATGTTTGAAAATATCTTAAATTTCAGCCATATCCGATTTTATTTATTTATTTTTGATAATCAATAGCCGAAAATTTGGATTTTGACCACTATAACATTTGCAAATACAAAGAAATATTTCAATGTGAATAAGCTGGGCTTTGCATTTAAAAAAAGGCAGTCTCTTAATCCCCTACCTTAGGTCTGGCTGTGTGCGCGTTTAGGGTATATATGTGTGTTACATGATAACTTTTGTACCAAAAAAAAAAAAAACCCTAGGCAATAGATGGAGCTGTCTCTTTCTATACCATCCATTCAAATCAAGAGCTTTATCCCTAAAGAGCTCCAATATTAAAAATTATGAGATAGATGCTACCATCGGATTCTTGCAGTATTTTTGGATAGAGCCAATCTTAGAGGTGGTGGCCCACAAAACGGGTGGTGGGTGGGGATTTAAAATACAAAAATGGAACCGCGTTGTGAAATTAGCTACTGTTCGGTATTAGATTCCTCCTCGGATCACAATCACAAACGAAAAACTCACAAAATTATGAGATTAAATAGAGTTTAATTATGAACTGGAGCTCTCCAAAATAGGTTTTGTTAATTTTTTTTTGATAAATATTGAAATAATGTAAGGACATATCAAATCATAAAATTTTATATTTAACCATATTTTGGGAGCTCTGGTCATAGTTAAATTCGATTAAATATGAAGGGCTACGATGTGAAAATGGAATGCTATGATAGCATTTAAAAAAATAAGGATCGTCTGATCTAAGCTATAACCTTTATGACGATGCCTAAGGTTGTATGGGGATTTCTCCTTGTAAGATTTTCACACGCTTCTTTTACAAAGCAAAATAGGTAAGTAGTGGTTTATCCTCATTTCCTTCTGTGTCTTTCCCAAAGAAGGGAAGACCATTTATATAGAGAATAATAGATCCATTGGATAATTAATTCTCATAGATTGATCAAAGGAAAATGTTACCAGATCTACGGTCTGGATTAAACCACTTTATTGTCTCACCACACCCCTTGGTCAAAACGGTTATCCAACTTATAAATGTGTTTTATTCCAATGAAACTAGCCGTTGTGGCTGTTGACTTGGTTTTACACCATTTAATGGTACACTCTGATCAAGCAACCCAATCTGATCAGATGTGTCTCATTATCAGACGTCATAGCATTCCATTTTCGCATCGCAGCCCTTCATTGGTATCAGAGCTTATTGCTATTTTGTGGCGTGCTACACTAGATCACTTCCTCCTCAAGAATCTTGTGTTCACTTTTTTGACCGGATACTTTACTCTCTTCTATTAAAAAGAAAGGGAAAGTAAAGAGAGCCTTTTAATTTCCTCTCTTCTCCTTTTCACACAAAAGGTATTTCTTATGTTGGTGCTATACACGGTTAAGGAAAAGAGAAGAAAAAAGGAAAGAGAGGAAAGGGGGGTGTCACGGTCTCTGTTACATCAAAATAAACCTTCTTATCTTGTGTTTTTCAAAAATACCAATATGTAGTGCTTTATAATTGGAGAATCCGGAATCTAATTACTTAAGAGGATTTGCTTTCCTACAAGGGTTCATTCTTTTACTGAGATTTATTAAGTGTAACACTTTATACTTCATCATGGTAGTTGGTAGAAAATTTGAATCACTTTGTCAAGGTCTTAAACAAGATCAATTCTTACAACCATGAGATTTCAATTCTTACCACTTTCATGAGATCTGAAATAATTTATTTTGTTGCATTAAAGTCTTAGGAGAATTGCAATCCAATAAAATGCATATTGTTTCATTGATAAATTTTCTGAAGTGTTGGACTTTATAAGTCTTCTGACAAATTAAGGATATTTTGTTCATGAAAACCTTCCATGGGTGATTTTGGGAGGACTCTCCGGTTATTAATAGAAAAGGATACACATGGACAGGGAGACCTCGAAGCCTTACCCCTACTAAAATCTAGATATAAAAATTGTACTAACCAAATAGAAAAATAGTTTTACTCCTGAAATCATGTGAGTCTTCTTATCTCCCAGTTGGGTATCTTAAAAAAATAGTTTTCTGACTTGGGGGATCTCAGCTCTCTTTTTCTTCATCTTTGAAATTACTAGTTGAAAAGTCCTCGGGATCTCTGTTAAGATTATCATCTCAGTTTGTATTGACTTAAATTGATTTGTTTCTTTTGTATTTTTAACCATTCTAGCATTTAACTATTTTCATAAAATTCTTACCTTGTCAGATATAGTAAGTGATGATACTGAAAACTTAGCTAGGACTTTTACTCTACAAAAAGCTTTGAATTATGATTAGCTTTAGCCTTTAGTGTTTGTTCAGTGATTAAACTTCCAACGATCAGATGGTCTGAATAAATAAGTATATATATATATATCAATATCAATGACTAGACTACAACGCAATTATCTATCGATTCGGATTAAAGCCTAGCATTAAAAGTTAGGTTACTCGGTCCATCTAAATGGGGATAAACTTTTTTTTTTAATTGTTTTTTTTTTTTATACCCAAGCAGGCAGATGTGTTGATGAGTACTGTATATAAAGCATTCGGTATTGTAGAGGTCAAGTCAAGAGCTCATCATCCATGATGGGTCCCACCCCATTTAGATATGAAATTCTCTGTTGGAATCTTTGAAGAATCCGAACTAAACAAACCATCTCGTTGACATTCAAAGCCAATAGCCCAATAGCAAGTAGGAGCGAATGGTGGGTGATCTGCCATTACGTACAAATATCCTTCTTGCAAATTTACAAAACTACCATCCACCATCATCACATCACCTATTATCAATCATGAGTGGGCTGTCTTTACATCTTTAAAACAGAAACAAGACATGAGTGTTTCTCCATCATCTCTCAAAATAGAGGATTGAGATCCAAACTCTCAGTAGAAAGTTAGAAACTCCAAGTCTCTTTCTTTGAGGAGAAACTATGGAGAGAGAGGAGCCCAGAGGAGATGCATATTCGATCAAAACAGAAGCTCTTAGTGTTGAATCAGGTCCAGTACTACAGGGTGGTCAAATACATGAATATAGTCTCAGCTCTGCACATACCATTGACCATGGTAAGTTTCATCTCAGATTCCTCTTACAGTTGCAGTTTCAAATGGTTTTAAACACTAATATTCATCTGGGTCTTCTAAATTCTGTAATATTTGTATTATTCTTCAAGAAGTGTAACTTGAAATAGTTTTAAGCACTACTTCTGATTTGGATTTCTGAATTGTTATAATATCTATTTGATTCTTCATAAATTCTACCTTATAATCTTTGAATTTTATATGATTTTGATGAAAAATTGCAGACTCATGGCAACAAGTGGGACTGCTACTGATAACAAGCTTCAACTGTGGATATATATTAAGCTTCTCAAACCTCATGTTGGTGCCTCTGGGATGGGCATGGGGTGTAAGCTGCTTGATTGTTGTGGGACTCTTCACTATCTACGCCAACTGGCTCTTGGCAGGATTTCATATCATCCATGGCCAGAGGTTCATCAGATATAGAGATCTCATGGGCTTTGTTTTTGGTAAGTTTTTTCACATATACCAGAGTCATATGCATATATTTCTATGTTTAATCTATATACAACACATGTTAATTTGACGGTTCTCACACGTAAGAGATATAATATTTTGACTGGAAAGACTTAAGACTGATGGTCGATTATTGATATATACATTAATATATCTTGTAGGAATAGAGATGTATTACACGACATGGGTCCTCCAGTTTTTGACTCTTCTACTTGGGAACATGGGCTTCATCCTTCTTGGAGGGAGAGCACTAAAGGTATGGGTATAGTACTTCTCAGATGCATGCATACATTGAGTATATATGTACATGTATGCATGAATGCATACATGCATTCATACATACATACATCCATAAATATGTATTCATTATGGGGAACAAGATCAATTAGAATTTCGATAAGCAATGTATGGTCTGTTAAATCTTGAGGGTAACTATGGATGTTTCATTGCACACAGGAGATCCATTCAGAATTCAGCAACTCTCCCTTGAGGCTTCAAGACTTCATCATGATAACAGGAGTAACCTTCTTCATATTCTCAATTTTTGTTCCGACGATGTCGGCAATGAGAAGCTGGCTGGGAACCTCTACCATCCTTACTTTTACATACATTGTCATCATTTTTGCCATCTTAGTAAAAGATGGTAGGTACCCTTGTCTCTTCATCACATACATACATACACACACATACATATACACAAGTCATGCCATGACATCATGCTCAAGTGAGCCTGTTGTCATCATGATCGATGTCAAGCATTCTGCAGAGCAGTCTTTGAGACCCGAACCAAGGACCCAATTGGAAAACCTGACCCAAGGAGCCAATAGGATTCTTTAGGTGTCTTTTGTGCAGGTGTGTAAATGCTAGTGAGACCGCAAAGGGCCGACACCACACTGAGACAATGCATGTGATGCATGGGACTGAAAGAAATAAAAATAGATTCAATAAAAGTTTGCGTTCCGTGCATCACATGCACGGTCTCGATGTAGTCTCTGCCCTTTACGGTCTCATTAGCATTTTCCATCTTTTTAACCTTAGCCTTTTTTACTTCTATATATTGAATATCATTCTATTAAATATAATGGATACTTTGATATACTCAAATGAAATGAAATTAGATTATGAAAGGTGAAGACTGTTGTAATTGTTGTAATTCTTCTTTGAGATTATGGTAAATTCACAAGGACTCATCCGTGATGTAAGCACAATGCCAAACTACGTAAATCTGCTGTGTTTATTTTCTTTATTGCTTTTGAGTTTCAACTGAGCCACATTGCACGTACACGTCCGTGCTATACATACATATACATGCATGCATATTTATACATACATGTATATACGCAAAGACCATACGTATTTGCAACTTGGTTAAACAATGTGTACATTTTTTTAAAGGTAAATCTAACACACAAAGAGATTATGAGATCAAAGGAAGCAAAACAGACAAGTTCTTCAACTCCTTTGGTGCAATCGCAGCCATTGTTGTCTGCAACACCTCCGGCTTGCTTCCGGAGATACAGGTTAGGAATTTGATCTACTGCCGATGAGCAAATCATCACATAAATTTCCCATTTTTCTCTAACTCTTTTAATCAATTTGATTGATATATTCGTTTTAACATACCCATTATCTCGTTTACACAGTCAACTCTACGTAAGCCAGCAGTAAAGAACATGAGGAAAGCCTTGTATCTGCAGTACACTGTTGGCCTTGCCTTTTACTATGGTATTAGCATAGTAGGATACTGGGCCTATGGTTCATCAGTATCAGAGTATCTTCCCAAAGAGCTAAGTGGGCCTAAGTGGGCCAAGGTCCTGACCAACTGCACAGTCTTCCTCCAAACTATAATCTCTCAACATGTAAGCTTAATCCTGCAAAATGAGGAGCTTAGAGTTATATGAAAAATTTCTAACTAAACCTCAAATACATGTCTTCCATGATCTCAGATGTTTGCTGTACCTATACATGAAGCTCTTGACACCAAATTCCTGAAACTAAGTGAGAGCATGTTCTCCAGAAAGAATTTCCAGCGCCGATTCCTCTTACGGGCACTCCTCTTCACGGTAAACACGTTCGTGACCGCCGCATTTCCTTTCATGGGAGACTTCGTGAACTTCTTAGGATCATTTGCGCTTTTCCCGCTAACATTTGTGTTCCCAAGCATGATCTTCATCAAGGTAAGTCCATGAACTACTATGACATATTAGAAAAGTTAGAACTAGTATTTTTTTTGGAAGGTAGTTAGAACTAAATTTTGATTATACTTTACTTTACTAATGTTTCTTCCCTCACTTCCATAGGTTAAAGGAAAGACAGCTAGAATAAAGGAGAAGGTGTGGCATTGGGCTAATATTGTTCTTTTCTCTATCTTGGCCGTAGTAACGACGGCCTCCGCTGTCCGACTAATTGTAAATAATGCTAGGGTTTACCATTTCTTCGCCAATACGTGAGGCCAAATGGATTTTATTGAGTATTAAACGCGTTTAGCTGGTGAGCGTCTACCTGTAAGCATTAATGTTCTAAGTTTATTGATTTTATAAAAAAATGATTTAAGTCCCCCTCTACACTCTATGATGGTTGAGGAGAAGTAACAGTCATGTTTTCTGTAGGTATATATATATATACCCATCAATTTGATTATCAATGTCATTTGTGTATATCTCATAGTCATGGATGGGCCATGACCCGAAACCCAGACGAATCGGGTCATCCATATCTTCTAACAGTGTATTCAATTTCCATCATGTGTACCCTATATATGAATCATCTTCATACAAAATATGGTGGTGGATGTGTCTTGTGTGGGACCCATCAAATGGGGGGTCCAAAGTCGAAACCGCTTTGCATTTGGACCAATTTTAGGAGCTCCAATACGAGTATTAATATAACGGTGTCCGACTTTGCCTGATACTGGGCTTGGGAAGCAAAGATTGGCTTACGGGCTTAAGTTGGGTCTTGATCCTCACTCCTCGGGTCTTTGCTGACTATTGGAGCAGCCCCAAATCTAAAAACTCGGTGCAATTTGAATTGGGCTCAACTTAGGCCCAAAGAGAGCTTGGTTTGAACTACAAGTGGGCCGGACCCAACAAAATCTTAAGCACTTGTTGGGCCGTTATAGGGCCTACGGTTGCTACAATGAGCCAACCAGAGCTCACAGACAGCCTTATGTCCTAATTTAGAGAGAAGATAATAATGTAAAATGGGTATTTTCCATTTCTCTTACCAGCTGCAGACCTTAGTGTCCGAAACCTTGAGGTGCCAGTCCCACTCTGAAAACTATCAGTGGCTTGGACGTTAATTTATTGTCCAGCCTCGCTTGCTACCATAAAATTGGAAATACGGTTTCAATCTACATTACTCCTATTGAACAATTTTTTATTTTTTTTTGGTAATTCGAGGTGTCCCCAACCCTTTGGGTTAGGACTAATCCCCGAGGGTGTGACGAGAGCCTGCAACCCGCCACACTAGGTAAGTCTGGGAATATCCCGTGTGGGATTGGCCCCAAAGGGGAAGTGAGAAGTTGAACTAGGACCTTCCGCTTCATGAGACGCAAGTCCCAGAAACCACTGGTCTACCCTTTCAAGGTTAAAAATTTGTTGGTATTTCTATCAGGTAAGCCTATTTTTTTTTTTCCAGAGAGTTGGTAACTTACCAAGTCCTACTATCATGCATGAATCGGAGATAATGAGATCCGATGCATTAGTGCTAGTATGATCACACCCAAATTTGTTGGTATTTCTACCAGGTAAGTCTATGTTTTTTCAGAGGGTTGGTAACCTACCTGTCAAGTCCTACAATCATGCATGCATCCCAATCTTAACACACATAATGTAGTCCTTTGAAGAAATTCGGCGATGGCGGGACTTGAACCCAAGCCTAGAATGTGACTACTACTAGGCAAAAATAAGTATATTGTTGAGAAATTCCATGTTTTTTTTTGGGTAAACAATATAACAGCCACACAACCAATATGACACTAAACCCAACTCAACTCTCCAAAAGGGCTTGACTCAAGGAAAGAGGGTGGAACTTTATGTAGCAGCAAGGGAGCACATCATTAACGACTAAGTTGAGTAGTAACACCAACCGTAACAATGAGACGAGGGAAAAAAAACATGGGCAGGTCTACGGGTACTCGCAAGTATACTCCATAATCCTAACCATTTAAAAGCAACCACTAGTGGCCAGGATTTGAGTTGGGTTAACATGTCTCTTCTAATGTCACATCAGCTCTGATTTTTTTTTTTTTTTGTATGCTATAATCATTTATCTAACTATGTCACGTCAGCAGAGTTAGTACTCATGGTGGGCGTCAACAGCCACACCAAAGACTGGAACACCAGCTCTAATCCTAACCGTTAAATAATTGAGCTAAACAGTTACGAATTGGGAGTATATATGCGAGTACACTTGAGAGTATCCCTAGACTAATTCGAAAAACATTCTAGTTTTTTTTGGTTGAAATTATATCATATAACTAAAGGGAGCCCCTAAGGTGCCATAAGGGTAAGTCCAAGCAACCACTCCAAAAGGGCATATCTTAAGGAGTGTTGATGGCCCCTTAAAAAAAAAGCATTATAGTTGAAAGTAAGTAAATTTGCAATTTATAACTTTGATAAAGTATGATTTGAATAAGTTCACAAGTGCATGTCATACATATTTTTAAAAAATTTATTACCCCGAAAGGTATTAGTGAATGGAGAGTGAAACTAGCACTCCCCAAAAGTTAAATAGTATAATTAATCAAATTATTGTTATTATATACTTAGGCTTTCTGGATTAACATATAAAGGGGTGAATCCCCATCTTTTTTTCTTTTGGTATTTAGGAGCACTATTTTTATTTTTAAATAGGACTTTGCTATGAGACCGCATTAGGGCCGAGACCTCCGAGTGATGGGCCCCACCTGAAATCCCGCGCACAGGCGCGAGGTCTTGGCCTTTAAGCGGTCTCAAAAGCATTTCCCTTTTAAATATAAAGACAAACGCTTAGGACAGTAAGGTATTTCTGAATTTGGCGATTTCGCGCTATGGCACTTAGCTACAGACTCTCACGTATAGGTGAAAAGTTCTCAAGTAATGAGGAAAACTAAAATTGTTTTGAGTGTTATTAGAGGATCCTGGTTATTTATCCCACTAAGTTTTGCAACCGGTAATATGCCAATTTCCAGATTAATCATTCCCTTTGAAACAGCAATAATGTAGAACGAAGAACCAAGACTACTATATCAAGCAACTTTGTCTGCAATCATGGATTTGTCTTCTGAGAGACCACCCTTTTTCAGATCTACGGCGCAGGCGGTCATATGTCCGAGAAACGAACAGGGGACGTGGATCATCTTCAGGTATCTTGCGTAGCTGATAATTAAAATCAATATGTTCAAAAATGCACAAATAACAATCTGATAATAGAGATTATTACAAGCGCACGCACAAATGACTACTACCATACACATAAGAGCTTACATATTCCCCCTGTTTTGATGCCAAGAAAATTGGTGAAAACAGAAAAAACAAAACTAAAATTGAAAAACAAAAACAAAAACAAAACAAAGAGTTGTATTAGAGAAACCAACACTTTCTTTTTCTTTTATCGGTTTTTACCCATTTTCTTGGCAACCAAACAGGAGGATAAGAAATTGTCAATCTTAAACACTCTAATTAGTTTTGGTAAAATCCACTACTCTCGTTTCCTGTGATTAGTTTCAAAGATGCATTTTGTCATTTTCATCCATTCATCAAAAGGCAACACAGCAACACAAGGCATTTAAATTCACAGTTTCAAGATTTGTAGCCATGGCTTTAGTTCTTTGGACAATACGACCTCTAGGTTTCAATTTGCAGTAAAATGTGTTAAACCTGGTTTTAAACAAGAATTGATATTTGATACCCACAAAGAATGTCCTTAAAAAGCAAGATAAGGAATAAATTACTAACCAAAATCAACTTTGCTCGAGTATTCCGGGTATGTTTGCATAGACAAATGGAATGCAGACCAATACAAGGTCGAGTATGTTATTTTAGTATATATATATATATATATATATATATATATATATATATATATATATATAGAGAGAGAGAGAGAGAGAGAGAGAGAGAGAGAGAGAGAGAGTTTATCATTAGCAACCGACAAAGTATATCTGGCATAATGAGTACACGTCTACTTTAACAATGCATAAAATCCTGGTGCTCTGACAAGAGGAGACTCACCATTAAGCCGTTGTAATATGCTTCTATAGTGGGATGAGAAGGTATGATCCTTAAATTTTGCATTCGGTCCCATATGTAATTTGCAGTGGTGTATCCACTGGTCTGCACACAATTATTAAACCTTAATCAAATAGAAAAATCACATCAAAACACTAATTCTTAGTTTGGAAACTCTGAAGAGCTATCAATTTGGAAAACAAAATACAACAGCACAAACAGGTCGAGGACAAACCAATGCCTCTCCTCTGTAGCAGGAGACAGAAAAATGATCTCCTACACATTGAATAATTAAAGACAAACTTCTTCTCACTTCATCACCTGAGGCTGCAATGAGGAGCTTAGTTCCCATCTTTGGATTCAAGAAGAACCATCTGGAATCCACTTTTTTCTGCATGAGGCCATAGCAATCATAGAGTAATATAAAACCCAGAAAATGATCCTAAAATCAAGTAATCAATTCAGATCAAGCATTGGCAAAAATTGAATATACCAGTGTGTCTAGAGCGAGTTGCATCCCTCTAGGAGTACAACCAACCATGGCTCCCTCTATCAGTGTCTACAGTCATTTCAGTTCAAGAAATTAAACATATGTTTCACAACAAGTAAAACAGAATCTAGCCTTAAACGATACACTTTAAACATATGAGCTGAAGGAAAAAGGTCAACCGCGGACTCCTGACATCTCCACAGACAGTCTAGGCATTTTCAACCACCATTAAACCTTATAAAGCAATTATTTACTGCAAAAATGTAACTAGATTATTATTGTTTAGTAAGTCTTTTTATTTTTTGGAAAAAAAAGTTAAGTGCTCCGAGGGTTACTGTCCAATAATCTAGAAAAGACAAGCAGATTTTTAGACAAGTTAATCTGACAAGAGATGGCAGTTTCAGTTACTGGTATTTCAAATTTATCGTAGCCCTGGAGGCTTTTGAGAGAAACGACGTATAATAGCTAATCCACACATTTGCAAAAACAGAACATTTCATGCATCGGCATCCAAACTGCAAAGAGCAAAATGGCATATCAACCTTTTGAAATGAATTAACATTTTGTTCAGAAATACCGAGTTAGTTTCAAACTCACATCATATAGTTTATTCATAGGCGGTTTTCCCGAACTCATGTAGTCATTGAAAGTCTTGAGACCACGACCAATGTCTCTAGAATGTAAATAGCATCTGCATGATATGGTGGTTGACCAGTATAAATGTTAACTCCAACATCCCCCTCACCCGATTAGAGCAGCAGGATAACACTGAAGTATAGATAGACATACCATGGCACACATCTTGTAGTTTGTAAAATATTTTGCTGTAGATAAATACTATCTCTTGAACTATTGACTAAAAGGAGAAAGCAGAAGAAACATGCAGATTTGTAATTTTATTGAAGATAAAGCCAATGACCATCCAGTTTCAGGCTTATTACTGTTTAACACTAATATGACTGCAAGCCATGACAGTTATACTTGTATAAATTTGTCATAGAAACCATAACCTATATTGTATGTCTAGACGGATTTATAGCCAGTTTGTTTGGCTGCATAGTAGGCTAAGAGGTGAGTTCAACGATAATAACAAAAAATTCAGAGAAATTCAAGCGCTAAAAAACAAAAAATAGTTGTATCAAGTCATGACTCGTGAGTATTCTTATCATATACGTACTGATGAAAATGGCTCATTTCGATGGAGTTCTGCTGACATTATTACATATTTTAAAGGCCCACCAATGCAAAACATCAAGGTCTGTTTTCCCATGTAGAAGTCAGGTGACAGAATAAAGTCCATTACTCCACTTTAGTAAACCCAAACAAGTGAGTCTCAAGTTGGTATTGTTATGGAGAGAATGAGTGGACCAAACATTCTAAACCAAGGATTAAAATAATGGTTCTGGCATATGTAATGGTTCCTACTGAAAATTTTACGTAATGGGTTCAAGTCTTATGTTAAGAAAGATGCTTCATGTTTTTCTTCGGAAACCGAGTCTTACATTAAGCAACGTAAGACTCGGCTGAGTCCCATGTTACGTCACAGTTTTGGCTGAGTCTTACGAAACCTATATAAATAGTGTAATGGGGTATGTATAGTAGTGTTTTAAAACGTGAAAGTGTGAGGCGAGGCATTAGGACCTCAAGATGTGTGAGGATTAAGCCTTACAAGAAAGCCTCACACTCCCACATTTTAACAAATAAATAAAAGATGAAAAATTACAAAAAAGATTCGAAGAGTTAATGAAAGATTATATATATATATAAATGCGCGTATTCGTGTATATTGTGTGTCCGTGTGCGCGGGGTACACACATACGAAATACTATATAAATTATTTAACCATCAAAAAATAATTATAAGTAGAGTAAGCAAATGCTAAAATTTAAAATTACTACACATTGAAAATGATGTTCAATCATCAATTCATGTGATGGATTTAGAATTTTAGCAAGAACTTGTAAAGAAATCATGAACTACATTGTAAGCCAATGGCTTCAAATTTTGCAACGTCTACTGGAAAAATTAGTGTGAATTAATCTCAAAAGGTCTTAAATGCCGAAATACGTTAAATATAATAAATTAAGTGTTAATTAAAACAAATATAACCATCATCATTTACAATGCCTACTCCCTAATCAATAAATTATTATTTTAATTACTTGAAACCAATAACAACTATGAAAAATAGTTCAACAGTTAAGTCTCAGTTATGTGAGTAGAACCCTAATTTTACTTAATGTATGAGACACACCCATAGACATAAAGCGAGCCTCAATGCGTGAGGCATGTACCTCACACTTTGTGGCGTGAGACTCATAGGATTTAAGCCTCAGGGTTGAATCTCAAGGCGTTTCCTTGACCCTCGTCTCGAGGCATAAGCCTCACACGCCTTTAAAATAATGGGGCAATACGTATCGGTTTCATTGACTTTTATATCAATGTTCTAAGCTTGTACTACAAACAAATATTTCGACAACAAAACTTTCAGATCACTATGCTAATTCCTCAACTTCTAGCTTTCAGATCACTATGCTAGTTCCTCAACTTCTAGGGTCTGCTTCCTCATGTAAGTGAGTCTAGTTTCCCTTCTCTAACTAATATTCCAAGCATGGTTTAAAATTTTGGTACGTATCGGCCGATACGTATCTTGTTTGGAGCGACCCAGCACACTGGTATACTAGAAAAAAAAATTCCCCCGTATCGGACTGATACAGGACCGATATGCCCGAATTGGGGTATTTTAAAGTTAAATTTTGTCTCTCCTATTTACACTCTGATTCACAACAGAGACCCAATATGCACAACGTATTTACATTAAATATTATTTAAGTAAATAGTTTTAAATTAATTTTACTTTCATTTACTTAAGATATTTATATTTGAATTCAATAAAGATTATCCTGAATCCAAATCATTGAAGAATTAAAACTCAATTTTCTAGTTCAAGAACAAAAATCATCTTTTTAGCGCCATTTAGGGATTGGGTCAAAATTTCAACTTTCAAATAATAAGCTATATCTCAAATTTTAAATTTCATAAATCCTGCTACAACAAAACATTACCATAAGCCAAAATTCCAGTAAAAAAAGTTTCATGTTTTATTGTTAAAAAATATTTTCATCTATAGGGTCAAAAAGTGAACTATTGTATAACAATTCTGTATAAAAAGACTTACATTCAAGCTTATAATTTATTGTTGTAATTCAATACATTCTTATTTAACTCATTGAATGAATGAATGTAAGGTTTTAATATCTAGATTGTATTTCCTACTTGGCTAAGTGACTGGTTTGTATTTTTATACTTGATTATCAGCACACATGCCTTTTTTAACTTATAAAATTTTAACTACCATATGTATGGTTATAAACATAGTGGGACTTTCATTTAGTTTGTTTTTAACTTAGATTTGCATTAAAAGAAGTTTTATACAAGGTATCCAAATTTTTCCTTGCATATCCAAGCGTCTCCTTACCGTATCCTGGTTTTTTCCACCGTATCTATCTGATACGGTCCGATACATGACCTGTTTTGGAATTATCGATACAGCACCCGATACCGATATTTTGAACCATGATTCCAAGTGATTGAAGTTATCAGAAGTTAATATGCACTCAATCCAATCTATATAGAGCAATCTGGTTCCCAATAATGATAGAAGTTTATAACACTTGCAGCCATTAAAATGCCTTGAAAATATCTTAAATTTACCACAGTTCTCCATTGAAACCAATAAGAGAGTGTAAATCATAAACTGCAATAAACAAAGTTCCTTATGCCATTTCTGAGATTATTGTCTGAGCCTGAGATAATGTAGGCTTCATATGCACCAAATAATGACACTTTTGATTGGTTTCTAATGTTGTAACAAAACCAAGAACATTAATAGTCAATACCAATATTGTAAATGAGTATACAAGTACAAATATGTAGTAAGTAACAAATTTATTAATCGAGATTAAAGAAAACTACACAAAGGAATAAAATCCACAATACTCATGAAACATTCAAGGGCCTCCTAAGCCAAAGCATTAACAACACACTAGAATTGAATGAGGGAGGCAAAGCTGGCATAGTTCGATCGAATAGGTCTGTAAAATTTAATTGAAGCAAAGCTAGAGCTACTGATGATATTTGGAGTATTTTACTACTATTTGACAACTTGCTTTATTGTGGAACATGATTCACTAATCATTATCATATGTTATGGCATGGGAATCAGGACTACTTGGATTAGCTTTTGTCCTAGATGAGATTCAAGATTTGTTTGTGGACAAGTCATTTATTTATTATGCTACTGCTTAGCAACATTTGGGGGTGGGAGAGCAGTACAAGCTTGCTGCTCTTGGAAAGCAGCCCAAGTAGGGCCAACATAGGGACCTTAACTGCAAGACAGGTCATGCTGAGGTTCCTTCTCATCCCCGACATTCCAACTCTCCACCACCTCCCTTCATACAGACACACACACACACACACCTAGGCAGCAGCCAAGGTTCCTAGTATCCTCATGAGGCAACACTGAAAACAGCATGAGGATAAAAGTAGTGTAGTTAAAATGTCAACTAGGTGATACCTAGGTCTTTGCCTAGCTAGACCCGCATCGCCTAATCCTGGACTAGGCAAGCGCACTCCTAATTTTTTATAATTTAATACAAAAAGTAAATTTTAGTCGCTTAGGCATTGCCTAAACAAGGCCTCGAATAGAGAACACCCCTATCACCTAAGCATCGCCTAACTACACTGAATAAAAGCAATATGCACTAGGAAACATGTCCGAAGCAACTATTTGCATGATTGACTCTATCTAAAATTGGTGTATCAAGACAAACTGAGAAACAATTTAATGTGTCTTATTTTTTTTTTTGCACAGATTTAATGTGTGTTATGAATGAGTGGTTTTGTACATGCCAATGTTAAAAAAAATGTTTTGGTTTTTGTGTAACAGGTATGGCCAAAACCTTTATCTAATGTCATTACGTAACGGTTTCGGTCATTACGGCCGAAACCCGTAATGCACACACCATTTTATAAATAAAAATTGTTCCATGTTCTAAACCTGCTCATGGTTTAAAAAATCGAAACATTTCCTAATGTTTCCTACGAAACGCTTCCGTTTCCTTGGGGTACCAACATGAAATCTATCTGCGACATCAAAATTACAATTTGTCCCAACACATTTCCTATTGTTTCATATAAAACTCTTCCTTTCCATGGGCATGATATTAAAAATTGACACATTTTGGTATATTTCGACCGAAATATGACGACTTCAATTGCAATTAAAATAAAGCTCCTATGTACTATGTAGTATAAACAAAACAGGGCTTCCCAACACATTTTGTATAGTTTTTGAT
This sequence comes from Tetracentron sinense, assembly GCA_015143295.1. NCBI lineage: Eukaryota > Viridiplantae > Streptophyta > Magnoliopsida > Trochodendrales > Trochodendraceae > Tetracentron > Tetracentron sinense. Next base: position 4,163,676 of record CM026573.1, read on the forward strand.
AACTTTGGTTGATTTCGTTTCGTGTCAGTTGAAATCATATGTATTTAGTTATAAAACTATTGGACTTCAGTCGAAGGCTACCGAAGTCCACCGACACAGCCATAATAATCGAGGATTGTAAAAATAAAGCCAAAAAGTTAATGAAAAAGTAGATTCATATATGTAAGGGTGTCAACGTATACAAATATTATCTGTATCTAATTTTTATCCGAATTTGTTTGCTCGAATATTCATTTGAATATGTATCCAGTGGAGCAAATTCGAATAGTACTGTTACATCCATTTATAACTGAATACAAATTCAAATATTGATGTCTAATTCGATAAATATCCGACCGATTATATAATATTTGACTGTGTATACACAATATATTATAAGTTCATAAGACTAAAATACCCTTAATAAACGATTTTTCCATAATTCTAATACATTAATTTTTTTTTTAATATAAAGAATGATAAAATAGTAATTTATCATTTTAATAATATTTATATTTCTTGTTATATTTTTTACATTTTTTATTTCTATTAATTTTTATTAAAATAATTGGATAATTCAGATACTATCTGATTTTGAATATTTTAATTGAAGTAGAATTCGAGTACTTAGTTTCATTATTCATCAGATATTTAATAAAATTCGAATAGCTGGATATGTAATCAGATACGAATTCATAGATACAAATTCATCTATACCACTATCTGCTTAGAATTCACTTTGTTTATAGCTCTACCTCCAGTACAATGGAGCAAGTGAAGCTTTGGGAGGAAAGTTGCCATTTTAAAATATGAATTTTGAAATTTGAGTGAAAGATTTATTATAAATCTCTATCCAAATTGTTGAGTATATGATTTGGGGGGAAATCTGAGAGAGAATAAATGAAGATTTATGAGAAAATATCACTTACTCTTGGAGTTTGCTTCGCGAAGAAGTCATTCAAGCCTCTTCTGAGATCAAAGAACAAGGTGCGACCTTCTTCAATATCTCTTTTGCAATTTTTTAAAATTCCTTTGACATCTAATAGTATGGCCTGCATTGGATTTTAGTATAAGGCAAAATAACATTTCAGTAATATAATCATGCTTTATAAAAGTTTTTTTTTGAGACCATTTTACCCTTGCATCAATTTAAGAAGACCACTAAAGAGAGCATGTAAAGTATAGTAAAAAAGATTTGACAATAGAGAAAAAAAGAAGAAAATACAACTAAAATGACTATATTCATGTGAGACAACGCATGTAACTTAACATGATTCTCACATTTGATTATTTGATACTCTACATGCTTGCATTTTTTTATGTAATAAATTCTAAAACGTTTATTTATGCTTAAATATTTAATTCCTAAAGTATCATTTTAGATTTCCAATGGCTCCCTAATTCTTATGTTTCCTTTTGAATTTTACATGATTTCTTTGGACTTCCTTAAACTTTCACAAAACTTGTCAACTTCCTTAGTGACCAAAGTTTAGACCAATACCGAAGTTTAATACATTGAACTTGCTATTATGCATCAACTAACAAACACTAATTGGAAAAAATTAAAAATTGAGGAATCCAATCAAAAGCCCTCAAACCAGTTATTTCCCATAAGTGGGTTTTGAACATTTAAATCATCTATTGGAGTGTAGATATGCTTTTTTTAATCGAAGATATGAAAAGATCTGTGTGTGTGTAAGAAAGGGTTTCAAATACTCACAGTATATAGTATAACGTCAAATATTACATAAGGGCCATTACGTAATGTCATGTTTTGAGTATTACCAAAACATTTACGTAATGGTTTCAGTGAGATTTATTACCATGGGACACCCATACTGTACACAATATATATAAATAAATATTTTGTATCATTCAACCAAGAATTTATAAAGGAACGATGACACACAATGAAATAACCCCACTAGCGTACTCCCTAAGATAGAGAGAGAATAATAAAGGTTACACGGCAGGAGAATATAGAGCCAGTGATACTGCTCCATGTTTCAAATATTACATGCATAAGCAGATCGATTGAACAGAGATATCCATACAGTCTTTCCACCATCACAATTTGGAACAAAATATCACATAATAAAACATACTTCCATAAAAACATACTTCCAGAACAAACTGAACTGATGGTGAATCTATACCTTCATCAATATAAAACAAATGTGCATAGCTCACTTGAACAATAGTTTCTTCAGAAATAGGTGATTAATAACTAGTTACCTCATAGTTTGCATCACGATAAAGGCATCACGAGTATAACCACCTCTCTTGAGAATCTCCAGAAGTATTTCCAAAGTCTAAAATGATGAACAAACTTCCAATGTTAACATGGAAATAACATGGCTAAGAGAAAATTCTATTTACCAGTCTAGGAAATACTTGAAACTATATCAACATTTACAGTCATGGAACTTAAAATCTAGATCATAAGTTTTGCATTGTTAGACGAAAAGTACAAATCATCAACACCTATCAAAAAGAAAAGGAAAATCATTTAAGATGGAGATGGAACAGAGGAAGTTCTTTTTCTAGTATTATAAGCTCAAACATTAACTATCACCAATTGCTTCATTAATCTTTTTTTTTTTTCCTTTCTCTTGTTGCAGATGTTATAGCAAGGCTTAAACAATCTATAGTCCATACCAGTGTTTCAAAAGGCATGTGAGGCTTACGCCTCGAGAGAAAGCTCAACAAAAAGCCTTGGGGCTCAACCTTGAGGCTTAATTCTCATGAAGCTAACACCTCACACTTTTAGGCTCACTTTATGTTTGAGGCATGTGCCTCATACAATAATAAAAATAGGGTTATAACCCCATAACTGAGACTTGAACATTAATTTTACTTAAGGTGTGTGCCTCATACATTAATAAAAAATTAGGGTTCTAGCCACATAACTACGACATAAACACCAAATTATAAGATGTGCGCCTCATAATTTCTTTTAGCAATAAAAACTATTTTCTTTCTTTTCTTATTTTTTATTTTTAAATTAACACTTATGTTATTATATCCGACATATTTAGGCTTTTTAAAACCTTCTTACTATTTTCACTATGCTTTTCGTAGTAGACATCGCAAATATTTAGAGCCTTTGCCTAACATGTATATTTGGATGACTGCTTTGCAGTTGTTTTTTGGAATGCAAAATCCAACACATGATGATTGAACATTATCGGTCTTTCAATATGTATATAAAAAAAAAAGTAAATCTAAATTTTAACTTTCTTTGCCTCTTAAATTATTTTTTTAAAGCTGAATAATTTATATAATATTGCATATGTGTGTGTATTACTTTTAATTATTATTTATGAATCTTTTACCAATATTCTTATTTATTATTTATTTATTTGTTAAAATGAGAGTGTAAAGCTTTCTTGTGAGCAGTGTTACCTAGGCACTTCAGTTTTCTCAAATTTTGCCGTGCCGAGTGCCGACACCTTGACACGACACTCCTTGGTACGTGCTTATACCGTGCCATGACAATGTCAAAATTATGGTTAGGCACATAGCGTTTCAAGTATGTCGTGAAATTAAAAAAATAAAATAAAAGAAAAGGAAAAAAAAAAAAATTATATATATATATATATTAGATTTTTAGGAACTTTTGTGAAGTTGTGTAGCCTTTTCGGCAACATAGAGGAAGACTTACTAAGAGAGTGGTGGCACCAAAGACAATCAATATGTACGTCTCTCTATCTTGTATTCTCCACTCTATTGTCTATATGAGTATTTTTTTAGAATTTTGATATATACTTATTTTTAAAAATTGGGGACAAGTGGTCCCCCCTCTCTATTCTTATTATTTTTTCTATATTTTTTGAGTTATAATATATTCACACACACACACATACATACATATATATTTATTTTCAATAATCTATATGTCTGTGCTACTGTATTTTCGAGATCTCTTAAGTGATGGGAGGATCCTCTCTTGGGATCCTCTGCCATGTGGCAACCAACAAGCATGGCCTGTGGACATTTGTCTGCGGACTAGTTGAGTCTGCAACCAATTTGGGTTGCTGACACATGTTAGTCCTTGAGGGACTAGCACTCAGCCCAATGTTACCTGGTTTGTCGGTTCACTCGGTTCGAATTCGGGTTTGCGGTTCGCCAATCTAGAGTGAACACGGTTTGCCATGGGTAGGATGCGATAGTTTGTTTCTCAGTTTGTTTAGTTCTTTAGTTTGGTTCGCTACCTTGGTTCGCTTATATAATATTAATATTATATATATATATAAATATAAATCGTGTAAATAAATATATTATAAATATTTATTTTTAAAAAAAGTATTAAAAAACAGGTTATTTTAAAAAAACATTAAAAAATAAGTTTTATGGCCGGTTCGTGAACCCATAAAACAAATTCGGCGAACTCGAAGTATAAGTTCGGTGAACTTAAAGAACAAATTCACTGAACCCAAACAAAAAGTTCGTCAAACTCGAACAAAAAGTTCTCCCAACCAAAGCTATTGGGTTCGGGTAGCCGGTTCGCTCAATTTCACGAACCCAAACGAACTGAACCGTGTACTAGTTCACTTCGAACTAGTTCGCGGTTCGCACTAGTAGGCAGCGAACTAGATAACCCTGACTCTACCTGTCCGCGAGAATGAACCCCTATGGGTTTCGCGGGCACATGTTAGTCTGTTATAGACTGGCACTTGGCTCGTCTGTGAAGAGGAACCCTTTTAGGTCCGTAGAAGCGTGTCAACCTATAAGGCATCATTGCCTTGTCTACCAACATTTAATGTTGGCGGACTAATATTGGGCTGCAACCATCAGCCTGCTGCCACACACGTGCTTTTAGCACATGTTGAGCGTGGACGGTGAGATTTAACTACCCACAGCTTGACTAACCCGATGAAAATGAGATTATGTCTATTTACAAGAAAAAGGAAAATAAGAATATGTCTACCTATGATTGATCACTTGATCAACATAAATGCACCACGAAAATGCCATCATAACTTTGCTCTTGCAAAATTTTTGCAGTGTTAGTCCACTTTCTTAACATCAGTTACAAATTAAAATGTCTACATACAACATTTTATCCAATGTCCTGTAAGGTTCGAATTCATTTCTTTTTATTTTTCTTATTATATATATATATATATATATATATTCTTAATAACATTTTTTTGTCAAAAAGACAAGGTTTAACCTTATGCCTAACCACCTCTAGGACAATGACATATCTCCATTGCCCTTCAACCAAAAGAACTTAGTAGACCTCACAAGAAAAGATCCCAACAGCCAACCTTGGGCTTCGATCTGATTCAGTTCCCGAAGAATCATAATTCTTGTTGATAGAGCTACGAAAGCTCTACTTATGCCCAATGGAACTAGATATCCTACATTCCTAGTGAAGTCTGAAATCTCAATGAGTGTAGGGGAGGTTAATCAAAATGAGACATACAAAAGAAAGGGGCTATTGACCACTCAATAAGTGAAATGCCTAAGGATTTTCCTTTGAGCTTTTTGAGAATTATCTAACTTGATTTTTCCTTTTTCAGTAAGGAAGAACAAAAAAGGCTCAAATAATAGTCTAATTGATTTGATACTTTAATCTTCTCCTTTTTTTTATTAGATGCTTTATTTTGCTCCTTTGTCAGTCTCTTATCCAAACTGTTGAGGTCCAAGCACGAATCTTGTTATGCCATTCTAGTCGGAGCACATCCCAGCTTAAGATTGAAATAATATATCAGGAATCATGTCATAGAATTTTGCAACATACTACACCTATTGTTAACAACCTGACATAACCCTCCTCCTTTGTTCGGGCTTGGGACCGGCTACACAACATAGAGCACGACACTGGTAAAATTTCCTCCCATCCTTTAACAAGGGTACTAAATAGAAAGACAGAATAGAAGCTCCAACATGCAAAAAGTTGGGGCACCTCAGTACCCCACGAAACTAAAATCTGGTCAAGCACCTCAATACCCCAACATGCAAAAAGTTTTACATACGATATGTGGAGCAGATGTGAATGGTAGAAGGCTTGTTCATAGGATCCTAGCTTCATATTTCTATACTTCAAATCCCTACAAGTGACTGGTTTGCATAGACGTGTAGTGTAAACATTGCATTATGCCTCACTCTCACCTACCCAGATTACATCACTTACAAACTTGTGGATAGCTAAAACTAAAGTAATTTTTCCTATGCTAGTCAAAGGTCACGTAAATCAACTTAGAACACCAAAATCTTTCTTTTGTACTAATAAGTTCCACTAAACAAAATAGACCAATATTGGGCATTCAACTCATAAACTAAGGCCAGACCCATAGTTAGTAATTCGACGTACGACAAAAAATCGGTATAGAAATTGTTCGAGTATAATTCGGAACAGTCATTTAATTGTTTGTTAAAAAATTTGGCCAAAAAAAAGCAGGACGTAAAGTATAGTACGTGGATAATTCGAGTATCATACGGGCCAAGATTCAAAAGTTAGGTAAAAAATTCGTATAAACATAACTTAGATTTTATGTAACCTAATAGGTAAAAATAAATAATTTAAATACATAAACAATATATAAATTAAATCTAATGTAAATATTTAGAGTAGAATTTGAGTGTAAAAAATTTAATTATATTATAAATAAAAAAATAAAATATTGATTTTTGGAATTCAACACAGAGTAGGTGACTAGGATCTAGTACAGCCAGACCCTGTGTGTCTCATACCAAAAAAAAAACTTAACAGTCTATGACTATCCATTAAAAATTTAAAGTCATAATTTCACTTAGCTTATTTTGTATTTTCTAATTCCACACCAGCATTATTCCTAGCCTTTTAATAATTGAATTAAACGGTTTGGATTTTAGAGTATATTTGAGAGTACCCGTAGACTAATTCATGTAGTAATGGCGGTAGTCTCGTAAGTTTTCTCAAAATAACTAGGGGATGGGGCATCTTTCTTTGGTAACGATTTTTCTTATCTCAAGAACAGTGTAAACACGCTTGACAACTCATTTTTAGAGAACGATTTTAAAAATTGTTCTGCTTTAGGCACAATTTTAATTAAGCAATAAAAAAGTTGTTTCTCATAATCAATTCTAAGAAAATCATTTAAAAGGAACAATATAAGCATAGAAATGGACAACATAGGCGAGAGACATAATATAAAAAAGATTTGGTATATATGATACTTACAAATGTGTTAATGATATAACTATAATAACCTTATTATTATTATTTTTTATTCAAATGTAATTTTGTTGTTTGTTTTCTTCATAATTAATTCAAACAATTGCCAAACCCATTCACTGCATAAAATTGGTTATGAGAACCAAAATTTATGAGAATGAATTATTTTCCACAATAAGTTATTCACGAGAATTGATTCTAAACGTCCCCTTATTCTAGTGATTCTATTAACAAGAAAATAAACAAAAAAATTTTGTTTGTATATAAAAAAAAAGGATTATTTTAGGCATTAAAAGTGATTATATTAACAGTTTAAATATAAAGAGGAGCTCTGCTTCATCGCATTGTGCGGAACTCCTCTTTTTACACTCTCGGGTGGCAAATGTGTAATTATGGTGTGTTGCAAAATCACCCCAGCATCCATCAATAATTACAAACATGCCACACTTACAGTGTGAAAAAAGGAGCTCCGCATCAATGCCATGAAGTAGAGCTCCAGCTCAAAATTATTCTCTTATATTAACACATTTATAAGGGCCATAAAATACCCAAATTTTATAATTCCCCATTTATCTCGTCTGTTTTCGTGCTTATCTCGTTTGTTTTAAGTGTGTTTCTCATAGTTAATTATGAGAAACGTCTTTTTCCTTGTTCCGCTAAAGGTGTGCCAAAAACGGAATAATTCTAAAAATTGTTCCCTAAAAATAAAATACCAAACGCGTTTATGCCATTTCTGTCTAGATAAGAAAAATCGTTCCAAACTTATGTATATTTTTTTTAATTCTTTAATTTTGGTTAGGATTCTCTTGAACTAGTAAGTAGCCCGTGCGAAGCACGGATAATGATAAAAGTAGTGAATTAATGACATATGTCTAAAGAAAATTATAGGAAAGATTATATATAATAGCAAAAAATTAATTTAAAACAAAAATATAACCTAAAAGTATTTCGCTTGATTATGCATATACATGGTTTCTCACATTAATCTCCATAGCATAAATTTTATCTTGTGTTCATGGTTGATAAAGAAGTATTGTTCCAAGTAATGCATGATTACCCTTTCCTATAATTTATTTTTTAAAATAATAATATATATTTAAAATAATTATGATTATAAATATTAGCGTTTTTCAAAATTATAAATGATTCATGCTAAAAAGGAAAATGGAAAAAAAATGAAGAACATAAGACTGGTTCAAAACATGTGAATCCAGGGGAAGTACAATAGCCTCTCTATATGAGTCTCCTATAGATTTAATGTCTAGAAAAATCAGTTATATGAACCCTGTTAGAGCAGTCACACTAATGAAAAGGAAAAGCTATATTAATTATAGATAATTTATTTGTAGAAGTCTCTTAAGATACAATCGACATGCTGTCTCTTTCATCGAAGGTTTCACATATTAAAATAGAAAAGAAAAAAAAAAGGCTTCAATTTTTAAAGAATAAGAATTTGAAATTTTCAACACAACTCACAAAAAAAAAAGTGAAAGAGACGTTGTTTTCCTAATGTACTTGTGTGTTCATTAAGAATCGGGTTCAATCCCATCCATTGATTGGAATTGACACCGAATATTCTCATCTCCTTCCATCAATTGATACATTTCTTACAGAGACATTAATTTTACTTGAATCAATAAAATTCTAAAAAGCTATAAAAAAAATCATAACAATTACCTCATAGAGAAAGAGAAAAACAAATAGGTAATGAGAATCCAATTCATGAGTATCTTAAAACAAATAGGAATAATTGAATCGAAACAATGATGATAGAGATGGTACTGGGTTTTAGAAAGAATGAAGCAAGAAAAGAGGGAGAGGATATCATATGTTTTGTGTGGAATGGTGAAAGGATGAGAACCTTTGCAGGGATGGGAAGTGCATAAAAGCTTTCGGTATTGAGAGAAAAAGGAAAAAGAGGGAGAGCTATGCTACCCTAAGCTCAGGTATCCCCTACTCAGCCATAAACCCACATCTATCCTTGTTTAGCACGCCTTGGGAGAAATAGGGAGGCAGGAGTTAGAAGCATTGGTTTTTAAAGAGGCAATATGAGAAGAGTTAGATGCATTGGTTTTTAAAGAGGCAATATGGGTATACCAAGGCTACGAATTTAAAGTGTGAGATCAGGGACAGTTCAGTATTTAAAATTTAATGAGTTCTTTTTGGAGAACGAAATACGTGACCATTCAAGAGAGAGTTTTAATTCCACAAACGTATGCATTCATTGCTTTGTCAAAACCTCCATTATCGCATGACCATTCAAGAGGGTTTCAATTCCACAAACGTATGCATTCATTGCTTTCTCAAAACCTCCATTACTATAAAAAGGATCCCAATAGAGTGAGACAAACCTAAAATAGACTTGGGTTGAGAAGACTCACCATTAGAATGGCATTTATTGGTTGGGACGTTATATCCCATCATCTACCTTCTTAAAGGAATCAAGGGAATTACTCTAAATAGAATTAAAAATTTTTAATTTAGTCTAAAGTTGCCACATGTCCTTTAACATAGTCTAGAGCTGCCACATGTCTAGTACCCAACCAGTTTGGGTTTCATAGTAAGTAATTAAAACATATAAAGGGGAGGAGCACAATCTTTTTATATATAGACACTCCGGACAGTTTAAGTATTTCTGAATGTGGCAAATTCGCCGCTCTACGCTTTGGGTACTTAGCTACAGACCCTCACATAGAGGTGAAGAATTATCAAGGATAACTAATAATATTTTGAGAGTTACTAGAGGATCCTGGTTATTAATCCCATAATATGTTTTGCATACGGTAATATGCCAATTTCCAGATTAATCATTCCCTTTGATACAACAAAATGTAGGACGAAGAACCATGGTTACTACATCAAGCAACTTTGTCTGTGAGCATGGATGTGTCTTCTGACTAAGGCCGCCCTCCTCCAGTTCTAAGGCGCAGGTTGTCGTATGTCCGAGAAACCGACAGGAGCCGTGGATCATCTTGAGGTATCTCGCGTTGCTGGAAATTAAAATCAAAATGTTCAAAAATGCACAAATAACAATCTGATGATAGAAATATTAGTACATGCACAAATAACTACTAGCATAAATAACAATCTGACCATAGAAATATTAGTACATGCACAAATAACTACTAGCATACACATACGAGTTTACATATACCCCATGTTTGGTTGCCAAGAAAATAGGTGAAAGGAGAGAAAAAAAAAAGGAAATTGGAAAAAACACAACTAAGAATTGTATTAGAGAAATCAAAATTTTCTTTTCTGTTCTGTTTTGACCTATTTTCTCGGCAACCAAATAGGAGGATATAGGGAATTTGATACTATTAACCACACTGATGAGTATGGTAAAATCCACTACACTCGTTTCCCATGACAAGAGACGCATTTTGTCATTTTCTTTCATTCATCAAAAAGCAACATTCGGCATTTAATTGCAGTTTCAAGATTTGTAGCCATAATGGCTTTAGTTCTTTGAAAAAGAACCAATGCCAACCTTTAGGTTTCAATTTGCAGTAAAATGCGTTAAACCTGATTTTAAACAAGAATCAATACACACAAAGGATGTCCTTAAAAAGCAAGACAGGGACTAAAATACTAACCAACTTCGCTCGAAAATTTCCTCACATGAGCGAGGAATTGGTATGCTTGTGTAGACAAATGGAATGCCGACCAACACAAGGTCAGGTATGTTATTTTAGTATGACTAGATCACACTGTGTATATATATATATATATATATAGAGAGAGAGAGAGAGAGAGAGAGACTATTCATTAGCATGCACTCATGTAGATACCAGAAGAATATCAGGCAATAATGAGTACACATCTACTTTAACAAAACATAAAATCCTGGTGATCTGACAAGGGAGACTCACCTTTAAGCCGTTGTAATATGCTTCTACAGCAGGAAGAGAAGCGATGATATTGCGCTTTTGCATTAGGTCCCACATGTAATTTGCAGTGGTGTATCCACCGGTCTGCACATAATTATTAAACATCTAATGGATAAAATCACATCAAAACACTAATTCTTAGTTTGGAAGCTCTGAAGAACCATCAATTTGGAAAACAGAATACAACAAACAAGACAAGGATGAACCAATGCATCTCTTCTCTATAGCAGGAGACAGAAAAATGATCTCCCAAACACATCTTTACTAATATAAAGAGGATGCCTCATGTTCAAAACGTTGATTGAATCATTTGTAATTCCAATACTACCCTTTGCATAATGAGCATTTGAAAACTTAGAAGATGAAACTTTGCAAAATTCCAAAACTATCCTTTGCATAATGAGTTAAAAACGTAGATGAAACTTTGCAAAATTCCTAAACTACTCTTATCATAATCTTTATATAACACCTGGGAAGCACGGATATGGGTACGGCGATACGGCAGAACCTTAAAAAACAGGATACGGGTATGGCCAGGATAAGTCTGTAATTTAAAAAAAAAATAAAATAATAATATTATATATTGTATTATAATTACAAAATAACCATTGGTTCAGTTCTGTTTATGTATAAAAAATACCATGTTCATGCAAAAGCAAAAGAAATTGGGTCATCTCATCATCCACTAAGCAAAAAAGAAAGTCATCCTATCATCCACTAAGCAAAATATAAAAAAGACCATGTCCATGCAAAAACAAAAGAGATAGGGTCACACCCCCAGGTCTCAAAAAAAACAAAAAAAAAAAAAAAAAAAAAAAATATATATATATATATATAGATATATATATATATATATATATATATATATATATATATATATATATATATTCATGCCTATATCCCAACGTATCCATGCTGTTTCGGAGCCGTATCTGAAATAAAAAAATTGTTTTTAATTAACAAGATATGTCTAAGCCGTATCCTGCTGTATCGGAGGCATATCCGATACGGGTACGAAGACCTATTTGAAGTATCCGTGCTTTCTAGTATAACACAAACACTTAAATGTTTGCTTAGTTCCCATATTACCCCTCACTCATCTATGTATTAGGTTTGAAATTCTCTACGGTTATAACTGGACTTCTTGGAGTCCGGTTACATCACTGAGGTCGGCATGTGTCCCTTTTAACACTCTTTAACTGTGGTTAAGATTCAGCCACTTATCATTGGTTTTAGAAAAAAAATTAACACTAGGAATTAGTGAATTTTAACTAGGATTTAAAAAAATTAAATTTTTTTTTCTAAAAACCAAGGATAGGTTGGTGAACTCTCAGGGTAGATGAATCTTAACCACAGTTAAGGGGTGTCGAAAGAGACACATGGCAACCTCAAGGGCGTAACAGGACTCCAACTGTGGTTAAGATTCACTGACCCGCAGGGATCACCCACTTATTCTTGATTTTTAGAAAAAAATATTAATTTATTTTAAACCTTGATTAAAATTCACTAACTCCTAGGGTTAAGTTTTTATATTTCAAAATTTTTCTATAAAAAGTTAAAAACCACAAATAAGTGGGTGAATCTTAATCACAGTTAAGTAGTGTTAAAGGAGGGACACACGGCGACCTCAGTGGCATAACCGGACTCTTAGCTCTCTTTGGCAAAATGCCCCGAAAGAAGAACGTTTCACCAAGGCCCCGCCCGCCCCCTTTCTTTGCTATACCCAAAATGTCTCTAAAGCTTTTTGGTTCTTAAAATGTCCCAACATCATATTTTAATAAGGAGCGTATCTCTCACAATTTTTTTAATCCAAAATGTCTCTTAAGTTTCCATGCCCAAAATATTCCTCAATTTTTTTCGAAATGCCCTTACTAGGGTCCCTCTTCCTAGTCTCTCTCTCCTTCCTCTCTCTCACGTGCATCGCATGTGCTGCCCACTAGTTGAATAATTAAAGAAAAACTTCTTCTCACCTTTTCACCTGAGGCTGCAAGGAGGAGCTCATTTACCATCCTTGGATTCAAGAAGAAGCGTGTGGAATTCATTTTTTCCTGCACGAGGCCATAGCAATCATAGAGTAATATAAAACCCAGAAAATGATCATAAAATCAAGTAATCAATTCAGATCAAGCATTGGAAAAAATGAACATACCAGTGTGTCTTGAGCAAGTTGCATCCCTCTGGGAGTATAACCAACCATGGCTCCCTCTATCAGTGTCTACAATCGCATAAGTTCAAGAAATTAAACATATGTTTCACAGTAAGTATAACAAAATCTAGCCTTTTGATTCGTAATGTATCCTAAACTAAAGCAAAAGAGCGAATAAGTTTTAAAAAAATGGATCACAAGATAAATAAGGGAAAAAATTTCAGTTAGTTTGCTCCAACATCTCAGACGATACTCTTTAAACAGTGTTAGAAATCTTGTTCTTGGGTTTTTATCAGCTGAATTTTTTCTTGGGAGATTTTAAAATGTGGAGTTTTTTTGGGTATTTCTTGGCTAAATTTCGGCAATGATTAAAAAATATTTAAATTACAAAAATAGTAATAATATCACAAATTTATAAATTCATCAACCAAACTTCATAACATTCATCATAAACCATAATATCACGATAACTCAACTCTCTCTCAAAGCATATAAATTGATTGAAAAATATAAGAAGAAAATATTGATATTTTGATGGAGAAAAGAGAAGGAAAAAAGGTAAGAATTTAAATCGCGATATTTTGTAAATCTCATGATATTTACACATTAAAAAGAGAAAATCGTATTTCTCGAAAGATTTTTAAAATACCACGATAAAAATGAGAGTTTTAAACTTCAGATATTTTTCTCGGTTTTTCTTAGGATATTTGTAACAATGTTTAAACATATGAGCTGAAGGAAAAGGTCAATCACGGACTCCTGACATCTCAGTGGATAGTCTATGCATCTTCAACCACCATTAATCTTATAATCCAAATTTTTCCGTAAGTTTTTTTTTCCCGGAAAAAAGTTTAAATGCTTCAAGGGTTACTGTCCAATAATCTAGGAAAGACAAGTGGATTTTTTTTTTGATCAGTAAGTATCAAGTATATTAATATATCAAAATAGATTACAACAGTTTACAATGGGGTAAACTGAAGGGAACTAAGCATGAAGGGAATACAAAAAGAAAGCATATCAAAATGTGTGATAATAGGAGTGGATATCATCACAACAAAACATCTCCCACTACCTCTCCCAACTGACTAATGGAAGACCATTCCACAAGCAAGCGCCAAATTCCAGCTAAGATATGAGCGTTGGAAGAGGAGTTGTCAAAGACACGTCTATCCTTTCTTTCCAAACACCTCAAGAGATAGCTCCAGGTAGCATTTTCAGTTAGTGGTATTTCAGATTTATCTCATCAGTGGCCCTGGAGGGTTTTGAGGAACAACGTATAATGGCCCTAGAAACGGAGTATAATCGCTAATCCTCACATTTGCCAAAAAAAGAACATTTCATGCATCAACATCGAGATTGCAGAGAGCAAAATGACATTTTAAACTTCCGGAATTAAGTAATAGCATTTGTTCAGAAAAAAACCAGAGTTAGTTATCAAACTCACCATATATAGTTCAATCATAGGCGGCCTTCCTAAACTAATGTAGTCATCAAAAGTCTTGAGACCACGATCAATATCTCCAGAATGTAAATAGCATCTGCATGATATGGTAGTTGACCAGTATAAATGTTAACTCCAACAACCCCCTCACCCGATTAGAGCAGAAAAGTACGACACTGAAGTAACAGATAGGCATACCATGGCAAACATCTTGTAGTTTGTAAAAAGATATTGCTGTAAATGAATACAGACAATTGAACCATTGACTAAAAGGAGCAAGCAGAACAAGCATGCAGATTTGTAATTTTACTGAAGATAAATCCAAAGGCCATTCAATGTCAGGCTTTTCTCCATTTAACACTAATAGGACTGCAAGCCATGACACTGATGTACTTGTATAAGTTTGTCATAGTAAGTTAGTAAACACGACCTATATTGTATGTCTAGACACATTTATAGCGAGTTTGTTTGGCCACATAGTAGGCTAAGAGATGAGTTAAACAATAATAATAGGAACTTCAGAGAAATTCAAGCGCTGAAAAACCAAAAATGGTTGTTTCACGTCATGAGTATTCTTATTATTTAAAAACACGTCATAAACATAGGCTGCTCTGATGAAATGGCTCATTTCGACAGATGTCTGCTCACATTATTACATATTTCAATGGCTCACCAATGCAAAATATCAAGGTCTGTTTTTTCCCATGTAGAAGTCAGGCAACATAAGAAGGTTCGTTACTCCACTTCACTGAGTAAATCCAGACAAGGGAGTCTCAAGTTGGCCTTGTTATGGAGAGAATTGAGTGGACAAGACATTCTAAATCAAGGATTAAAATAATGGGTTCGGCATATGTAACGGTAGGACCATTACATAATGGCCAAGTTTTACATTTTTATGAAAGACGATTTCCGGAAACCGAGTCTTACGTTACGTTACGTTACTTAAGACTCGGCCGAGTCCCATGTTATGTCGCGATTTCGACAGAGTCCTACGATAACTATATAAAGCGTTACGGGGTACGTATCACAATTTTTTAAAAGACAAAGCATGAAGTGTTAGGACCTCAAGATGTGTGAGGTGAAGCCTCAAGGTGTGAGGCTTAAGCCTCACAAGAAAGCCTCACACTTCCACATTTTATGACCCAAAAAGCCTCATATACATTGTCTGTGTGCGTGTGCGCACGCATACACACATAGGAAATACTAAATAAATTATTTATATAAATATAGGAAAGACGAGCAAATGCAATATATATATATATATATATACTGCACAAAGAACTAAAGTTACTGCATTCGACCCAGCTGTGTTATCCATGACTTGATCATAATAATCGAAAAATCAGAGCTTCTTTTTCACATCTGATATCACATGCATAGTTAATGCCATTTATTGACCGTTGAAGAAGCCTACAAAATTAAAATCACAGATCATCCCAAAGTAAAACAAAGACCTCTTACAGAGATGAGAAGTAAACAGTCGCCTGGCACACAGTTACAACAAATGCTGGATGCAAATCACTTCCAATGTCAATACCTGTTCTACTAAACAAGCAGCTGCCTACAAAATCTGTACACCAA
Source organism: Tetracentron sinense (assembly GCA_015143295.1). Classification (NCBI taxonomy): domain Eukaryota; kingdom Viridiplantae; phylum Streptophyta; class Magnoliopsida; order Trochodendrales; family Trochodendraceae; genus Tetracentron; species Tetracentron sinense. The sequence continues at coordinate 4,179,878 of CM026573.1, forward strand.
GTGTGGGATTCCATTTTGTTGATTACACACCAAGTTATGGACAAAAATACCAAGTTGGGATTTCCATTGTGGATTATACACCACTCTTTTATGGCACTGTTTGAAAAATGTGGCATGAACACAGAAGACATTCAAAAACTAAACCTGGAAGAACAAAGAAAACATTCAAAACCTGAGCAGATAACTAAAATTTCAGATATGACCAAAATTTTTTTGAAAAAGGAAGCAGTAATGGGGTTTTCTTGCTTATGATCAGAGTTTCTGTTGATGAAGAATAATTCAACCTGTAGAGCATGGCTTGACAAAATGAGAAGAGCAGAGCGGCAAAGGTAGAGGCAGAGGCAGAGGCAAACGTAGAGGCAGCGACAGAGAGGTTTTGTATTGTTTGAAGTTTGGGTTAATACTTAATAGTTAGGGTTTCGTTGGTTACTTATATATTTATTTTATATATTATAAAAGTTAATAATATATCATATATCAAGCTGAACTTCGAGCCAAGCGAGCTAATGCGAGCTGAGCCGAATCAAACAGGGCCTAGCTCAAGCTTGGTTTGTTTAAAATTTTGAGCTCAACTACAAGCTCGGCTCGATCGAGCTGGATATCTTAGCTTGATTGAGCCGAGCCTGTGAGCCAGATCAGCTTGGGTGCAGCCCTATTGAAGATGATGTTCAATTCAATGTTTTAAAAGGCTAGTGAGACTTACACCTCTAGACGAAGTTCAAGGAAAACGGAGGCTTAAATCCTATGAGGCTTACGCCTTGAAGTGTGAAGCTCACATTAAGCGCACGCCTTATGCCTTCACACTCACTTTATACCTAAGGCACACCATGTGCGCCTCATACATTTACTGGTTCTAGCCACATAACTGGAAAATAAATTTATTGTTTTCATTTTCTTTTTTCATGACTTCCTTACAACTGTCTATTGGGAGTTGGGACTCAAACTTCCGCACATGAACTGATGACTGAACACCATTTGACTCTAAATATATGACTATATGAGCAAAAGTAACTTTAAATTGTACCTTTGGTTTGCCTCCATTAAATTTATTTTTCTTCTATATTATGGTTGGATTATATATATAGTACACACAAACACACACACACACATATATATATATGCTATAGAAAATATGATAACACGTGATTTAAGTGAAGTTCTAGCTTTTAATAGAACGAATGGTCGGAACAAAATTCGTGTTGTTGACCCTAAGCATTTGAGATAACATAATTGATATTATATATATATATATATATATATGTACTTCATTTTTTTAATCCTTTGATAAAAAAAATCATTTATGATTAATGTTCTTATTTGCAAAATGAGGGATCATGAAGATTAAGCCTCACACCTTAAGGTTTATGCCTTTGGAGGTCCTAACGCCTTCGCTATATAAAACACTGGTTCAATCATCAATTCATGTGAAATTTTAGCAAAAAAAATTGCAAAAAAGCCATGAACCACATTGTAGACTAGTGGCTTCAAATCTTTGCAACGTTAGGAAAATTAGCGTGAATTAGACTCAAAAGGATTTTAAAAAGCCTAAATAGTAAATATGTTGAACATGATAAATTAAGTGTAAGTTGAAACAAATATCATCATCATTTTCAATGCCTGGTACCCAAATAAATAAAGTGTTATTTTTTTATTAGTTGAAACTTGAAACAAATAATAAATTAAAAAAATAACATAGGTCTCGGTTATGTGGCTAGAACCCTAATTTTAATTAATGTATGATGCGCACGCCACAGACATAAAGTGAGCCTTAAAGCCTGAGGTGTGAGTCTCATAGGATTTAAGCCTCAGGGTTGAGCCTCAAAGCATTTTCCTAGAGCTGAGCCTCGAGGCATAAGCATTACACGCCTTTTAAACACTGATGTATCGTAATGATTTTTACCGAAACTGAAAAGTTTTATTTTCATGTTCTAAACCTGTGTTGTAAACAAATATTTCAGCTCCAACAGCAGAACTTCTGGTTCACTCTGCTTGCGCAGTTTCTAGGGTCTGCTTCCTCATGTATGCGAGTCTAGTTTCCCTTCTCTTTCTACTATTCCAAGCGATTGAAGTTACCAAAAGTTAATATCCACTCAATGTCAGTCTTTATCAAAAAGTATCTAGATCAATCTAGGTCCTTTAATAACAGAAGTTTATAGCACTTGCATCCATTAAAATACCTGGTATATATCTTAAATTTACCATAGTTCTCCTTTGAAACCAATAAGGGAGAGTAAATCATAAACTGCAGTAAACAAAGTTCTGTATGCCATTTATGAGAATGTTGTCTAAGCTTGAGATAATGTTGGCTTCCATGTGCAACAAAATAAATAAATAATGGAACTTTCGACTGGTCTCTAATGTCATAACAAAACCAAGAACATTAATCGTCAATACTCAATACCGATATTGTAAATCACTATACAAGTACAAATATGTAGTAAGTAACAAATTTAGTAATCGAGACTAAAGAAAACTACACAGGTGAATAGAATCCACAATACTTAGGAAACCTTTAAGGGCCTCCTAAGCCAAAGGATTAACACACTTGAATTGAATGAGGAAGGCAAAGTTGGCTTAGTTCAATCCAATAGGTCTGTAAGATTCAATTGAAGTAAAGCTAGAGCTTTACAGAAGATATTTGGGGAAATTTATTATTGTTTGACAGCTCGCTTTATTGTGGAACATGATTCACTAATCATTATCAAATGTTATGGCGTGGGAATCAGGACTTCCTGGATCAGCTTTTGTCCTAGATGAGATTCAAGATTCGTCCGTAGATAAGTCATTTATTTATTATGTTATTGCTTAGCAACACTTGAAGGTGAGGGCACAGTACACGCTTTGCTGCTCTCGGAAAGATGCCCAAGTAGGCCCAACGTAGGGACCTCAGCTGCCAGGCAGGTCATTCTGAGGCATGGTTCAAAATATTGGTATCGGGTGTTATATCAGTAAGTCCAAAACAGGATACGTATCAGCGTATCAGACTCTATCAGATGGATACGGCGGAAAAAATCAAGATACGTTAAGAAACACTTAGATACGCAAGGAAACTTGGATACCTTGCACAAAACTTCAATTCATGCAAATACAAGCTAAAAACAAACGGGAAATGAAAGCCTATAACTATGTTTATATTCATACATATGAGAGTTAAAAATGTCAAAAGTTAAAAAAGGTGTGAGTGCTGAAAAATAGTTATAAAAATACAAACCATACTCACTTAGCCAAGTATAGGAAATCAAATCTAGATATTAAAACCTTACATTCAACAAGTTAAATAAGAATGTATTGAATTACAACCATAATAAGCTTTAATGTAAGTTTGTTTATGCTGAATTGTTACGTTGTTAGTTGACTTTTTGATCTTGTAGATGAAAATATTTTTTAAGACTAAAATATGAGGCTTTTTTTTTACCAGACTTTTGAGATTTAGTAATGTTTTGATAGGATAAAATTTATTAAATTTTTATATTTGAGAAATACTGTACTATTTGGAGGTTGAAATTTTGATCTAATCCCTAAAAGGTGCACTAAAAAGATGATTTTGTTCTTGAACTGAAAAGTTCACTTTTTACTTTTAAGGAATTTGGATCCAGGATAATTTTTATTGAATTCAAATGGGGGTATAACCTTATTTTCATATAAATATCTTAAGTCAATGAAAGTGAAATTAATCTAAAATTATTTACTTAAATAGTATTTTATGTGAATAAGTTGTACGTATCAGGTCAGTGCAGTGAATCCTATTGTAAATAGGAGAGAAAAAAAATTAACTTAAAAATCCTCGGTATCAGGCGTATCGGGCCTATATCGGCCCGATATAAGGGAGATTCTTTTCTAATGTACTGAGTAGCTCCAAAGATGATACGTATTAGCCTGTATTGACCGATACGTAATGAAATTTTAAACCATGTTCCGAGGTTCCATCTCATCCCCGACATTCCAGCTCCCCACTACCACCCATCCTATGGACATACACACCTAGGCAGCAACCAAGGGTTCCTAGCATCCGCAAGTGGCAACACTGAAAACATCTAAGGATAAAAGAAATGTAATCAAAATGTTGTCTAGGCTGTCGCCTAGCCAAGACCTCTATCGCTTAATCATAACTCCTGAACTAGGCAAGCACTCCTAGTTTTTTATAATTTTAACTAAAAAAGTAAATTTTGCTCGCCTAGGCATTGCCTAACCAATGTCTTGCATAGAGAACCCCCTATTGCCTAAGCATCGTCTAGGCACTTTAACTACACTGGATAAAGCAATATGCACCAGGAAACATGTCCAAAGCAACTATTTGCATGGTTGTTTCTATCTAAAATGGGTTTATCAAAACAAGCTGGTACAATTTAATGTGTCTTACAAATAACTGGTTTCATACACTCCAAGGTTTCAAAAAAAGTTCCAATTTGAGATCCAAGGCTCCGGGAATCATGTGTAAGGTGGATATGGAGAAAACTTATGATCACATCAATTGGGAGTTTGTGCTTTATGTACTAGGCAGAATGGGTTTTGGTTTGAAGTGGAGGCTTTGGATGCGATCCTGTATGACCTCAGTTTCTCTTTCCATCTTGATTAATGGAAGTTCAGTGGGTTATTTCTCTAGCTCTAGAGGTTTGCGACAAGGGGATCCTCTTTCACCCTTTCTCTTTGTGCTTGCTTCGGAGGCTTTGAACCGGTTGTTGTCTAAAGCAAAGGGTCTTTTCTTTGAGGGTTTTTGGGTTGGTGCTTCAAGACTGAGGATTTCTCACCTCTAATTTCCAGATGATACTCTTATTTTTGGGCGGGCTTTGACAAGGGACCTTCTTTAGGATAAGTGTTGTCCCTATCATGAATCATCTAGTCATCTGTCTAGGATGTCGAGTGGGCTCTCTTCCCTCGGTGTATTTAGGGATGCCGTTGGGGGCTAGCTTTAAAGAGAAATCGGTGTGGAATCCTGTGCTTCATTGTTTCGCCAAGAGATTATCAGGGTGGAAATCATCTCACTTATCGAAAGGGGGAAAACTTACTCTTATTCATAGCACCTTACGTGGCCTTCCCACCTTCTTCATGTCGACGCTTCACCATCCCTCGATTTGTGGCTAAATCTATTGAGAAGCTTCAAAGGGAGTTCCTGTGGGGCGCAAGAGAAGATTCAAATAAATATCATTTAGTTGCCTGACAACAGATGTGCAGGTCCAAGGCAGTTGGGGATTTGAATTTGAAGCCATTGAGCTTAGTGAATAAAGCCTTATTAGGGAAGTGGGTGTGGAGATTTGGAGATGAGAGAGAGAGTTTGTGGCGTGCGGTGATAGTGGCCAAGTACGGGGAAACATCGTGTTGGATCCCAAAGGCGGTTAGAGGCTCTCACAGGATGGGCTTTTGGAAGGGAATCATGGTTAATGCAAATTTGGTAGTGCCTTATTTTCATTTCAGTGCGGGGAGAGGGTCGGAGATCAGGTTCTGGAAAGATCTTTAGTCGGGGTCTTCTAGATTAATGGATGACTTTGGTAATCTCTTCACCCTAGCTACAAACAAGGATGCTTCAGTGGAGGATTCTTACGAGAGGAATATTTCGAGGGTAGTGTGGTGCTTGAAGATGAGGCGGAGCCTTAATAACTGGGAAATTAATGATATGTCCAGCCTTTTGGAGCACATTTCCTCATCGGTCCTAAGCTTAGAGGATCGGGACTGTAGGATGTGGTCCAGGAACAGCCAAGGCAAGTTCTCAGTTCAATCATTGTTACTGTCGATTTCTCCTATATGGAGGGAGTCTTTTCCTCATAGAGTTGTGTGGAATCCAGGTATCCCGTCCAAAGTATCTTTCTTCTTATGGACTGTTTCCTTGAACAAAATTCTGACTTATGAGCATCTGCAACATAGAGGTTGGAGTTTGGTCAACCGATGTTTTATGTGTCTTCAGGCAGAAGAGACGGTGGACCATCTTCTTCAGCATTGCCCCCGTGGTGCAGGAGCTTTGGGGTTATGTCCTATCCCGATTGGGGGTAGCATGGGTATTTAATTCTTCCCTCCTCAAGTTCTACGCTTGTTGGTCCTGGAAGTGTGGGGCGGGTGCTAGAGAGGCGATTTGGGGGGTTCTTCCTGAAGCTATTCTTTGGTCTTGTTGGAAAGAAAGAAATCTTAGAGTTTTTGAGAACGTTGTTTCTTCCGTTCCTTGGATTTGCGATCGCATCCGGATGATAGTCATGGAGTGGGTCGGGTTGCATGGCATTAGGGAGGAATTGCGGGGGCTTTTGTATTAATTGTTTCCTTCCTAGGGGCTAGGTCCATGCTCTCTTCCTCCTGGCACTTGGGTTTATAACCTTGTGAAATCCTTTTCCGGGGGTTTTTCTTGTACTTATTCTCTTGTTTTATCTACTGCATTGCTTTATCGATCAAAAAAAAAAAAGTTCCAGTTTGTGTAATAGGTATAGCCAAAACCTTTCCGTAAAGTTGTTACGTAACGGTTTCGGTCATTATGGCCAAAATCCGTAATGCACACACCATTTTATAAACAAAATATTTCCATGTTCTATACTTGCTATTATGCATCAACTAATAAAAATTAAGTGGAATGATCATATGTGTGTGTGTGTGTGTGTGTGTGAGGATTTAGAGAGGGAGAAGAAAGAGATAATTTCAAAGAAGTGGGTTAGAAAGCGTCAAACATTACTTAAGGGCCATTACGTAGTGTAATGTGACTCGTATTGGTTTGGGTATTGCTAAAACCTCATAACAGTTTTAGCGTGATTTATTACCTGGGACACACCAAACTGTAAACAGTACACATAAATAAAGTATCATTCAACCAAGATTTTTATAAAGGAATGATGACACGCATTGCAATATAAAAGAATGATGACACACATTGTAATACCACCATCAGCATAGTCCATAAGACAGAGAGAAAGAATAATAAAGGTTACACGGCAGAAGGAGAATACAGGGCCAGTGATACAACTACTTTGCATGCATAAGCAGATCGATTGAACAGAGATATCCTTACACAGAATCTTTCCACCATTACAATTTGGAACAAAAGATCACAAAATAAAACATACTTACAGAACAGACTGAACTGATGGTACCTTCATCGATATAAAACAAATGTGCATAGCTCACTTGAACAGTAGTTTCTTCAGAAATAGATGATTAACAACCAGTTACCTCATAGTTTGCATCACGATAAAGCCATCAGGAGTTCTACCATCCCTCTTGAGCATCTCCAGAAGTATTTCCAAAGTCTAAAATGATGAACAAACTTCCAAAGTTAACATGGAAATAACATGGCCAAGAAAAAGATTCTATTTAACAGTCCATGAAATACTTGAAACTATTTCAACATTTACAGTCATGGAACCTAAAATGTAGATCAATAAGTTTTCTGTTAGACAAGAAGTATATATCATCAAAACCTGAAAAAATAGGAAAAGGAAAATCGTTAAAGATGAAGACAGAGAACAGAGGGAGTTCTTTTTCTAGTACTTGTATTATGAGCTCAAACATTAAGTATCACCAATTGCTTCATTTTTTTTTTTTTTGCCCTCTCTCTTATTGCAGATGTTGCAGCAAGGCTTAAACAATCTATAGTCTATACACATGCATGTGTGATGTGAACATGTGAGAATGGGCAATATCATTCCCTTCCGCTGTCTATCTCCCAAGAAAAGGTGCTCGACTGACCCAAGAAAATGAGGATATGTCTATTTACCGGGAAAAAGGAAAATGAGAATATGTCTACATGTGATTGATCATTTGATCAAGATAAATGCACCAAGAAAATGCCATCATAACTTTGCCCTAGCAAAAATCTTGTAGTGTTAGTCCCCTTTCTTAACAACAGTCACAGATTAACTTCTCTACATGCAACATTTGATCTGATGTCCTGTAAGTTCCAATTCATTTCTTTTTGTCTTTGTTTTTTTTTTTTTTTTTCTTATATATATATCCTCAATAACATTTTTTGTCTGAATGACAAGGTTTAACCTTACACCTAACAACCTCTGGGACAATGACATATCTCCATTCTCCAACACCATTCAACAAAAGAGCGTAGTAGACCTCATCAGAAAAGATCCCAACAGCCAACCTTGGCTTTGATCCGATTCAGTTCCCAAAGAATCAAAATTCTGGTTGACAGTTATGCCCAATGGAACTAGACATCCTACTTAAGTTTGAAATCTTGTGGGGAAATAGAGCTATTAACAATGAGTGTAGGGAAGGTTTTAATCAAACTGGATTCTATACAAGACAAACAAAAGAAAGGATTATAGACTGTTCAATAAATGAAATGTCTAAGGATTTTCCTTTGAGCTCTTTGAGAATTATCCAACTTGAGTTATGAGTACGAATGATTTTTCTTTTTCCTTTTCTTTCTGCGGAAGGAAAAACAGCAATGACTCAAATAATAGTCTAATTGATTTGATGCTTTAATTTTCTCCTTTTGTTTTTGATTGGACGCTTTCATTTTCTCCTTTATCATTGCCTTATCCTAACTAATCATGTCCAAGCTCTGCCATTCTAGTCGAAACATTCTAGCATAATCTTGAAATAATGGATCAGGATTCATCTCATAGGATTTTGCAAAATTTTACACCAGTTGTTAACCTGACAGAACCCTCCTTTGTTTGAGCTTGGGATCAGCAACACAACGCAGTGTACGGCACTGGTAAAGTTCTCTTCCATCCTTTAAACAAGGGTTCTAAATAGAAAGACAAAGAATAGAAGCCCCACTGCCCTTCTCCCCACGAAACTAAAATCTGGTCGAGCACTTCAACACCCCAACATGCAAAAAGTTTTACGTACGATATGTGGAGCAGATGCGTATGGTAGAAGGATTGTTCATAGGATCCTAGCTTCATGTTTCTTTACTTCAAATCCCTACACGTGACTAATCTACATAGATGTGTAGTGTAAACATTGCATTATGCCTCACTCTCACCTGCCCAGATTACAAAACTTGCAAACTTGTAGATAGTTAAAACTAAAAATCATTTTTCCTATGTCAGTCAAAGGCCACACAAATCAACTTTGAAAGCCGACAATCTTTCTTTTTTACTAACACATTCCACCTAACAAAATAGACCAATGTTGAGCATTCAACTCATTAACTAAGGTCAGGCCCAAAACAACTTTTTCCTTTGACTACCAAAAGTAGTATAATAGTTTCCCAATGAAATCACATTTGCACATACATATCACTATTTTCTTCAAGCACAGAACAACGCTGTATACTACAAAAAAAAAAGACATTGTGGCCTCGTTTGTACAAATAATGACATCCATATGATTATGGATCTATTATTTTTTCACACTACAAGACCAGATAAGAGCAGCAATCAAAATGTGTGAAAACACAATATCTGCATAACCTAATAGATATGGCTTTCGCCATTGAATCTTATGTAATTCCTAGATTATGGATGTGTGAAGTGATACCTCTATACTCCGAAGATCTGCACAAGCATGAAATGCAACATGATAAACTGTTAGTTGCCTATACAGGAATCCACGCCGATGAACAAATTCTGCAGTGGGGATATTGTACAACTCTTCCTCTGAAACACCTATCATCACATTTTCTGCATTATCACTTGAAGCTTCAACAGAAGACCACCCTTTCGACTGCTCGACAAGCTCAATAATCTTTTCCACAAAAGAAAACCATTAGGAAAACATAAGAAAAATAAACAAATAAAAGTGAGAATCTAAGTAAAGCAGATAGTAATATAGTACTTTGGTAGTTGTATCATCTGTTATAGGTGTCTTGTTCCTATGAGCAGCTATAAGTCCAGCATAGCAAAACTTATTTAGACCAAGACCAGCCGCAGTCATATCACGGACAATTGCATACCTGTAACATTGGGAGGACTCATTTAGTTGGTCAATCAATACCATGATACCCTCAGGCGCATAGAGCAGCAAAGATTTCAAGTGCCGCACAACAACAAAAAGGTATGAAGAATAGGTCTAATTCACTGAGGTCAATTGATGGTTCATGAGCCAGCATGAGTTTATACATCTTTGGTTCTTCATAATATTAAACTAGGAGGAAGAATAGTAGTTTGGTGTTGTTTGCTTGTGGACTATATAATATAACGGTCTTCTTAGTGGCATCTCTGAATCAAAATTGGGAAAGTTTAAAGATCGAAAAAGGAATATGCTGGTAACAATAAAAATCTGATGAAATTTTATTATCAGAGAATTGGCAACAATAGAGGGATAATTGACAGTTTACAGATTAGATAATCCACTGTTCCCATTGCTTGTGGACTATATAACAGCCTTCTTAGTGGCGTCTCTGGATAAAAATTGTGAAAGGTTAAAATCAAAAAGGGAATATGCAAGCAACAATAAAAGAACTGATGATATTTGTTTATCACTGTATTGGGCCTATTGGCAATAATAGAAGGATAACTGACAGTTTGCAGACTAGATAGTCCGCTCTTCCCATTGGATGGTAAAGCTTTGTTGCCCTATATACCGTGTGGGATCCAACTGACTCTGCCTTGTATGTTTTGGGTACAAAAGAAAAATAAGAGTCATACTACCTATTGTGTAAACTACCAAATGGTCCAAATCAGACTGCAGCAATCAAAAGGGCGGAATTAGATCATCAAGTAGATAGCATACACTCGATCTAATCGGCCAGTGGCTGCACAGGCATTGAGTAGACAGATGTAGGTTTGCCCAGTTGGTTTCACTTCATTTTTCTTCATTTCCTCCAAAATCTTCAATTCAAAGAGAAGACAAACAAGTCAAAAATACTGAATGTTTTCTAGCATAGATACTTACTGAGCCTTCCAAACTTAGACAATATATAAATAAGATGTGTAATAAGAAGGGAGTGAAATTTACTTGAATTGCATGGTCAGAAATCTTGCATTTCCCGCAAGTTGAGATCAAGAAGTTGTATAGAGCAACCTACAACATACATAAGCACAGTTCCCGTGGTCAATAAATATAACAAACAAAGTTAACTTGATTGAAAAAAGAAGAGTAACTTAATAGTTGATTGTTTGAGTGTGGAAATTTTACACGTTGTGAGAAATATTGACAATAAAAAAAAAATTTGAATGATTTTTGTTAGCGGGTCTTAGACTCTTAGGTATTTCATTTGGCTGAACAGATTGTATTTCTGGTGCATTCAGAAAAGAAAGATGGAAAATTGTTTCCTACCCAAGTTCCCACTTGGTCTAAATACTGTCACTTGCAAGTTGCAACATTGCAGGAAAGGCAAATTCTGTGCCTCTCCACATAATGGTGTCTGAGGGAGGTTGAATGCCACCATATTATTTAAAAATCACATTTATTCCCTTTTATACCCTAACTACAATTTCATCTTGTTAATGGCATTGCCTTGCCCCTAGAAAAAGCCATGTCGCAAAAAAACTCATGGGTAGTACTTGAACAGAGTCAAAGTGTGTCCAATAGTCAATGGTGTATTGTAGGAGGTTTTTACATGGCTAGCTGACTTGAGAAGAAATATACTGTTAACCTTCCTGAGTTTGGGCTATGTGTCACTGACTTTCATATTCTCAGTGTAATCAAGGCGTCGCCTAGGCATTTTTGGACCTCAATCGCCTAGGTGCCCCTCTAGGCGGGCGAACACCATAAATTTTTATTATTATTATTTTTTTTTTGAAAAAACAAAATCCAAAAAATCCCAATTTGGGTATTTGGCCCAGATTTTGAAGTGTTTAATACTCCACTATGTCAACATGTCTTTGGTTATGTAATGAATGATTGTAATAGACTTTTTATTTTATGTTTTTGTGGAATGTGGGTGTGGAGTTTTGATCTTTTGGATGTTATATATAATAATATATATATGTGATATATATATTTATATTAAATTTATCGCCTAGGCAACGCCTCGCCTAGCCGGGGCTAATCGCCTAGACGCCTTGACTACACTGCATATTCTTGCTGAAACTCATGAAAAGGTTGGAGGTCGGCCCCCTGATAATAATGTGATGCTGGAATTCAGGAGATGGGGGGCAGAAGTTCATGTGTCAAAAAAATTAATGGGTTTGGGAGTATGGGGCCAGGGGCTAAGCCCCCGAGATTTCTTTATTTAGTAATGGGCATAGTATTAAAACTCGGCAAGTCGACTTGAAACTCAGCCAAATCAACTCGACTCAGCCAGGTTTTGAGTCGAGTTTGAGGTAAAACTCGGTTTTGACACTGAAAACCGAGTGACTTGCCCTGACTCGCCCGAGTTTTGCACTTTTTTTGTGAAAGCAAAAAATCAAGTAAACCGGCTTACCCGAGTGACCAAATTATGTTTTTTTCTGTTTCTTTAACACACCCCACCCACTCTTAAGTGTAAATATGAAACAAAAGAGGGGTGTTTAGTATATATTGAATTATATATCTCTTTTCTTTTTATCGATAATCCAAGCAATATATTACGAAGAACGCTAAACAAAGATACAAGAAATAGCACAGTTCACAAGATCGTGAACCATAACGCAAAATACAGCAAACACCCAATAGGCAACCCTAACATCATGGATGCCACCCAAGAACCCCCTGATTACAACAAGCTGCCTAAGGAACCAAATTCACCCCCTCTTGCCTAGAAGAGCTCCAAAACAGAACCAAAGAACAAATTCTAGTACGGATTTGAAAAATGGAGGAAGAAGTATTCTCGAAACTCTCTTATTTCGTTCCTTCCAGATGGACCAAGCGATAGCACCTGGCAATATCATCCATATGTCCATCCTTGAGCCACCCCCACTTGCCAACCTCCAACCAGATAAGAAGTTGAGAAACGAAGAGGGAAAGACCCAAGCCAAACTCATACGGGAAAGAAAGAAATTCCAAATCTCACATGCGATGGGATAGTGCAAAAGAAGATGATCTATCGACTCTTCCGCTTGGAGACATATAAAACAACGGTTAACCATCCTCCACCCTCTAGATATCAAGTGATCACATGTGAGAATTTTATTCAAAGCCGCATTCCAAAAGAAGAAAGATACTTTCGATGGAATGTCTGGATTCCACACAGTCCTAAAAGGGAAACAGGCAGAGAAACTCGGTCCGAGCATCTGAACTAGGGCTCTCACTGAAAAATGACCCTGGTTGCCTCTAAACCAAATCCTATAGTCCCGACTTGAGAAACCGGAGGGCGCGTTCCCAGTCTCTCTAGCAAACTACTAAACTCTACAATTTCCCAATCATTTAACCTCCTCCTTAACTTAGGACACCAACCAACCCCCTCATCCCCCCTATCGATGTACTCCCCCACTGTTGCATCCCTATCTAAAGCTAGGCGAAACATGGTACCAAAATCGTACTGCAACCTCGTGGTACCACACCACACATCTTTACAAAACTTGACCTCGAAATCCCTGCCTACTTTGAACTCAAAAAATGGGACTACCAACCTCGCAACTGACATAATCCCCTTCCACACACCCACTCCATGGACCCTTCTCACTTCCTTTGGAGTCCAGCAAGAGTCTTCTCCGTATTTAGCTACTACCACGGCCCCTCCAAAGACTCTCTCTTTCCTCACCGAATCTCTAAATCCATTTTCCTAACAATTCACAAGCACCAAAGGTTTCAAATTAAGGCCGCCCTCCCTCTTCAGGCAACAAACCTGAAGCCAGTCGACTAAATGATACTTAAACTAACCTCCTAACCCGTGCCATAGAAACTCCCTCTACATGCGCTCAAGAGCCCTTGCTATCGAGCGAGGGATGACGAATGTGGACATGATATACGTAGGTAAGTTGGACAAGGTGCTCTGAATTAGAGTAAGTTTCCCCCCTTTCGATAAAAAAGACGATTGCCACCCGGACAAACGCTTCACAAATCTTTCCAACACCGGATCTCACACTGTCGTGGACTTAAAACGAGCCCCAAGGGGCATACCCATATATACCAAAGGGAGGGATCCGGCCTGACACCCTAGACATGCCGCCAAATCATCCACATCTAACACCTCCCCAACCCCTATGATTTCGGATTTGGACATGTTGACAGATAGACCCGAAACCGCCTCGAAGCACAAAAGAAGGTTCTTAATAGAAACCAGATCCTGACGAGCTGCCCTACAGAAAATAATGATATCATCGGCAAACTGTAAATGGGAAATGCGCAATCTCTCGCGGCCTAGGGAGAAACCCTCTAACACCGAGCCATCTGCCCGGGATGCCTCTGAAGCCAAGATAAACAGGAACGGGAAAAGGGAGTCCCCTTGCCTCAAACCCATGGAACTTTGGAAATAACCGGCTGGGCTACCATTAACGAGTACAGAGAAAGACACCAACGAAATGCACATTTTCATCCAGTGACACCACCTAGGACCAAACCCCATTTTATTCAATACATACCCCATAAACTCCCAATTAACATGGTCATAGGCTTTCTCCATATCCACCTTACATAACAATCCCGGAACCTGAGATCTGATCTCATCATCGATACATTCATTGGCTATCAGAACCTCATCTAGAATCTGCCGACCACCCACATAAGCCCCTTATTGGGGAGAGATAATGAGACCCATCACACTTGAGCCGGCTTGCTAAGACTTTGGATAGAATCTTATAAGCACTACTCACTAGGCTTATGGGCCGAAAATCTTTGACATCTATAGCCCCTTTGTGCTTGGGGATCAAAACCACGAAAGTGTTTTTAAGCACTTTATTAGATAGACCAAACTCATACAACTCTCTCATCACCGCGAGGAAATCCTTTCCAACAATATCCCAACAACAACGGTAAACTCAATAGTGAAGCCATCCGGGTCAGGGGCCTTGTCCCCGACCATATCTCGAATGGCTCTCAAAACCTCTTCTTCCTCAAAATTGGCCTCCAACCAATCCCGTTGGTTCTGTAGAAGGCGCTCAAATGGAAGATCATCTAACTGGGGCCGCCAATGTTCCTTTTCCAAGTAAAGATCATGATAAAAAGAAATTATGCTCCCTTCAACCTCATCTTTCCCCTCCCTCCATTCCACTCCCACCTTTAATCTAGAGATGAAGTTGCATTTTCGATGAAAGTTGGCCATTCTGTGATAGTACTTAGTATTTCTGTCACCCTCCTTGAGCCACCGGGTCCGAGCCATTTGTTTCCAACTAATCTCTTCCATTCGGGCCACGACCAAATAATCCAACTTCAAAGTTTCCTTTAGTCGAAGCTCATCATCTGTCAAGGGCCTTGCTTCCTCCGCCAAATCTAAATTTCCTATTTGCTTCAAAAGGTTTGCTAACCGAGTTTGAATGTTGCCAAACACTTCTCTATTCCCAACCTTTAGGCGGATTTTGAGAGCTTTAAGTTTGAGCCCAAACCTGGTACTTGCTAGCCCCTCCCCCCTCCTAGCATTCCAAACTTCAACAACCACCCCTTTAAAACGATCATCTAACAACCACATGTTTTCAATCCTGAACGGAGTGGGGCCACCACTGAACTGAGCCGACTCTAAGGCTATTGGAACATGATCTGATATAAGTCTTGGCATGGATGATTGGATCATATTAGGAAAGTGATTTTCCCACGACGGGGAACATAGGAATCTATCGATACGACTTGCCTGGGTTTCGATATCTGAATGAGCCCACGTAAATAGGTGTCCTTTTAATCGGAAATCAATCAACTCATGACGACCAATAAATGACCCAAACCTCCTCATCTTTGCACTAACCCGACACCCTCCTTTCCGTTCCTCGGCGAAGCGAATACAATTAAAATCGCTGCCCACACACCATGGAGCTCCCCATCTCACACTGACATCATCTAACTCCTCCCAGAAAACGGAATTGACAGATCCCCCAGATGGTCCATAAACTCCAGTGAAAACCCATGAGAACTCCTCCCCCACCCAACGATAGAAAATGGATGCTGAATAGGCCCCTAGCTCAGAATCGATTACCTCCACTTTATCCTTGTCCCAAATCAATAGAATACCTCCTGAGCCTCCCACTGATGGGACAGCCACCCATTGAGGTATGGATATGTCGCGACCTGAAATACCCCCTAGGAGTTAGGGATAGTTCAGTTCGTGACCGCCATATCATACATCTCGTATGACACATAAGGCATTCGTATCAACCTGTCAACATACATCTATATGTACACAGCGGAAATAAATGGAAACAATATATAATAATTACTCCTATCATTTAGTTCAAGTGTGAACCAACATAGCATATCCAAAAGATGGAGTGGACAAGTCTCACTCTCAACATACACCAATATCAGTATCATCCTTCTCACTCTCTCAACAGAAATCAAAATCAAGCCGCCTATCCAGCGATCCATCATCCTGATAATGGTCCATAGAGGGCTCCAGATCATAGTATTTTTCCTCTATCCAAGGCTCCATGCCACAGACATCGAATGGAACACGTGCACCTGCCGAAGCCAATAATCGGCTGAGCATGGAATACTCAGTGATATAAAAACTACTAACTAACAGTGAATAATATCATGAACATGCATAAGCTTAGAGTATATCATTCGTGAAAGTAGTCACCAAAATCATTTTCTTAACAGTATTCATGTGAAATCAAAACCAAGTAAATCTTGTGAGGTCATGTGATAATCATGGTTCTTGTGAGTTCTTGTGAATTCTTGCGAGAGTTGGGATTCCTTGTGAGCATGCGAGGATCTGAGTATGCATGATTTCTTGTGAACTTGCGAGCTTGTGAACTTGTGAGCTTGTGAGACATGACTACTTGTGAGTCCATGTATAGTGGGATTCGTTGTGAGCTTTGAAACGATCTTAGAGCTTGTCACTTACCAACCCATAGTTTGGCCTTATCACTTGTGAGCTTGTGAGAATTCTTTTAATCAAAACCTTGCTTATGAACTTTTGGAAATACCTTTTCTTGTGAGAAATCATCGGATCATGCGAGACTTATAAACATCATGCTAGACTTGTGAACATAAGGTGCATATAGTACTTGTGAATATTATGGTGATCTTAGAAAACTCATAAACATGGTATCATATTCATAGAATTTCTATAGTAGTGATAGCTTACATCTTGTATACCAGTCATCATCCAACACAATCCAAAAACAACCTTAAACATAGTGTTTTGCCTTAAAAGGAATAGCACATGGTGGGTAGTAGAGTGGATCTACCTTTTACAAGAACTCCTTTGAAGCTATAAAAGCTTTGAGAAAGCTTATGGAATCCACTCCAAGCTTGAGAAAGCTTGAGGAAGTGAAGATCGAGCTTCGGAAGCAAGAACAAGCTTCACCTAGCGATCCTTGACGAAGCACAAGCAAAACCCTTTGCAAGAAACCCTAACTTCTCTCTCTTTTCTCTCAAAATCTTCTCTAAGGGTTGTGTAAACCCTTACTCACGAGTGTGGGACTTTATATAGGCAAAGGGGTTGGTAAAAGACCCCTACACCCTTCAAAAATATCTCCCATGGTCGGTTTTCAGCAAAAATGAAATGAGGGGTCGCCTGGAGGTGTGACTGGTCGACCGGTAGTGTTTGGGGCCCTCTGGAATAATCCCCCATACAAAAAAGTGCGAGACCGGTTGACCCCTGGTCTGACCGGTCGACCCTTAGTGGAGGGGTCGACCGTTGGTCTCCCGCTCAAGCTGCCCTGTTTTGTCTGCCTCGCTGTTTCGGCCATAACTTTTGACTCGGTGATCCGATTTTGACGATTCAACTTGCGTTGGATTCTACATTCAAAGGGGAACAACTTTCATGTTTTGCACAAAGCCCAATTCTGAGTTTTAAATGGTCGAAATGAGCCCACAAGTGGACTGGTCCAAACTATTCCAGAAATTCTCAGCAGCCCAGGTTCCGGAAATCTCACATTTGACTTAACTTCTAGTCCAAATCTCAAAAAGTGATAAACATGAACTTTAAAGAGGGGTTCAATATCTTTCTAATGGTTTAAGAATCACTCGATTCCGATAAGCTATGACCCAACTAGAGCTCCCTCAAGTTGAGGTTATAGTAAGACATCCATCCTCTTTGACACTTAAGAGTATTTTATACTCTTGTGTTTGGTTCACAAACACACATATAGCATACCTTATGTTTCACACGCCAAAATCAATACCATAACACTCATTAAAAATGAAATACCTCATTCCCATTTAACCAACACCAATTTCACAGGGACGACCTTGGCCTTACATATACTATCCACTGGCACTATTCACACACTATTCATAGCACTATTCATAGACTATGAAAGCAAGATCCGGGGTTCTACAGGATACATCCCACAAATCCTTAACAATGAAATCTTAGATCGTTTCCATCTTAGTCTCCTGGATACACAATATAGCTGGCTTCCGAGCACACACCAACTGCTTCAGAGCCACCAGTTTATCCATTAATCCCAACCCTCTAATGTTCCATGATATGATGGAGAAGACTGTCATTTGGTAACTTTGCAACCCTTACCAACCCTCGAACTACATGAGACACTCCGAGACCCTAACCCCTCATAATTGATACTCCATTCTAGCCTCCTCTTCTCCATAGCTGAGCGGCCTCTCCGGCTAGATCTGGGTGTTCGACTAGAAGGCTTATGCTCGCCCTCTTTGTCCTTCACGAGTCTTAAGAAAAAAGCCCTAGCTTCCTCCTCATGGCCCACGAATGACAATCTTAGAAACCTCCCAAGGACCTCCAACTGGCCCAGACTCCCCTTTGACCTCTCCCCTAATTCCTGACTAACTACTTCTTGAGGATCACAACCCTGGCTCTCCTGACCGGACTGAGATAAAGGATCTAGAGGCACTGACTCCGGACTAACGTGACTTTCAGAGATATCCCTAGACTCCACCAATGCTTGATTTATCATTAATTTTGAATTTATGTCATAAATTTAGTATTAGAAAAATATTATATATGTCCGAATTTTAGTTGTCATTACTCGGACGAGTTTTGCCTGAGTTTCCAAGTTGACTCTACTCGACAAGTTTCTGAGTCGAGTCGAGTTTTCGGGTTTTAAAACACTGGAAATGGGTCCATCATGGTCATAAAATTCGTTAATATTGCATTCCAATTTAGGTCTAGTAACAAGAAAAACAATGATCCTCCTTTTTAGGAGAGCGTTATATAAATAAATTAACTACATTTTTATTTTTGTATATAAATGTATAAAATTGCAGTGATTAGCCACCCCGCATTCTGCTATCTAGTCGATTGTCGCATCCCCATGACCCTTTTAACCCGCTTTCAACTATGGTTAAGTTTAACTAAATTAAAGTTGATATTTTTTTCTAAGAACCAAGGTTGGATGGGTGAACCCTAGAGGGTGAGTGAATCTTAAGTTCTTAACCACACTTAGTGGGTGTTAAAAAGGGGTAGCGAAATGCACGGTCTGTTAAACATTTCCCATAAAATATTACAAAATTTTGAAGGGCCAAACTTCCACATAATCACCTATTACATCCTAATTTGGGGGGATCAAAATATAGAAATTTAGATATTAATTATTTTGTACTTTAAAAAAAATCCCCTCTCAGCCCCCTGGCTCAACCCTTGTGTCCAACCTTCTCTAGGAAGAATACCAGCAAAACAAGCTTATAGTGAACCCAACAACTGAAAGCCACAACTAAATCATAGATAACTAACAGGGTCTTGCTAACATCAGCTCCCGCCAGTCCTATCTTATATTTGAACACCAGTGGCATAACTTATGAAGAGCACCTAAATTGTGAAATGCCTTGCATTTCTATTATTAATACTTTTTGGACATCCAAAACCATTCTTTGAGTAATACACGAGAAAGCTGATGGCTGTCAGTTGAATAAGCTACTCTTCTATGGGTAGTTTTTCCACCGTCATCGATGCCTTAATTTGCAACACAAATCATGTTCCGTCATTCCATTCTATCAAAATCCAGAACTTCGGTCAACACGTGTGTCATCAAATCTTCCCTCACTATTTCTGTTCACAACATTTTTGGCATTCCCCTCACCTTTTGATTATCAATTTGCACCAACTCACTCTTCACTAGTACCGTCACTGAACTTCGTTGTAAGTATTTGAACCAGCTAAGTAAACTATCCCTTGTTTCCTCACATATTTGAGCTACTCTCAACTCTCAAATACACTCATCTTGGGTCTTATCTTACCTAGTAAACTATCCCTTATTTGATTGCATATTTGAGCTACTCCCAGCTCGCAAATATGCTCATTTCCAATCTTTTCTTTCCTAGTCTTTCCACTCTCCCAACATCCACATCTTGGCCATGCCAAATCTTTGGGTATGTTTCTTCTTGGTCGTCAACTTTAAGCCCCATGGAGCATAGTTGGCCATACCTGGTGTGGCAGGTTGCATGCTCTCGTCGCATTCTCGGGGATTAGTCTTAAGCCAAAGGGTTGGGGACACCTCGAGTTACCAAAAAAAAATAAAAATCATATCTTTTCGTTTCACTTAATAGTTAAAACACATTTTCTAGTGATATTCAATCTTCTCCAACTCCATGTCCCAAATCAGCAGCATTCCATGTAACCACTACCATATCTAAATACATTATTGTCACCATAATCTCAATCAAATAATAGAACTTACATCTGGTGCCATACCCATTGCTTTCATCTCGTCTTTGAAGAAGAAGGCATCTTGTAAGCGAGCTCCTTTCATCGTCCCGACAATAAGCGAATGAAATATATCTCGCGAGGGCTGGATTCCATCGAGCAACATATCATCGTAGACATCTCTCAGCAAAAAATGTCTAAACAAAAAGGGGAAACAATTAAAGAGACAAAAATTTAAAACTCAGTAAGAGAAAAAAAAATCATTTGGTAAGAATTAATCGGAGCAGAAACCTTCGCTGAGCAGTTAGAGAACCCACGACAGTGTTATACTCTGAAACATTGTTCGCGTAATTTCTCTTCGCGTAATCTTCTGCCGAAGCAGCGAATGAACGAAATCCCAGAGCTCGAACCAGTGGCCTACGGTGCCCTGTAGAGAGAACAAGAAAAATCGATTAAATGGTGATAGTCTGGATTGAATCTCTCTCTGTGGATGGATTAATGGAGAAATACCAGTAATGGTTTGTAAGAACTTCATGATTGAGGAAAAGCGTAGCGAACTGAAGCGAGATTACAGAGTAGAAGATGAGGAAAATGAGTGGAAAGGATCGACGACTGCTGCTAGATCTGCCGCTCGATCAAATGTCTCAGTGAACATAAGAAATAGAAAGGGTTCTTCCGTTGTTCAGGGAGGGAAAGAACCCTCTCCCTGTAAAATCGGGGTTTAAGAAATGAGAACAGTATTCTGGGTCTCAATGGGCCGGGCTTTGATTTTGGTATTTTTTTATAAACCCCGGACCAAGCCCGGCCTGTTTACAATTGATATCTGTGGTCCCAATTTGGTCCGTTGGCCCTAATTTTAATTTTTAATTTTTTTTTGGGGATAAAACCGGAAAAGTAAATTACACACACACCTGATTGCATAAGATGGGACCAAACACATCTCACAGTGCCTGACTTAAAGTGAGAGAAGGAGGCCACTGTAAGTAGTGGAATGACTATACATTGCTAGCCGATGTGGGACTAAGTTGGGTAACTCTAATTGTTCAAGGTCCAAGGGTAAGTTTAACTGTTTAACCCACTTTGCTTTTTCTTTTTTTTTGTAAAGGTAAAACAACTTACACACACCAGGTCAATCACACCCACACAATTACAGAAGACGAGACCCGACACATCTAACCAAAATGGCCTCACTTTTGCCACTGATACGAAGGTCTGGACCATTCATTTAGGTGGTGTTTGGTAACACTAGTCTAAACAAAGTACTTATTTGAAAATTATGCTTAGTTAGACTTAATATTGTTACGTTGAAGGTTAATTGAAGCATAATTGCATGTCTACATTTTAGAGATTTTAGGGGTAAAAAGCACTTCTTCAAAAAGTAGTTCCATAGCTACTTTTTAATGTAGAAGTTTTTACCCTTAAAATCTCAAAAATGTAGACATGCAACTAACCTTCAACTTAACAATCTTAAGTCCAACTAAACATATTTTTCAAATAAGCACTTCTTTTTAGATTAGTGATACCAAACGCCACCTTTAGTAGGGACCTCTTGGATGCACTACAAGAAAAGTGCTTATTAGGGACGGAAATTTAGCGACGGTTTCATATTCCCTCAGTAAAATGCCCCTTTTCCGTAGATCTATGGATCAAACCTGGATCAAAGTTGGACAAATGAAAATTTAAATTAAATTAATTAAAGTTAGTTCAATGAGTTGATAAGCTGATTATGCAACTGTGGAGCATCGTCCTTAATGCTCGTGTGTCATTTGAGAAGGCTTTGTTCATAGAGTAACCAATTCAATATGAAATGTAGCGAAGGTGGAAGGTGAAGAAGGCCCCCTTCATCAGTGAGATACCACTTTGAAAGAGCTAGAATTCTAACCTTGTGTCAGGACCTACGGGCCAAGGGACACAAGGGTTTATGTACAAAGAACGGGAAACCTCTTATGGGTTGTATCCGAAGACATGGAAAGGGATGTTTTTATGTCAGCAACAGAACATCTAGCTACTCTAGGTTAGGGGGTAGGTCCGGTGGGGAAGTTATAGACATATTTCCATACTTTGTATCTCACTTAATTTCCTTTGCATTATTGGGCTTTGGCAGCAGCTTGAGTAGTAAAGTCTTGTGCTATGAACGCATAAGTGGATAAAAAATACATGTGTTGAGCTACCAAGGAAGTAATAACCCCTAAAGAGGCTAGAGCAAGCACCTTTGGGCGATGGTTTCTTGATCCTCGTCTTCACTTGAAGGAAGATAGTCACTGTTCCATTCTATAGATTATAATAGAATACCTATGGATTTGCTGTTTGCTTACTGGCTTCATATAATTCGGGAAACACTAGTTTTCTCGAAGTTTCTTTTTCATATCTCTCATCAAAAGGTGCTACAAATGTCAAACATCTCCTGACTTTTTATTTTTTAATTTGTTAAAACATCAAGCATCTCCACGTTGTGCAACTATTATTGAGTCTCTGGAAAGTTTTGAAGTTATTACGACCGGGCTTAGAACTCCTCTCCCTCGGATAGCAAGTAGCATTCTCTCTGATTGGGAGGCAGTGCTTGAGTAGTAAGGGTCAGTCCTGTAGTGTAGCCCTTCTCAAAACTAATTACTAACTTACTAAAAAATGGGGGTCACAACAGGAAAAAAAAAGTGACTAACAAATCATGCGTAAAAAAAAGGCATTAATGTAAAAGGGCAGTTATCATAGGAAAAATTAAAAAAAATATTAATCATAGTTAAAATTTCTTAACCATAGTTAAAAGGGAAGTTATCATATGTTTGTAAGCGCCAACTATTTACCAAAACAAAACTGCTGTATAAAATCATGTTTTCTTTATCTCTTATTTATTAGTGGAAGGATGCCAATTGAATTGCTTGAATCTTTTGCTGCATAAGATTCGCAATTACTTGGTGTTTGACAATTTTGTATTTTCTCCGGTAATTTCTCCTCGGAAAATTTCTGTGTGAAGAGCATTGGTAGAAGTCCCAAGGCTTTTGTAATGCGCGTCGCAGATCATGAGATGGATGATATTGGAAGTGAGGGTGAAGAGGTTCATGATTGAAGTCTAGTGGTGCTGAACTTTATCTGAGGACTGAGGTAGATAATTATGTCACCAACTTGTGCTGAACTTTATCTGAGAGTCTGCAATAAACTCCACAAAGAGTAGGAACAATAATTTCATGACAATATTATAGGATGTGGTGAAAAGAACATATATAAAGATCAGTCATGGATCAGTGATGTCTTCAATTGCATCCACTAATCTCAGTGGGTAATTGGTGTCATCGGTGGGAGCTGTGGAAGCAATCCAGACTCTCTTGCCTGGTTATTTCATGGGCTATTTGGAATAAAAGGAATAGTCGTATGTTTGACGATTCCCCTCTCCTTTCTCTCAGATTCTATTCCGTGTGACTCGCTTAGGAATGGAGCTTCACCTCTCATTTGGGCTCGGATGTGAGGGATCTGTTTCCACTGTGAGGAGTTTGCCTCTGTCAGTGCTTGCGCCAGTTACTTTCTGTTGTTTTTCTTGATTTCCTGCTAATCGATGTTTAGTTTACATCTCTGTAAACTGTTGCAGTTCCTCTTGATTATTAATATATTGGCTTCTTACCGATCTAAAAATAAAATCTCAGTGGGTATTTTTCCAGTTCCTCTGTCCATTGTTTTGCTTTTTCCAGAGGTTTGCCCAAACATTATTGCCATTATCCTTATCGGAAGATTTCAGTTGCATTGAGTATCCTGTGAGTCCTCTTTCCCAGGATGAATATATCCGAAAATTCGCCATGGCCAACACTACCCACTGATAATTTGTTGATAAATCTTAATTACTTAGAATTTTCATTTTCCAACAAATTATAACAATAATAAATTCACACCATCAACAACTTCTTTAGAAGAAACCCACCTAAATTATATATGTATAATTTCACAAGGAATCAATATAAAAGCTTTTTTAAATGCTAGTGTGGGATAATGATTTAACTTATTTCCTTCATTGTAACACTAGCAATTCAGGTCAGACAGTTGAATCCTAATCTGAACTTCAACTCTAGAGATTTCACATTCTCATGATCTTATCAATCTCTTTGTTTAGCCAAAAATAAAGAAAAGAGAGTGTGCATGAGAAATCAGAACTAAAGCCACACTTCTAAAGCCATCTTGTTCAAGTCCATAAGCCAACCTTACAAGTTACATCATACTACAAAGTCGCACAAAACATAGCAAATCCAATGGGTATTTTTAAGCAATTCTCCCAACAGAGTAGCTTGAAGAAAAGCCATGAAGGTTTTGGCCCATTACAGACTTTTCAATAAACTTCAAAGGAGAAGGGCTGACCTGCATGAACAGATAATTCCCAGCAAACAGATCACCCATATGTGACTGACTGTCCTTCAGCCTCTTCAAAACCCTACCCAAGGATACCCTAACAGTGGAAAACATCCTAGCTTTCCTCCTCAAGAACCTTCTCAACCCTGGGATTCGAATCTTGGACCTCTTCCTACTAGCCATCTTTCTGAGCCTGGTCCAGCTCCTTGTTCTCCCAAACGCTCTCCCTTCTAGATCTTCTTCCTTATCAAGCCCACCTTCATTTCTCAGTCTCTGGTAAGAAAATCTGGAGGTTGAAACCATTTCAGTGGCATACATGGTGGTTTCAGAGGAAACTAAAGAGACCCCAGATGAGTTTGTGAAGAAAGGGGAGATGGGTTGCCTTTTGTTTCTCTTCTGGAGGTCTGATTTCTTTGTGGTTTCTATATTTCTTTCTAAGGAATACTATACTGTAGAGAGAGAGTGTTGGTGAATTAAATGCAGAGAGAGACTGTTGGTGAATTAAATGCAAGTAATGGTGATGGAATCAGTTGGTACTGGTGGTAGGTTTGGTGATGCTAATTTCCCATACTCGACATCTAAAATTATCATTTTTGGGTTGATAATTGAAAAAGAAACAGATAAGTGTAACTTTGTTTCTTCTGTAAAATTTTCCCATTTTTGTTGAACTTTTCTATCCCTATGCGTGGAACACAGGTTTCCCTATTGCTTATCTTACCATAACTGTGGCCCGCCTATGGATTGAATCAAAGCCCTCCAATTGTGAGCCATGTCCAAATAATCATATAGATTGGATAATCTTGTTTGGGGAACCATATCGTCTGTGTTCTACCTAGTGGCTAGAGTTTTTGAAGGCCAGGATCTCTCCAACAGGTGGTTACAGTTGTTAAAGCCGTAATGACAAATTGATCCTGGCCTTCTAACACTCATGACCTCAGGGATCAGGGAAGAACACAAACGATCTGCTTCCCTTTGCAGGTATTTTGATGTTACCCATGTAAGAAATGTCATACTAACAAATAGTACTCTATTAAAATTTGAGAATAAAGACTCTCTTAAGTTGTGAATAAAGACTATTAAAATTTGAGAATAAACTTGTGGGTGACATTAAGCTCTCTCTTAAGAGCCATCCCTCACTACCGGCTTAAACACACCCCGTGTCAAGGGAATGCCTTCGCCCACAAGTTAGCAAAATTTAGTTCATTGCTTAGTCGACATCAGAACTTCCTCCTGCGTAGGCAATCACCAGCAGAATGTACGTAGGAACATTTTGGTAGTTAGGAGGACACGGACTGTTTTTTGAGCCTCCTGAGTTGTAACTTGTAAGTGCTATCTTCCATAAAAAAAAAAAAAAAAAAAAAATTGAGAATAAAGACAGGGAATGTCTACATATGCTAAGCGAATTATAAGGGCATGCTGTGTCATTTGATAAATCCCTTCCCTCCAAGGTGGTCTTGTACATCAAATCAATTTACTCAGATGAATGTCACCGTCCAATCTGTGGACTTGTCATTAGATTTTGCACAACCATACGATACGATGATCAACCGATCATTTTAAGTGGAACCCATTGGATTGGGGTATGATCCTTCACCCATATGCCATGCCGCGCAGCATTATCGTGCTTATACACTGTTACTTGTGGTCCATAGACTAGATTTTTTCTCTTATAAAAATCTAAATTTTTGTGGATATTACATCATGTCTAGTTTTTGTGGGTGTTTACAAATTAGGAGTCCACTTCATGTCTAGCTAAGGGAGTGTTTGGCTTAGATTACTTTATTGATTAAAATTGGTAAAACTGACCATAATTGATTATGGCCTAAATAATGACGTTTGGTTATTGACTGAAATAATCGATTATATATAACTGATAGTTGGTTTCTGTGATTATAATCCATGAAAAAATAATCAAAATTTTTAATAATTAGTTAATCACGCGACTTTATTATCTTATCTTTTCACCATTGCCCCTTCTATTCTTACTTTTCCTCTTTTTTTTTCTTCACTTCTTTTCTTTTGTTGGATGTTTGGTGTAAGAAATTGATGTTTCAAGCAAGTTAACCATGTATATTTCATGCAACTATTATTTTTTCAGCGATTATAATCTCCGTGATTATGGCCTAAAGAATCTTACCAAAGGCCTCCTAGGGATTTTTGATTGCATGCAATTGAGCATTTCCCCCCTCAAGAGTCTAGACCCTACATTTGTTCTCTGATCCATATAATTTCCTTTGTGAAGAACTAAGGTGGATCATGTATTCATTAATTAAGGGCATGAACACAAAGGATAAAGATCACCAGACACAATATCCAAATAAAACTGCAAATTCTCATTCATAACCAGAACATATTAGCATTTCTCTGACAACGTGAGCACCAAAAGAAGGAAGAAAAACCTTTCCAATTTATTTAATATAAGACTAAGAGAAGAAGAGAAGTATAAACCCCCCCCCCCCCCCCCCCCCCCCTTAAGCATGTATTAACCTAACCCAATGAGACATACTTGGGATTCCTCCATTAACGACTGTGAGCATATAGTAACCAGAAGGTGCAACATTAGGGGAAGGAGGAGCCTCTAGAACAGCATTCATCCAACCGTCCTCCTCTCTCACCATGTTCTTGCACCTTAGCCTCAACATCCTTTGATTCATGGAGACCGAATGCGTTGTGAATGGCGGTGCGTACGCGCTAAACTCGACGTCATTGCTTGGTCTCGTCCCTAGCCAGAAGTTTACAGTAAACTCTTCTCCATACCTGACACCGTACTCGCCCTTGCCGTAGTGTATAGACACATTACCTGGCCTTCTATCATGGTAGTCCCTACCCATGTAGTGAGGAACAAAGGCCTGTAGTCTCAATTCAGTAGGATAGGCTACATTATTGAAGGTGTACCTGTTATTAGGGTTACCTCCTGCAACTAAGACCCTTCCATCAGGTAGAAGAACAGCTGATGAGTGATACATCCTAGCTATTTTGGTGGATTTCAAGACCGAAAACCTTCTGCCTGGGATTTTCTTTGGTTTGTAGAGGTAAGGTCGGAGAGAAGGATTTGCAGCATTGTTCCATCCAGCACAGCCATTTTTTGCACCATTGATGATCAATACATGGCCATTGGGGAGTATCAACATGTCGTTTAACATACGGGGTTCCGGCATATTTTCCATTGCCCATTTGTGTCTGTTTCCTGTAATCACCATTCTCCCACAAGAGCTCAAACCCTTCAAGAAGTTCCCTTGTCTTGCAGCTCTATAAGCTCCTGAAGCTGCACCCCCACACACCATGACCTCCACCTTTTGAAACCCATCGGTGTGGTCTAAAGGGAGAATTACTGATGAACCGGTACTTGGGTAGTTCCTTGATCCTTCCCCGGGAATCCGAGGGAAGGTCTTAATCACCTTATTTCGCTTATAATTGAAAAGGATCGAATCTCGGTTAGCAAAGATGAACAAATTTCCGTCCGAGGAAAGGTGAAGGAAGGGATAGAGATTATTGCCACCTTCATTTCCATCGTTGGTCTGGTGCAAGAAGGGAAGATCAAAAGATCTAGCCCCAGAAGATAATTTAGGCACGAATTCATACGTGAAGATCCTTCTACCGCCAACAACAATAACCCGATCCTTCTCAGGGAGAATGTGATTAGAAGCATACCATCTGTTGTCCGAAAGCAAAGCCCTCGACTGTCTCCAATCACAATTATCACCATCACAAGGCCTAAAGTAACGAATTCTCCGATATCCGTTACCATATCCACCAGTCTGGAGAAGAGTGCCATTGCTTAAGAAGGAACCAGAGGAGCACCAAGTATCAGTTTCAAGCCTTAATGGTCGAACTTTGTTGCCGGCGATATTATACTCGACGGAGTGAGCATAGCAAGAGGAGACCCTGGAATCATCAGAGGAATCGAAACACCTCTTTCCATCGTAGCCTCGACGGAGCTGGTAACCAGACCGACCTGACCCTGTTTGGTCGAATATCAGTACTGTGTTGTGGTGGGTTAGAGCCATGTGCATGGCCACTACACCAGTGTTGTTTAGAAGGATCTGCCATTCCCCTTTCTCCCCTCCTGATACCCCTCCAATTGCAGTACTACTAGTCACCCATTGCAAGGACAAGAAGAGGATTGTAATGATCGGAAATCTGGAAACAATAGAGAGGAAGAGTCTCTTCATCTCTGTCTTTTTTGTTCTTGCGTGTGTAGTACTGGTAAGAGAGGGGTTTGAAGCTATTTATATTCGTGGAGTGGGTTTGGTGAAATCTGAGTTATTAAGAGTTCATGCAATCGAGTCTTTCGATTATTTTGGTGGCATCAAATGGGTCTTCCGCGAAGTTGTGCGAATTCAATGGAAAACACTTCTTGGGTGGTAGCAAACCTCGCTAAATACTAGTGCCAGAGTGCTAGTGCCACTCTCCTCCTTTTACTTGAGCATCCGTTTCCCCCCCCCCCCCCACACCCCACCTCTTGCGCCAGTGGTGAGGTGTGGCCTCTGTGTTGAGGGAGGTCTGGGGATCCAATCCCCCCTGGGTATGAGTTGCAAGAACTCTAATTCCCAAGCTAACTACTAACACTACTAACGTAGGTAAATGATATTCATAAGAAAGAAAAAAGAAAAAAAAAGCATCCGTTTCCCTCCTTTTCCTTATGGAGTGGGAAATCCTCCCCATGGCGCTCTTTTTTGGCCAAAAAATACAATATAAAGGGCACAATAATCATGTAGCACAGTAAGCACTTCTCGCTAAAATGTGCCAGGCTACTGCTTATTTTAACAGGGAAATGCTAGAGACGGTATAGGGCCGAGAACACCCCGAACCTGTGCATATCATGCATGGGACTCAAAAAATAAAAAATGGATTAAATTTTTTTTTGAGTCCCATGCATATCATGCACGTGCTCGGGGTGGTCTCGGCCCTAAACAGTTTCATTAGCATTTTCCATTTTGACAATGACCCAACAAATAGCCCTGTGAACGCAGTTGATGTCAGGGGCAGACCGAAGAGCTTCCTCATTCACCAAGACACAGTCCAGCTTCATTACATACATCACAAAATTGATTACACTGCAAAAAAGCTAATGCAAGAGATTAAATTGTGTAAAAACAGATGCTCCTACAGTTTAGACAAATGAACTTAACACCTAGTAGAGATATCAGAAATATACAAAAGGGGCCCAGTCAAATTTGATGGCAAACCTTTTCTTGACCTGCTCACAGAGATCTGATGCCAACATTTAGCCAAACCCAACACCAGTCATTATCCTGAAAAATAATTTACAAAAAAAATTGGCATCCTAAAGTTTTAATAGAGCCTTATTCTGGTCTGGATTGTGCTCCTACAAATAGGGCATAACTGAATGTCTTCTCCACAGTCACAACAAGTCTGCGAAATATTTAGAAAATGTCAGTATACTCAATATATGCCCTTAACCCCATTAAGAGAACGGCAAATATACATAACTGAATTACCTGATGCCCACAACCAAAGGCCATGTTCTTCGGATTAGCAAGGCAGATGGGGCAAACCTACCAAAGTCCATGGAAAAGATTAATACTCTACATAGATTTAAGATGATGATGATGATATGATAATAATAATAGAAATGTGATTCACCCGTTAATGACTTCACAGACACATAAAAGAAAGAAAAAAGAAACCGACTCAAATGTAAATGCGAAAAGAAAGAATATGAAAGAAGAGGAGCAGAACATTTTCTGAGAATCGTCTTGAGTACCTGGTTATCGGAACCAGATTTTGCAGGTGGAGCTGTTCCCATACCCATGTCACGTCCATGATAAGTTGAAGCACTCTGCTGAAAACTGTTTGAGCGGGAAGGTTTTGGGCTGCTGAAAGAAGCCGCACCATAAAGAGGTGGGGGGAGAGGAACCCTGCCTGGACTATTCCCTCTCCGACCACTGCTTAAGTGATGAGAGAAGAACGAATAAAGGTTAAATTTTGTGGCTGGAACCTGGAAGAAAACTACAGAAAACTAAAATAGAAAGGCTCAAATATTACCCCAATAAATTAAGCTCCATTGTTGCTTTATACTGAGAAGGTATTTCCATCAAAGCTGCAAGAGCAAAATCCGTCTGTTTCTTGGACGTGTGCACATTCTTTGACATAATTTCTGTAAAATTCACAAACTAAACAGAACAAAGCAAAGTAATCTTTCTCAATTAAGCATTTACAGACAGTAAGACGTGAAGCATGGCATGAAACCAAATAAAAGCAAGGATAATGATTGAATGCCACCGACTACTATTTACCTGGAAATTATCAAAGGCCCGAGCTGGGATGTTATCATCAAATTCCCTCATCATGTCCCATGGCCCATCTCCAACCCCAACTAAAATAATTGACAGGGGGTAATCACTGAAATTAAACAAGCATATAAGATCATGGTTCAGCAAACAACTGATCACTAAAGGAAAAAAGTTAGCAAAAAATAGACCTCGCTTTTACAATTGCTTCAACAGTGTTCTGTTCCTGTAGGCTTAACCGGTGATGCTCAGTATCAACACTTCTTGTCACCTGTCGAAACGCCCAATTTCTATGAGACATGTGTCTCGGAATAGTCCGATTTACAATAGAATAGCCCCTGCTGTGGAAGACATGCTTCCCATCCTGGCCTAGCAAGATATAATGCTTAGCAGGGCAGTATCAGGGGTTTTCTCATTATAAGTATTTCCAAGTGTTCTACTATTTGTTGACTTCAAATCAGTATTTATTGACTAAAACTGTAGATAAAATCTCCCTTCTGAGTACAATTTCAGATTAGATTCAAACTATTTATAAATATGTAATGATTTGATTTTTCCTCCTTCCCTTACAACATTGCCTTCAGTTTTCTGGTTGTTTGTTCTTTAGCCACCGTGCCAGCTTCCTCTGATTCCAACTTACAATGATCATAAGAAGCGAGGACAACAGACTATGTCACGGATCTCCAGACATATAAATAAAGACTAAGCCTTCTTTACGGTCACATACAACTAGTTCCATGAATAACTAGTTCCATGAATGACTACGTGACTTACCATAAACAATATAATCATTTTGATTTTTCTTTTCCTACTTTTATATGGTTTAGCTAAGATCTCTAACATGGCTTACTTTTGTCTCTAGTCATTATATTTTTCTTCGACCCGAACATTTCTGTTTCTACTGCTCAATTTTGATCTCTTACTTATGAAAGAAACATTTTCTTATCAAAAATTAATATGTTAGATATTCCAGTGTGTTATGCTGTGGATCCAACAATCCAGAGTGTCTGCATAGTGTAGATGTAAGCAATCAAAGCATATCACTCACATCATATGATTATAACACTGTAGATTGCATGATCTGGAGTATGAAAACCAATTGAACACTATCAGTTTTTAACCAACTGATGTTTGCCTAGTTAGTAAGGTCTAATTATGGAATACCAACAGATGGGTTCAAAAACCTTGGCTTGGGAAAAAAAACTTGTAAGCTACATACGAAAAAAAGATAAGTTTGTAGCTTTGAGCTACCAGATTAGACATATTCTCATAATTCATGCAAACCCAACATGCTCAGAAAGCAGAATTCCTTATTGAATAAGTATAGTAATGCAATACCTGCCCATCAGCAATTATCAATAACACATGGTACTGGCCACTGCTTTGCTCGACAATAGTCGTGGCCATTTCAATAATAGGGGCAAATGATGTAGGTCCTGACACAACAAAACAGACAAAATATGCGCTATAAGAACTAAGATGCAACTGACCGAACTACAAAAAGTCATCCCAAAATAGGGCAGCGGATTGAGTATGTTGCAACCTGCAAGTCGTAGACACGGGACCAATTCTCTGTATCGTGTCAACACTTCTTCAAATCCGTTACAGCATCTATCATCTGGATAGAAACTGAAGACATTTTGATCGTGTGTTGATGCTGCCAAAATATACAAGAGATACATATCAACTCCATAATCCACAAAATAAATTCCCCAAAAAAGAACAAGCGAAAATACGATAATAACATCACTTCATAAGGAAATACCATCTCCAAATCCAAAACATGGAATCAAGTTATCCTCGTCAAAAGTAGATAAGGTCTTCCCAATAATAGATATTGCTTGTTCGTAGGGGTTTTGACCATCTCCAATGTGATGCAAGCTTCGTCGGTTAAATGACCTCGCACCTGATTTTTAAAGCAAATTGAGCATGCTGCACTACAACTCATAAAAAAAGTTCTAAGCATCGAGCTTGAGGCCAAACCTGTCCAATCATTGCTCTTTGTGAAATCAACACCAACGATGAGATTAGAAGACTCAAGACCAGCATGTACAAGAGCGTCAGTGACCTGTGGTGACGATAAGTGTTGGCCATCCTCATTATTATTTATAAAAGAACTAACGAACTTAAAATCACTAAAATTGGTCAAGCACCCACTATCAGTAAGTAAAATTACTCCACAAAATATTCTAAAAGTGAATGGACAAATATCATCAAAATATTCATAGCCTAAAGAATCCGCAACCAATAAGTGAGTAGGATCCAAATAGCAACAACGAACGGAAAATTACAGCATTAAGTTCAAGTACATAGGATTTCTCCTTATATTTTGAACACATGTAACAGTTATTGGCCATGAGATTCACATATATACATATGTACCAATCAGGGGTAAGAAAAAAAAACGCACAAGTGTATATATATATACTATGTTATTTAAATTTTTAACGGGGGCATAGCCAGGGGCAAAGAGCAGTTGTCTTCCTAAACTTTTGAAAAAAGAACCTTATATACTAGGCATAGACATGGGGTAAGGAGGCAACTGTCCCCTAAACAACTAAAACAATACTGTAGGATATGTAAGAATGAGATGACCCATGAATTTGATCCTAAAAAGATTTTCTTGGGGACTACGCCCCCAACCCCCACACCCCCCTAAACCCATAATATTTCGTACCCGCATATTTCTTCTCCACAAATCCATCACCAATTACTAACATTTTCAATCAAGCATCACTCCCCCCTACAAGAGAATCCTGGCTCTGACAATCATGTCCTGCATCTCATATTGGTTGTCAAAATATCCCAGGTGGGGTAGGAGAGGTCAAATTTTAATGGTTATTTCTGGACATTTGATTTTGAGGTTGAAATAAGATTAAAAGCAAGCAATTTATGACTTTTGTCACATCAAATATTTTGTTAAATAGGAATGCCTTGTAAGCATTCAACATCACCCCATTCAATCAATTTCAAAAACACGCAATTCCTCACTTGGAGGATGCCTCAAACAATTTCACATCTTTTTTTGGATGGTAGTTTCTTTCTCCCCGAGGGTGCGACAAGAACCCGCCACACCCAGTCAAGGGCTGGCCTCAAAAAGGGGGAGTGAGAAGTCGAACTCAGGACCTTCCGCCTTCCGCTTCATGAGGCGTAAGTCCCGGGAACCACTAGTCCACCCCTTCAAATAATTTCACATTATATTAACAAACAAGATATAATTGAAAGAAAAAAAACAGTGAAATAAATTATTTATCACTTCAAGAGTGACAGCAAGCTCCACGAATCAAAAACAGAGATAAAATGCAGTTCTTGACGTTGCTCTTACCTGTTCCAAGGTCTTGTAGTTATCACCAATCATCGTATACCTCCCCTTCAACTTCCGTTGTTGCTCGGGTGCCCGACCACCATAATTCGGAGTCGGAGGTGCATAGTTCGGGTATGGCTGAGCATACGGTGGTTGTGGATATCCATGATTACTCCACGAAGAAGAAGTGGATCCAAACGACGAAGGCTGTCTCCAATTCTTCCCCTTCGAACTTTTCCCTCCCATCAACACTATTATCTATACCAATCGTCACCAAATTCAAACACCCCAGAAAAAAAAAAAATCACTGGAATCTGCTTGAATAGCTAATGAGAGAAAAACAAGAAAACTAGGATTTTGTGGCTATGTAAGGATTATACAAATGAAGGTGCGTATAAGGAGTGGACTTTCTGGAATTTCCAGGAAATCATCAGTACTTACAATTCCGAAATGAAGCGAAGACTACAGAGGCGTCTTGCAACGACCGACAATGAACATTTCAAGATCTATTCGAGGGAGGTATATTTGTAAATTGATTGGAGCCAAATCATCTCCGGTGATAACCGGATTTGGCAAATCCGGTTATCACCCTGGAGGTCACCATGTGTCTCCTTTTAACACCCCTTAACCGTGGGTAAAGTTCACCCACCCATTTTTGGTTTTTTTTTTTT
The DNA here is from genome assembly GCA_015143295.1 of Tetracentron sinense. Lineage (NCBI taxonomy): Eukaryota > Viridiplantae > Streptophyta > Magnoliopsida > Trochodendrales > Trochodendraceae > Tetracentron > Tetracentron sinense. The sequence goes on from CM026573.1 coordinate 4,214,888, forward strand.
TTTAATATTAATTCTTTTTTTAAAATTAAAAAACTGTTTTTAATATTTAAAAAACTCTAAAAACAGTTTTTTAATTTTAAAAAAAGAATTAATATTAAAAAAAAAAAACCAAAAATAGGTGGGTGAACCTTACCCACAGTTAAGGGGTGTCAAAGGAGACACGTGGTGACCTCTAGGGGTGATAACCGGATTTGCCAAATCCGGTTATCACCGTAGAGGATTTGACTCCAAATTGTAATGCATTTCCTATTACGTGGCATCTAAGAAACCGGACCTATCCACGAATAATTAATTAATTAAAATAACTTGTGGAGAATGTAGCGCAATCCCTATCGTTCTCTCATATATTTATTTTATTAATTTATCAAAGGTTAGGAGGTTGGAAATTAGGTTAGAACAATGGTGGTGGGGGGCTTTCAGCTAGGGCTGTCAATGGACCGGATCATGATCCCGATCCGATCCGAATCCGATCCGATTAGCCGGACTTTGGACCCTATATGTGATCCGTCGGATCGGATTCGGATCGGATCGGTGGAATCCGATTATAATCGGATCGGATCTGGATATAGGGTGATCCGATCCGATTAAAATCCGATCCGATAATAATAATAATTTTAAATTATTTTAAATATATTATTTAGATTTTCTATGTATAAAATATTAATTTTTAAAAAAATTAACATTAATTAGTATTAATTAAGGTATTATTAGATTTTTTATTATTAAAATAGAATTTTTTTTTTTAAATAACCTTACTCGGATCGGATCGGATTCGGATCGGACGATATATAATCGGATCGGATTCAGATCGGTTACTTCATGATCCGACGGATCTCGGATCGGATTCGGATCAGTCGGATTCTTAATCGGATCGGATTCGGATCTAGGCAGATCCGGTCCGAATCCAATCCGTTGACAACCCTAGTTTCAGCAGCACTCAGCCACCCACCTTAAAGACTCGGTCCACGCCTTAAGGGATAGCTCGTCCTACCACTGGAGCAACGCGTCACTCCTTCTCTCACTTTGTTGAGAAGACGAGAATTTTTTTTTTCAAGAGATTAAAAGAGCCTGAAAATCATCACATTGATCCGAAGGAAAAACCATTTATAAAAGGATTATATATGAACCAAATCCTCTATGGTTATAGACGGACTCGGGGAGTGTGGTTACGCTGCTGAGGTCGTCACGTGACCCTTTTGACACCCTTAACTGTGGTTAAGATTCACTCGTCCTTGGGGTTCACTCACACATCCTTAATTTTTAGAAAAAAATATTAATTTTTTAAACCATGGTTAGGTGGGTGAACTCTAAGGGTGGGTGCATCTTAACCACAATTAAAGAGTGTCAAAAAGGACACATGGTGACCTTAGCGGCATAATCAGACTCCCCCGAGTCCGGTCATAACTAGGGCTGTCAATCTGGTCCTTTGATGAGGGAGTTAAGCCCTTCAAAGCCCGTAAAATAGAGGACTTTTTTTCCCTTAATAAGGCCCTGAACCAGTGTCCAATTTTGGAAAGCCCTCTTAGTTGAGGGTCGGGCTTAGTAAGCACATGGCCTGGCTCGGCCCGACTTGACCTTCCATTCTATATGTTATATCATATATAATCTTATATATAATATAATAACTTAAAAGAGATGCATGCTAGTATATCCAAAAATTTGGTGCAAGTTAGCAAATACTGATCTCGAAATTAGGGTTCATGGCAGGCCTTGCGACTGCCCCCACCATGGAAGGAGGCTCGGCCTCTCGCCCCCAGATCCCAAACCTTCTTATGCTTTTATTCTTGATAACAGCAAAGCTGCTAGTGATCGTAATATCAAACTGAATGGGGATCTTCTTCTTCATGCTCTGAATATCAAGGAAGTCTCAAGCTTCCAAGGAGAACTAGCGCTTTATTTTTTACCTCAAGATCTAGAAAAATCAGCCGATCCCCTCAGATTTTCTCTTATAGCGAAGTGTTCTTATGGCAGACCCAATTTGGAAGACATTCAAGCTTTTTATCAAAGAAACTTTTCATACACAACAAACCTTTACGGTGGGAGTCATGGATGCAAGGCACGTTTTGATTCGTTTTCAAAATGAATATGATTTTCTTGCAGTCTGGATGAAGGATTATAGCTTCACATCTGGAAAGTTGGTTCATTTCTTCATATGGTCTCCTCATTTCAGATTTGGGCAGGAAACTCCAATGGTGCCGATTTGGATTAATCTCCCAGGGCTGCCATTGAATTTTTTTAACCCTACCGATCTCTCTTCAATAAGGAGTCTGGTAAGGAGAGTTCTCCTTGTGGATGGTCCAACTAGGAACCTAAGCAGACCTAGCTTGGCCAGGATTTGTGTAGAGGTTGATGTTAGCTGTAACGGATAAAATTCGTAAAATCAACTCAGCGTTGGAGAACGAGCTCGTTTTTGTCGTTTTGTTCACGAAAGTGACACGTGGACACGAGTTGGGGTCACGTGCTTAAAATAGAGGGGTCACACGTTGTCTGATGCACAACGATCCCGTTGTGTGCATTACGACGTCTTTGTTCTCTTGCAAAACGACGTTTCCGTTGTGGCTTTGACAACGTGCTCGTTGTCTGAAGCACAACGTGAACGTTGTACTCAAGACAACGTCTTTGTCGTTACGCGAACAACGAGTCCGTTGTCTCACCGACAACGATGTCGTGCTGTGTTTTAAGGCATCTACACCGTAACCGAGCTTGAGTTAACAACGAGACCGACTCGTAGGAGGAAGTGATCAGGAGGCGATCCATAATTCCGACAGGCGTGCCGAACGCGCCGTTTCGTGCCGAAAGCACTGTCTTGGCATTTAATGCTGGTCACTTCTGCGTACCGTCCGATCCCGTCCGATTGGACTTATAGGAGGCTCTCACGTGTGATGCAACCGGCGGCAGATATGTCTAAGATATTTGGCAATGAGTGCAAATACACGTGGCATGGACACCTATGGCCATCTATGGTCATCGATGGCCATACCAACCTTACCCTATAAAAACCCCGTGATTTTTAGTGCACAGGGCAATTGTTCATCGATCCAGACCTGAGAATACACGTTTTCAGTGCTTCCAGTGCCTTGCGTAATTTTCAGTGACTGTTCTAGTGTTTACTGTTCATCATCTTCTACACCTACTGACTTTATCATTGGAGTACAGGTCAGGGTGCCACACCCTCCACTCTAACCTTCTACCGATATACTAGAGCGTGGGAGGAGCTGCTGCTGACGCGTGTCCTTTCCGGTATTTTCCCCTCACAAAATTGGCGCCTTTTGTGGGAAATAATAAACGAACTCCCCTTTGCTCTTTGTGATTATGGCTGATCAGTCAGTAGTGTTCGGGCATGAGGATCAAACCCCTCAGGCCACTTCTTTCGTACCTTCTGTCGTGCATATTCCTGGAGTCAGTCCTTCGTCTGGGCAACCAGAGAGGGCCGTGCCTCCTCCTGCTGAGCTCTCTGTTTCAGATCGCATCTTGGCGATGCTGCAAGTGCAGCAGTCTGCTCTCGATCAAATCACCAGGCAGCAGCAGTTGATGCAAGCGAGGCTGGAGGCGTTCGAGCATAGCAGGCTCGAGGTGGATGGAGTGCCACTGCAGAGGCCTTCCTTGAGACGTCAGTTTGACTTCTCTTCTTCTCCTTCTGCCCCGAAGAACCGTGAAACCAGGTTTGTGCTTCATCCTACTGAAGGGGATGTAAGGCAGCCTCAGGCTCGGGCAGAGCAGAGTATTCCTTCTGATTGTGTGGATTTTCGAGAAGGAGCAGGGCGAGAAGACTTGAGAGGGGGTAACGGAGGTGCAGATGCCCAGAAGACTTGGGTGACAGCTAAGGAGGTGGAAGCTTTAATCGGTACTCGTGTTAAGAGCATGAAGGGAGGGATTCCTGACCACTTTGCTCAGTCAGCAAAGGACAACGTTGAGAACTCTCCTTTCATGGACGCCATCAACCAGTCCTATACTTCTTCCAAGTTCATCACTCCGATCTTCCCCATGTACACTGGAAAGACGGACCCGGAGGAGCATTTTTTTGATTTCAAACACGCGATGGTTGTTCGCAATCCGGATGATGACTTGTATTGCAAGGCTTTCCCCAACAGCCTGTCTGGGGCAGCATCGAAGTGGTTTTAGAACATGCCTCCTGGTTCCATCAGCAACTTCTCAGAGCTCAGGTCGGCCTTTATTGATCGTTTCATCATCAATAAGAAGAAGAAGGCAGGTGCAGATACTCTCTTCTCTTTGAGGATGAAGCCGGCCGAATCTTTGAAAGACTTCATTTCGCGTTTCACGGATAAAGTCCACAACATTGACAAGGTTGACGAAGCGAGCTGCATCGCTGCTTTCAAGAATGCTATCCCCAAGCATTCCGAGCTCTACAAGTCCTTGGCTCTTGACTATCCTGTCAAGATGGACGAGTTGATGGTACGTGCCACCAAGTATGGGAGGTACGAGGAGGACGTATCCGTTGTGTCAGTGCCGAAGCCCAGAGCGAGAATGGTGGATGTCGTGGAGAGGACACACCGATCATCGAAGAGGAAGGAGAAGAAGCAGAGGTACGAGTCTTCATCATCTGAGGACTCGCCACCAAGGAAGCAGAGGGAGAGAGTTGTGTATGTGACCCAGCGGGATCAGCCGGATCGGCGCCCACTGGAAAGAAATTTTAATCAGCAACAGAGTAGGACGGAGAGGCGTCCTAATGATCAACATCAGGCGAGGTAGCAGTATCAGCCACGCCAAGTGCAGCCTCAAGTACAGCACGAGAGAGGCGTGCAGCCTAATGAGAGGCGATCTTTTGCAGATCAAACACCGCGCATCAATTTCACGGTTAGCCCGGCGACCATCATGAGGTCGATGGAGGATCAGCCATATTTCGAGTGGCCGGTGAGGGCGGTGCAGGATATTACATCGGGACCACGGGTGCACGAGTATTGTCATTACCACAAGTGTCGTGGTCATCTCACCAACCGATGCCGTATTTTGAGGGAATACTTGGAGAGGCTTGTTCAGGAAGGGTACTTGGGAGAGTATCTTGCTTCTGGCAGCGGTGGCGTGGAGCAAGCCAGGGAGCCGGTGTCCCAATCTCGCGGAGGGGAACCTGCCAATAATCCCAGTACCAGTGGAGGAGCTTCCTTGGGCACGATCAATGTCATTTGCCGCGTGCAAGCGCCGGAAGCTGATGTGGAGAGGCACTTCAGGGCGAAGGCCAGGAAGCTGTCTCACGATGCTGCAGTGTGCCAGGTGCAAGTGCCTAGCAGAAGCGTTGAGCAGGCACTTACCTTCGCTGATTGTGATCTGGCAGGAGTAATCCAACCTCACTATGATGCTCTTGTTCTCACCATGAGAATAGGAGACTTCGACATCAACAGAGTGCTCGTAGATTCCAGGAGTGGAGCAGACATCTTGTATCTTCATGCTTTCACTCAGATGAAGCTGGATCCTTCCGTCCTCATCCCTGCTCAGACTCCCCTGTTCGGATTTGATGGCAGCTCGATGAAGCCTGTAGGCGACGTTGTCTTACCCGTTGTGGCAGGACCCGTTGTCCTTCAGACCAGGTTCTCCGTCCTGGACGCGCCATCACCGTACAATGCCATCTTGGGTCGTTGGTGGACCCATGAGATGAAGGCTGTTCCGTCCTCGTACTACCAGGTGTTGAAGTATCCAACGCAGGACGGGCCTCAGGAGATCAGAGGTGATCAGTTGGCATCGCAGAAGTGCGATTTTCCTGCTTCCGTTGTGCCTTCGTAGCAGTTACAGGTCGCTCCCGTTGTGGAGGAGAGCTCGGAAACATCGTTGTGCAGACCTTCCGTTGAGCCCACGAAAGCTGTCAATTTGGGGACGGAAGAAGAGCCAAAGGTGTTGCAGGTCGGGACAAGCTTGACAACTGAAGAAGAGCTCGAGTTGTTGAGTTTTCTTGGGTAGAACCTTGATGTCTTTGCATGGTCTCACAAAGACATGACTGGCATCGATCCGAGTGTTATCTGTCATCACCTCAATGTTGACCCTACTATCCCTCCAGTGAAGCAGAAACCTCGGAGGCTTGCTCCAGCTTATCATGATGCAGTGAACGAGGAGATTGACAAGCTGATCCAGTTCGGGTTCATTCAGGAGGTGCAGTACCCTGACTGGATAGCCAATATTGTGGTTGTGCCTAAGAAGAGCGGGAAGGTGAGAGTTTGTATTGACTTCACTGGTGTCAATAAGGCCTGCCCCAAGGATTTTTTTCCCATGCCAAGGATAGACAGGCTCATCAACGCCACTGCTGGCCACGAGATGTTATCCTTCATGGATGATTATTCGGGCTATAACCAGATCCTCCTGGCGGAAGCAGATCGAGAGAAGACTACCTTCATAACAGAGCGAGGCTTGTTCTGTTATCGGGTGATGCCTTTTGGCTTGAAGAATGCAGGTGCCACCTATCAACGTCTGATGAATCTCATGTTCGGGTCACTCCTTGGCAAGACGGTTGAAGTGTACATCAATGATATCGTTGTGAAGAGTCGAGTACGAGGCACTCTGGTGGCAGACCTTGCTGAGCCTTTCTCTATGCTGCGATCTTTCAATCTGAAGATCAACCCAGAGAAGTGCACCTTCGGAGTTACCTCAGGGAAATTTTTGGGTTATCTTGTGAGTCAGCGGAGGATTGAGGCTAATCCAGCTCAGATCCGTGCTTTGCTGGATATGCCAGAGCCTAAGTCGAAGAAGGAGATCCAGAAGCTGACAGGCCGAATTGCTGCACTCAATCGGTTTATCTCCAAGTCATCAGATCATTGCAAACCTCTGTTCGAGCTGCTGAGGAAGGACTCCATTTTTGTGTGGACTCCAGAGTGTTCTCGAGCTTTCCTTGCCTTGAAAGAGTATTTAGGCTAAGCTCCCATCCTTTCGGTGCCCGAGCCAGGTGAAATCTTGTATCTCTATCTGTCTGTTTCAGAGCAAGCCTTTGGTTCCGTCCTGGTCAGGAGCTGTGATGGCGTGGAGAAGCCTGTCTATTTCATCAGCAAAACCTTTCTCAAGACGGAGTGCAATTATAGCAAGCTCGAGAAGGTGTGTCTAGCTCTTGTCTTTTCTGCAGAGAAGCTTCGTCTTTACTTTCATGCTCATTCTATCGTTGTCATCACAACGTATCCTTTGAAAGTCGTGCTGGGACGACCCGAGCTGGCGGGGAGGATGTCGAAGTGGGCAGTAGCTCTAAGTGAGTTCGATATTCAGTATCGAGCTAGGAGTTCAGAGAAGGGGCAAGCAATGGCAGGTTTTCTTTCTGATTTCCCTGTGGAGGAGGAGGCAGAGGACATGGTTGTTGATCTTCGGGAGCTTCCAATTGAAGTTGACAACAGAAATATCGTTGTGGATGGAGCCGAGTCATCAGAGTGGAGCGGTTGGCTATTGTACGTGGACGGATCTTCCAATTTCAGTGGTTCAGGACTGGGCGTTGTGCTTATAAGTCCGGAGAACATCAAAGTGCAGAAGATGTCGCGTCTTGGGTTCACTGCCTCCAACAACGAAGCTGAGTACGAAGCCTTACTCCTTGGGTTGGAGAGTGCACGAGAGTTGCAGATCTCCACGTTGAGAGTGTTTTGTGATTCACAGCTCGTGGTGAATCAGGTGAATGGTGTTTATGACTGTAAGGACGACCGGATGAAGTAGTATGCTACTCTCGTTCGTTCGTTGTGTGAAGCATTCACCATTGTGGAGATCAGGCACACCCGAAGAGATGAGAACAGGCATGCTGACGCTTTGGCGTATCTAGCTTCCATGGTGCAGGCTGACGAGCCTAAGACTATTCTGATGGAGTTCCAAGAGTATCCTTCAATAACTCTTCAGGCACAGCGAGAAGTGTTCTTTGTCAATCCAGTTACGAGCTGGATGACAGGGCTGGTGGCTTATCTGAAGGACGGAGTTCTTCCTATCAGTGTGAAAGAGTCGAGGCGCATTCAGTTCAAGGCATCTCGTTATACCTTGGTGCAAGGAGAGTTGTTCAGGAAATCTTTTGGTGGGCCTTTGCTGAAGTGTGTTCATCCTGCAGACGTGGAGAGAATACTTGCTGAGCTGCATGAAGGTATATGTGGCATTCATTCGGGCGGGAGAACCATTGCCCAACGAGCTCTGGGGCAAGGTTACTTCTGGCCTTACATGCAGGCTGATGCTCAAAAGTATATGAAGAGGTGCAGCCAGTGCCAGCGGTTTGCTCGTTTGATTCATGCTCCAGCTCAAGAGCTCAGCACTGTATCTCAGCCTTGGCCATTTGCGCGGTGGGGACTTGACATTGTAGGGCCTTTCCCGAGGGCTCCAGGGAATCTGATCTTCCTTCTAGTGGCAACTGACTACTTCTCACGGTGGATTGAAGCTGTTCCCCTTGCACGTATCAGAGAACAAGAGGTGAAGAAGTTCTTGTGGGAGTATATCATCTACAGATTTGGCATACCGCAGTCCATCATTACTGACAACGGGAAGCAATTCTCAGGAAGTTTGATTGCCGACTTTTGCAGCGAGCTGAAGATCAAGTATGTCTTCTCTTCCCCATATTATCCTCAGGGGAATGGATTGGCCGAGGCAGCCAACAAGAATATTCTCAATGCCTTGAAGAGAAGACTGGAAGATTCGAAGGGGAAGTGGACCACCGAGCTGCACAACGTTTTGTGGGGGTACAGAACGACTCCGAGGAGTCCTACCAATGAAACTCCCTTCTCTCTAGCGTATGGCATGGAGGCTGTCATTCCTACAGAGATCAGTTTACCTACAGTGCATTCTTGGCACAACAAGAAGAAGGATGGAGAGAAAGATCAGAACACAGAGCTCATGGCCATTCATCTTGATCTGCTAGAATAGAAGCGAGAAGATGCCAACATTTAGATGAGGAGGTATCAGCAACGATTGAGGAAAGCCTACAACAAGAAAGTACAACGGAGAGTGCTACAGGTCGGTGATCTCGTTCTCCGAAGAGTGTTCCAGAACACGAGAGAGCTTAACAGTGGCAAGTTGGGACCAAACTGGGAAGGGCCTTATATCGTAGAACGATTGGGAAGTCCTGGAGTCTGCTACTTGAAAGACTTGCAAGGTAACCTCATCTCAAAATCTTGGAACATCATGAATCTGAGGCAATTCTTTCAATAGAATCTGTGATATGCTATTTACATGCATCGTTGTGCTTACAAGTTTTCAGTGATTTTACATAATCATAGTGCTCATATTTCAACATGTGATTTGCAATATTATGTGCCTGCTCGTTATCTACACTATTCTCTGTCTGGTTCATCAGTGTAATATTGTGAATGTTTTGCCAGTAATTCAAATAAAGTTTTGACTAAACAACGTACCCGTGACAAACACGAGTGGCTTATATAAGGATGTCATCTGAGCAAATCCTGTGGCTTATCCTAATGACATCCTCTGAGCATGTGCTTTGGAACTGAGTTACATTGCGTTCGTCCTATGAATTTTATTTGTCAGATTGCATTCACAGTGTACTACGCGAATGATGTATCTGGATTAGTGCTTTGCTCGTAGTGCTTTGCTCATAGTGTTTTGCTCATGGTGCTTGCTCGTAGTTCTTTGCTCATAGTGTTTTGCTCATGGTGCTTGCTTGTAGTGCTTTGCTCATAGTGAACGCTCGTGGTGCTTTACTCGTAGTGTTTGCTCGTGGTGCTTGCTCGTGGTGATTAGCTCGTAGTGCTTTGATCGTAGTGCTCTATTCGTAGTGCCTATTCGTTGTGCTTTGATCGTAGCGCTCTACTCATAGTGTTCTGCTCGTAGTGCTTTGATCAAAATAGTTTATTTAGTGTGCAACAGTTATAATTTTCACGGGTATTCAAACATTCACATAGCGAAGTACCGCATTAACATCGGTACTGTGGACTGTGAAAAATCATTCAACTACTCATGTTGTGTTTTTTTTCCTTATTTTGTGTGCATACGTTGTGCTACGCTACGAGGTGAAAAGAAGTGCAAACATAAGAAAAAGGAGCGATCTATTCATATCAAAGACCCATCTCTGGGTAATTACAGTAACGAACTCCTGTGAGGGGGAAAGAGAAGAATTTACATCATCAGAGAAGAGAAGCAAAATGTAAAGAGGAGCAGCAGGTCAGACGAGCTCAGGATCAGCATCTATCGTCGTTGCAGCAGGGGCAGGAGTAGAGGCTTCAGCAGTTGGGGTGTCCGCTGAAGTAGCTTCATCGGCAGCAGCGGGAAGTTCGGGAGCAGCTGGCTCGGAGTGTGGCTCAGCAGGAAGGAGTGCAGGACCTTCAAGAGAGTGAGGTTGCTCGACGCCTTGGACCTCGGGCTCGTTGTCAAGCTCGATCAGTTCTTTGCTCTGAAGCTCGGAGAACGTGGTGGCGTCCTCTTCGTTGTCTTCCTTCAGGCGGCCTTATTGGCGGAGTGATTCGAGAACCTCCTTCTCAGTCTCAGCCCAATCCTCATCCAAGAGCGTGTCCAGCTGAGACTGATAATGTTGCTGCAGTCTCAGGGTCACGGACCTCTCGGTGTCCTCTTGAGCTTTCTTGGCCTCATCGAGCTCCTCCGCCAGTGCTGCCCTGGCTGCCTCAGTCTCCTCCAGCTGTCTGCCCAAAACTTGGGAGACGTGCTCCAGCTCGCTGATGCGTAGAACAGCATTCTCAACCTCCTGCTTGGCCTTCTTCTCGGCCTCCTTTGCTGACCGTGTCTCAGCCTCAGCTTTTTCTTTTGCCTTGGTGGCAGCTTGCAACTTCACCTCAGCGCGAACAGCGTCGGCTTTGGCTTGAGACAGATCAAAGTCTGTCTTGTGGCTCTTTTCGACAAGAGTCTGCTCCAACGTCTCAGTCCTACCTTTCCAGTAGTCGATCCCGTCTCGCAGGTGATTGTAGCTATATTGGCTACGATCACAGAGCTCTTGCACGAGCACGTTCATCTGCAAGGAAGAGTCCGGGCGTTAGCACAACGAGGAGTAATATTTCAGCAGTAGAATAAGGACAAGAGGAAGTGAGAAACTTACTGTCGCCATAGACTGGCAGGCGGCGTAGGACAGATCGGACAGGTGGAGTCCGCAGACCTCAGCGACATCCCGGGCAACCTCATCGCGTGAGTCAGAGCTCGGGCAGTCTTTTCCGAACTCTTCGCCGAGTCGTTCACAGACGGTATCCTGAACCGAGAGAAGTCGGGCGACCAGTTCGGAACGAAGGACGGTAGCATACGAGCTGGGAGACTCGTTGTGCCAGCTTCCGTTGCGGCCAGGGCGACGACAGCAGAGCTCGTGCTGGCTGGGGCAGTTGCAGCTCGAGAGGGGCCAGGCGCCGAGCTGGATTCGGGCACTGCCGTTGTCACCTCTGCTCCTGGACTTGATGGAGGAGCGGCAGAGGTGGAGGGGGGAGCAGCAATGGCTGCATTCTCTTTCTCCAGGCGTTTGTCCGCCTTTGCTTTCTTTCTGGCCTCGTACTCGGCCTGGGTGGGCATTTTTCTCTTCGGGTCAGCAGTCGTTGTACCCTTGGAAGGAGGATTCTTCCTCTTCTTCAACGGTGGTGGCGGTGGTGGCAGTTGAACTGAAGGGCGGGCAGACCTTGGCTTCCTGCTCAGTGGAGGTGGAGCTGTGCCGGCCATGTCTTCTTCTTCTTCGGCTGGTATAGTTGCTGGTGAAGGCGCGGAAGTGGAAGCACCTGGTTGCTGTTGCTGGTGCTGTTGTTGTGGTTGTTGTTGAGCAATTGCTGGAGTGCTGGAGGAGACCCGCGTGTCAGGCTCGAGTGGTTTCCACCGGATGTATTCCCCACCTCGAGCACGACAGATACCGGTAAGGAGGCCTTCTTCTTCTGGGGCCAACTTCTTGTATGAGATTTTCTTTGCGTCAGCTGCACACAGGAAAACAGAATGAGTACAACGGGAGATAGCAGGACGAAAGCATACAACGTACAACGAGAACAGAGTCGGGACAATGGTGCACAACGGACAACGGGCGACTATAGTGGTATACCTGCTTCGGCTCGGAAGACGTTGGCGACCGTGGAATTCTCTGCCTTCCAGCCTCCCGAGACAACGAAAGGAGTGGCTTTCCATTTTCTTTCTCTATCGAGAATGCCTGAGACGAGCTCTGGATATCGAGGTTTCTTGTTCCACGAGTAGTAGGAGAACAAACCATCGTCATTGCCTCGGCATCTGACAGCATGGCAGAAGTGGAATAGGTGCCTAGCCTCTATTGGGTATCCGTCCTTGATGAATTTGATCATCATGGACATGTATTTGTGGAAGCTCGGGTGCATTTGTCCCGGTGCGAGTTGCAGGGTGGATAGAACTTCATCCAGGACGGGTGGAGAGGGAAGCGGAGGCCAGCCTCAAGCTGGGAGAGATAGACAACGGTACAAGCAGAACGCCTATCGATGATAGCGTCATCACGCTTGAAGTGGAGATTGACGTTGGAAGGGAAGTCGAAACTTTCCCTATAATGGTTCAGATGTGCCAACTGGTGCTGGCGCAGAGATGAAGATTTTTCAATGTAGGCACCATGAGGTGCGCTACCTGTGCAACTGGCCTCATCATCGGTAGGGCCTCTAACTTCCTCTAACCTAGCGGGTTCTACGGGAATGATGGCAGACATAGTGATTGGAAGAAACAGTGAAAAGGGGCAAGGACAGTAAACGGAGCAACAAAGTGTACACAGAGCAGAATCACTCCAAGAACCAGAGGAAAGAGAAAATGAGAAACAGTAAGAAATAATAAGAGAAAAGGGGCAAAGAACGTACCGAATAGAAGACGACTGAGAGAGATTGTTGAGAGCTTGAGGAAGATGAACTTTCGGTTGAGAAGAGAATTCGGCAGAGTAACAGTGCTTGAAGGAACAGGGTGAAAGAGAAGGAGGATTCGATGAGATTTTATAAGCATCTCAGATTTGTGAAAGTAGACCACTACCCTTCATCTGAGCCGTACACCTGTATCAACAGAAATAAGAGCAGTGGCAAGATCGTCTTTTCACCAAAAGAGAGTAACCGTCAGAGTCATTAAAGCGTTTTGAAATTCAAAACGGCGATAATGACAGCCTGTTCGCATTGAAGAGACGTGACGGTTCGCACGCGTAACCAGCTGGCGTGAATGGTCAACCTTCCCAGCGAGCGTTTAAAGCATGCAATGTTTCGTCTTCCGGAGCAGTGCCAGGTATGATCTTTTGTCCGTTTATGACGCTTGGAACTACGTTCCAAGCATCATAAATGGGCAAATTGTAACGGATAAAATTCGTAAAATCAACTCAGCGTTGGAGAACGAGCTCGTTTTTGTCGTTTTGTTCACGAAAGTGACACGTGGACACGAGTTGGGGTCACGTGCTTAAAATAGAGGGGTTACACGTTGTCTGATGCACAACGATCCCGTTGTGCGCATTACGACGTCTTTGTTCTCTTGCAGAACGATGTTTCCGTTGTGGCTCTGACAACGTGCTCGTTGTCTGAAGCACAACGTGAACGTTGTACTCAAGACAACGTCTTTGTCGTTACGCGAACAACGAGTCCGTTGTCTCACCGACAACGATGTCGTGCTGTGTTTTAAGGCATCTACACCGTAACCGAGCTTGAGTTAACAACGAGACCGACTCGTAGGAGGAAGTGATCAGGAGGCGATCCATAATTCCGACAGGCGTGCCGAACGCGCCGTTTCGTGCCGAAAGCACTGTCTTGGCATTTAATGCTGGTCACTTCTGCGTACCGTCCGATCCCGTCCGATTGGACTTATAGGAGGCTCTCACGTGTGATGCAACCGGCGGCAGATATGTCTAAGATATTTGGCAATGAGTGCAAATACACGTGGCATGGACACCTATGGCCATCTATGGTCATCGATGGCCATACCAACCTTACCCTATAAAAACCCCGTGATTTTTAGTGCACAGGACAGTTGTTCATCGATCCAGACCTGAGAATACACGTTTTCAGTGCTTCCAGTGCCTTGCGTAATTTTCAGTGACTGTTCTAGTGTTTACTGTTCATCATCTTCTACACCTACTGACTTTATCATCGGAGTACAGGTCAAGGTGCCACACCCTCCACTCCAACCTTCTACCGGTATACCAGAGCGTGGGAGGAGCTGCTGCTGACGCGTGTCCTTTCCGGTATTTTCCCCTCACATTAGCAAAGACAAAATCCAAAGATTCTGGTTAGGAATGGGAACTTTCAGTCGATGGCAACGGATTATATATGAAAAGGAAATTGAGTTTTGCAATAGATGCCACAAACTTGGCCATGAAGCAACTCGGTGTAAATCTCTTCAGAAAACTAGCACTACAGAACCGAAGATAGCTTCCAAGAAGGTATTGCATCCGGAGGCCACTACAGCAAACTTCAATGCAACAAAACATCCAACAGAACCCACGCATATATGGGTTGCTAAAGCTTTTGGAAAGAGTATGCAACACCAGAAAAAGAATGTTTCTTCGACCCAAGAGGAGTTCCAAGCTAATCCCAGTTTGGTTTTAGAAGTTTCTAACAAATATAATTCTATTGGAAACGATGATATACCCAAAGACTCTTCATTAGGACTAACTAAAGGATTGGAACCAGAAAATCAGCTATTAGAAACAAAGGATTGTCCTATGATTCAGAATTACAAGACTGGTGAACCTGCAGATCGTGAAAAATTCATTGAAGATATTTCATTACCTCATGTGGCATCTATTGATCAGCAGAAAAAAACTCCGGAAACAACTTCCCTCTTCGAGTCCTTCATAACAACAGATGTTGAGGATTCTAAAGAATCTGATGCCGAAGCTGAACCTAATCAAGTGATTATAAGGCATGCAAACCTTGAGGATCTTCATCTAGTTAATTCGGAACTCAGAATGGCCGAGATACAATATGGGACCAGATCTTACTCTCACAATTCTATGGATGTTAACTCAGGTACTCTTATAGAACACAGCCCTACAGAAATCAATGTCCCTCTTATCCCAAACTTAAGAATCCTTCTACAATGTGCTCAGGTAAGCATTCGAAAAAAAAGAAATCTGATTCTGATATTTTATGGTTCTCTTCCTCTTCAACAGAATTCCATGATGACCTAGCTCATCCCATATTTGAGGAGAAAGATAACTTCATTGAAAACTCTAAAGAGTTTTTAGACAGATTATCTAAATTCAATTTCTGTCTAGATAACAAAGATGAAAGGGGAAATAATAAAAAGATGAAAAAATATATTCCCCCTTCGTCCATATATAATCACAAGATCTAGAGTTGCTGCTTCAGTAATAGAAGCAAATTCCCCAGTTTTTAATGTCTAGTTTCTTATCTTGGAACATTAGGAGGGTGGGTAATTTAGCCTCTAAGGCCAAACTCAAAAAGATGATTGAGATTTATAATATTTCAATGATTGCATTAATGGAATCTATGCAACCTACTGATAAACTTAAACCTCTATGCAAAATGCTGGGTCTATATGATTTTTTAGCTCATCCGAAAATTTGGCTTTTGTGGAAAGGTTCTATCAAAGTTTCTCTTATTGCTTCGTTGGATCAAACGCTTAGAGTGGATATTACTGTTGAAGGATTTGATGCTATTCGATGTGTTTATGTGTATGCTAAATGTCTCAGGGAGGATAGACAGATTTTATGGAATGACCTTGCTATTATTCTATCTTCTTATGATGAGCCTCTTCTCATAGCTGGAGACTTTAATGCCATTGCATCTTCCAATGAGAAACTGGGTGGTCGAGTTGCTAACATACGATCAATAGAAGATTTTGGTTTGTTTATTAATGAACTTGGTCTTATTGATGTGGGCTTTTTAGGAAACAAATTCGCATGGTGTAACAATCAAAAAGGGAACAACATAATTTATGTTAGACTCGACAGGATAATGTATAATGCTGCTTGGGAATTTAAATTTCCAAATTCTCAAGTTACTCACTTGTCTTGGCTGAACTCAAATCATGCTCCTCTCCTGCTTAATTTTAGAGTGGATTCTGCTCGCTGTCCTTCTCCTTTCCGGTTCCAAAAGATGTGGATCTCTCATGCAGGGTTTAAAAGGTTAGTAGAAGAATTGTGGAATTTGCCTGTTTCAGCTAACCCCATATTATATTTTTTTATTAAGGTTAAAAGACTCAAGGCTTCTCTTAAGGTGTGGAATAAGGAGGTCTTTGAGAATATTTTTTTAAAGATTAAAGATCTAGAGGAAAGAATTTGTGTAGCTGAAATTTCTCTTTAGGATTGCTGGGATGACAATCAGGAAAATGCTCTTTTCTCTCTTAAAGATGAGCTTCAAAAAGTTCTTATTCAAGAAGAGATTTTCTAGAGGCAAAAATCTCGTATTAAATGGTTGAATGAGGGGGATAATAACACTAAATATTTTCATGCTGTTGTTAACCAAAGAAGGAAAAAAAAATAGTATCCAAAAAATAAATAACTCTCAGGGTATTTGGATAGATGACTCTCAAGGCATTGCTTCATAGGCGATTGGGTATTTTCATGATCTTGTGTCTTCAGATAACTGTTCAATTGAGGGTCAAATTCTTACTCATATTCCTTCTCTGGTCTCGGTGGAAGATAATGATTATTTGGTTTATTCTCCTTCTTTGGAAGAGATTTAGAAAGTGGTATTTAGCATGGATGCTGATAGTGCTCTGAGTCCGGATAGCTATGATAGTCATTTTTATAAAGAATGCTGGGATATTATAAATGAAGATTTGTTGAATGTTGTGACTCAATTTTTCTATGATCCCCATATTCCTAAATCTATTAATGCTACTGCAATAGCATTAATTACCAAATGTGATTACCCAGCTACTTTTGCTGATTACCGTCCTATCAGTCTTTGCAATTTCTTGTACAAGATTTTCTCTAGAATTCTTGCTGATTGCCTTGGAAAAATTCTTCCAAAGATTATTTCAGAGGAACAAAGTGCTTTTGTCCAAGGTAGAAATATTACGGAAAACATCACAATTGCTCAAGAAATGGTCCATGAAATTGATAGGAAAACTTTTGTAGGAAATGTAATTATCAAGTTGGATATGGCTAAAGCCTTTGACTGAATGGAGTGGAATTTTATTCTGGTAGTTCTCCAAAAGTTTGAGTTTTGTGAAGACTTTATCAAACTCATAAAGGGCTGCCTTTATACTCAATGCTTTTCCATCATTATTAATGGTTCTTTGCATGGTTTCTTCCAAAGTTCGAGAGGCTTAAGGCAGGGAGACCCTCTATCTCCAGCCCTCTTTATTCTGGCTGAAGATGTTCTTAGTATAGGCCTTAAAGATATTTTGTCAAATCAAGCTTGCGCCTACAATATTGGGAGGTATGGCTTTCCGATTTCCCACCTCTTATTTGCTGATGATACTCTAATTTTTTGTAATTGCAAAAGTAAAAATTTGAAGAACATTACTGATTTTCTAAAGTTATATGAAGCTTCTTCTAGACAAAAAATTAATTTCCATTCACTTATCTTGGTGTGCCTCTATTCAAAGGCAGGCAGAAAAGGTCTTACTTTATTCCTTTGATTGAGAAAATCTAGAGGCGAATTTCTGGTTGGTCTGGGAAGCTTCTCTCAGCAAGAGGGCAGTTGATTCTCATTAAACATGTTTGTCTTCCATACCTGCTTATATTCTATCGAGTATTCATGTTCCTTCTAGCATCAACTCTTCCATTGATTCTTCCATTGCAAAAATTTTTGGGAATAATTCGAATATCTCTAAAAGGAGACATTGGGTCAGCTGGAAAAAAATGTTCTCTTCCTCATTTTGAAGGTGGTTTGGGAATTAGAAAAATGTCAGAGTTTTCTTCAGCTTTCAGAGTTAAACAGGCTTGGAATATTTATACCTCAGAAAGCCTCTGGGCTTGGTTCTATAAAGCTAAATATAGTATCATTCATGTGTGGAATGCATTGCCTAACCGGGGAGCTTTAAAATTATGGAGAGATATTTGTGGAGTTTTTCAGTTTATGCTGTCTAACTCTATTGTGCTTATTGGGAATGGTTCTTCAGTCAACTTTTGGTTTGATCATTGGTGTGGGGAAGAAGCTCTTATTAATGACGCCATAACCCCTCCTTCTATTAGCCCAAATATTGGGAACATCCTTGATTCAGATGGTAACTGGAATCTTTCTCAGGTGAGTCACTTTTTGATGCCTTCTTCTATAGATAATATTAAATCTGGAGGGTTTGCTATCTAAAAGATGTTTTTATCTGGAATAAGTCATCAGATGGAAAGTTTTCAGTAAAATCAGCTTGGGAATTTCTTAGGGAGAGAAATCTTTCTCATGCTTGGTCTTCAGTTTTATGGCATCCTATTGTCCCTTCTAAAATCCAGATATTTTGCTGAAAAATTATGAATAATGCTATTCCAATTGATTCAACTATTCAAGGTTTGGGTATTCCAATGGTTAGTAGATGTTGCTGTTGTGATAATGCTAGGATGGAAAACGCCTCTCATTTGTTTATTAGAAGTGATATTGCTATTGGGGCTCTGGAATTTTTCTCTAATTGTTGTCTCATTCCTATTTATCCTCGGGATAATATTTTTTGTCGCATTAAGAAATGGTATTGAGGAGCTTCTTTTAGAAAGAATGTTCTTCTCCTCCTTGTTCCAGCTTTGATTTTATGGGAGATATGGCTCGAGAGGTGTAGAAGAAAATATGATTCCAAGAAGAGAAGATATATTAGTCTGATGCACAATATTAAGAGAACAATTTTGGATATTAGTTCTTATTATACCAAGAATGATCTGGACTTGTCTCCCATTTTTGGAATGGTTCATCATATTCATTCTTCTTTTCACCTAGTGTTAATCAAATGGCTTTACCCTCCTAGAAGTAGAATGAAACTAAATGTTAATGGTGCTTCGAGAGGTAATCCAGGGATATATATCTAGTGGTGGAGGTGTTATCAGAGATTATAATGGAGACATTGTGGCTTGTTTTTTTTCTCCTATTATGGTATTTGCAGCAATAACTTGGCGGAGGCTCAGGCTCTTCTTGATGGCCTTTTGTTATGTCATCATCATGGGATTAATAATATGGATATTGAGTTTGATTCTAAAATTCTGGTTGACACGTGGAATGGAAGAGGTACTCATTCTTGGCAGAATTGGTATAGGGATAGTAAGATAAAACCTCTTCTTCAGTTTTGATATCCCTTTAAGCATGTGTTTAGAGAAGCTAACTATGTAGCGAATGGTCTAGCTAATCTTGGATGCGATCTGATGGAGTCTAAATCTTTCTCTTCTTCTGACAATATTCCAGCCAAGATTATTTCATTAAATCTAATGGATAAAATGGGTATTGACAATATCAGAATGGTTAAGATTTAAGCTTGTTTTATTTTTAGTTTTTATTGTCGGTTTGTAGGGATAAGGTTTATGTCCCCCCCGTTTGTTTTCTTTGCTTGTTTGTAGGGGTAAGATTTTATGCCCCCCCCCCCCCCCCCCCCCCCCCCGCGTTTGTTTTTGTTTCCCTTTTTCTTGGTTGGTTGTAGGGGTAAGGTTTATGTCCCCCCCATATATTTTTAATTTTAATAAACCGGTAGGGGTCTGCCAAACCCCCCACTCTCCCCTGAGTAGCTTTAATTAAAAAAAAAAAAAAACTTATTAAAACCTGAGGCTAATCCATATTGTATGTATAACATGCTAATACTATAGTAGTATAGTAATATAGTTTAGTGTCTTTCTAATATAGTAATTTGTAACTATTTTCTTTATTTTATTAAAAAAAATTAATTGAGGCCAAGACGAACTGTGTGTATATATGTGAAACAGACTAATAGTGTAGATTCTTCCTAGAATCTTTTAATGTTATACTACTTGTAAGCTGTACCATTTTTCTATTTTGTTTAAAAAAAATCTTGTGATACTAATACTAACAATTTAATGGTAATAATTGAGGGATGTATTAATACTAATAATCTAACAGTACTATAATTACACCATGTTGCTCTTTGAGTTGCATTGTTGGTCTCAAATCCAAATAAAGAAAGAGAGTTGTATATCAAGTTGGCAATCAATGTAGTAAAAATTGCTAAAATATGATATTTTTTTACTCTTTCGACCTAAGCCCTACCCTTGGACCTTGAGGGTAGGGCTTGGTCCTAGCTAGTTCAGGCCCTTCGAAGACTAGGGCCTCACCTTAGTGAATGAGTGTTGAGCCCAGTAAGACCAAGGCCCTATCCTTTGACAGCCCTAGTTATAACCGTAGAGGATTTTATTCCATATAAACTTGGAATCCTCTACGGTTATAACTGGACTCCTTGGAGTCTAGTTACAACACAAAAACACTCTTTTAAGGAACCAAATCCTCTATTGAAAATCTAGCGGTGCCAAACATCAAGTGAGACCCACCATCATGTGAGCCTTGGCACTGTTTGATTTTTAATTTGGCGGCCCAACTCTCAATAGTACCTACTATCGAGTTTCAAATCACCTCCCTTTTTATGGGAAGATTAGTGGTTGGTAGGAATGGAGTTTTTATTTTCATTATCTACTTAGAATGAGTGATGAATATTTTTCATCCTTATTTTTTAATAGAGCACAATTGTGATGATGATATTGATATGACGTATCTTATACATATCATATGATATGACGTATCTCATGCATATCATAACTATACATGTGCTTTATTAATTTTTGGGTTCGTAACTAGTGAGTATACCTCTCTACTTACCACATCAATCATCAGGAAGGAAAACTTTCCTCTCCGGACTTAATTTCTTAACCACCAACACCCTATCATCTCAGTTAGACATAAAAGACATCTAACTTAATCATAGTAAGTGAAAATTCTCTCACCAAACACGGGCTGAGTAGTGATATAGGTAAACATTCAACTCAATAATATCTCAAGTCTAACAAAATGAAGAGTTTATATATGAAAAAAAGCTCCAGTTTAAGAGTTACATAAGCACCCCTAAAATATGCCTTATAACATATTTTGAAAATCACAAATAAGAGAAGGAAAGAGACGTGCATCTTACTTAATCATAGTAAGTGAAAATTCTCTCACCAAACACAGGCTGAGTCATGATTAAGGTAAACATTCCACTCAATAATATCTCAAGTCTAACAAAATGAAGAGTTTAAATATGAACAAGAGCTCCGGTTTAAGAGTTACATAAGCACCCCTAAAATATGCCTTATAACATGAATATTTTGAAAATTACAAAATAAAAGAAGGAAAGAGATGTGCTAGCACTACTCTCATGCATTCCTTATTCTCAGCCAAAAACTAACACTTATTAAAGCACATAGATGTTGGTTTTTGATTGAAAACAATGACAAATGTTGATTTTTGGCTGAGAATAACATGATTTAAAATATCGATATGTATTGGCCGATACGGACCGATACGTATCTTGTTTAGAGTTACCCGATACACTGGTACGCTAGAAAAAAGTCCCCCGTATCAGACCGATATAGGCCCGATATGAGAGATTTTTCAATTAATTTTTTTCTCTCATTCCATTTACACTAGGATTCACAATACAGACTTAATACGCACAACTTAATTTCTATAAAATATTATTAAGTAAATGATTTTAAATTAAAATTACTTTCAGTTACTTAAAAAAATTAATATGCAAATAAAGTTATCCCCCATTTGAATTTAATAAAAATTATCTCGATCCAAATTCTTGAAGAATAAAAGGTCAACTTTCAGTTCAAGAACAAAATTCTCTTTTTAGCACCTTTTAGGGACTAGGTCAAAATTTCAACTTTCAAATTATAAGGTATTTGTCAAATATCAAAATTTTATAAGCTTTATTATTTAAAAAATTACCAAATCCCAAAAGTTTGGCAAAAAAAGTCTCATACTTTAGTTTTGAAAAATATTTTCAACTACAGGGTCAAAAAGTTAACTAACAGTGTACCTGTTCAGCATAAAAATACTTACATTAAGCTTAAAATTTATGGTTGTTTTTCAATACATTCTTATTTAAAGCATCGAATGTTAGGTTTTAATAACTAAATTGTTTTTCTTCTACTTAGCTAAGTGACCATGGTTTGTATTTTCATACCTTCTTATTAGTACAACTTGCACACATTTTTTAACTTATAAATTCTCATCTCTAATATGTATGGTTATAAACATAATTGAAGACTTTGATTTAGTTTGTTAATAGCTTATATTTGCATTAAAAGAAATTTTATACAAGATATCCAAGTTTTTCATTACATATCCAAACATTTCTTAGTGTATCCTGATTTTTTCCGCTGTATCCATCTGATACAATCCGATACGTTGATACGTATCCTGTTTTAGACATACCGATACGGCAACCGATACCGATATTTTGAACCATGGAGAATAAGATATGCCTTAGAGTAAGGCAAGCACTAATCAAGAAGATAATTTATGTCTATTAATATTTTTTGTCGTATTCCTAAAATGCCTATATAACATGTATATTTTAGGAAGCTCGCATTAACTCTTAAATTAGAGTTACGGGAACACTTTCCCTCTTTATGTATGTAAATCAAAGATAAATTACCACGACAAAATTAAGGGAAATTGAACACAAACACACAATATTTTGAACTTGGAAAACCCTCCAAGATGAAGGGAAAAATCATGTGACACTAGTACATGGAAAAACTTCCACTATGTGAATAATGGGGTTACAAAGGATCACCCTAAACATCACTAGAGTACTACACCAACATCAAGTGAAAGTAACACTTGAAATACAATGCTTCACTAAGAAGTGGATAAACTAATAAAAATAAGTCTACTTACCTCAAGAGAGAAGTGTGAGATGCAGATGGTGACCTTCTCTTTTTCTTCTACCCATGCTCCTTTTTTTCTTCTTAAGGTAGCAAACACCAAAATTTTATTCTCTCCTTTAGAGAGGCTCAAAACAGCTCAAGTTTATAGAATGTGGAATACTCAAAGACTCGCCTTCTCTATGACGATTTTGGCTAAGAGGAATGAGACAAATGGGATAATGGCAATAAATGCTATGCTGTTGGAGAGTTGACAAAGGTGGTGGGTAGGGGCAAAGCAAAGATTCTCTTGCAGTGGGGGCTAACAATGGGGTTCGGGGATGTAGTCTCGATTTTTTTTTTGAGGGCCAAGTTCATGGACCATCATGTTTGTTTGTGTCCATTTGTATAGAATATATATTTTTTTATCAAAAGTTTAGGAGGAGGGGGGGGACTAGAGTCCCCATCCCTCTCCCAGGCTATTAATACTATAGTAAAAAAAATTCAAAATTTCAGGGGGACTTCACCCTCCCTGGGCCCCATGTGGCTCCACCCCTGGTGGTGGGTCCCACACTTTTCATAAAAGGAGAAAAATCCAACAAACTCCCCCTCCAACTTATGAGGAAGGATCTATCACACCCAAACCTGCAACTCCCCTATAAAACTCATACTTGTCTTTAGGAAGACTCTTTGTCATCATATTTGAACAATTCTTCTCGGTATGAATCTTTTCAATGTGTAGTAACTTATTTTCTAACACATCTCAAATCCAATGATGTCTTACCTCAATGTGTTTAGACTTCGAATGAAAACTTAAATTCTTACTCAAATGAATAGCACTCTAATTATTGTAGTGAGCAACATACCTGCTTTGTTCCAAACTAAGTTCGTCCAAGAACTCCTTCATCCACAACATTTCCTTGCAAACTTCTATAGTTGCACTGCTTCTGTGGTCGACTAAGTCACACACTTTTGTAATTTGGACTACCAACAAATACCCTGAAGTAGACTTCCTGTGATCAAGGTCATCCGCCATGTTTGAATTCTATGAACCCCTCCAACTCAGGTTTAGACATCCCAAAACACAAACACACCTTTGAAGTTCTTCTAAGATATCTAAGAATCCACTTAACTACGTCCCACTATTCCTTGCATGGATTTGAAAGAAACCTACTTACAACCCCAATAGCACGTGCAATATCCAACCTTGTACAAACCATTGCATACATCAAACTCCCAACAACTGAAGCATATGAAACTTTCCATGTATCTTCTTTTTCTTCACTTGAAGGACTTTGGTCTTTACTAAGTTTGAAATGACTTGCAAATGGAGTGCTAATCAGTTTAGCATTCTTCATTTGAAATTTCTGGAGTACCCGTTCAATGTATCTTTCTTGTGATAGACACAACTTCTTGGCTTTCATATCACGAGAGATTACCATGCCCAAAATTTGTTTTGCCGCTCCTAAGTCCTTCATTTCAAAGGACTTGCTTAGTCTTTTCTTTAACCTATTAATCATGTTAGCATCTTGATCAACAATCAACATATCATAAACATAAAGCAAGAGAATAATGAAGTCATCATTAGAAAACCTTCTAGAGTAAACACAATGTTCCAAGTTTGATCTTTGGTACCCATGACCCATCATAATTAAATCGAACTTCTTGTACCGGTGCTTGCTTCAACTCATATAAGCTTTTCTTTAACTTGCAAACCATGTGTTCTTTACCTTTGACTTCAAAACCTTGTGGTTGTTCCCCATATAACTCTTCATTTAAATCACCATGAAGAAATGCAGTCTTGACATCTAGTTGCTGAATTTTTAAATTAAAGCTTGCCGCCAAACCCAAAACAATCCAAATAGATGACATTTTGATCATGGGAGAAAAAGATCTCATAAAAATCTATTTCTTTTTTCCGCCTAAAGTCCTTCACAACTAATTGTGCCTTGTATTGCACTTTATTTTCATTGTTTTTATTCTTTAACTTGAAGACCCATTTATTTTTTAAAATTTTTCTACCTTTTGGTAGCTCAACAAGATCATAAGTATGGTTCTTATGCAATGAGTTAATGTCATATTGCATAGCTTTCAACCACTCATCCTTGTGCACGTCAACTTGAGCTTCTTTAAAACTTTTCGATTCACCATCATTTGTAATAATCACTTACTCATTTTAAGGATACCTCCTCGTGGATCTTCGCATGGTGGTTGAGAACCTTGCATGATGTCTATGAGACTACATTATACTTTTAGTTTGAGCTTGACCCCAATACGTATTGTGGGAGTTTTAACCTGATCTGGTATCTCTGGAACACGTGTCTACTCTCAGTTGATTACAATACTCTTTCTCCTCTGAAAATGATGGTCTTCTGACCTGCAAAGATGCTCTGACGATCAAGTTAGAATCTTGAAGTGACCCCCTCCGTTTGTTTGTCCTTTGATAATAATGGTTGAAGTCCCCCCCCCCCCCCCCCCCCCCCCCTTCTCTGTGCTATTCTTAGCCCTTTTTCCCTCTATCAAATGTTCCATCATCTGTCTCCACTTACCTTCTAAGTAGGATTGGTTAACTACCATTCCAATCCTTGTATGGAATTGAGATTGATTATGCATGTTTGTTCACGTGATAGTAGTTTGGGATATCTTGTCAATCAAGATTAGGTTAATAGTCTGCACTTCCTATTTGTTAGGATCATACCACGGTATGATGGGACAACTCTATATGAAGATGGATGGTTGCGTTGTAGCTCAGATGATGTAATTAGCTTGGCTGGAAAGCTTGGTCAAGCTAAGAACTAGGTCGGACAGTCAATGCCCGAGCTTCTAGTCAGCTCGGGATGAGCTAATTTATAATTTGCCTAAGTGTTGGTACGTCAGGTTGAGCTAAGTTGTACTGTCGTAAATGTCTCAAGGCTAAAGCAAATTTTTTCCCCCACATGTACTTCGTGCAAGGCGGGGATCTAAAGACTATGGTCCTTTGTCCTACAAAATAGAATCCAGTGGAGGTTTGAAAACTCATATCATGAGGCGTGCTACCTCTACTCTTCAGGTATTCCTACTCAACCAAAAACCAACATATGTTGTTGTTTGAGAGTAGGGTTAGCACGACTCATCATAATATTTTGAAGGCTTAGGTCTACAAAAATAGCACGTCGACCTAAAGCCTTTAATAGAAGTCTCTTAGGGCATCCCGCTACTAAGACCATCTCCAAGACTACTAAGACCATCTCTAAGAGAGGAAGTATTGAGAGTAACAAAGTACAATAGTTGTGCCATGTCAGCTTAATTTTGCTCCAACAGATACAGTAAATCAAAAGGCAACTTTGCTACCTCACTTCCTTCACGGCAAATTTGCCGTGAAGGAAGAGACACGACAAATGTTTTTTGATTTTAAAATTGTGGGCCCTATAGAAGCAAGTACAACCACCGCCACACAATGTCTCTCCCCTTTGCCAATGGCCATATAGACAACGGCTCTCCCCTTTCTCAACAGCTATTTTCTTGAGTGTCAATGGCTATAAAAGCCAAGGTCACCCAAATTTGTTTCTCACTTCTTTCCTTTTTATTTAATATTTTTTTTAAGAATATTATTTCGACATGGATTCTTAATTTTCCTCTCAATCTAGCGTCCTGTCCGAGAGCGTAAAAAAAAAAAAAGAGGCCCCAACTTCAAAGCACAAGAAGACATTCTTCTTGTGACGGCATGACTCAACATTAGTACAGATGGAGTACATGAGAATGATCAAAGTAAAAACAGTTTTTGGGCACGAGTGTAGTAGTATTTTCACAACTACAAGAAAATTGATAGTGATCGGGTTGAAAAGTCACAACAACAACAGTGGACAACTATTTAACATGTAGCCAATAAATTTTGTGGTTGTCTTACTCAAATTGAAAATATGCGTCAAAGTGGAGAAAATGAGCAAGACAAGGTAAACCTAAATATATAAACGTAAATTCTATAATTGATTATTGTTGTTTTGCATGTATTTAATTAAGATTTGTATTTTTTAGATTGCGGATGCAAAAACATTATATGAACAAGCGGTTGGAAAAAAAATTCATGTTTGACTATTGTTGGAATCTATTAAGACTCCAGCCAAAGTGGATGGATAACATTAGCAAGCACAAATCATCATTTAAAGGCAAGGTTGTGAAATCCTTTTCCGACATGTCATCACCTTCTACTCCAGATAGTCTCATAAATCTATGGAGGATGACGTCCCAAACACTGATTTTGTGTAAAGACCACCAGGCCTAAATGTTGAGAAGTGAAAGATGCGAGATTACGAAAAAAATATCATAGAAACACCTATTGTTGTGGATCTTTTAAAAGAAATGATGGAAGCGAGAAAGAAAACTGATGCAACATACTTGCAGGCAATTGAAGAACAAAGGCATACAAATGCAAAAAATTGAAGTTGGTTGAAATGCAGCTAAACCTGAAAGCAGATAAACAATGACAGAAACAAATAGCTTAAGAGGAGAGAATAATGACGATGAATACAAGTAGAATGACTCTTGATGCCCAAGAATATTATAGGCGCATTAAGATGCAAATTCTTCAGAGAGGCTTGGGTGATATTTGAAAAGTAGTTGTTTCTTTTCATTATTTGCTATCATTATTGTATTTAGGTGTTCATACGAGCCCCTAAGTTTCCACAAGTGCTCAACAAGATTTGCTTGGAGTTAAGAATATATTCCTCTATCTCGAATGTGACGATGATTTTGAATGATTTGTGATAGTTCTACCGTACGCTCGTGTGACACTGTAATATTTCCTTCAATTACATCGTAATTGAGGATGTAAACATCGCGTTCATCTTCAACTATCATGTTGTGCATTATAATGCATGCCTTCATGATATCTCTGAGCGTTGAAAGATCTCAAAAATGAGAAGGTCCACGAACAATTGCAAATCGCGCTTGGAGCACTCCAAATGCTCACTCGACGTCCTTCCTTGCCGATTCTTGAACTACAGCAAAATGTTTATCCTTATTCTCTCGTGGATATGAAATTGTTTTTACGAATGTTGACCATGGGGATATATGTCATCAGCAAGATAATACCCAATTGTATAGTCATGACCATTAATTGAGTAATTGACTGGAGGTGCTGCTCCTTGGATGAGGTTGGTAAATAAAGAAGATCGTTCTAACACATTGATATCATTGTGGGATCTTGGTAACCCAAAGAAAGCATGTCATATCCAAAGATCATACGAAGCCACGACTTCAAGAATAATCGATGGATCGTGGTGACCTCTCCTTTCATACCGACCTTTCCATGCAACTGGATAATTCTTCCACTTCCAATGGATGCAATCGATACTCTCCAACATCCTAGGAAACCCACGAGTCTCACCTTGAGCTAGCAATCTAGAAATATTGTCGTTGTTTAGTGATCTCAAGTACTTCTCACCAAAAACCTCAAACACTGCCCTAACAAACCTTCTTAGACTTTTGAATTGAGGTACTTTCACCGATCCTCACATAGTTGTCCACAACATTTGCTACGCAAGCATCCTCATTGCAGCAGTGACCTTTTGAAGAGATGATAAACAAAGGGTTCCAGCTGCATTTCTTTTTAGGATAAAGTACGGGTCATGAGCCTCAATTGTAGACTGTATTTGAAGAAAAAGAGGTCGGCTCATTCGAAACCTCCTTTGAAATTGAATAGAAGAGTACACAGGGTTTTCAACAAAATTGTTGTTGTAGAGTCTTTTGTGACCTTGAACTCGATCATGCCTAATTGTTGAGTGGCCTTGAATGGAACCGCGACGTGGTCTCGTTCTTCTCTCTGCATTAGATTGTTCTTGTTATAGAGAAACTACAACCAACATCTCCAATTCATAGTCAGGAGCAGGGGCAGGGGTAGGGCTGGAGTCAGAGAGAAGTAGATCCATCAAAAGTAGAGATTATGGAGTTGAGAAGTTGGTGAAAATGAGAAATGCTTGTGAGAATGAGTGATAAAGTTGTTGAATTTATAAAGAAAAGAGTCGAAAATTCAAGTTTGAATTGCAAGAGTCACAAATGGCAATAAATGGGCATAAATGACAATAAACGGCAATAAACAGTCATAAATGACAATAAATGGTCATAAACGATAATAAAATGCCATAAACGGTCATAATAGGTAAAAGAAAAAAAACATTTGCTACCTATATTTGCTACCCTCTCTTGGAGTGACAATTTTAAAAAAGTGTAAATGAAGGTAGTAAATATGTAAATGGGGTAGCAAAGGACACATTTGCTACCTCCATTTGCTAACCTCTCTTGGAGATGGTCTAATAGTCGTGGATTAGGTGTATATTATACAAACGGTAGATTGATCTACCTTACCCACCACTCTTGCTCTCACAATCTCACCCAAACCCATACCCGCATCTGCATTCACAATGGCACCCGCATCCATAACAAAATTAATCACAACAACGCTGTATTAGGAATAATCACAATGTTAGGTTAGGAAATCAAGCTTTTAGGGTTAAACTGGGTTAAAGTTTCAAGAGATTAGAATTAGGGTTTTAAGGGGTTGGGATTATGATAGGGCTGTCAAAGGGTAGCGACAAGAACCTAATCCTTTTCTAGACTTCTAGTTATTCAAAGGGCCTGAATTAACTAGACCCTGACCTCAAGAGCCGGCCAAGGCCCGGTACCCTTTGTTAATTTTTGAGAGGCGTAGTCGCATTCCTTGAGGTAATTTATTTTCACGTCGTATTCCTGCTTCATCCAAAAAAAAAAAAAAAAAAAAAAAAACAAGAAATGAGAGTGTGAGAGACTGGTAGGTAGATTTTGTTCTTCTCCTTACATTGTCTTCCGTTGGGATGTCCTCCAGGTACGCTTCATTTTCCTCATTTTTCCGTTAAAATCAAAAAATTTGATTCAACCATTATTATCATCGTTTGGGTTATCTCAATTAGCTATTTACGATATTGGAATCTCAATATTCTTTCGTGGATATCGGTCATAATTCTTTGCTCGAGTTCGAATATTAGGGTTTCTGTTTTCTGCAAAAAAAAAAAAAAAAAAAAAAAAAACTTCTATTTGTGTTTGTTTTGGGATTTGTTGAAAAATAATTGAATATAATTCTAATAAGGAGATAAGAGAAGAATTGGATTTTGTTTCTCAACGGAAATTTTGCTTCAATCGAGTCCGAAATGGAGGACTGTTTGATCGATCAGCAATAGTGATTCGTTGAACGAAATGGCGAGTGCCGGTGATGAAGATACCGAGGACGTTCTCAGCGACGTCGAGGGTGACGATCCGGTCCCGATCGTCATCAAGAATCCATCTCAAGAAGATATGTCTGTGGAGAGATTTCGAGAGATCCTTGTAGAGCTTGAGCGCGAGCGACAGGCTAGAGAGGCTGTGGAGAATTCGAAATCCGAGCTTCAAGTGTCATTTAATCGCTTGAAGGTGCTCGCTCACGAAGCGATCAAGAAGCGCGATGAGAGTTCGAGGCTGAGGGACGAAGCATTGCGCGAAAATGAAGAAGCTTTGAGATCAAATGATAAGATATCAGGGGAATTAGTGGAGGCCTTGAGACTGAAAGATGAAATTTCAAAGCAGAGGGACGAGGTTGCTCAGCAGCTTGATGAAGCCCTTAAGGCAAGGGATTCATCGAGATCGGAGATTGAAGCCGCCGCTCAGATGCTTGTGACTGGAATAGAAAAGATCTCTGGAAAAGTCAGTCAGTTCAAGAATTTCTCTGTGGGTGGACTCCCTAGATCTCAGAAGTACACAGGATTGCCTGCTGTTGCTTATGGAATTATCAAGAGAACGAATGAAATTGTGGAAGAACTTCTTAGGCAACTTGACACGACAACAAAGTCTAGAAACGATGCTCGTGAACAGATGGAACAGAGAAATTATGAAATTGCCATTGAAGTTTCTCAGCTTGAAGCGACAATTAGTGGATTGAGGGAGGAGGTGGCGAAGAAAACTTCTGAAGCCGAGAATTTGGAGAAAGCGATTACTGATAAAGACATAAAGATATCCAAGATGGATATAGAGGTGTCAGAGAAGCTAAATTTGACGGAGAATGAGGTGGCAGAGTTGAGGCAGGTGGTCAATGAATATGATCATAAGTTGAAGAGTTTAGAGTTGAAAATGGACTCTCAGAGGCCCTTGCTGTTTGACCAGTTGAATCATATAACAAATATCCATGCCCAAATTCATAATGTAATCAAGATGGTTGATGCTAATAAATCAGTTCAGTCAGACTTGTCCGAGTCATTGTTTCTCCCTCAAGGAATGGACATAGACGAGAATCTGCGTGCTTCTTTGGCTGGGATGGAATCTATTTATGAACTGGCCAATATTGTTGCAGAAAAAGTAAGGGATGGAATGGAAGAGAGGAGCTGTGAAACAAAAGGTTTAAATGAGACGGTTGCTAGATTGATGAAGGAGAAACAACATATTGGGTATCTACTTAGAAGTGCTTTGTCAAGAAGGATGACATCTGATCTATCATCCAGAACGAGTGAGGTTCTACAAGTTGCAGAAAATGGTTTAACAGAGGCAGGGATAGACTTCAGATTCAATAACCTTCTTGGAAATGGCGAGAATCCAACTTCTTATGATAATTCGGGTGCTCTGGAGACAGAGGAGGATGAAGTTTATACTCTTGTAAGTGCTTCTCTTAGTGCTGGTGCTTGAATTATTATTAAAAAAAGAATTAAGGTTCAATTCCTCATATGTCCTCCAAATCTTATATTTTATGTATTGCATGCCAGGCTGGTGCTTTGGAGAACATTGTTAAGGCATCTCAGCTTGAGATCATTGAGCTGCAGCATTCTGTGGTAGAACTAAGGTACCTTCCTTATATATGTATGTATGTATGTATGTATGTATGTACACTCCTGAATACATTAGTTGAGCTTGGGTATTAGGAATCAAATGGGAAAAAAGGAAAATTAGTAAGTTGCCAGAATCTGACATTTTGCCTTTCCTGTTGAAATATCTGCCATTGAAAATACTATTTGACCTCTGCTGACCAAGTACTGTTCTGGGTACTGCTTTACTGGATTAAGGGCAGAGTCGAGTCTACTTAAAGCACATGTTGAGGCTCAAGCCAAGGAGATCAGCCAAAGAAAGCACCACATAGAGGAACTTGAAGAGAAGGAGAGAGTGGCAAATGAAAGTGTAATTTACTTTCTTTACTGGTTTCTGAATTTAGAATATAGAATAATTTTCTTTGTTCTGATTAGTGATTTGAGATTAACTTAGAAGTGATATTTGATGAGTAGCCCCCTTCAGAATCTATGAATTTAATCCAGAAGACTCACAGTTGGGTATGTATCAATTATTCACTTGGATTACTGATTGGGCATATCTATGTTTAAGGTTGAAGGGCTTATGATGGACATTGCAGCAGCTGACGAAGAAATTGCAAGATGGAAAGTGGCAGCAGAGCAAGAAGCTGCAGCAGGCAGAGGCGTTGAGCAAGAGTTTGTGGCACAGGTACGCTCACACAGTAGGGCAGTAACTGTCTTAGACCTTTCTTTGATTTGAAAGCAAGTTACAATTACGAATATCTGATGTAAATTTTTTTCGAAGTGAATTTATCTGATAATGAAATATCCTTGCACTTTCATATTTAGCTTGACGATTTCAGATTGTTACTCCGAGACTCTGAGTTGCAATTAGTTATCATCATCACTTCTTAATGAGTGCCAACTTGAACTTTGTTAGCTGTCTATTCCCTATGCCCTTCCTCATGTTACTGTTTTGCTATACATGACTCTTATCTACCGGGTCCACTTATATATCCAAAGCAGTTCCAATCCTTGTAAAATGGAAAGTAGTTTAGCTGTTTAGGTATTATCGAACTTCAGCATCCCTCGTTGGAATCAGCTTGATGGACTGTAATAGCAATTAGATTTTCTAATTGGTAACATTGAGAATATATTGATCAATCAAGAGAAAGTACAAAGACAAGCGCCAACATAACAGAGAAAGCCTCACTAGACCAGTCACTGTAATGAGAAAGCAACAAAAACCAAGCAGGAGACCTAGTGAATCTAGTGGACTGAAAGAACTAGTTTTTCCACAGGCCACCAACCTGCTCATGGAAGCTGCAATACAAAGAGAAGAAAACAATTACAACATGCAACCATCCCGTAAAGATGACTATTGCTAATCTAAAAACATCAGCCTACTCCATCTGCTAACAAGGAGAGATGGATACCTAAGATGCCACCCTATTGAGGATCTTCTCAGTGATGGAATGTATGCTCTGGTTCTTGTTATTGAAGATCTTGTATTTTCGTTCTTCCCAAATAGACCACAATACCGCATGAAGAATGCACAGCCACATCAGCCTTGCCTTATGGAAAAAGAAGCCTGATCTCTGCTGATGCGTGATACCCAAGTTTTCTTTAGAAAGAACCCACTTGAGGCCAACAAAACCCAGGAAGTGATGCCAAATAATCCTAGCGATTGAGCATTGGTTAAATTGGTGACTTGCTGTTTCACCATATGATGTGGACATCAAATCATCCGGTGTTAGGGTATACCAGCGGAGGAGGAGAGCCCCTACACAAGTCTCCCTTTGGATGGATGACTTGTAAATAGGCTTAGTTTGAGCTATTGACACTTTGGATCATGTTATCAAGAGAGATCCACCGTTGGATCGTGTTTTCGAGGGATATCTACCGTTGAATCTAGAGATGGAGATTCTGAGGGTCACGATTAGCCCATGTGGCTATTAGCATCTTAGTTTGATTATTTGTTTTTATTTTATTAGTAATGGCAGTCTTGTAATTCTTAGGGTTTATTTGGGTAGTAATGACACTTATAATTCCTAGGATTAGGTCTTTAATTTTTTTGTTTATAAATATTCTCTTTGGAGATTAGAAATTTAGAGAATTTTTAATGAACAAAGAAGAATGCTTTTGATTTTCTCCTGTGAAAGGATTGGTGTGAAGCCAAGGCAACCTAAATCTCCTCTCTTGTTTCTTTCTTCTTCTCCATTGCTTTTCTTTACTTTTCTATTGTTTCTTGAAAGCCCCATGAAACCTAACCATAGACAACAAACACTATTGCTGTCACCAACTGTACAGTCGCCACCTTGCTGTCACCCTTCTCAATACCTATTCCCCTTTGCTGTCCAAGCCCTCCAAGAATCCCTTCACCCTTACCCTTTACTGCAGCACCACTATAAACCCCAATCCCAAGAGCCACAGCATGTACAACCCACCTGTTTTACTGTTTCAGACCTATTATCCATATCCTATTTCTGTAACAGTACCTATACCAGTTCTATACAGCCTCTATTTGATTGCTGTAACACCCTAGACCCTACCCTTATTGCTATTGCCCCAATGTCCTATCCCTAGACCTGTCCCAGCCATCACTCCCTATCTCTAGACCTGTCCCAGTCATCACTTCCTGTTCCTAGACCTGTCCCAGCTATCATACCCTATTCATACATGCTGTCCCAACCCTAAAACAGCCACTGTTTTGACTCCTACCCTGCCTAAAGCCCTAACAACCCTTCTAACATTAATTTATTTACTTCTTGATATTAGTTGCTGCTGGATTTTGTTAACATTCATTCTCACATGGAAACCCACTTTACATGTTCACCCAAATTCACAACCATGATTGAACTTAAAACTGTCTTGACTCTTGACATCCTCAAGGGATTGAGGAAATTACATTGACCATTGATCTAAATCCCTAAGCTAGTGGAAGTTCCCACTTTCATTACGGTCACCCAATTCAGTTTGGGAAATCCTTTTCTACGGGATTGTGATTTAACCTATGACATTGCTAATCTCCTTTTAGAGTTCTTTATGGTGATTGTGGAAGTTAGATAATTTTATATTTATTATTATTACTGAAATTTGAATTCTGATATCACAAACACAGCATCCTAGGTTAGTTGCATGGTCCCGCATCACTATCACATATACGCATCACGTATATATGGGGGGAAGCATCCATCTTTTCCTCTGGATCAAATTACAGGTATTCACCTTGCTATGGGCTAATGTCCACATGAACGATCCAACTTTTGGAGGAGCAAGTGTTAACCAAATTACTTTGTGCAGGAAATGATGACCTTTTCCCTTCCTTGAACTAATAACACAAAGAAAGATTTGCAAGAAAATTTTCCATTTGAATTATTAGCTCAAGACCTAACATCGACTTTGAAGGGATAAATGGATTTCTTTCAAAGATTCTAGAAGGATGTCAAGCTCATCTATTTCAAAGGGCCTAATAGCTCTATGAAAATTGAAGTTCCATGCCAAACTAGATGGGAACAGCTATGCCAGAGATTACGTAAGCTTTGGACCGGCTTATCTTGAAAAGGCGCGAGAATGAAATTTTAAACAAGGTTCTCAATGTAAATATCGTGGGATATGTCGCACATTGGAAAAAAGATATATCGCGGGATATATTGTTTTGCGTGGAATATATCGCATGTCGAAGGAAAATTAGAAATTTTCAGTGAAACTTTTGGAAATGTTAAAATAAATGTTAATACACATTTAAGAAACAAAAAAAAAAAAAATTAAAAAAGCAATAATATACATAAGAGATGCAATGAAAATGGGTAAAAAATGTGCTCTGATGACAATGTATGATTGACTAATATTTTTTTGTGATCGGTAAAGAGCATATATATTAAATAGAAAAGAGGAAAAACGACAAGCATCACAAGGTTCACCAATAGTAAAACAAGAGGGTAATGCTAAATAAAGCAAGAAAAGACGAGAGTGAGGGTAACATCTCCACTTGTTACCATCCAAAAAATAAATAAATAAAAAATCTCCACTTGTTCCTTTCCTTCTAGAAGACCCATGCTATTGCTTCTGGTAGGAAAGACCACACAACCCTTGTTGGACCCCGGGAACGACATTGAAAACCAGCAAGATAAGAAGTTTCGAAAAGATCGGGGAAGGATCCAAGGGGTGCGAAGATGAGATAGGAAATAGGACCAAACATCTCTCCATCGGGCAATGCAACAATAAGTGATTTACTGTCTTTGCTGCTAAAAGACACATGAAACACCTATTAGCCAGGTACCGTCCTCTACGCATTAGGTGATCACTTAAGATTTTATCTGAAACTGCTGTTCACAAGAAAAATGATACCTTAGAGGGAATTGACGAGAACGAAACAACCTTCTGAGAAAAAAGTATACTTGGCTCAGTTTGGAAAAAGGAACTCATTGAAAATTGCCCCTTCGTTGTCTGAGGACCACACCTGACTTTCCATGATGAGTGAGTTTGGGATAACCTGCTGGATTTGGGTCAATAACCTCAGAAGGTCTCAAAACTCCCAATCTAGTTAATCTCGCCTCAGTTTGGGTCTCCAAACCAACACCCCATCTTCCATGACAAGTACTCGGCTACTGAAGTCTCCTTGTTTGATGCAAGGAGAAAAAGATTGCAATAGGTTTGCCTAAGGGTGGATTGACCGCATCAGTGATCATTCGAAAAATTAAACTGCTTCCCATTACCCACCTTCATGTGGGGGTGAACTTGGAGAAATCTTCCCAACCTTGCGTGATAGCCTTCCACACCCCAACCCCATAGGACCACGCCCAAGTGTAGAGCACAATCTATTAGACAACCATGCCTAGCCACTATCATTGCCCTCCACAAACTATCCTCCTCCCCAAATCTCCAAAGCCACTTCCCTAGAAGTTCCTTATTCACCCAACCAAGGGGAAGAATTTTGGGCCCACCATCACTCTTAGATAAAAAGATGGTTTTCTAATCTACCAAGTAATACTTCCGGGAATCTACCCTCTCATTCTATAAGAAGTCCATCTGAATTTGCTCAAGAGTGCATGCAACAAAGGCGGAGATCTTGAATAGGGATAGGAAATATGTCGAGAGACTGCCCAAGGTACTTTTGATTAGAGTCAGCTTTCCCTCAGGGAGATTTTGGAGTTAATTAAGTTCTTTTGTAGGCATCGTTACCAAGTATAGGTATAATACGTCAATGATCCATTCAGCAAGTATAGGTCTTATACGGCAAAACACAGCAAAAGTATAGAAAAATTAAAAAAATAATTAATAATTATAAAGAAGTAAAAATCGTGATACTAACTACTAAGAATCATTAATACGAAATATGCGTTTAACACAACAAAATTGTGTGTATTAAACGCGTTTAATATGGAATTCGCATATCATACGACAATACGCATATAATACATAATACAACAAAGGTACGTCATTTTAAATGTCAACCCCCTAAATGTATTATACATTTATAATATGGGGATTTGGTAAACTATGTTTGTAGGTCCTAAGGTGCACAATACCATGTATGCATAAGATTGATGAGAGTACTATCCCAGCCTCATTACTAATTCGTGGATGCTCCAATTAAAGTGCTGGTCAGCCACAAAGTAGTGATATTCTGGTCTGGTCAGATTGGTGAACCGAATTGGATTTGATAGGTTCTAAAGTTTTGAGCAAACTGGAAATCAGCACTGTAGAGAAGGAACTAATGTGACATTTATTGGAAAAGTCAAAATGGTAGAAAAAAATGAATATCACAGTTTATTTAACTAGAAGTTAAATTTAAATATAATAATAAAACTTTCTAATTTGGTAAGGATAGGATTTTCTTTTTGGTATATTATTGTCATTTTTCTTTTTCTCTTGACAGTAGAATTACATCCAGTGTTATGTGAATATACACCAGAGGTGGCAAATGCTTCAGGAAATGGTACTGCCTGACAAAATTGGACTCTCTCTCTCCTTCTCTTTTGAACGTACATTGAAGAAGGATCAAACTGATGAAGAGTCATCTTTGTGATAGGAAGGTTTGCATAACAGAGGAACTGGTTCAATTCTAGCAAGATGAACCAGCTGCTTTTGTTTCAGAATGATGGGATTCACTCCATGAACACTGCAGAAGTTTCTTGGGGGCAAAGGTGAAAAATTTACTGCCAGCACCTTTATGCTCGACGCGACCAATTTAAACTGGCTGGTTTAGTCTTGCTTTTCAAAAACTTAGAATGCAATTGGTGTTGTATGTGACAACCTAGTGAAAATATCTATTCCAGATCTCACATAAAGCGTCTCCATATTTTTTTCCCATCTGTTTGTGCTATCACTAATAGAAATACACACCAAAGTATTCATTCTCCATAGAGGCCTTGACTTCACTAGTTCATGCAGTTTGATTTGATTTTTGGATATAGAACTCCTTTGCTAATCTACGATGAGGATTCAGGCCCCATAGAGGGCTTGATGTCGTGATTGCTACAGAGTGCCTTTCAGACAGGTCATATTTCAAAAGCCTTGTAATTGAAATTATAGCCTTTATTATCTATTGTTGCCATTCTGTCCAAGAATTTACTGGAATTACAGCAATATCTTGAAGTGTTACTACTAGTTAAGAACTTGAGCAGCTGTGAATTTCACATTATGGCAACACTGTTATAATACCTTAATCTCTTATTATAAATCCAAACTCTAATTTTATTTGGTGCTTTTTTTTTTAAACTTGCATTTTGATTACATCCTATATTCATATGGTCCGATTTTTGACGTCTTTGATTGAAACAATGCAGTTGTCAGCCCTCCGGCAGGAACTTGAGGAGGCAAAGCAAGCCATGTTGGAGTCAGAGGCAAAGCTCATATTCAAAGAAGAGACGGCAGCTGCAGCCATGGCAGCAAGAGACGCAGCAGAGAAGTCATTGAGACTGGCAGACTTGAGGGCTTCAAGGCTGAGGGATAGGCTGGAGGAGCTGACCCATCAGCTTGAAGATTCTGATAACTGGGAAGACTCGAGGAACCAGAACAGACAGAGGTATGTATGCTGGCCATGGCAATGGTTAGGGCTGAACTTTGTCGGATACCATGAGGCTGAGACACGACAACAGAGTTCAAATGAAATGGAACTTTCTGAACCCCTTATGTAAGCTTTCTTATTTTCAGTGGTGTTCTTGTCATCTTTACAAAATGAAAATAGGTAAGCAAGGGTTGCCTTTTACACCCTCGTTCTTCCATAGTCAAAAATTCAGTGATCTTGTTTATGCATTCTTTCAAATATTGACAGTGGTGGCTTCCAGGCAAAGATGAATTTTCTTGTGCATTGTTAGCCCCATAGTTTATTTCATACAGAAAATCGGAAATCCTCTATTTTCACACCTCAGTGAGTTCCTGTTCCTGTATGCTCACTTTTTGCAATTACAGATACATCCATGGAACTTCTCGTAAAATCATTTGAAAAGCATACAGATACAGCTAAGGTGGATAGAATCAAGAATCTTCAGCATACATTTGTTCCCAACCCTTATTATTGACTCAAATGTAATAAAAGAAGAAACTCCTTTAGCTTGGTGTTCTCTTTCGGGGATTAGTTATAGTTGATGGGTACAAGGAGAAGATTTGACTTCTTGCAGACAATAGTACCAGCTGACTCCTCCATGTTAATGTCTTCCATCTTCATCACTGGGGAATTCCCAATTAAAACAATACATGAGATTTGCGAGTGCGAGCTCCACTGTTGCAAATGCCATATACATCCCAGGACAAATACTTCCACCGGCTCCAAATGGCAAGAACTCAAAATGTCGTTCTTTGAAATCAATGGAGCTCTCCATGAACCTTTCAGGAAAGAATTCTTCTGGGTTATTCCAGTATTTGGGATCTCTCCCGTTCGCCAAATGTTTACATGGACCACTGTTTTGGGGTAAATGTTGTAGCCATTGATCTTACAATGATGAATAGTTTCTCGTGGAGCTAACAGCGTGTGGGGACGGTGCAACCTCAGTCTAGATCTCCTTCATCGCCATCTTAAGGAATTGAAGCTGATCAGTATCACTTTCGTCCACTTTTCCTTTCCTTCCAACACAACTTCTCACTTCGTCTTGTACTTTCTTCATAACTCTTGGATTCCTCGCTAGCTCCGTCATTGCCCACTCCATGGTATCTGCACCAGTGTCTACTCCACCAAGAAATATATCCTGAAATATAGACATAGGCGAAAAAAAGAGAAAGGTTCGTGAGTGGGGTTACATTCACAATTAAAAGAAAAGTAGAAGGATTGGTGGCTTGCCATGAGAACTGCCTTAATATGATCTTGAGTGAGATGAATTGAACCAAACTGATCCCGTTTCATTCTGAGCAAGACATCGATGATGTCGGCCTCCTGCTCTGGTTTCAGCCTCTCGGGATCGAGGTGGTCGTCAATGACCCTTTGGTAGAAATCTACTAAGTCGCCTCGAATGGGGACAGTGAGCATGTCAATAATCCACCCCTTAGACGGGAAAGAGTCCTCCATTGAGAAACTACCGAGCATGGCCATGCCTTCACGAACAGCCTTTTGAAATCTACCACTGTCAAAGTCCTCTTCTCCATAAGTCTTGCCAAAAGCAAGCCTACATATGATATTGACTTAGCAACATCTCACCAAGATTAACAGGACTTGGAGAAGACTGGGAAATTGAATTAACCATTAAAGATGAACCCAAATGATTGGATCTTCCTTGGACTAAAGAGCTCGAGAACATAAATCTTCCGCATCTCCCTCCAGTAGTCACCGTATGGCACAAAAGCAACATCAAGATAGTTATATGTAAGTCTTCCAGTGCCTACTAGGCGAGGTCTGCTGCAACAGTCAATATCGTGAGTCTTCAAGACCTCTCTTGCTGCTTCGGCTGAGGATACTACTAGTGTAGGGATACGACGGAGTTGCAAAAGCATTACGGGGGCCATAATTCTTGGAGAGTTTCCATAGCGAGCGGTGAGGCGACACACTGAATCTCTTTCGAATGATAAACAGTAGAGGGAGAAATAGGAGAAGAAAAGGAAGCCACAAGGATAAGTTGCATAGAGCCATTGGATCGTATTGTGTTTATGAGGGACAGAGTCTCTTCAAATAGCATGCATTTCTTGTGTTGGTCCCCTTTTGCTCTTTCCCGTCCACGAGTAAAGGGTCCTTTTTTTTTTTTTTGTTTTTAGAGGACGACAGTAATTCGATACGGTAATAACTTTTCTCGACTGCTTTGACAACTTAGTTTCATTTAAACACTCGAACCCTTTTCTTAATTTTAACCGTCTTCATGGAAAAGTGAGCACCCGGTGGTGGTCTTATTGAGAAAGTGAGAGAGATGAGGCTTTAACTTTTTCTTTTTTTTTGACTTTGTTGTAAAGGTAACGGGTTGCAATCCAGTTGGATGGGCAACAGCGAACAGCTGTTGCCCCTTTGTGTCTTACAAAAAATAGGGCCCATCTATTTTTTGATTCCTAGTCTGCCCCTATTGAACGTGGGCCCAATGGGTGTCACTATCTTAAGATTTAGGAACTCTTGCCTCTGGGCTAGCAAATGTAGACTAGGGAATGGTAGCCCGGTTGCTTTTGCAGCTAAGTCAGAGCCCTCACTCCTATAAGTTCTATCACGCCTCAAACGGTTGGTACTTGTTTTGAGGAGTGTCTGGGTGAAGCTTATTTGGGTTGAGGGTGTAGTGGTTGTGTGTTTCTATGTGTGAGTGAGTGCGTGTGTGTGGGCTTCTTTGCTCTTGACTGTAGCTTCACATTGTGGTGTTGGCACCTTAACCAAAAAAAAAAAAAAAAAAAAGAGAAAATGAAGTGCCAGGTTATGTTGAAGGGATAATGCTAATAACACTAATTTTTTTAAAGAGTGCTACCCTGCTCTAAGGTCTTTCCTACTCTCAACATGAACCAACCACTTGTCCAATATCATAGTTAAAGTGTTCAACATGAACCAACCACTACACCCTAATACCAATTGAAAAATAATCAACCTGAATCTTTGATACCAATTTGTTGTGGAAAATAACTGAATCAGACAGAAAAGAATAAACCAAACACACACAAAAAGGAACACGAGATATATCAGATGGAAAAGAATAAACCAAACACATACAAAAGGGAACACAAGAGATATACGTGATTTGGCAACAATCTGCTTGCGTTCATGGGTCAAGATTCAATCACTTCTTTATTTACAAAAACCTTGAGGAATCAGTACAAAAACACCAAACTCACATTCTCCATGAAAACTCAAAGAAGAATCCCTATCTATCCTCCGTTAAACCTTTCCCAATACCTAACCCTTTCTATTATCTCTCTCTCCAATGCATAAGCATCTCATTTCAAACCCTAGACTCATAACAACATATTTATAGGCCTAAACAAGCGACCTAGACAATTAGAAAGTCCTCCAATCGGAATAGGGGTTTCCAAAACATAAAAAACACGTACTGAAAAAAACGCGTCGGTCCGATTGATCGATTCCTAGCTCTGATCGATCGGATCAAACCCGAGGCTATTCTTTGTTTTCTGTCGACTACCGATCGATCGGTGCCTCACCTCCGATCGATCGGACCCTTTGAAAATTTCAGGAATGGAGCCATTCCTCACATGTGTGATATTCTTAACAAAATAGAAACTATAGAAGACATTGTAGACTTTCATTTGTATTAGTAAAAGCTAAGATAAGATAAGATAAGAGCGTTTGGAGTTTAGCCTATTGTCTTTCGTTTGTGTATTGGATTTTAGCCTGGGGTATAGAAAATGGCTAATTGATCGATTTTGGATGCGGGAGCCTTTGGAAGCGAATTTTATTTATTTATTTATGGAAATGTTATCATGTAACTATCATACACTCTCTAAGTTGCCATAAGCGGGAATCAACACTCACTGCATCACAACTGTATTGTTTCCTTACTAGTTACAACCATAACTGTAAATTTAGGTGAAATCGTAAATTTTCCAAAAATAAAAAAAATGCAAATTTATTAAAACAATTACTTATAATAATACATTCTCTAATATCATCATCTCAAGATAGAAACTCTATTAAATCTAATCCTAATAAAAACTCTCATCAAATCTAATCCTAATTAAATCAAACTAATTGATACTAATTTATTGAGATTCAAATCTACTTAGATATTTTGTATCTCATCTCACCTTATTACACTACTCAATATTCTAAAACATTCTCTAATAGACCCATTGCCACATTGCCACATCTACTTCTATAGCTACTCCAAACTCCACCACATATCAAAGAGATGGCCACGGCAAGATCAAAGATGATCAATAGATTCAAAAGCACATCTATATAACTTATCGTAAAAGCAGATAGAACTAAGGCAGATGGAATAAAAGAACACTCCTTTAGCTTAGTGTTCTGTTGTGGGGATTAGTTATAGTTGATGGGCACAAGTTGAAGATCTGACTTCTTGTGCACAAAAATACCAGCGGACTCCTCCATGTTCATGTCTTCCATCTTCATCCCACTGGGTAATTCCCAATTAAAACAGTACAGGAGATTTGCGAGCGCCAGCTCCACTGTCGCAATTCCCATATACATCCCAGGACAAATCCTTCGACCAGCCCCAAATGGCAAGAACTCAAAATGTTGTCCTTTGAAATCAATAGAGTTCTCCATGAACCGTTCTGGAAAGAACTCTTCCGGGTTATTCCAGTATTTGGGATCTCTCCCGATCGCCCATATGTTCACATGGACCCTTGTATTAGGGGAAATGTCGTAGCCATCGATCTTACAATGGCGAATAGTTTCTCGTGGAGCTAACAGTGTGGGGGGAGGGTGCAACCTCAGAGTCTCCTTCACCACCATCTTAAGGAATTGAAGCTGATCAATATCACTTTCGTCCACTTTGCCTTTCCTTCCAACACAATTTCTCACTTCATCTTGTACTTTCTTCATCACTCTCGGACTCCTGGCTAGCTCCGTCATTGCCCACTCCATGGTAATAGCACTAGGGTCTGTTCCACCAATAAACATATCCTGAAAAAAGAAAGCAGAAAAAGTTTGAGTGTTTTTTTC
Source organism: Tetracentron sinense (assembly GCA_015143295.1). Classification (NCBI taxonomy): domain Eukaryota; kingdom Viridiplantae; phylum Streptophyta; class Magnoliopsida; order Trochodendrales; family Trochodendraceae; genus Tetracentron; species Tetracentron sinense. Next base: position 4,258,293 of record CM026573.1, read on the forward strand.
CAAAGCCCGGGTTAGTATGGTTAGTATTTGGTCAAGGTTAGGTTAGTGAAAGGGGTGGATATTTCAACCATCACACTCTCCTTCTCCTTCTCCTTCTCCTTCTCCTTCTGAATGATTACATTAGCAAAGAAAAATAAAAGATAAAGGGTTGGTGGGTTACCATGATTAATGCCTTAATATGATCTTGAGTGAGATGAATTGAACCAAATTGATCCCTTTTCATTCTAAGCAAGACATCGATGACGTCCTCCTGCTCTGGTTTCAGCCTCTCCGGATCGAGGTGATCGTCAATGACCCTTTGGTAGAAACCATCTAATTCATGGAAAGTCTTCTCGCGCCTCGCATGGAGACCAGTAAGCACGTCAATAATCCACCCCATAGACGGGAAAAAGTCTGCTACTGATAAACTACCGAGCATGGCCATTCCTTCACGAATAGCCTCTTGAATTTTACCACTGCAAAATTCATTTCCTTGATAGGTCTTACCAAAAGCAGCCCTACATAAGATATTGGCCGTAAGGGAAAGCGACGTCTCACCAAGATTAACAGGACGTGAAGAAGACTGGGAAATTGATTTAATCATTAAAGCAACCTCTTCTGTTCTAATTAGCCCAAACGATTGCAGCTTCTTTGGACTAAAGAGCTCATGAACACAAAATTTCCGCATCTCCTTCCAGTAGTCGCCGTATTGCACAAAAACAATATCAAGATAGTTATATGAAAGTCTTCCAGGGCCTACTAAGGGAGGTCTAGTGCAACAGTTGATATCGTGAGTCTTCAAGACATCTCTTGCTGCTTCGGCAGAGGATACTATTAGTGTAGGGATACGACCGAGTTGCAAAAGCATCACTGGGCCGTATTTCTTGGAGAGATTCAGTAGCGAGCGGTGAGGTGACTCACCGAGTTGGTGCAAGTTACCTATAATGGGAAGCTTAGGAGGGCTAGGAGGAAGGTTGAGTTTCTTCACTTCTTTTTTCTTTCGTATGAGAAGCAAAATAGGGAGAGATAGGAGAAGAAAAAGAAGCCACAAGGATAAGGTGATGAGATCCATTGGAGTGTATTGTGTGTGTTTATGACCTCTGTGAGAGACCTAGTCCCCTTTAAATAGCCTGCCTTTCTAGTGCTGCTCCTCTTTTGCTCCTTCCCCACAACGAGCATGGAGAGCCACAGCCCCGGGTTATTGTGGACTGCAAGTAAAAAACAAAATAACTTTTTAAAATAATTTTTCAGAATCAACGTGGAAAAGGCAGATTATTGTGGACTGTAAGTAAAAAACAAAATACATTTTTAAAACAATTTTTTAGAAACAACGTGGAAAAGGCAGATTAGATATGTGAGAAATTGTTTTGTTATGGCAAAGGAAATGGAGGTACGGGGTTACCAAAATCATGGCAGCATATTCCCCCCCCATGTCATCTTTTGTGTTAAAGCCGAGACCATTTCTGGCATCGCCAAAGAGAATCCGAGGACGTTGTTATTGGAGTCTACAACAGCTGCTCATATGCTCTCACGAGTATGGGTGGGAGTCCCTTTCGTTATTGTTTTTATAAGTTGGGTAGGAATCCCCAATTTATTTATTTTTTTATATTTTAGAAAGGAAATCCTCTATTTGTTTATTTTTAAAATTTCTCACGAGTATGGGTGGGAGTCCCTTTCATTATTGTTTTTATAAGTTGGGTAGGAACCCCCCAATTTATTTATTTTTTAATAATTTAGAATGGAAATCCTCTATTTGTTTATTTTTAAAATTTTCGGAATGGAAATCCTCTATTTGTTTAGAGTGGTGCCTATAATTAAATGAAAAGGACAAAAATACCCTCTTCTCCTTCGTTCTTCCTTATCCATCATCTCGACCAAAAAAATCAAGTAACTCCTCTTTCTCTCTCTAACAAAAGAGCGATGGAGGAGATTTTTGCATCGGTGGCGGACAGAGAATGTCGCGACCCAAAACCCACCCTAGGAGTTAGAGCGAATTTTGGACGACTAATCATGACTTGCTTGACAAACCAACCTGCAAAACCTACAGAGCATATACAATAGAGAACAAAAACAGCGGAAACATACTCTAACATGGTATAACGGAAGTCTACCAAACCTCTATGTATATACAAATCCAAGTTTACACAAAAGAAATCCAAAAGAAAGTGCGGACAGACCCGCCAAAATACATGAATGTATATCTCTCATCTCACCCACAGCTCTATCACTCAGAATCTACAACCACTACCTAATAGTAGCCCTCTACCGGAGGTTCCTCCAAAGGTTCCTCGACGTACTCCTTCACCCATGGGCCAGGAGCACAGACATCAAAAGGAGCAGCCGCTCCGCTATCACCTGCCGACATAAGAAGTACGGCTGAACATAGAATATTTAGTGGGTACCAAATACTAACCAATAGTTATAGCATACAGATAGCAATACATAGAGTAGGAAACAATTCACACATATAAAGCAGGAATAATTCATATCATAACAATAAAGTTAAAGCAGTATATACTCATGCTTGCATTTATAAAAGCCGATAAAACTCTTGAAAACACCGTGCGCTTGACTTGACTTAAGGTACCATTTTCGTGCTTGAAAACTCGTCTTGTCTATCTTGCTTGATTCTTGTATGTCGCGTCATGTCATGCATGTCATGCGTGCTTGCTTGTGATCATGTAACTTGTGAGATATCCTTGTGAGATGTACTCGTGAGATGCCTTGAGAGGGAAGGGAAACCCTTCTTTATGCAATGCACTTGAGAGGGAAGAGAGACCCTTCTTCATGATATGTATGTACTTGCGAGGGAAGGGAGGCCCTTCTTTATGCTATGCACTTGTGAGTGAGGGGAGACCCATCGTGGAATGTTTGTTCTTGTTTTCTCGTGAAAAGCGAGGTAGAACATATCGTAGGATATGCCCCACCTCTAAATCCCATTCTTGAAAAACGTCGGTAACCCATGTCATGCATGCGTGCTCGTGAGATCGTGTGCATACTTGCATTTGGAATTAAATATGACAATTTGGGTAATTCATAAAGCATAGCATATCACAATTTAAGCAAGTAATAATTTACACAATTTAAGAAATGTAAGAAACACACTATCATAAGCCCTAACAATTTCATGAATAATTAAGCATGCATTCCCTTAATTTATCACTCATTTTATTCACCTTGGCATTTCATCAAACATAGGGTGTGTTCATTTTTTTCTTAACCTAGGTCATGCTTTTCTAGGTGGGTTATACTCACATCACACTTGTATGTTTATTATTTGCACAATGCCCTCCCCATTTCATTCATCACAACCATACATACGGCATCCAATCGCCCATTCCGTCTCCATTCACCATTCACACCCATCCATCTCATAGCACATGTGTAAATGAAAGAAACAAAGAGAAATAAAGGAAAAGAAGGAACTATAACTAGGAGGGTAGCAAGAAGTACCGACTTGATCAATGAGGAAGAAAACTCCTCCAAAAACGTGCATGTAGATGCTGCCCTAGCTTGAGGAGAGTGCTCCACGAGTGCTTGAACCGGAATTTTGAAGAAATCCAAGCTTGAGGTGATTGTGGGTCTTGAAACCCCTTTGATTTCTCCCCAAAGCAAACCCTAGGTTTGGAAACCCTTCTCCTTTCTCTCTATCTCTCAAAAGACTCTAAGGGTTATGAATGAACCCTCAAATGTTCGGGCAAAGCCTTTAAGGCATGAGTGAAACGTCCAAAAGATGAAAATACCCTTAATAAAAATTTCTGCAAAACACGAAGACCTAGCGATCGGTGTTTATGACCGATCGATCGGTTGCCTACCGAGCGATCGGTGTGTTGACCGAGCTCTCGACCAACAATTAACTCTCTGAAAAATTTCCCCATACAAATTCTTCAACCAGTCGATAGCTACCGATTGATCGGTTTTGGACCGATCGATCGCTCCATGGACCGAGCCATCGGTTGCCTGCAGGTCCAAACTGTTTTGGCCATATCTTTTGACTCACTCGTCGGATTTTGACGATTCAACTTGCGTTGGGTTCGTACTTCAAAAAGGAACATTTCTAACATTTCAAAATTCCCAATTTATTCCTTATTTATTAATTGTATTACTTTAAAGGTAAATTGGCTACAAAAGCGCCATGTATTAAGCATGAAAAAGTCCGGGGCTCTACAGAGAATGTTAAGACAGCTAATTCCGTAATTAGAAATTCTGTGATTAGTAGTTTCCTACATTATAATTAGTTACCTGTAAAGGTTGCTTGCTCTACACTCTTGTATACTTGTATAAATATACCTCTCATTGAGAAAAATAAATTATCAAGGGATATATGTCACTCTTGATGTTACCTTTTATGAAAATGAAATATATTACTCTGCCCCCGAGTCTCCACTTCAGGAGGAGAGTAGCAATGAAGTGAATCTCTGAATTATTCTCTGGAAACCTTGGATGAAAGTGATGACAACTTGGATATAAGTGGTGAATGCCCAGAAGAGGAAATTTGTCAGGATCTGATAGAATCAACTTCAACCGAGCAACTTGTGGACCCAGTACCGCCGATATCTCCATTGTCACACGTGCTAGCCCCCCTGCAATCTGTACCATTTAACCAATTGCTCTCTGAAGCCGAAGCCGAATATACTCCTAAGCCCCAGGTGAGTTCTGAACCCCACATAAAATTGCTACCTGATCGAGTCACTAGAGAAATACCTAGAGTTACCTATGAACCTGTTCTTAGTTCCAAAGCTAAGTATCCCTTGAGTAACTTTATATCTTATTATAGACTGTCAAAGTAATGTGAATCATTTGTAAATCAATTATCTACTGTTTCTATTCCTAGTAGTGTGTAGGATGCTTTGAGTGATCCCAGGTGGAAGGAAGTAATAAATGAAGAAATGAAAACTCTCCAAGAGAACTCAACATGTTAAATTGTTGAGTTACCTGAATGGAAGAAACCCATTGGATGCATGTGGGTCTACACCATTAAACATAAAGTCGATGGAACCATAGAAAGATACAAAGCCAGATTTGTTGCCAAAGGGTACACATAAATGTACAAAATTGACTATGAAGAGACGTTTTCGTACCAGTGGCCAAAATTAACAAAGTTCGTATTCAGTTATCTCTGGCTACGAATCTTGGTTGATCATTACACCAGTTTGATGTGAAGAATGCATTCCTGCATGGAGATCTCAAAGAAGAAACATATATAGAGTTGCCTCCTGGATGTAATATGCGGACTAAAAAACCCAAACATGTGTGTAGGCTGAGGAAGTCCCTATATGACTTGAAGCAATCCCCTAGAGCGTGGTTTGGAAGGTTCACGAATACTATGAAGGCATTTAGATACAGACAAAGTAACTCGGATCACACTCTCTTCTTAAAGCATAATCAAGAAAAGATCACTGCTCTTATTGTGTATGTTGATGATATGGTAGTGACTGAAAATGATATGGAAGAGAAGAAAGCATTACAGGATCACCTTGCCTTGAGTTCGAAATAAGGATCTTGGTCTATTAAAGTATTTCCTAGGAATTGAAGTTTCAAGGTCAAAGAAATGCATTTTTCTTTCCCAACGAAAATATGCCTTAGATTTGTTGAAGGAAATTGGTATGACAGCTTGTAGCCTGATTAACACTCGTATAGAAGAAAATCTGAAACTTGGTTTGCATCCGAATCAAGTTCCTGCCAACAAGGAACTCTACCAAAGACTATTGGGAAGATTAATGTATCTCGTACATACTAGACCCGATTTGGCTTATGCGCTAAGTGTCGTTAGTTCATGCACTCCCCTAGTAAAGAACATATGAATGCTGTACTTCGTATATTGCGCTACTTGAAGTCACCTCTGGAAAGGGAATTATGTTTACAAGATGAGACAATTTGGACATTGAAGGTTACACCGATGCTGATTGGGCTGGGTCAATAGATGATAGACGTTCTACGTCTGGATATTTCACATTTGTAGGAGGAAATCTAGTTACTTGGCGAAGTAAAAAACATGAAGTAGTAACTAGATCCAGTGCTGAAGCCGAATACAGGGGAATGACTAAGGGTGTATGCGAGTTACTGTGGATCAGAAATTTAATGCAAGATTTATGAATCGAGCCAGCCAGTCCAATGAGATTATATTGTGATAACAAGGCAACATGCGATATTATCCACAATCCAGTTCAACATGATCAGACTAAACATGTTGAAGTGGATAGACACTTTATTAAGGAGAAGTTGGAAGCAAAGCTCATTCAAGTTCCTCATGTTCGATCGAAAGATCAGCTTGCGGACATACTCACTAAGGCGATGTCAAGTCAAGTGTTCCATAGCCATCTCAACAAGTTGGGCATGAGCGACATCTATGCACCAACTTGAGGGGGAGTGTTAAGACAACTATTAGTTGGATACTAGTTCTGTAATTAGAAATTCTGTGATTAGTAGTTTCCTTCATTGTAATTAGTTGTCTGTAAAGGTTGCTTGCTCTACACTCTTGTATACTTGTATAAATATACCTCTCATAAAGAAGAATAAATTATCAAGGGATTAGAACCCTAAACTTTATCTGAGAACAGATTGGAGCTCCAAACATAAGAGTTGATTCATTTGCAAATGTCTGGTGAAGAAGGAAAAACTTTCCATTGGAATAAGTTGTGCACTGTTTTGTTTTTGGGGTTCAAATTGATGATGATCATGGAAGCGAATGAAGTGTTGGTCCTTCGCAAGCGTATCCCACTTGGCAGAGTCATGTATGGTGTTGGAAAATCTTGACCAAGGCCAGTAAGGGATGTGTTGGCGCATAATATAAGTTGGTGAGGACTTGTTTAAGTGCATCCTTCTCGGCACATCTTCAGTTGTTTCTTCAAGGCGTTGGTTTCAATTGTTAGAAGGCCCTTTATATACGGTTGTTTTAGGCTGCAATTTGGGTTTAAACCTTCAACTTGTCTGGTTCCCACATATATAGACAACAAAACTTGACAAAAATTATTTCAATGGAAAGTTATTCTTCTTAACCACCCATTTATACAAGACTCCAGATTTTCTATTTGGAGCTCCAACCTCTTTTCCGTCCGCCACCGACCCAAAAATTTGCTCGGATGTATTGGGGTGCTTGCAATAATTATTAATTAATTCGGAGTTACAAGTTTTTTGGATAAAAAATCTGCTCACAAAGCCATGCGTCTATCCCTCTTTTGTTGGGGAGAGGAATTATAACTTATAGGGTTGTTTTGGTCGAAGATGATGGGTAAAGAAGGGAGGAGAAGAGGGCATTTTTGTCCTTTTTCTTTAATTATATTTTTGTGGTGTATATTAGTAAAGTTTGGGGTGCACAACTAGCACCACCCTTTGTTTATTTTTTAATTATTTTTGAGAAATGATAGACTCACAAACTTCCAAGCTCTCAATGTGGTAGCGACAAGTGCTGCTATTTTTCCCTAAAAAACTGGTATACCAAAAATTTATCTTTGAGGCATGCTAGCCCAACTCATGCATTCCTTACTCTCAACCAAACACCAAAACCTGTTGAACAAGGAGATGTATTGATACTTTAAGTCTGGGTTAAAGTCCCGCCCTTACCAATTTTCTCTAAAGGAGTACTACATTATGCGTGTTGAGGTTGATCTCCAATGCATGCATGATTGTAGGACTTGGTAAGTAGCAAGGACTTGGTAAGTAGACTTAGGATCGTCTATGTATGGCTACAATGCTATCATGTCATGTGTTGGAAATAACTAAAATTTATAATACTTTAACCGTATCTCTTGTTTCTTACTTTCAAATTGGATATTTATAGGATACATGACATGCAAGCATTGCATTCATAGAGATTGTCTCTTGCCATAGCCCCATAGATAATCTTAAGTCTTTTTTCTATAATTGCATGTTACAATAACATGTGTCACCTCAACCCGCGAGAGTTTGAATAAAAATGCTAACCCGACTACTTTTACAGTCAGTTAAATGAAAATAAGGAGAAAGACATGTTGAAGGGACAACGCTAGCAACACTTTTTAATGCACCATTTTATGTTTAGACAGCGTGTGTTAAACATGAATCTTTCTGCACCATTTTTTTATGTTTAGACAGTTTTTGTGTAAAATATGAATCTTTCTGCTAATAGAAGAAAATAACACAAGAAAAGTGTGCATTTAAAGAAGCCTGCGCCTTATGCTAGCATTTCCCTATAAGGGATTGAGCACCAATTCTAATTCCAAAAAGAAGGCAACGGATTACCTGTGGTGCTCGCCCGAGTCCCGACCTAGGGGGCCTCGGGTGTCCATTCATTGTGTTAAATGTGGGGATAAAAAAATGATGAAAAGGGGGAGAGATATCAACTGGGGAGAAGTAAAAAAAACAGAGGAGAAAATGAAACGACTTCTCCCTTTTCAGCACCAAATGCCACATGATAAATGGGCGCCCAATGCTGGCCTTGAGCGTGCACCAGAGGTAATCCGATGCCTTCTAAGAATTACTTTTGCTTTCAAAAGGAAGCACGATCTACTTTATACCTTTTACCTCCTTCAAATATTTGTTCCAAAATAACACAAACAATTCCAACACTCTGAAGGTCCACAAATTCGGGAGAAAAGAAAACGGACAAACTAATTTCTCTATCATTCCTTTTATTTTAAATTTTTCTATAGCACTATCACTCCTCTAAGACACTGATATCCCACCAAATGTATTTTTTATTCATAGCACTAACACTCCTCTACGACACCGATATCCCACCAAAATGTCATTTCTTGAACTAAATCTCAATTACGATTGCTTAAACCAACACAGCCCCACCATGTTGTAAGAGGAAATTGGTAAAGAAGAGATCTACTGATAGACTTGAATAAATTATATTACAAGGGTTTAAACATTGAAAAAGAAAGATTCAATCTAATCTAATCATAATCGCCATCACCTTAATTCATACTATTCTAAATATTCTAAATCTAAGATACTAATATAAGTTTATCGACAAGATCCTATAAATCTAAGAAATGTTACATTACTATTTTCTTAATATAATATTTTCTTAATAGAAATCATTTCAACGCATAGCCATTTTTTCATTTCATGCCGTGTAACCTAGTTCCTTAATTGGCTACTTGACAACAAAGAGAAATCTATAAATAAGTGTAGTAAACTAAAGCGTGTGAAAGGTGTTGAAATGTGTGGCTCAAACGCCTCACAGCACAACTCTAGTAGCCAAAACGATCCTTGCTTTTTGCGGTATAGGGTTTTTTAACTCGGATTTGGCATGTCGCTCAATTTTGGGTCTTTCTAATTTGTCTAGGACTCTGGTGTAGGCTAATAAGTATGTGCTTATAGGTCTATTGTTTAATATGTTAAAGAGTGAGAGACAATAGGATGAGCTTAAACACTCAAAGACTTGGGAAAATGTTTAAGGGAAGATAGATAGATATTTTTCTCCAGGTTTATTGAGAATGTGACTTGAGTGAGGAGTACAAGAGGTTCGGACTTGGGTTAGGATTTAATCTGAGAGGAGAGTGATAGTGTATTGGTTTCCCAAGGTTTCTTTGAACAAGAAAGAAGTAATTGGATCCTGATTCTTGGACGTAGGCAGGTTATTACCAAATCATGTATATCTCTTGTGTTTCATTTGTGTATGTGCTTCTTTAGCTTTTACGTCGGGTCTATTATTTTCCCAACAATTGGTATCAAAGTTCCAGGTAAGTTTGGTCAACGTTCTATTGAGAAGTTTGATGAAAAATGGATCTTCATTATGCTGAAATAGCACAGGACGGAAGAGAATACTTTGGAGATGCTCTCATAGTCTCCAATAGTATGGACAGTTCTCCCAATAAAGTGGCTATTAGTTTGGGGGCTTCGTTTGACGGATTGATTCGGACTTGAGATGGGTATCCTATGTCCCTAAATTGCGAATAAATCTAATTTTACTTAGCTAGTTAGACTCCAAGGGATGTTGCAACAAAGTAGGAGGTGAACCTATCATAATTAAATGAGGATGTTTGATTTTGATGAAGGATAAGAACTGTGATAATTTGTATTTCTTGGATTGAAATACAATTGTAGGTGAAACTACTACGGGGTCTACAGGAAATCGGAAACCGGATGTCGTGCAGAGGATAGGAAGCTCACCTAGAGTCTCTTTCGCAGTTGGTGCAAAAAGGAGTATTTTGGTGGGTTTATGAAAGGAAGGAGATGATGAGGTGCCTTCAGCGAAGATGACAGGTTTATGTCCTCGTCCGGGGTTCTTCTAAAAGGGAGAACTGTCGTCAAGATAACCGTGTACTATCAAATAAGGTGGATGACTTTCCGTGGTGAATCGAGGGTGTGTGTAGCTAATGGATCTCTTTCACAGTTGGCATAGAGATGGGTAGACCAAAAGGGTTTTTTACGGTATTTATAAATGAGTTTGTGGTATTTGCAAATGGGGTTACAAACGGGTGGAGGAGCATTCCAGATACAAGTGATGTAGTATTCTGTCTTGAAGATTTTCTTGACAATTAGCAAGTCGGTTCTCTTGATTTTGATAGAGGATTTCAATTTAAGGTGGAGGTTGCTGCGGCATAAATAGAAGTTTTTGCCAAGGTGGAGTTTGTTGAAGTGTGTGGCTCAAAAGTCTCACAGGCACAACTCCAGTAGTCAAAACGGTCAACTGGGTCCCAAGGCCGATCGATCGGTTTTAGCGGAATAGGGTTTCTGAACCTGAATTTGGCATGTTCAATTTTAGGTCTTTCTAATTTGTCTTGGACTGTGGTGTAGGCTTATAAATATGCACTTATAGGTTTATGATTTAATATTTTAAGAATGGGAGACAATAAGATGAGATTGAGCACTCTAGGGCTTGAAAAAAGGTTTAATGGAAAATAGATAGAGAATTTTCTTCGGGTTCATTAAGAATATGACTTGAGTGGGATGTACAAGGGGTTCTGGGCGTTGGTTGAGATTAATTTGAGAGGAGAGTAATATTGTACTGATTTTTCAAGGTTTCTCCGAATAAGAAAAAATTAATCAAATCTTAACCCATGGACGTAGGCAAGTTATTGCTGAACCACGTATATCTCTTGTGTTTCCTTTGCGTATGTACTTGTTTATCTTTTCTGTCAGATCTATTGATTGCCCAACAAAAGGAAGGAGAAAATTATCATCTTCTTCCTTGAAACAAAACTTCAAAGAAGAAATTCTCTAAAAATATAAATGAGATCAGTATCAAAATTGACTCCTTTAAACCACAACTTTAAAATCACAACTTATATAAGGACCAAGACTCCTAATACGACTTGACTTCTTTAAAAAAGTAAACTTATTCAAAATAATAAAATTTCAAAATTAGATAAACTAGAAACTTCTTAAAATAAGGGTTAGCTAAGGTGGCGTTTGGTAACACTAATCTAAATAGGTAGAGCTTTTTAGAAAATTGTGCTTAGTTAGACTTTAGATTATTAAGTTGAAGGTTAATTGTATGTTTGCATCTTTATGAAGTAGGGATTTTACCTTTAAAATAAAAAGTAGCTATGAGCTACTTTTTAAAGTTGAGATTTTTACCTCTAAAATTTTTTTACTTTGAAAAGAAATAAACATGCAATTAACTTTTAACTTAACAATCTAAAGTCCAACTAAGCATAATTTTCAAATAAGCTCTACCTATTTAGATTAGTGTTACCAAACGCTACCTAAATGATATGCAAGTGTCTCTTTAAAAACAAGTTCCTTTACCGGATCCAACTGGTCTAGTACAAGTTTTGCATAGGGCTTGCAGTGGATTGGTCCCACATTGTAAAGGCAGTTATAGTTCCTTATCATCTAAAAAGATAATCAATTATAGTTCCTTATCGTCTAAGAACATAATCAAGGATAAATCAGAAAGCTAGACCAGTCGCAGTCTTCCCCGGACGCAAGGTGGTGGCGACAAGTGTGAAGCCTTGCTCTCTCCCTGTTATAAGTTAGCAACACCCCATGTTGCACCACTCTATGTCTAGAGAAATTTTTTTGGAAAATAGTTAACGTACCCGTGGATCCCATTTTGTAACGGAATGACCTGTCCTCATTGGTCCACGCCTCAATTTTAAATACTCACCTAACTTAAGATTCACTCACCCCTAAGATTAAGCAATCCAACCATGGTTTTTCACAAAAAAAAAGAAAAAAAAAGCCCAAAATCTTAGTTTTAATTTAGTTAAACTTAACCAAGGTTAAACGATGTTAAAAGAGAGACGAGGACACGGGGTAAGATATGAAACAGACCCATGGGTCCGCTTATCACTACTGCTCAATTTTGTAACTTATTGCTACTGATGCTAGCACTTCTCAAGATATATATATATATATATATACTTGTGTTGCATGTTTTCTTTTTAAACTAATGCTCTCATTTATATTCAGTACCATAATATAGTATTGAAAACCCACACGCGTTTTATTATCTTATTTTTTTAGATCATTTTTTCACTTTAGAAAGATTAAACTCAGCAAAAACGATTTATGTGAGACTAATAAACAATTACTACGAGCATGGTCCAGGCCGGCATGGTTCACCTCATTTACCCCGTGCATGATCCAAAGCTCTATGAGCCATATCATCCGTCAAGCATGCTCCGCTTGGTGGGATTGATAATCAAGAGATTAGTACAGGGCATGCATTGATGTAGGAGTCAATTCTTGGATGGGGATGGAGGATCTTGATTGATCATGGGGCCTAGATTGATGGATCAGTTAGCCAGTTTAGGGTTTCCTCATACTTGAAAGCACCATATATTTTCTCTTACAATATAAAACCTGATTTTATTAAGGCAGCCCAATGGCTTGCCTACTGTAGCCCAAAGGCTGCAATGCCACACTCATGCTGTCTTAGTTTTTTATTTTTATTTTTGCTCTAGATATACTGTTAGGCTGCAACCCTAGTTAGTGTGTTAGTATTTGTTCGCGTTGTTGGGATTCAAAATAATAACATGTTTGACCTAAACAATGTTATTTAATCCGAGATCTAGACCATACAATTAGATTTTCAGAATTCATAATCAAATAGAGAAGAAGATTGAAAGAGATAATCACATACCAACTTGTTGAAATATTCCTATTCCCTTCTCGATGTGATGTTAGGCTTTTCGTACTGTGCTTATAGGATGAGAGGAGTTTTCCATTTTCTCCTTAGATCTGATTCAATAGGACTTCAAATGGTGTAAGAGAAAAGAGGGACTTCCCATTTCTTTATATACCCTTGGAACCCTACCCATCATAAGATCAAAGGTCTGAGAGGAATCACACTAAGGATTTAACAGTCACCAATCCTGACCATATTTGTTAGATTTAATAACACTTATAAATCCCTGTTCGATCACGTTTCTTTAGTGGGACTCATTAACTTTAATATTCTCAATTGACAGCAATACAATCTGATTTTTGAAAACCTAAGTAATGCATGAGACTACATGAGTTTTTATTTATAAAAAATCCTAACAATCTCCCACATGGTCCAAGCAATCCTTAAATGAAAATAAAAGAAATAGACTTTTCAGATTGAACAACCTTAAAAACATGAGTGATCACTCTTTTATTTTGAAAAATATTGCTGTCGAGAATTAAGTGTTCTTTTAACTTTCACTCTGATTCAAAAACACTACTAACGGTGATCATGGAAGTATATAGCATCTACTAGTATTCATTACTATGATGCAAGCCAATCCATGGTCAAACAATTAGTAATACTAATGGTTCAAGTGGAACTTTATGGTGACTAAGTATGGTGTGATATGGACGGTACTCTACCTAATGTGATCAAAATGTGTACGTCCAAAACTTATCAATGCTACATGCATTTAAGCATATGTATGTCATTCCTATACTTTATGGCAACCGCCATATGAAGTCCATCACCTTGTATCCAGAATGAAGGCCTCAAACATGGTGCCCAATCATGTTCAGCCCAAGCAACTTGAGAGCTTTGTGTGAGGCTCTCGAGCAAACTTAACATCAATGACATTCGTTATGTGAAGTCCATCACTTGATGTTTTTACCTTTTACACTAGCAATTCAAATACATAACCATAATCAAATTCTTTGACAAGAAAAACTGGTATCAAGCAACATATGAATGCCATCATCGTACAATACAAGAATGACAAACTTACTCCCACTAACCTTGAGGTTAATCTACCTACACCCAATGATCGAAACTTCCATTTGATTTGGTAAATCTACTTATACCCAAGGATTGAGGAATTAACAGGTAATGGGATGAGTTTTCAAACAAAATATCGTTTCATAGAATTCCTCTCATTGCATCCAACAACTCAAGAGAGTGTTCACTATTCATAACATCTAGAAAATTGGAAGGATTAAGGATATTCTAAGTTGCTAATGACACATTCATCCAGATATACCTTATAGCCAGTAGAAATAGCTGACTTCATTCCCTAGTAGATTTCTTAAAAGGAATTGGTGTCTTTATGGTAATTGGAGTGACTTAACATGCCGTGAACAACATCCAAATAGGCACTGTTCTTTCTTTTATTGCCTAATATGCTTAGAATCGATAAGAGGAGTAACAGAATCAACAAACATACACAATAAGGATAATACAAGATATGAATGTTAGCTAATAAAGACCATCCACTAATATATTACTACTAACAGTCTGAAAAATATGTCTAATTGAGAGTGTACTCCCCTCAAGGATAAAATCAAAAGCAAACAATATCCAATTCAACATAAATAATATTTCCACCTAAGAAACGACACAAAGAAAGTATCATCTAACAACAAGACATAAATAAAGTCTAATACTACTTTGCAAGCCCCAATAGGCTCCACCACTGTTGGCACAAAGTTCCCCAAAAAATAGCAGCTCAGCCTTGGCGCTTCGCTGATGAATGAACCCCTCCATTTTTCCTGGACCAATCCTTATACTTGAAACAATCCCTTTTTATGTGACCTTTCCCCTTGCAGAAGAAACAATCAATTTCCTCTAGTTCCTTAGTATTATCCTTTCTCTGAAATTGATGTCTTGAACTTTGTCCTGAATTATGTCATTGATTCTGTCTTGAACTCTGTCTTTGCCAGAAATTCCGTGAATTAGGCTTCTTGAACCTCTTATTCTTAAAATTCTTCTTGCTACCATTGTTAACAACCAAGTTTGCAGACTCAACTTTCCCATGTTTCATGCTCCCTTCTTCACTGACACACACAACTATCAGCTCATGCAGGTCTCACTTCCTATCTTGGGCACTATAATTAATTTTAAAGTCATCAAATGATTGAGGAAGCGAAACTACGACCAAATGAACCATGAGGTCGCCCTTAATGGTCAACTCCAACTCTCGAATCAACTTAGAAATCTTCAGGATATGCTCTTAAACATTTCCAGCTCCATCATATTTCAATGAAATCAACTGAGTTAGACAACTGTACTAGTGAGTACAAGATTGGAAAGAGGGGTTTTGCTCAAATGAAGGTTTTGGCTCAAAGAAGGATTTTGATCAAAGCATGGGTTTTTCTCAAAGTATAGTTTTGCTCAAAAGGGTATGATCAAAGTATTGTTTTGCTAAAAAAAGAGTTTTTCTCAAAGTTTGCTTTCCTCAAAGAATGGATTTGGATTCAAGGGCTTAAGGACTTGCTGGTTAAGTTTTGAAATGAAAAGACTCAAGGGTATTGAGGTATCGTGCTTGTAAAGTATCACTTTGTTTCGACTCAAGGGTGTTTACCACCTTACTTGTAAAGTATCACTTTGTTTCGATTCAAGGGTGTTTACCACCTTGCATGTAAAGTATTGTTTTTTTTCGCTTTGTTTTGATTCAAGGGTATTGAGGTACCTTGCTTGTAAAGTATTGCTTTTGTTCAAAGTTATGTGCCTTGTAAAGATATGCTCAAAAGTTATACTGCCATATGAACTGCTTAAAGTAAATGCTTTGTTCCACTTTGCTTCACTTGTTCTGCTCTGATGTATGCATATGTTATTATTGATGTTTATAGTAATTCTATTTAGTAGTTTGTATACACTGAGTATTCCATGCTCAGCCGAACTGTTACTTTGGCAGGTCCGGTTTATGCCTAGGAGCCTTGGGTTGAGGAGACTTAAGTCGAGGAGGTACCCACTTTGGGTGAGCTTCAGGAGCAGAGGGATAGGTGGCTCTATCCTTGAGTAATGAAAAGGAGAGGGTTATGTATTTTGAAATTGGGGAATGCCCACTTTAGACTTTATATTTTGTATAATCTGTTGGTTCAGAGTCTTCAGACTTGGAATACAAATCACAGGTTTATGTTATTTGGAAGTTTGCTTCCGCTATGTATTTACACATGATGGTTTTGATATGATAAGTCTTGAGCTAAAGTTTCCCTAACTCCTAGGGGGTATTTTGGGTCGCGACATGGTATATCTTACAAATTATTGTACAAATTATAACAATTTACTTTATACTTGTCCTTGCACCACTTTATTTAAACTTTATCATTCTAATCCGATCTAGGGGTTAAGTTGGATGGTTAAAGTGGTTTAATTTATGGTTGCTTACTTCCACTTTACGGGGACAAGTGGGCGCATCATCTAATCACACCTTTGGGAAAGATATTTCAACATGCAATTCACCCCCCAAATTAGCGACAACAGTCACGTACAAAATTGACCTATCACGTTTTGAATTGATTGGGACACTTCCACACATTTGGGCAAGAGGGTTATCAGTCTCTCACCACCATGCACAAATCATTCTGTTCTATGTAATCTGCATGAAGTCCATAGACACCTTTGGGCAAGACTAGCTATTCCATGTAATTGAGTGCAAATCTGCGATCTTAAAGAGACTAAAATCCCAAAATTCAAAGAACCACAACCACCATAGGACAGTCACCTTTAGGCAAGACAATCTAATCTACTTTAGTTATGACTATTCGAACGACTGCCTTACAGATCAATTCTAAATCCCATAGGATGATCTAAACCTTAGTTCCTGATATTAATTTTGGGTAAAAACATCAAGTTCTTCCTTTATTTCATGTCAAAATCATAAGAAAATGATGTTCATGCACTAAAATAGCTCTTTACAGTACCCAAAAGTCCAAATGGACCCCAAAAACAGAATCAGAATACAAAAAAACCTCAAGAATAGTTGGACACTCCTTTGGAAGTGTCCTGGAGACGTGTCACGTGCAATAGACACAATTTGTGAGTGTCACACGCTAAAGATTGCACTTCATGCACAGACTGTGCTTCAAGCGCGGATCTGCACGTCACGCGTGTGTGGTTCGACACGTCGTACGTGGTCCGGTCTGGTCTGGTTCTGACTCGATTCAAGAGACCGGTCCGGTTGCATGTTCGGATCCGGGCCAAGGGTCATCAGGTTCAGATTCGGGTTACGTGTCGGATCTTGATCCGGATCAACTTGATCGGGTTTCGGGTCTGGATCCGAGATCAGATTTAAGGATCAAATCAAGCTTTCGTGTTGACCCTCGGGAGGTTTCTTCCCAACCTGATAGTAGAATGATTTTTATTTTTATTCTAAATTACAAAACCCTAAACCACATACTGGTTCCCCTTCCATAGGCGGACCTACTGGCCACCATTCCGGCCAAGGCCGGTACCAAATTGACGGTCGTCCTCCAGTGAGCAAGGCCCCTCTACCGATAGCCTCTACCGATGACAGACGGCGGTGGAATCGCCGTCCAACTGAAAACGGTAATTTTTTTTTTTCTTTGGTTTCCTTAAGTCCGAATCACTTACATCAATAAAAATTGATTATTCAAAATCTGAAAACAATTCTAGATTATGGAATTAGAAAAATAATCACATGGTACAAGCTTGAGCTCAAATACCAATTGTTGGGATTCAAAATAATAACATGTTTGACCTAAACAATATTATTTAATTCGAGATCTAGACCATGCAATTAGATTTCCAGAATTCATAATCAAATAGAGATGGAGATTGAAAGAGATAATCACATACCAACTCGCTGGAATATCCTTATTCCTTTCTCGATGTGATGCTGAGCATTTCGTATTACGCTTATAGGATGAGAGGAGTCTTCCCTTTTCTCATTAAGTCTGATTCAAGGGGGCTTCAAATGACATAAGAGAAAAGAGGGACTTCTCCTTTCTTTATATACTCTTGGAACCCTACCCATCATAAGATCTAAGGGCTGAGAGGAATCACACCAAAGATCTAACAGTTGCCAAGCTCAACCATATTTGTTAGCTTTAATAACACTTATGAGTCCATGTTCGATCATGTTTCTTAATTATTGAGATCCATTCACTTTAATATTCTCAATTGAAAGCAATACAATCCGAGTTTTGAAAACCTAAGGATTGCGTGAGACCACATGAGTTTTTATTTCATATAAAAAATCCTAACACGAGTTAGCTGGGGGGAGTGGAGCACTTGCTACTCATCACCCAGTGGGATTAGATCTCAAGACCTCTCGCCCATAGTTAGTAAATTTGCATATTTTACGTGAATTATACACGAATGAACAAATAATTTGTCCGTATTATTCAAAGAAACAAAAATAGTCACGATTTTTTTTTAAATAAGGTAATTCCTTTGCGATTATTTGTAAATCGTTTGTGATTTATTCACGAATAATACCTAAAAGATTTTTAAAAATTTTTTTAACCTGTAAGGTAAGTTCATTAACCATCTTTCTTCTTTCTTAAATTAGTATATAATTAAATTAATTTCTCTTGATTTCTTTCTCTCGCTCAATCCATAACCTTAAGTCATCTTATCGGCCACAACGTCACTAAAAGCTACCAGCCACCAGTCCTAAAGTACTTACTAACCACTACTAAATCTCCTCTTTTTTTCTCAATCTTTCTCTCTTCCTAAACCTCTAACTCTAACTATTTCATAGTTGTTACTTATAACTGCAACACCGCTGCCATCAATAGTCAAAGATTGAGTCTTCAATTGCATAGACTTTTCAACGCCAACAACTGTTACCTCCCAATCTCCTTTTCAAATATGACTCTCTCTCTCTGATGCACTTCTTTTTGCTCCATTTTCTACAATGTGAAGTTAAAGAGTTAACACAATTTCTTATAAATTTTATATATGCAAGTTTATATGTTTAGCCAATTTTTCAACGAATTATAGAGTGTTGACCCGAATTATACACAAATTATTTCCGTATCAAACTTTTGACATTCGGCAAGTTTTTGCTAAATTTTTAAAAGAACTATTGAATGAATATTCCTTACTACTCTTGAATAATTTTCATACCGAAATTTTACCATATGCCAAGTTACCACCCATGCTCTAGCTAAGGAAAGGCCACACCTTACCATTGAAGTGAGCAGCGGGGATATCATCATTTCAAGGAAAAACACATAAGTGTGGGGGCATTTTACTCATTTCAAGCTAGAATACTTATGATTGTTAGTGGAAGGTGGCGCTAAGGCCCACTTTGTCCAATATTTTAAAAGTTGGGTCTCTTAAAAGATTTATTTTAAAGAAGGCATTTGTATGTCATTTGAAGAAAAGATGGGTTTTGACTTTTGATATGTAATTAACCTTTAAAATAGTTACTTAACTCTTAATTGAATTTTCCAACACAACTAGACTCTAGAGTTCAAAATGGAACTAAAAGTAATAAAATAATGAACTGTAAAAATAATGAAATGGAAAATTAATAAAAATAACAAATTATGCCTTCAAAATAAAATTTGACATCCGAAATGACCTTTTTTTTTTTTTTTTTTTGTGATGATCTAGGGTCTAATGGACTCTTGTTAATTAGTTGGTTCTAGGTCTTGTCGTTAGATTTTCCATGACAAATTATAATAACGATTCAAATAGCTGTGCCCAAAGTTTACCTAATGTCAAAAGTTAGGGTGAGCGATAGTGGGCAAAAGGTTTACTCTGGTGCTCACCAGAGTATCCCTCTGGTGAGCAACAGATCAATGGACGAAAAAAGGGGGAAAAAAATTTAAATAAGAAGAAGTCAAAAATTGGCGGGAAAAAAAAATAACTTATGGTGAGTTGACGTTTTTTCGTCCACTGAACTGTTGCTCACCAGGGGGATACTCTGGTGAGCACCATAGTAAACCTTTTGCCTCAAAAGTGGTGTTATCTGTTTCTTTAGATCCTTCTGTTTTAAGTAATCAATCGGAGCTGTTCTAAATCAATAATCAGCCAAGTACCTCTCTGATTGATACATTTAACAGCTAAATCGGTATAAACTAAGAATCATCCAGATCTTTTGTAGAGAGCTTTTGTGGCTTTGTCAGAATCCAATGCCCTGAAACCTAAGGATTCCTTGTTCACGTAGGGTGAGCTAGAGCCTAAGATCAGGCCAAAAGGCATAGTCGATGGTTGGGAGTAGGGGGGGATTCTCTCTGGCAGATGCTAGAAAGGTGGTCTCGGGCTATCACACATTAAGCACCATGTAGCACAAAAATGGGGAGAAATCATTTCATTTTCTCCCCATAATTTTGACTTCTACCCACTTGATATCTCTTCCCCTTTTTCTCACCATTTTGTTGCAACATGTATGGAGAAGTCAATATCATGGGATGTGATATTGACTTCTCCACACATGTTGCAACAAAATGGTGAGAAAAAGGGGAGAGATATCAAGTGGGGAGAATTCAAAATTATGGAAAGAAAATGAAATGACTTCTCCCCTTTTTTATGCCACATGGTGCTTAATGTTTGGTAACCCGAGACCACCTTTCTGGCATCTGCGAGAGAGAATCCGAAGCCCGGGGCCGAAACACCTCTTTTAGTTGGTGTTATTCCAAAAATCCATTCTGCATACAGAGTAAACTCTCCTGGAATCTACAAGGAATCCTTTTAGAGCCCTCTATCAAAATTCAAAACTCTAGAAAGAGTCCAGTGGATAAGATGGTCAATGGACCGGACTGGCTCAACGGGCTCTAGTCGCTTTTGCCTTGTTTTATTGGCTTAGTCTAAGGGCGCAATAGAATTGGACATTGAATTAAACCAGTGGGGCCTTTCTAAAGGTTCAATAGTTTACTCGTTCCAGCCCCCCTTAATTATTTGATGATTTATGGCTAACCTTGCCAGCATAAGCCCAGCCCATTGACTGGGTGAAAGTCTTATGTGATTTAGCATGTAGGGCTGTAAACAGAGCGGATTCGGACCAATATCCGAATTCTTATCCAATTATATATTCGGATATCCGAATCCGAATAAATATCTGGCGGATAGTGAAATATGATATCTGTATCCAACTCCGATTAAAATATCCAGATTCGGATAGTATCCAAATTATCCGATTAATTTTTTTTTAAAATTAAAATTTTAAAAATAAAAAAAAATATAAATTTTTATTAAAAAAATTATTTGAAAGGTTATCGTAATTTTATAAATTTAAAATATATTATTTATATATATATTATATAATCAGATGGATATTTATCGAATCGGATATAACAGTATCCGAATCCGTATCCGATTATAAACGGATAATATTTTACTATCCGAATCCGCTCCGTTGGATACCTATCCGAATAATTATCAGACTAAACAGATTCGGATATGAATTAGATACAGATAATATCCGCACCCGTTTACAGCCCTATTAGCATGTGCTTAGTCTGGACCATCCAACATGAGGCTTCTGCTTCGATGGGCCATAGTCTAACTTTGTTAACAGGCCCTTAGATTTTTCATATCTCTCTGGCCACTCATTTTCGCCTATCACCATAATAAGGAAATGGCTAATTGATGAATGGCAAGGGTCAAACCTGGGTGCACTCGATCTAAACTTGCAAATTCTCATAGCATCTTTTGAAAAACATGCAATAAGGTCCTTAGCAATAAGGGCTACCGAGACAGACCAAGGCTTTGTCCCAATGGTAAGTATATCCCTTCCGTAAGGAAGTGGTTCCGGGATCCATTCCGTGAGGGTGAGAGTCGGTTTACTCTCTACTCGTCCCACTAACTTGAGCAAGATACTAACACTCTAACTGGGGTTGTGGCCTAACCGTATAAACTGTACCCAAAAAACAAAAAAGACAAAAAAAAACAAGGGCTACCGAGAATTACTAAGAAGCTTATATATATCGACAGAAGACACTCCTGGTCCTTGGCCTGTGCTCTCTTCTGGTGGTCAGTTGTAGGTCAATGGGCACAAGATTTCTTGTAGACAGTAACACCAGCTGACTCATCCATCTCGATGTCTTCCAACTTAAACCCACTGGGCAATTCAAAATTTACAGTACAGGACATTTGCCAAGGCAAGATCCACTGTCTCCCGTCCCGTATAAATCCCTGTACAACCTCTTCGACTGGCCCCAAATGGCAAAAACTTGAAACACTATCCTTTTAGGGTCCATTCTTTTGCAGACTTGTAAAGTTCGGCACATTGCACTTTGTCGTGGTAGTTATTATGAAATTTGAGTCACTTTGTCCACGTCTCTAACAAAATTAATTCTTTATAATCATGAGATTTCAAGTCTTTATAATTTTGTATGAGATTTGAAATCATTCAATTTGCTGCATTTGAAGCCTCATAGGAATTGTAACCCACGAGATGAAAAGCACGATACATCTAGTTCTCAAAAAAAATATATATTGTCAAATGACAAAACTTGCAAAGTATCGGACTTTATAAGTCTAAACAAACGAATAGACCCTTAATTAATTAATGGAGCATGCCATGAAACTCTCTAGAATATCTGGGTCCCCTTCCAATCGCCCAAGTGTTCACTTGGACCCTTGTTTTAGTTAATTGTCCTACCCATTGATCTTAAAATGACATATAGTTTTTCGGAGTGCAGATGATGAAATGGACTTATATATGGACAGTTTCTGTGGAGGCTTCACATCTTCGACATTGTGTAATCCATCACGTCCACAAAGAAGGCTGCAACCAGTGAAATTAGGCATAATATATATCCAAGTTAGAAAATGATGGAATATATGTAAAAAAGAAGAGAGCAGGAATAGGTTTGCAGATATATGGTGATGTTCATCATCATGCAGTGTAAATGTGAGCTCAATCTGGAAAATTTATTCATTTGGCCATCACTTGGATGTGCTATAGCCTAACACTCATAGCAGTTCAATGGTTTAATTCTCATGATAAAATCGAAATATTAGAGCATGATCATTGAACCTTTGAGAGTCTTTCTGCACTCTATCCATTAGGTGATCATAAACTGAAGGTTTTGGATTGGTAAATTGGTGTGCTAGGCCTACAATATGATGTACAGAACCAGCATATGTGCGCGTGTTGTTACCCATAAAAGAAGCTAGTATTAATTCAGGCTTCCTTGGATGAGAAATTTAATGCAAGGAGTAAAGATATACCTGCATCTTCCTTGGTGAAGCAGAGGGGAGGAGTAATTCTGATTACATTCCCAAAAAATCCGCCTTTACCAATCAGCACTCCATTTTCTAGGATAATTGTTCCGGTTTATTAATTTGTTAGATTAGAAATATGGTTAAAACATCGAAAAAAATAAATGAGAGAGAGATGGAAACCTTTCATCTGGTCCATAAAATGAATAGTTTCAACCTTGGCCGGAGTTTTCTCTTGGCGATCAGTGACAAGTTCTACTCCAAGCATCAAACCTCTTCCTCTCACATCCCCTATAACTGCATAGACCAATAATAAAAAACTATAAAAAAAATTAATGCAATTAAATAAAATCAAAGCACACCAAATTTACATGGTTCCGCAAGATGTCTATGTCCATGACCGACAAGAGTTCCTTTCACTATTTCGTGTGAAAAATGGGGTTACAAATCTCTATTTTTTCTCTCTGAAAATCTAGTGAAAACGCAATTATATATCTGTACAAATCAAAAACCTAAAATTACAAAATTGGCACTTCCCCCTTGCAATCCTCAGCCAGCTCAGCATGGCGAAGTTGCTCCTGGTGTACAGTCCAAACTCACGATCAACCAAAATGCTAGCACAATCATAACAAAAACCTCATGGACTTTAATTTTTAAGGAAGTGCTGAGGAAAGAGAATGCCTATGAGGAGATTAAGGACTTGGGGTTTCACAATCATAACATATTATTTGGTGCTTCCAAGTGTCCCAAGTTGAAATGAAACGTGCTATAGGTTTTAATGCATCATTACTTAAATGAAAGGGTAGATTCAGTCAACCATCAATTACATACATATGCATCTTGGCAAGTGATCAGTACTTACAAGAATCTTAGGGCAGTCCCACAATTATCCTTCATAACATACAAGGAATAAGAAGGGAGAACTTACTGTCATATTTTTCTTTGAGAGAAGTGAGGCGCTCTTTCAGATAGGACCCCACAACAAATGCATTCTCCTGAAGCTTTTCTCTCTCAATTACTCTCAGAACCGCCAGCCCTCCGGCAGTACATACAGGATTTCCACCAAAGGTATTAAAGTAACTGCGCTGAGTCAAGACCTGTGCAATCTCAGGAGTCGTGACCACCGCACCAATGGGAATGCCGTTTCCAATGCCCTGTGGACACCAAAGAAAGAAACATTTAGGGGTTGGGATATATTTAAACTACTGTTGTTATTCATTTGTAGTTTTTGATAAATAGAATTTCGTTTCATTTTGAGAA
Source organism: Tetracentron sinense (assembly GCA_015143295.1). Lineage (NCBI taxonomy): Eukaryota > Viridiplantae > Streptophyta > Magnoliopsida > Trochodendrales > Trochodendraceae > Tetracentron > Tetracentron sinense. Next base: position 4,282,756 of record CM026573.1, read on the forward strand.
TTCTTTTCTGCTTTTCCTTGTAGGTTCAAAAGTGTTACTTAGAGAGAGACAATGTTTTTCTCTTTGGTTCTTCATACTCTAGTTTGCGTCATATTGCTTCCTTTTGTCATCTAAAAATAAAATTCTCACAAATTTAACAACTTAGGAGTGGACCTTTCAAATGACTTAAGATTCTGTAGCCAAGAAATGTGTCAGTGTAGGGGAGGAAGCGATGCTATCATAGCGTATTCTCAAGATAATACGACAAACACACAATACACAAAATATATGTGGTTCACCCATCTCTCGGGCTACATTCACATTAGCTAGAAACAGTCTAAATATACTTCCACTAATTAAAAAGAAGATTATATGAAAGAAGACAAACAAAAATATAGACACTCAAAGACTCTGCCACAACTCTTGAAAGACATTCACACATCCCACAATTCTTTGTTCACTCTCTTAACCCAAATCTGACATAAACCTGAATCATTTTTAGGACAAAGGAAACACAAAATCCGAACCGCTACATACCGAACCATCACTCTCTCACATTGAGAGCACACTGAGATAAAGTCGTTAGGATACTCTCTTCTCTTGAGAGCTAACGAGGGCTTTCCATGGGAGACGCCTCCACTCACCATGGAAGCCCAACCCACATCTCACATCTTTCTTTCTCTTCCTCTTAAGGTTCTTTCTTACTTGTTTATCCCTTAAGCCTTCACCCTATGCTTATTTATAGCCATAAAAAAAATCACATTCTAATTAGGACTTTCCCAAAACAAATCAATTAGGACATTATCCAAATTCAAATCTCAAATAACTTAGGACTTACTAAATTCTAATAACTCCATAATAATAGAGTTTCACCAAAAATAGAATTCTAAGCAATTCCTAATAGTCTGTATTCTGTAGATCTCTCTCCATAAAACAAAAGTTGAGAGGATTCACCTTCGCCATTGTCACTATGTCGGGAGCAACACCATGGGCCTCGAATCCCCAGAAATGACTTCCCGTGCGAGCAAACCCTGATTGAACCTCATCAGCTATACAAAGTCCCCCTGCTTTCCTTATGCTGTTATACACAGCAGGCAAGTAACCTGGTGCCAATTCTATAATTCCTCCTACTCCCTGTCAAAGAGAAAAAGAGTTCTACTTAGAATGTAACACAGAAAAGTTATCATAATTAGAAGAAGTCAATGGGAATGGTAGCCTGCCGTGCCCTAGCAAGTGTATCCTTTACATGATGGTGATCCTGGGATCAAGTCCTACGCTAAGCTGAATGTTCGGTCATCATTTATTAATGGATACATTGAATCCTAGGAAAATGAAAAACAAATGATGGTAAAAATGAATTGAAAAATATAACGAGTAGAAGATATGACCTGTATGGCTTCAGCAATAAAGCCAGCAACTTTTCCTGTAGTTCCGTACTCAATAAGGCCTTGGAGATCCTTTGCGTATTTTTCTCCATCCGAACCAAAGACACCTCTGTATTGGTCTGGGTTTAAGGCATGGTGAACCCCAGACTATTGGCCAAGAATGAGAAGATTAGGAAAATAGTAATGAATATCATTTAAAAATCATTACTAACAGAAATAGGGGCTCTAAGCTAAACTAACTCATTCTAGTCATGACTAAAGTAAAATGAGCCAACCCCATTTAGTCGTCCAAGTACAAAGGCCTCAATCTTGAGTTTAAAAGTTCCATCTCACCATCCAAAATAAAAAATAAAACAAGAGAGATATGGCAAACAAAAAGGAAAAAAGGGCAACCAAAAAATCATGTGAATTTATCATTTAATCCACTCCTATTCCATGACTGTCCTATTTTTCTATGATCATTGTCGCTCACAAAGTCAGGGTTCAGAAATAATTCAGCAGAGGTCAAGTTCAGAAAAATTCAGGAAAATTTAGGAAATAATCGGAACAAATAAAAGATAAAATAATAAATATAAAAATATACAGAACAATTTGCTTAAAAATATATAAAATAAGTAGTTTTTTTTTTTTTTTTGCCAAGTTTAATAAAATTATTCGGGAATAATTTGCGAATAATTCGGATAATAGTTTTGCAAAACAAAAATGCGCCTATAATTCACGAATTTTACAAAAACATAGTTTTTTTTGTTACAGAACTTAAAAGCCCCAACAAACCTTTGCTATTCGGACTGCATGGTCATAGGGCGTTCTAAGGTTAATGAGACCTAACCTTTAAACAATCTTCAAATAGCTTGAAGCAAGCTATTTATGTGATGCATACAAGCATACAATTTCAAAATCTTAACTTATTTTGCCCTAACCTAATGTGTTAGGCGAAGTCTCGGTTAACACCGTACTATTCCATAAGCTTTATCCAAATAAAAAGGGGCGTGCTAGCCTCAATCGTGTCAATCATTAATCACTCCCTTAAAGAAATAAAATAGTCAAACACTTATGACATACGCCTACCAAAAGCATATTACTATTTCGTTTTGAAGGCCATTAATGGTTGAGGAAACATCATTCGACTAACCTCCTCCCTCACTTGGGACCAACAAAGGTAGTACAGGCATCCCGGGCAAGAATTGCAACTACAATGATAGAGCAATTCTATAATTAGTTAGGGCCAGATTGATCAGCATGCAAGTAGATCGAGCACGCCTAATTTCTTGTCAACATTATGTCTGGCCCATGATTCTGAGGAGGTTGGCTCATGTCACTTCCTTCTCTAAGCCATGGCTACCCTTACTGGAACCTCTTAGGCAGCGGCTGATGTATTACTATAAAAATAATGTTTTTATGGACCTTAAAGTTTAAAACATTTATATAAAAAATGAAAGTAACCCACAAAAAATGCTAGTGTCAATAGACTCAACCCTTAAACGAGAAGCAGTTACTGAACATAGAGTATTACCCCTATTAGTCCCACTTCGGTTGAATACTAGACTTTGCATGAGTGTATTATAAGCTTGTAACAAAGTTCGGACTCAGGAATTATTCGGTTGGGGTTAAGTTCGAAAAAAATTTGGTAAATTCAAAATAAGTTCGGGATAAGTTTAGAAGAATAATAATTAATAATTATAAAAAATAAGAACGTGAAACTAACTAATCTATTTATCCATCTAAAATAATTTGAGAATTATTTGCAAATTTTGTTTCTAGGTAAGGGTCCAATAGTCCACTATTAGTCAACCCCTTTTTGAGTGATTAAGTGAGTTACCCTTATGGTACCTTAGTGGTAACCTTAGGTCTGATTGTATGGGTGTTTAGGTGTTGCGTAATTTACCTCTTTAACAAAAAAAAAAAAAAAAAAAAAAAAAAAAAAACAAACTAAGTATTATGAGATAAAAAAATAATTTTATTGAATAAACTTACATTATTTAAAACTAGCAGGTGGCACGTGCAATGCACATGAGAGCGAGGGGAAAGAGTTACCCACAGTTAATAGGAGTTAAAAGGGACACGTGTTAACCCTGGGGGTGCGATTGAACTTGCTAGTGGCATGTGCGATGCACGTGAGAGCGGGGGGAAGGAGTTAACCATAGTTAATAGGAGTTAAAAGGGACACGTGTTAGCTCACGGGTGTGATTGAACTCTCCCTGAGTTCAATTGTGATTGGCTGTGATTCTAAATAGATAGATGAGCAAGGGGTAGTTTGGAAATAAAATCAAAGGCAAGGGGTAGTTTGGGTTTTAAAGCAAAACATTAAATCAAAATTTTGTTTTTATATAAGGGTAATATGGGAATTTCAGAAAAATCATCTACGCCAGCCTCTCCCATTATAATAGTAGAGATATAATAAATTGCATTAGAATAGAGATAACAATAGAGAATTTATGGAAAGTAAATCAACCTAATCTAATCATACCTAATTAAACCCTAAATAAATTTTCTTTGAAATATAAGTTCAAATCTATATAGCTGTGAAATAAATGAAATCCTAAATAAATATTCTTCTACAATTATGTTCCATCGATGAATATACCTGTACAACATTGAATTTCCAACCACTTAGGGCAGTGGTTCCCATCGTCCCCGGTGCATTCCCATGATACCCGTTCCTGAGCGATATAATATCATGGTTCCCACTATACAGCCGTGCAATCATCATAGCAAGCTCGTTGGCTTCGGTCCCAGAATTCGTGAAGAAACAAACCTACAAATCCATGATGTCTGAATTAATTAATACACCTTTAGTTGATCCATAAGAAATGGATCAAAATATATACCTTAAGATCTCCTGGCAGCTTAGATGCCAGTGCCTCCGCAAAATCAGTGATAGCGTGATGCAGAAACAAAACCGGGGAATGTTGCAACCGCTTCGTCTGGTTAACAATCGCTTCCACCACATCAGGGTGGCAATGCCCGCACGACACAGTAGCGATTCCCCCAAATGCGTCCAGGTATCGACGGCCATCTTCGTCAAACAAGTACTGCATCTTTCCATCTACCAGGTTCAACTGTCAAGATAACGATTTTCACTCCATCAAAAAGAAAAAAATAACTTGTTTCAAAATAAAAAAAAAACGTTTCACAGCCCAGTTTGTCACAATCATAGGCAGAAGGGGTGCCCCACCCAAGGGCGGAGCCAGGATTCTCTTGCAATTATAAAGAATCTATTTTTTTTCAAAAGTATAGGAGACCTAGAGACCCGCTCCGCCTCTCTATCCTATACACCAAATGTTTTTTTTTTTCAAAATTTCAGAGGTTGAAACCTCCATGTGGCCTCACCTAAAGAGACCAATGATGGAGCTGTAGTCGTTCTGATTTGTACATCTATACAAGATAACTAAAATAAAAGCGAAGATCCATATAAAGTACTCGATATGAACGTGATTCTTATAGAAGGACAACAATGGAGGAAATCTCTATATAATGTGAAATAAAGCTTACATGTTTCTCATAGGAGTGGAGCATGGAAGAACTTAGATACTCTCTCCGCTTCTGAAAGATCTCAGCCGCTGAGGGTCCATTATAAGGAGGAGGAGAGTAATCGAAAGGGGGCATTTTGGGAAGAAGAATGTCATCATTATTCTTCAGAAGAGATGCAGAGAAGCAGCGGTGCTTTCGCAGAGAGCTTCTTCCGGAAAATGCCCTTTTTAAGGCTCTCTGCATCTTGACTACTCCTCGCTCGATCTCCTTCTCTGATGTGTCTTGTTTCGTATACCGAGAAAAGAATCCGAAAATGAAGGATTCACGGAAAGTCTTGTTAGAGAGACACTGGCGACGCTAAAAATATGCAAACGGAAAAGGGTTTGTAACTTTCTATAGTTGTAGAACCTGTGACGTGACTGTCTTATGAGCGTTTGGATTCGATTTTATTAGCTAAAATCAAATTTACATACTATCGATAATTCCTATTGTCGAGTTTTGTTTGAAAAAGTTATTCCTGTATTTCGGGATTTAAAACTCTTTCGTAGTAGAGCTGGACAATTAGAGGCTGTTTGGCATCGTTTCTCAGAACGATTATTCTTATCCGAGAACAGAAACCGTCTAAACACGTTTGAGAATTCATTTTTAGGAAACAATTTTAATAATCGTCCTGCTTTAGACACAGTTTTTAGGGAACAAAAAAAAATTGTTTTTTCAGAATCAATTCTGAAAAACACGCTTATAACGAACGAAATAAGCATCAAAATTAACAAGATAGATGAAACATAATTAAAAAAAAAAGTAGCATTTTATGATACTTATATATGTGTTAATGATATAACCATATTTAATGCCTAAAACAATTTTATTTATTTATTTATTTATTTTTTTTATCCAAACGTAAATCTATTATTTTTTTTCTTCATAATTAATTCTGACTGATAGTTACCAAATGTATTCACAGTACAAAATTAATTATAAAAATGAGAACTTTTAAAAATTAATTTTTTTTAGAATGAAAGAATCGTCAGAATTGATGCCAAACAGCTGCATAGATACTATCGTGAGTTTTCATCACTTTCCTTCCTTTATTTTGTTCTCATATATATAAAAAAAGAACCCTCTAGTGTTATAACCCGATTACGGTGAATCCGGTTATGCCCTGAGGTGGCCCCGGTTATGCCTTGAGGTCACCACGTGTCCCTTTTGACGCTCTTATTTATAGTTAGAAATCACCCTCCCCTAGGGTTCACTACTCATCCTTGGTTTTAGAAAAAAACATTAAATTTTTTATATATTAATATTTTTTTCTAAAAATCAAGGATGGGTGGGTGAACCTTAAGGGTGGGTGAATCTTAACCACAGTTAAGGGGTGTCAAAAGGGACACATAACGGCCTCGGGGGCATTTCTGGATAAAAATCCAGTTATAACCGTAGAGGATTTGGTTCCATATGGAAAAGCCCATATATTTATTATAGAATTGTATGATTTGTTTTTGCTATAGAATTATGTGGTTATTGCTTTGTTTTGTTGTTATTAGTAAGTAAAATACCCTATACTTGTTTTAAGATTACTCTTTTTTTTTTCATGAAATACATCCGCCTAAATTGCTTAGTTGGAGTTTGACGAGAAATGGTATCACAATTTAATGAGCAGTTTATTATTATTTAATGTTAAATTGCTTAGTTGGAGTTTTATTAGAAATGAGCAGTTTGTTATTATTTAATGATAAATTGCTTAATGAGCAGTTTATTATTATTTAATGTTAAATTGCTTAGTTGGAGTTTTATTAGAAATGAGCAGTTTGTTATTATTTAATGATAAATTGCTTAGTTGGAGTTTGACTAGAAGTAATATTATTATTTAATGAGCAGTTTGTTATTATTTTTTTTGTTATAGAGTCAAACCCTCTACGGTGATAACTGGATTGGCAAATCCCGTTATCACCCTTAGAGGTCACCACGTATCTCCTTTGACACCCCTTAACCGTGGGTAAGGTTCACCCACCCATCCTTGGTTTTTTTAAAAATAAAAAAATAAAAAAAACTATTTTTTAGAGTTTTTTTAATATTAAAAACAGTTTTTTAATTTTTTTTAAAATTAATATTTTTAAAAAAAAACCAAGGATGGATGGGTGAACCCTAGGGGTGGGTGAACCTTACCCACGGTTAAAGGGTGTCAAAGGAGACTCGTGGTGACCTCTAGGGATGATAACCGGATTTTCTGTAAATGATTTGGCTCCTTTTGTTATTATGTAAAGAATTAGAATATCGGTACTCACAAACATACTCATTAATTCTAATCCTTTAATTCAAATAATTAAGTGTCAAAATTAGATTTGGCTTGAATTTTTGTCATTTTCTTAAGTCACATCATCTCTAATCTTAACCCTTAATTATTTGAATTACAGGGTTGGGATTCAAAAGTATATTTGATAGTATACTTCGAGTATCCATAGACTAGCTCTCTCTCTCTCTCTCTCTCTCTCTATATATATATATATGTAAAAGTACTACAAGAAAGAAACGAAGGTTTTACCCACGGTTTCAAACTGTGGGTAGTTTCACAATTCCGTGGGTGTAAGTTGTAACCACGGAACCGTATCCATCGGTGGTCTATGGCTAATACAGGCATTGGTAAAACATATAGTCATGGTAAAGTCTACTGTCGGTAAGTATCAACGGAATTATTTCTGTGGCTATTACTCAATATTCAATTTCTATTCATACTATATATTATTTCCCACGAAAATTGTATCGTGATTATATATTATTACACACGGAAATTGTACTGTGACTATATATTATTACCCACGGAAATTGTACCGTGACTATAAATTATTGTACCATGACTATATATTATTACCCACAGAAATTGTACTATGACTATATATTATTACCCACGGAATTTTTACCGTGGCTATATATTTTTACCTATGGAAATAATACCATGGCTAATAATATACATAGTTTTTATACATTACCCACGGTAATATTTCCGTGGGTAATTCCTGTAGAAAACAAAAAAAAACAAAACCTATATGCAGAGGCTGTCACCTGTTTTCAAAGATAAGCAAAGCGAGAAAATTCCAAATAAAAACTATCAAATGTAAAGTATCAATTCACGTATACAAAAATAAATGAATCGATCATCTCAATGTTTAATATTACACAAATGACCCTATTCATGAGGGCAATCGCAAAAAGAAAAGTAGGTGCGTGAAACGTAAAGACAGATCATGTCATCAATGCTGGGTAGCATTTGGCGTCTGAGTAGCGTCTGTGTCATACTCTGAATATGTGGACATATTGTTAACATTCTGTCCGAAGTTATCCATATTGCCTTGCATTCGTGTCACTGTGCCTTGCAGGGAAGAAATGATTTCCCCCTGTGACTGTATCATTGCCATGAGCATCGCCTGGGTAGCCTCAGATGCGGTATATCGAGCCTCGGATGCATTCAACTGGCGTCACAACTGCTCAGTATCTGTTGTGGCGCCTGCTACACACATATCAGTGGGTGTGACCCCATGCCCATATGTACGCACATGCCCATGTGTGTCGGGGCCCATGACTTGTGTGAAAATCTCATTCCGGGCAGTGCTGCTAGCACTGCTCTCAGGGCATTAGGTCATGATGTCATTAACCTGCCTCTGAAATCCATAAACGATTCAAATCAAAATAGGCGGCTACCAAATTTAAGGCAATACGGACATTTTAACACTGATAATACTATAGATTCCTTTAGCGTATACATACCATCACCGTCTCGAATGCTGCATCCACAAGGATCCCATCCCGTTTTGTATGAGTGAGGAATCTTAAATATTTATTAAGTACATTATAAACACCAAAATCCCGCATTACCTCAATATATCTTTGCTAGAAACAAATTGTGAATCTAGCTTTCTATACTCTTCAAGTGCATTGAATGTTTCACAAATCATTAATGATAATTTTTACAAAGAAAACAAAGAAGGATGAAAATCATATGCATTAATGCACTTGCACAGATATAGAATTGTACACGGGGTCACCACCAAGGTTACGCTTCTTTAGGCCCACTTATACTTGGCATTCAATTTGATAATCAAAATCAGCAACATGAGCTATGCAAATCAATTACATTTAATTGCAACAGGACAAACTTGTGGGTATTATTGGACATATCATGGTAGAAGTAAATTTAAAAATTCCATGTTAGCTGAGAAACCCTCATTAGAAGATGCTCCAACACATGACTTTGACAAAGGATATCAATATTCCCTAATTTTGTAAAGTAAATATCACTTATTGATCACCAAATGGTCCATTGCGAGATTGAGATCCTTTGCTTTTCCAAGCAAACTCACAAAAAAGGTATGCAAACCATGTGTTCCAATAGCTTTTAAATTCTGGAAACCCACAAACGTATTTTGCAAACTAGTGGGTTTTAATAGTGTTTAATTTCAGGGAAAAAAATAAAATACACAAAAAAAAAAATCTGCAAACTATGAGTTCCAATACCCTTTAAACTCTGTCAAAATAATTCAGCAAACCCATAAACAAATTCTGCAAACCCATGAGTTTCAATAATGTTTTCTTGGGTTGAAAGCAAGAGAACAAGAACTCAGGAAAGAGAGAGAGAGAGAGAGAGGTTACCGGAGAGGAGATCATGGCGGGAATGCGATGGCAACAGCGACGGTGACAGTGAGCTCTAACAGCGAGGTGATTTAGGGTGGGAGAATGAAACAGAGCGGGAGTAAAATATCGGGCAGAGGGTTTGGGGATTTAATAAAAAAAACATTTTAGCCATAGTTTTGTTTCTGTGACTAACAATTCTAAATTTTACCCACGGTTTTTTGTCCGTGACTATGAGTATATTACCATTATCCATGGTTCCACAACCGTTGGTGATTGAAATTCTAAGATTTTGACTACAAAATATAACCGATGGATGGATAACCGTTGGTAAGGGTTTTGTAGCAACATAATTATTACCATGGCTAACATTCCATCACTAGAGACCACTTGTAGTGAAGGCTTAGTATGGAATTACTATCGTTTATGTTGATAAAAATGACATTTTTTTTTGGTAGGTGGAGTCATATACATTTTATAGTAAGAAATGTGCGAGTATAAAAGACTATGAGATGAAAAAATGTTACATCTACTTTTTATCATTTAAAAACATTGATACCTACACTTTTCTTAGTGTGTGAGCATCCTATTTACTGTTTGTCTTCATAGGAGAATCCTCTCCCCAAAATCCTTCAACAAGATTTTTTTGATGGAGAAAGGTTCATTAAACACTAACATTAACTTAAGTTAGTAATGTTAACTTTTCAGTATCCTAGCGTTAACTTCCATCATCCAGTAGAGCTTTTCAAGAGGGATGAATTCTACCAATAAAATTCACAACATGTTCATGGCCCTTGCTAGTTGTTGCAACTTATACTTCTCGGGCAGGATGATTTATACTCTAAGTTGGAATTAAATTCTTCATTTTTCTTTCATATTGAAGTAGATTCATTGTTGAGTTACCTACTTAATATAATTTGTCGGTAATTCGACTAGTGGGCGTAATTATATCAAGTGGGTAATTCAACTAGTGTGTCGTGCCCCAAAATCTCATTGTTGGTCAAATGAGACTTCGGACCCGTGATACTGCATATCTATCTTAACTTAACAGTATATAAGAGATATGAAATATGAGTCTGAAAATTTTCTCTTTAATATAAACCTCAATAATAAAATAACCTGAATAAATTCAACATTGTATGACCAACCTGAAACATAAATAATCTGACCATTGTGATCTCAATTTTTAAATTTAAATGTAATGAACATCAATCTTAAATTGTATCTTATTACATCTCTCTTAAAATAACTAACTAATGTATCAATAATATGGATAATGATTTAAGTCAATCTTTCCCTCCTGGTAATCACCTTCCTATTCCTCGAGATACTCTTCCTCAATCCAAGGTCCCGAAGCGAAAAAATATCAAATCCTCCTGAACCTACTGACAATAACAATTTGCCTGAGAATTGAAAACACTCTATATATATAAAGTACAGTTAACAATTTATAATATCATATATTTTCAGTCGTATCATACATATCATACTTTACATAATCAGAGTGCGAATAACATGCAAGCATATCCATATCATCATTCAATAACATATTTAGACTAATGATTTGTGTAGACATGTGATACAGGTACATATGCATGTAAAATCATAACAGTAACATGTCAGTTCATACTAGATTTCCATATCAGTTTTCAGTTCCATACCAGTTTCCAAGGTCTATACCAGATTCTAAGGTTCATAGTAGATTCTAAGGTCCATACCAGTTACATATCAGAGTTATGTTAGTTTCGTATTCATACATGATCATGTGATACTTATATAGAATTAACAACCTCAATGCCGTGAACAATGTGTTTGAGTGCCACAATTGACTTTCATCTAGGTTATCCCTTAGATTTTGATGTCTCATCATCGAAACTCCAACTAAGCCGCCACTCAACGATGGTTAGAGAATTCAGGGTTATTAATATAATTATCTAAATATTTATCTATCTGAAATTCAATAATCATAAATGTATAAATAATTTAGCATATAATCATCATACCATAATACTTATCATTCATGTAAGTTATTACATTCAAATAATGCTAACAAATTATCATCATTATAATATAACAATCCAATAATCATAATTCCATAACCATAATCCCATAATCATAATCTTATACTCATAATTCTATAATCATAATTCCATACGCACAATTCCATGATCATAAAACCATAAATACAATTTCAATATTACCATTCTATCATATATACATCTGAAACCCTAAATCATCATTACTATTCTATCATATATACATCTGAAACCCTAAAGCATCATTCTCATTATCATATAACAATTTTCATAATCATTATCAATTTAAACTCATAAAACAATAGCCATATCACAATACTTTTCACACGATTCATTCCTAATATTGAATTACATACCTTTTTCCATCATACAAAGTCATAACATACAATTCATACTCATTATATCTTAATATAACCTTAATCAATCATATTTAGTCCTTATCATTATCATTATACTATTAACGGGACAATATATAGTATCTTTCACAATCGTTTCCCTATGATTAATCGCTTATGAATGGTCTTGAACTTTGATCTCTAAGCTTTTCTTCTTCTTGAGATAAAACTCTTTGCAAAACCCTAGCTTAAACACTTTCTACGATTTCTGGAACACTTATAATAAACTAATACTCATGAGTTAGTGGTCAATTTATAGGCATAGAGTTCTTTAGAAGTTACTAATTCTCGAAATTCTACCCAAAATAGGATTTCTGGGAAAAATTTACCACGAGCAGTCAACTGGTGGTGTTGGGCGGTTGACCGGTGATGCATTGGTCGACCGACCTTGATGGGTGGTCGACTGCTAGTCTGCATACTCTATCACAATACCTATACATTTTTTTTGTTGATTGCACTGAAGGGGGGTTGACCGGTCTCCCCTGGTTTTGCTTGTTTTGGTCATTTTCTTCTTCCTAACACTTACTCATTGGTCATGTAACATATACAAACATAGTTAAACATTAAATAACATTAAATGAAATGTTTTCAACACAAACTTTAAGGTTTTCATTCAATTTTGCACAAATATCAAGAACTGAAGTTTTGGGTCTCTACATAGTGCATGGATTCCTCCATCCTTCATACACATGAAGATAGTTCTTTCTTTTGAATACACTAGTTGTTATAATTTCAATAACACGGGGTTTGTTGCGATAGTTATGAGACTCTATGTTGTTCTATGGGCCAAAGGAAAAATGTTAAATTAAATTAGATAAGCAATACTAATGAGATATATTTAGAACAACAGGAGTATGAAGAGAAACAAGACTTGGAATTGCAGTTAGCCATTTATCCAAATGACAATCTTCACATTGCAAGTTAAATATACAACAACAACAAAGATGATCATCATTCACAATGAAGAAGTTTTTAGCTCGAGAGTTTGAAGATAATTAAGATAAAGCTTAATAGTTGATGTGTCTCTATAAGCAGTTGTTACAACTTGCAATACTAATAAAATTTATCAATGTCCAATTCTCTTCAATTTGAATCGATTGGGTTAGAGCCATGATCTTAAAATTTATGTTAGTTATGTCTTGTCTTCTCTTTACCCTTAAAGCCTAATTAATTTGTTTTGTAGTTAAAATAGTGAAATGACTTAAATGAATGGAATCATTTTCATCATAGTAAATTACAAATAGAGGTACTACAAATGGTTATAGAATCTCACCAAGAAAAAAAAATGGTTACAAATTAGAACTTATCTAAGAAACTTCAACAATGACTTACCTCTTGATATGTTCATCTTCAAGGTGAATTGGCCTCAAGATGTGTGTTTTCGATCAAAAAAATCCAACAAAGTTATTAAAAATGGATATATATTCAAAAAAATAAAATAAAAATGACTATAAATTAGAAACTAACGCATCTTAATAAATATGGGTGACAACCTAATAGGTGTGGGTAGGGCTGCAAATGGACTCGAATAATATTCATATTCGATCAGTATTCGTTTGTCTGGATAATTATCCAATTAGCTATCCGGCAGAGCGAATCTGAATACTGTTTTTAATATCCGTTTAGAATTCGGAGCGGATACGGATAGTGGTACATCCGCTCCGATAAATATCGAATTGTTATGAATATATATATATATATATTGTTTAAATGACTAATAAGCCCTTATACATGTTCTACTTATGTAGTAATACTAATGTAATATTAAAAATAGAGGACAAATAGTAATATAGATGTCCTATAAAAGTATTAGATAACCCTAATCTAGTTGTCTCTTCTCATCCAAGCTGTCAACATCATCCAAGCATCCACAAAGCTCTCCTCCCTTCTCCTCTGTTCAAATCCAAGAACAGTGTCCTCAAACGGTTTGGTGCTTCATGTCTTTCCACCTCCCTTCTCCTCTAGTTGTCTCTTCTCCTCCAAGGCATGGACTGTGCAGCCCTATTTGGTGCTCCATGTCTTTCCACCATCGGAGCTTTTGAAATTGGAAGAAATGGAGTTCTTTGACAGTCTCAACACCTAGCTCAACGATTTGGGGGAAGTTTCAATGGAGGAACTTCTTTCGATCTGAGGAAGTTTCAATGCGATTTGAGGAAGTTTCAAAACCCCCATCTCAACGCCTCAAACCCTAGTTAGTAGCTTCGACAAAGATTAGGGTATTTTTTTCAATTCTCATCAATTTTCTTCCTTGGAGATGAACTTCCTTCTATAAATAGTTTTTCCCTTTTTTTTAGTTTAATATTAAATCAATCGGTTAATCGAATAGCATATGATTCTTTCTGTAAATTGTTTTTTTTTTTAAATCAATCAGACTAGCGGAAGGCACGAGTGTTGCACATGTGTACAATCCGATGCACGTGAGAGAGAGGGGTGGGGGAGAGCGACTGGGGAACCATAGAGGTGAGTGAATTTTAACCACAATTAAGGAGTGTCAAAAGGGACACGTGTTAACCTGTGGGTGCAATTGATGAGAAAGGGGTAGTTTGAGGTGGGTGAATTTTAACTACAGTTAAAGAGTATCAAAAGGTGAAGATGAGAAAAGAGTAGTTTGGGAATTAAGTAAAACATTAAATCAAGGTTTTGTCTTAAGGGTAGTTTGAGAATTTATAACTTTAAAATGGATTGTAGATGAGAAAGGGGTAGCTTTGGAATTTATCAAAAATCAGGCTACGGTTTGAGAAAGGGGTAGTTTGTAGATGAGAAAGGGGTAGTTTGGAAATTAAGTAAAACATTAAATAAAAGAAGATTTGTATATAAGGGTAGTTTGGGAATTGACAAAAATCAGGCTACGTGGGTAGTTTGGGAATTTCCATCATTAGGGGGGCTTCTCTCATTATAGTAGAGATAATTCGAATAACATCCGAATTCGAAAATTCTAATAAGAGTCAAATATGAATATACTATTTCACTATCCGACAGATATACACCAACTTAAAGGCTCTAAAGGGGAATGAATTTCAAATTTTACTTTACGAACTCGAAAAGTTAACGTCATAACTTAACGTTAGCATTTAAGGAAGAGTATTGATTAGTCGACCCTCATTTTGATGTATGGATCTAAATACGGAATTTAAGGAATTAACCAACTCTGCATTTTGATATGGATCTAAATGCAGAATTTAAGTTGGTAACGTGACAATAGAAAATGGGCTTTGGATTCTCTCTGGCAAAGCCAGAATGACTGTCTCCAGTAACCACACATTATGCACCATGTGACATAAAAAAGGGGAGAAATCATTTTAATTTCTCCCTTGATTTTTGACTTCTCTCCCTTGATATTTCTCCCCCATTTTTCTCACCACTTATCGCCATGTGTCGAACATGTGTGAAGAAGTCAAAAATTAAGGGGACAATGATTTGACTTCTCCCACCACATGGCACACAATGTGTGGATGCCCGAGACAGCCATTTTGGCTTTGCCCTGGCTTCACTAGAGAGAATCCAAGGCTTGGAAAATGGGATACACATTTAGCCGATTTAAATAGAGAACGCAAGAAATCGGTAAAAAAAAGAGGAACCTGAAACGATTTCTTTTCTTCCTGCCATTGAGGGCATGACTGTCGGATCAATGATTTAACGCTTATCAATGAAGGCATTAAAGGATGCCTATGTCTATTATTGTGATTAAGCTTAGACAACTTAAGATTAATATTTTTTTATATTTTAAAAAAAAATCAAGGTTAAATTAATGAACTCTAAAGGTGAGTGAATCTTAACCATAATTAGTGTGTCTTGAAAGGGACACATGACAGTCTCCAAAAGATCAGTTGCAATAACAAGTTTTAACTATGGTTAATAAGTTTAACTGTAGTGGTTCATTTTAAAAATAAAAATTAAGGTTAATTCCTTAAATTTTAAGGGTTAAAAAATTTGAACCATGATTAAAGAGGGCTAAAAATAAACACGTGACAAAAAATGGATTAAAAGAGACACATGTTGACCTATGGGTGCAATTGAACTCACCCCAAGTTCATTGCAATTGCATGTGATCCTATCCTGAAATGAAAAAGGGTAGACTTGTAATTATATCCTACAAGAGGTTTAACATGATTTGAAATGGAAAAAAGTAGATTGTAATTATATGTTATAAGAGGGGTAATGTATTTTGTTTGTTTTTAAGTGAATTTAACAGTGTCATAGAATCGGCTGAAAAGTTGACAAAAGCTAGATCACCTAAAGTTACGAGATCTATCCAGCAAGTTGGCACAAACTTAAAAACCCTTACGAGAATTGGATTTCAAAGTTAACGTTAATATACCAAAAGATTAACGTTAATGACTTAAATTAATGTTATATTTTGAGGAAAGAAAATGCACATTATGTCCTTATTTTTTAGTGAACCAAAAAAATCAATTTTAAAATTAAGCTCTTTGTTTGTTGATTTTTTAAAATTAAAGTCCTAATTCATTTTATTCAAAAAAATTAAAGGGAGTTTGTGGGATCTACACTCACAATTTGCCTAATGGCATGGTGTATTCAATCGAGAGGTCCTCTTTGTCTCCATGTTCACATTGTTGCTACTCATCGTCACTGTACTTGACTTGACGCTACTAGAAGAAAAGATATTTAGGAAAAAAAGAAGAAGCATACATTAATCTTAATATCATCAACTTTAGCTACTCAGAAATAGAAGTAAAATTGGGATTAGAGGGCATGTTTGCTACATTGGAGTACTTATCAGGGTTTGACCCTAGGTTTCTTTCCTCTCATTACAACAATATTATTTCCTAACATAAAGCACAAAAATATATGTGGAGGCCTGAACAGGAGAGGCCGAGTGGATTTATTTCTAAGGTTTTTTTTTTGGTTTTGTATGCTCCTAGTTTCGTTTGTGTCACTAAAATGTAAACTTGCATCCAAAGATGAGCACTGTAATGAATTCTCTGATTCTTTGGAATATAAACTTCTTGTTTAAAGGAATTGACAGTTTATAATTGAGGCCTAAATGATTTAAATGGGAACGGTCATTATAGAAGTGGGGATTGATGGGAATCATGGGACACTATGAGCTTGTTTGACATAATTCCTTGGGAATATTTTTCTTATCTTGTAACAAAAATAATTTCAAACAATTTTAGAGACACGATAAAAAGATGCTTCTCAGAATTAAATTTGAGAAATGTGCTTTAAATGAAAGAGATAGGAGAGATAATAAAATTTTGGATATTTTATGACAATTATAAATGTGTTGATAAATATAACCATATTTCATATCTACAATATTCTTGTTTTTCTTTTTTTTCTATTCAAACATAATTTTGTTGTTTGATTTCTTTATAATTGATTCTGACTAACAATTGCCAAACGCATTCTAACATATATGCAAAAGACTTAATCATAAGAATTAATTATTTTCCAAAATGAGAGAATCACCGGAATTGATGCCAAATGGTCGCTACTTTCTACACCATCTGTATAATTAAAGTGGGGGAGTGAGCTTACCAGGCTCAAATAAATGCCGCACATGGTCATCGCGAATGTACACGTAAGTGATTTTACTCCGTCAATAGCCAGTTCAGTTAGAGATCAATAAATAATGCCACATTTTACTGATACAGACCTTGTGTGTGAAGAGTATACGTGGTTGTGCTTTTCCTCTTCTATAAATAAAGAGATGATGGAGTTATACTATAGGTATGACTAAAGTGTCAAATTTAAGATAAAGTATGGAAACAAGATTTGTATTGAAGGACTTGGTTGGATTGAAAATTTAAGAACGCCACCCAAATGAAGTCTAAATTCTACGAACATTGAATTATCTTAGAGGAAGCGTGGTTTGGCGACGACAATCAGATCAGCAATCCTGTGCATTGTGATCCCAAATACTTCATTCATATCCAAATCCTTAGCTATGATACCAGGTGGAAGCTCCCAGTCAAAGCTGTGGAGAAGTTGCGCAAGAGCGATCTCAATACTTGCTGTTCCAAATGTAATTGCTGGGCATATTCTCCTACCAGCCCCAAATGGTATCAGTTCGAAATCCTGACCCTTGAAATCAATACTGCTGCCCATGAACCTCTCGGGCTCAAAACTGTTTGCATTTTCCCAAGACTCTGGGTCCCTCCCTATTGCCCATGCATTGACGAAGAACCGTGTTCTGGCTGGAATGCTGTATCCGTCTATGGTTACTTCTTCCATGGATTCTCTAGGGAGCAATACCGGAGCGGCTGGATGTAATCTGAAGATCTCTTTGATCACAGCTCTCAAATAGGGCATCTGAGGCAGATCACTCTCTAACACATATTTTCTCTCTCCCACAATGCTTCTTACTTCAGATTGTGCTTTCTCCATCACTTTTGGGCTCATGATGAGCTCTGTCATTCCCCAATCCAAGGTTATGAAGGTTGTATCAGTCCCTGCTGCGAACATGTCCTGCAATGACAGAAAATGATATATGTCAATGGATTTTTGGCAAAGCTTGGGAATCTTCCAATGCAAGCGACAGAGCTGAGTGGTAATTTAAGGCCACAAGTACCTCTCTGCAACAGTTAAAATATAAAGCGGAGCTCTGCATCATGGGGGAGCTCCCTTTTTACACTAAGGGGGGCAAAAGTATAATTATTGAACAGGGCTCCGCATGAAAATTAATCTCGCAAAATAAAAACAAGGGATTTATTTTCATGCAATTACACATTTGCCACCCGGTGTGTACAACGGGAGCTCCGCACTGTGCCGAGCTCCGCATGATATTTAAACCGTAAAAACAATTATACAGAAGAAGAAGAAGAAGAAAATGCCTGTTTTGTTTTGCGGGTAATTTAAGGTCACGTTATCCGAAAAGGAGGGAAAGCCCACCATGGCCAGGAAGTAAATGGGTCAATGGGCCGGACCTGGTTTAGCTTTATTTTGAGCCATACATCAGGCCCGAACCCGTCTTTGACTGGCCACGCTGGACCATTGTTACCCCTATGTGAGAGGACTCAGAGGACAGGGCGGCTGGTCCTGGTTTGGTCCAATTATACTCGAGCAATGGAATCAGCTCGAGCCTGGGCTCGGTTGGCTTTGGGTCTGGCTGGGGGGTGATTAACGGACAAGGTGCTTGCGCAGGGGTGGAGCCAAGATTTTTCAGTAGGGGGCACACGACAGTTGATGAAAAATAGTAGTAATTATTGATAGATTTGTAGAGAATTTTTAGGTTGGTAGGAAATATGCTAAGTCGGGGGTGAGGGTCCAAGGCGTAGCCCTTGGATTTTTTTGTGACTAATTATTTGGGCTATTTCGTCCATACATTTACAGGTATTATTTTTTCTTCTTCCTACTCACGGGCACTTGACCAGTCACTCGCCCTCACCCCACATATTATAAGATCATCTCACCTGTGGCCGACATTCCATTCCCTCTGGTCATTGGTACTCATTCAACTCAGTGAGTTGATAAGGATAACACCACTGATTTGTACAGTGAGTTTTGCTTATTTCAAACAACTGATTTGAGTTTGGACTCCATAACTTGACAGACCAAATCCGAGATGAATTCTAATCGAGAGTAATTGAAAATAAATGCAAATAAGGAATTCTTTACTAACCAAGATGACGGCCTTAATGTTATCCATGGTGAGCGGTATGTCTAGAGCCTCATTCTTCTGCGCATCGAGTAAAACGTCGACGAGGTCTTTGTGCTCCTCTTCTTGGCTCTTGGGTTTGAGATGTTCCGCGATCAACTCATCGAAGAAGCAATCGAAGCGTCGAAACGTGTTCTCAAGCCTTGATTTGTTGCCCGTTAACGTGTGAATCCACTCCTTGGAAGGGAAGAAATCTCCGATGTTAAATCCCCCTAGCAAAATTTGATACTCCTCAAGCATCTTTTGGAATCCATGCCGATCATACTCCCCACCTTCAGAAAAACACTTTCCAAAGGCGACCCGGCAAAGCACGTCGTTAGCATAGAACCCCAACATCTTGGAGAGGTTGGTAATACCTGGAACTGACTCTGCTATCCGAGCAACCAGACGAGCAACCTCTTCCACTCTTACAAAGCTAAACGATTGGACCCGTTTGGCGCTCAGTAGCTCGAGTATGCATATCTTCCGAATATGCCTCCAGTAAGCGCCATAAGGAGAGAAGGCGACATCAGTGCAATTGTAGAATAGGTACTTAGCTGAAAATAGCTGAGGCCGACTCGAAAGAGCGAGATCATGGGTCTTCATCACTTCCTTGGCTAATCTGGCGGATGAGACCACCACAGTGGGTATCTCACCTAGTTGTAGGTGAAAAATGGGACCAAACTTCTCCGACAGGCGGCCGAGAGAGAGGTGGGGCAGGTTGCCAAGCTGGTGAAGGTTGCCTATGATGGGTAGCTTTGAAGGGCTTGGTGGGAGTTTGAGCTTTCTTTTTCCTGGATTCACAGTTGAGAAACACTTTAGCACCACTATAAGAAGAATGAGTGCAAAGAGAAACGAAGGTGTGATGGTTTGTAGGGGTATTGCTTCCCTGAGCCCTTGCATGGGATCCATTTGAGTTTCTCCTAACAAAGTTTGTAAACCACTACACATTTCTCTGTGGAGACCATCCATTTATATTCAGTGATACTCTTGTTGGTTTATTACTTTAAGGGAAAACGATTTTAAACTCTCCATATAGGTATTATCGGAGTTAGGATGGGCAACAGCGCACGCTGTTGCCCTGTTGCCCCTTTGATTCTTACAAAACAATGGGGCCCTTTTTTTGTATTCCCAGTTTACCCTTGTTCAAAATGGGGCCCTCCTTTGTAAGAAACAAATGCTGTTGCCCATCCGAACTGGTACTATCGAGAGTTGGATCATTGGATTTTAAAAATCCAATGATAAAGGGGGCAACAGAGCAACAACAAGCGTTGTTACCTATCCGAACTCTTAACAGCGCAACAACACTTGTTGTTGCACTGTTGCCCCCTTGTGTCTAAAAAACGAAAGCCTCAATCATGATTGATGTAAGAGACCATCCTTATTAAAGGCAGACCCATTTTTTTCAGATACCGGGGGGGCAACAGCGCAACAGCAAGCGCTGTTGCCCATCTGAACTCCAACAAAAGTTAGCCTATTTCTGTTATTGGGTAGCTCATGTTACATGATAGCGTGTTAAACATTCAAATGGGGCCCACCATTTAAGGTACTGCTTGGCTCCAGCGTACAAGGATAATTGCGACTAAGCCCTAGACAGTTTTGTCTACTGTTCTTGGCCTTTTTCTACTAATCACTGTTTGGCAGCGATCCTTTTGTTCAACACTTCCACGCTATTATTGTAACAGTTTAATTGTTCTCGCACTTGAGACCGGTTATACCTCTCCAAATGACATCTGCCCTTGCCTTAGTGTGCCATTAGTATTTTATTGTATTGATGCTAATATAATGTTGTTAATTACTAATGCTTGACACCCAAAAAAAATAAATACTAATGCTTACATCAGCAACAAAATAATTATAATTTAAGCATGAACAACAATAACAAATATAATTATAATGGTAGTAAAATAATAATAATAATAATGACATTCGCTATGACGAGTGAGTAAAGCTCAGTATATATTGGCAGTATATATTGGCATTATGTGTTAACTTAAGCTGATGTAATCTATGATAATATTAGAAATGAAAATGGAAGTTTATTTGGGATATCATTTTCGTCCTTCCAGACTTTTATGCTATATTTGGTTGTTGAGAAAATAGGTGAAAACATGAAAAAGAAAAGAAAATTTTGGATTTCTAATACAATTTTTAGTTGTGTTTTATCCAATTTTATTTTATTTTCCATGTTTCTACTTATTTTCTAGACAACCAAACATGGGGTTAATTAGTGAAGTTCTAAGGTGAGTGGAGCACTTAATGTTCGATCCATGGCCCTCTGAATTACTATGAAGATCTAAAACTCTTGACTCCCATATTAAACCGAGTCTAAAGTTATAAGATAGTTTAGTCTTTTAAGAGAGAATCAACTAAGAACTACAATTTGATTTTTCTTGTACTACTTGTCTATCTCAAACATTTAATGAATTGTCACTTATGCACTAGCTTAATTTGGGCTCCTAACATATATGAACTTATGAAAAGAAAAAAAGAGCACTGTCTTCAACCAAATTAGCACTGGAATTTACAAAGAATAGAAAAAATCTGAAAATTCTATTGATACTTCCTGAAATAGTAAATATTAGCAAAAATAGTAAAAATAAATAAATCAAACTCTCCAAAAAGTCTTAAGAGATCGAACTATTTAATACTTTGTAAAATGAAAACGGACTCCTAATACCTTAAAACACCCTAAAACATAATTTTCTAAAAATAGAAAATTTCCTCTAAAGAGTGAAATTCAGACCATTAAACAGTTTTTTCGATTGACTTAATCGGCATAGCTGGTTACCACAACAATATCTTCAAAAGTAGTATTCCGTGGCCCAAGTTAAAGTCTGAATCAAAAGTTATGGTCGTTTGAAGTTGAAGGTACATATTTTGATTTCTAACTCACCTTATTCTTATCTTGTCATTCCATGAAGGTTTTTGCAACTTGTTCTACATCAACTCCACACAAAATCATTTATTTTATTATTTAAAAATTATTGCAAGTAAGGATTGTGAGAGTATGCCTAGAAGTCTTCGTATTGGTTTAATTGGTTACACAAATATCCAAAAAAAGAAGCAAGATATGTGTGATATTCTCAGTGCAATTTGAAATTTAAACTATTTGGTCTCTAACATAATTATATCTAAGTTCTAGCTAGTTTAGTTTAGTAGGATTTTTATTTTGGAAAACTCTAGATAGTTTTGTCTAATGTTCTTGGTTTTCTGCTTTTTATTGCTTATCATATGTTTTTGCAGCGGTCCTTCTATTCCACGAATATTGTAAAATAAAATGTTGTCAATTACTAATGCTTTCATCCGCAACAATAATTACCACTATAATAATAGTAAAACTAAAATAATAGTAATAATAATTATAATGGCAATCATGATAATGACTTATTTAAAAAATCTTGGTATATATTGGCATGATGTGTTGACTTAAGCTGGTTAGATGTAATCCATGATAATATTAGAAGAGAAAATTGTAGTTTATTTAGGGTATTGTTTTTGTTCTTTAGACTTTTCAATTAAGCTCCAATGTGTGTGGGAGCACATAATGCTCGATCCACAACCACGTGAATTACGAGAAAGATCTAAAACTATTGATTACAAACTTTAACGAAGTCTAAAATTAAAGATTAATGTAGTCTTTTTAAGAAAGGATCTATAGTTAAATGCAGGAGAGAAAAAATACACTTGAATTTTCTTGTACTATATTCTTGGCTCACATTTAGTGAATTTCTCTTATACATTATCTCATTTGTAGGCCTCATACAAATCATTTATTTATTATCTAAAAATGACGAGGCTAGGGATTGGGAGAGTATGCATAGTATTCTTCTTGTTGGTTTAATTGGTTAGGCAAATAACCGGCAACAACAAGATATGTGTTATATTCATAGCGCGATTTGATCTCCAAGATAATTACAAATAAGCTCTATTAGGGAATATATGACGAATATTGTAATATTGTGAATGAAAAACACAATCATTCAAGTGTATCTCATCACAATATTGGATTAAGATCAATCAAGGATTTGATCAGGATTTGAAATCGAGGATTTGGTTAGATTATGTTTCTATCTTGAGGTCAATGTAATCTCTGTATAAACCCTATTAGAGGTCACTGTAATCATCCAAGATCATTCTCAATAAATCACTTTTCTATCATGGTATCAGAGCGGGGTGATCCGCAAGCTGTTTTCATTTTTTGTTTCATTTGTTCTTTTCCGGCGGGTGGCCCCTATTGGATTCAAAGAATCTTATTCATTATTACCGCTTAATAATGTTTTCCACCATGGTTGTTTCGAGGAGAATGTGTTTATTGAGATGTGATATGAAGCTTTTTGTCCACTTTGTTTTTCCTCTCTTATCTCACATCATGTTCCTCTCTTTTCTCTTATCATACTCTCCCATTATATTAATGTTAAGAGAGAACACCGATCTCTCTGTTTTGGGTTGCCATTTGATTATTATTTTTATATAGTTTCTCTTCATAACTACAACACATTTTGGAGGATACCTCTTCCAAATCTGATCCGATCTTATTCCAATTATTAGCCACTCAATGTCGTTGCTGCTTTTCATGACTCACCGTTGTTGTTGCTACTTTGACCTCTCTAATGAGAGTTAATGTTTTTTTCTTTTAAATTGTTGAATCATCAATTATATGCTTTTGGAAGATGATCATGAAAGTCTGATCTGGTGGGACACCGGCTCCAACAGACTCATAAAAATGATCAGGATGTGACATGAATGGACTTCACAGATTGGTGGTGACCACCAAACACAGTTTTAGATGTTTCAAGCAGAGATCAAAAGCTATCAAGTGGACTTCTTTTAGCGGCATATACATGGAGAATTTTCAATCCCCATATAGTTGAGGGGAAGTATTAGGGAATATATGATGAGTATTGTTTAATAATGTGAATGAGATGCACTAAATCATTCAAGTGTATCTCATCACAATATTAGATTAGAATAAATCAAGGATTTGATTAGGATTTGAAATCAATGATTTGATTAGATTAATTTTCTATCTTGAGGTCAATGTAATCCTTATATAAACCCTATTAGAGGTCATTGTAATCATCCAAGATCATTCTCAATAAATCATTTTTCTATCATGGTATCAGAGTGGGTGATCCGCAAGCTGTTTTGATTTTTTGTTTCATTCCTCCTTTTCTGATGGGTGGCAATGCCACCCATCGGATTCATAGAATCTTATTGATTATTATCGTTGATAATTTTTTCCATCCACGGTTGATCCGGGGAGAACATGTTTACTAAGATGTGATATGGAGCTTTATATCCACTTTGTTTTTCCTCTTTTATCTCACATCATGTTCCTATCTTTTTTCTTAAGTCACATCATACTCTCCCATAATATGGCTCATGATTGTCTCCGACGAAGCTAGAAAGGTGGTCTCAGGCATCCATACATCATGTGACAGATGGCTTTGTAAAAGGGGAGAATTCAGTTCATTTTCTCCCCATGATTTTGACTTACCCCACTTGATATCTCTCCCCCTTTATGCCATCCATTTATCACCACATGTGCTTTACATTGACCTCGGAATTTCTCTGGTGAAGCCAGAAAGGCTCCTCTCGGGTGTCCACAAAATAGAGGACATGTGGTTGAGAAGTCAAAATCATGGGTCGGCCCGATAATATTAATGCTAAGAGAGAGCACCGATCTCTCTTTTTTGGGTTGCCATTTGATTTTTTTTAATAGTTTCACTTCATAACTATAGCACGTCTTGGAGGATGGCTCTTCCAATTCTCATTCGATCTTGGAGGATAGCTCTTCCAATTCCCATCCGATCTTATTCCAATTCTTAGCCACTCAATGTCGTTTTTACTTTTCACAACTCACCGATGTTGTTGCTACTTTGACCTCTCCAATGAGAGTGAGTTTTTTTCTTTTTAATTATTGAATCATCCATTAATATGTGCTTTTGGAAGACGATCAAGAAAGCTTGATATAGTGGGTCACTGACTCTGACAGACTCATAAAAATGAGCGAGATACGACATGAATGGACTTCACAGACTGGTAGTGACAACCAAAACACGGTTTTGGATGTTTCAAGCGGAGATCAAAAGCTATCAAGCAGACTTCTTTTAGCGGCAAATACATGGAGATTTTTCAATCCCCATATATTTGAGGGAAAGTATTAGGGAATATATGAGGAGTATTGTAATAATGTGAATGAGATACACTAAATCATTCAAGTGTATCTCATCACACTATTGGATTAGCTTCAATCAATGATTTGATTAGGATTTGAAATCAAGGATTTGATTATATTAGGTTTCTATCTTGAGGTCAATGTAATCTCTATATAACCCCTATTAGAGGTCATTGTAATCATCCAAGATCATTCACAATAAATCGTTTTTCTATCAAGCTCTAGATAGTTTTGTCTACTTTTCTTTGCTTTTTCTTAATTATAATATGTTTTGCAGTAATTCTTGTGTTCCACGAATGTTGTAAAATAAAACATTATTAATTACTAATGTTTACTAATGTTATTAATTACTAGTGATTCCTTTTATTTTATTTTTTTTGGTTAATAAACTAGTGATTCCTCAATAATGTGACAAGCGCGAGATTCACTCACCATAGCCTAAGTAGTGTTAAAAGTCAATTTTTAAGCGGATTTCTTTCTGAGTACTTAATAGCTTGCAATGGAACTCTTGTATATGGTCTCGAATACACAATGAAGCCTAGTTTTCTATTTCAAACCTACCATTTGCAGTACTAAAATTAATTCTATCAGAAAATGGATTTTGACTAATAATGTAGCACGAAAGTGCCAATGTTGGTAGTTGCCATGACTTCTACCCAGATTCATGATGACCTGTTGTCGATCCGATTAATGGGCAATGTGTGGGGTTTCCCCACCATTGCCTTAGGGGTCCAGGGGTTTGCTCCTGATCAAAATTTTGACCTAAATATTTGCCTGACCCATTTTGGGTATTTTACCCATATTGTTTTTATGGTGTAACCCGAATTATATAAGGTATTTTTTAGGGTTTATTTTGGTAGAGGGGAGAGCCATTTTTCCGTGTAACTTAGGAAGAGAGTTTTCTGAGTGAGAGCATTGTAAAATCTTATGTTGAATATAGTGATCGATCACCGTTGCCTGTGGACTTAGGCATATTGTCGAACCACATAAATCGTGTCTTTCTGTTGGTTTGTTTCTCTCTTCTGTTTGGTTATTTGTTTATTGTTTTAGATTTGTTTCACTGTTATTTGCACGCTATTGCACAACAAATTGGTATCAAAGAGCCCAGTTCCTACCTCGATATTGTTTGATTTCTGCTGATTGAATTAATGGTGGAAACAAGTAAAGTAGTTGCCGAGGGTTCATCTTCGAAACTCGCATCAGTGGCCAGAACTATGGTTTCAAATATAAAATTCAAAGTTGAGAAATTTGATGGAAGAAACAACTTCAGCATGTGGCAATGCAAATTTTTGGATATTCTAATCCAACAAGAGTTGGATATTACTTTGGAGAATAAACCCGACGATATAGAAGAGAAGGATTGGAAGAAGATTAATCGACACGCTTGCGGCACCATCAGACTTGGTCTCGCTAAAGATTAGAAATATTTTATGATGAAAGAAACTTCGACTAATGAGTTATGGAAGAAATTGGAGAACAATTATATGACCAAGAGCTTTGAAAACTGGCTCTATTTGAAGAAAATACTCTTCTATTTTGGGTATAAAACTATTATCACTGAGCATTTGAACAGTTATGATAAAATTCTAGCTGATTTGCAAAACCTTGAAGTAAAAATAGATGATGAGGACAATGCATTATGTTTTATAAATTATTTACTTGATAGTTATGATCATCTATCTACTATGTTAATTTATGGAAAAGATGAACTTAAATTTGAAGATGTATCAAATGCTTTGATGAATAATGAGTATCAAAAGAAGGACCAATAAGCCAATAGAGACTCAACATCAAAGGCTTTGACTCTAAAGAGTAGATCAGATGATAAAAAATCTGGTTGGCGGGGTAAATCTCGTTCGAAGTCAAGAGTAGCATCATTTGAAAGAAAAATTCCAACAAATGAGGAGTGTAACTTTTGTCACAATAAAGGGCATTGGAAAAATGATTATCCAAAATTGAAAAATAGGGAAAAGAAGGGTTCGAATGCGAATGTTGCACAGTTTGAAAATGATGATTCAGAATTTACTTTGATTATTTTACCATCAGTTAGTCATTCGGATGAGTGGATTTTGGACTCGGGCTATTCTTACCATATGTGTCCCAATAGGGACTGATTTTCAAGTTTTTAGGAGTTGAATGGAGGAATTGTTTTAATGAGAAATGATAATGCTTGCAAAACAAATGGGATATGATAAATTCGGTTGAAGATGCATGATGGAGCAAGTAGACTTCTAATAGATGTTCGGTATGTACCGGACTTGAAGAAGAATCTCATTTCATTGGGTTCTTTAGACTCAAAAGGTTTCAAGATTACTATGGAAGGTGGAGTCCTACAGGTGGTATTTGGTGCACTTGTGATAATGAAGGGTACTTGATAGAGAAATTTGTATTTTCTAGATAAGAATACTGTAGAACCCCAAAATTTCGTTTGTATAGCCGGTGAATAGTGTGTGAATAGTGCTGGTGAAGGCTTGAAGCCTTATGTGTTGTATAGTTTGGTTTTAATGAAAAATGGGGTTTCATTTAAGTTTCGTGTTGTGTGTGTAACAAAAAGAATATAATACTCTAGGTTTCATGTTTGGGTTTTAGGTATTTGAAATTTAGAGTAGAAATGCTTTAAATATCTAGGAAATGAGGATTTATAACAAGAAGGGGTTATTTCCGATGTTAGGTTTTACAGTGGGTTGAAAGAGTGTGAATACACTCTTATCATGTTTTAAAGGGTCTTAAGGACTTTCTTTAATGTTTATGGGTGTTGAGGTATGAGTTAAAAGATTGTGTGTGTGTTGAGGATCCTAAGGACATTCTTGTGTGATCAAAGTGTAATCGCGTTGGTTAAGAAAACCCTTCCACCTTAAAGCCAATTTAGACAAATTATAAATCGAAATTAAGACTTATTCATTAGAGATAAAATTGTTCGTATTCGAATGACGAGTCCAACGCAAGTTCAATCATTGAAATTTGATAAGCGAGTCAAAAGTTATGGCCGAAATACTGAAGCACATTTTTCGCAGAAAAACCCGCTCGAGCGAGATGGAAGCACGCTAGAGTGAACTTGACCAAAATAACGTTTTTGAGTTCAGGGAGCAGCCCACTTGAGCGAGACCCAAGCCCGCTCGAGCGAGATCGCATAGACACAATTTTTCATAAAGGTTTTTCACTAACTTAACACTATATATACCCAATTTTCGGGGGTCCGCGGGTTCTAACACTTAGAGAGGAATATTTTGAGAGAAAAGGGAAGAAAGCTAGGGTTTCAAAAGGGGGTTTTCAATTGGGATCAAGGTGGAGCTCAAGTCTTGCTTCCAAAGCTTCCTTAAGGCTTGGATCTTCATTCTCAAGCTTGATTTTCTCTTCTACAAGCTTCCTCAAGCTTTCTAAAGCCTTGGATCAAAGGGAGTTTATCCTCTAAGGTCTACTAATTAACTTTGCTATAACGTAATATGTAAATTTAACTTAATAGCTAGTTTTATGTTAACCTTGTTAGGAATTCCCTAAAATGCCTTAAGTTTGAATCATGTTCATGATGTATAGGCTTAGTAGCCATGGTTGTAGTTATGCCTTTGCTATGGATGGTATGCTTGAATAAGTTTGCATGTTTATGGATTTCTGAAGTATACTACAATGTTATATGTCTCGATGGAAGCATGCCTTGAATGTTTATGTTTTTCTAAGTACCATATGATGTTCACAAGTACTTGTTGCACACACCATTCTTGCTTGCACGTTTTCTAGTAACTATGGTATTTCTAGCTAATAAGAAAAAGAAAAGGTTTTGAAGGAAGCTCATAAGAAAGATGAATATGCTCGTAAGCACTCATGAAGAACTTGAATAACTTGACAAAGCCAAACTTTGGATGGGTGTTTAGTGGGATGGCACGAGGAGCGTCACTAACCATCTAATATTCGCAAGCTACTTTGGGTGGATGCTTAGTGGGATGGTACGAAGGACACCACTAACCACCTGATATTCCCAAGCCAACAAATAATGATAAGGACTCATAAGCACTCATGAAGAACTTGTAAGAACTCGTGAGTTAGTGGGATGACCCGAGGAGCGCCACTAACCATCTGATATTCCTAAGCTACTTTGGGTGGATGTTTAGTGGGATGGTACAAAGGGTGCCACTAACCACCTGATATTCCCAAGCCAACAAGTAATGATAAGGACTTGTAAGCATTCGTGAAGAACTTACAAGAACTTGTAAGCAAAGACATGTCTCATTTTTCCACGAAGGTTTTAAGGCAAGATTTTAAAAAACATGCACCCTTAATTTATCAACTTGAAGTATGATCTTGATGATGTATTGAGCATGATTCCTGAACTGTTATGTTTTGTACTCGTATGCGATATTCAGTTATTATAGCATTGTTAGTTAGTAGTTTGTACACGCTGAGTATTCTATGCTTAGCCGTACATTTTATGTCAGCAAGTACATGTGTTTCCCTTGACATCTGCGCTCCGGGTCCTTGGATAGAGGACTATGGCGAGGATGAGTTATATGTGGAGCCGATAGTAGAGCCTCAGGTGGAGGCAAAAGACTTAGACTATTGGCCCTATTAGGGTGACTACTAAGAGAGAGAGAGAGATTATTATACTTTGTATTTTGATGGGTGGGCATGTCCACTCTTACATTTAGTCATGTTGATGTATAAAGCTTGGAAGACTGTTCATGTATGGAATTGAAATTTTGGATTCATGCTTCCGCACTTTGTTTTATGTTTCCATCATATATATAAATGCCTTGTATGTTACAAGATGGTTTGCCAGGTTAGAATAATCACGTCTAAAGTCTCACCGAATTCCTTGGGGGGATTTTGGGGCATGACAAATACAATCACAGGGAGAGCAGCAGTTTCTGACAGCCAATATGAGATCGTGTCTAATACTTCCAGATAATGGCACATGCGCTTAGGGCATACAGGAAAGAAGGTTTTGTAAGGATTGGTGAAGCAAGGTCTGTTAAAAGGTGTCAAAACTGGTAAATTCGGGTTTTGTGAGTGTGAGCGCGGGTTTTGGCGGAACCCTGGTTTGCATCTCACGGGTTGAGTTAAGAGTCGCCACCTATTCATTAGGAAGTGATAAGTCCCCGGGATTTGGATAAGGTCTTGGTCTGTGATCAGAGATTAGGGTAAGAGGTTCGGTTAAGTCCGGGGAAGGGGTTAGGCACCCCGGCACTTCCACTTTCAGTGGTTCCCTACTTGCTAGGGTTAAGCCAAATTAATCTCAGATTTAATCAAATGCCTTAAGTATTTAAGATAATGCTAATCTAAGAAGGAGAAAATCCTAGACTAGAGTCAAACCCGGGTTGGGTTGCCTACGTACTCACATACGGGTGAGATCAGACCGAGCGTAGTTCTGGCACATGAGCCCGTGCCAAGGCTAGGGGTGTATGTGTGTGTGCACCAAGGGTAGCTTAGGGTCTAGCCGGGAGGCTAGGGGTTGTTGACCGGGTTGGTCAAGTGCTTGGTATTGGGCCCGGTAGGCCTAAGGTAAGTCTGATAGAGTAGGGTTGGGCCCGGTAGGCCGAGGGTGAAGCCCGGTAGGCTAGTTTGGGCCCGGTAGGCCAAGGATGAGCCCGGTAGGCTAGGATTTGGCCTGGTAGGCCGAGATTGGGCTCGGTAGGCCAAGGATGAGCCCGGTAGGCTAGGATTTGGCCCGGTAGACTAAGGGGTGAGGCCCAGTAGGCCCAGGGTGTCTTAACCAAGGGTTAGGGTTACTAACCGGGGTTAAGAAATATGATTAATCCTAGTCAGGGGTGCTAACCATGGTTAAAAAGTCCAATATCAGATTTTTTGGTCTTTTTGAATTTTTCTGATTTTTTTGGGATTTTTTGGATAGTAGTTTAGGCTCGTTGCGGAGCAACGGGCTTAAACTAACTATGGGTCAATGCTAATTAAGGTCAAGAACAAACCTATGGGTTACTTAAGGCCAAATTTAACAAAGTTAAAACTTACCTAAAAGATTAACCAAAATGATTTAGACTAAGAGGAGACTACCACTAATCTAAAAAGTTAACCGAGCTGGACCTAACCTAGATGCTAATTAACTAAAATCTATGTTAACCACAAAAAAAAAAAAAACTTTTGTCTAACCAAAACCATGTTTATCCAAAAGAGTACTTAAGGGACTAACCTAGAAGTCATATTCTAAACTATTTGGAACTAAACTGAAATACAGTTTCAAACTAAGATAAGAAAAGCTAGATGAATCACATTCTAAACTAAACCTCAAGAAATCTAACCAACTAACCTGTTAACTGAAATGCAGATTTTATTTGATCTAAAGATTAGGCTAACTGAACCATTAAAGGCTAACTACAAACTATGTTATCTAAAAACACTTTGCAGATTTTTAAAGGACTAACTAAACCATAAAGGAACTAACTAACCATTTGCAGATTTCATGAAACTAACTAGATATATACATATAACTAAACAAACTGTTTGCAGGTTTCACAAAACTCACTAACATGTACAGAACTAACTGAACTTTGACATACTAATCTCTACAGATTTTGAAGCACTG
The DNA here is from genome assembly GCA_015143295.1 of Tetracentron sinense. Lineage (NCBI taxonomy): Eukaryota > Viridiplantae > Streptophyta > Magnoliopsida > Trochodendrales > Trochodendraceae > Tetracentron > Tetracentron sinense. The sequence goes on from CM026573.1 coordinate 4,314,952, forward strand.
CCATTTACAGATTTCATAAAACTAGCTAAACATATAGAACTAAACTGAATGAAATTTTGCAGATTTTAAGAGGACTAATGTTCACGAATTTTTGCAAGCACTAACTATTAAGCTACTTGGCTGATTTTCAAAGGACTAACAGTTTTTTAGAATGAGCTAACTATTAAACTAGAGCTAGCTAAGAACTAAATAAACATTTAAAGATTACATGATACTAACTAGATTATGTCAAAGATTGTAGCAACTAACTAAACTAACAGATTTTTAAATACTAACTAATCTAGGACAGGTTTTCAAAACACTAACTAAAAGCAACTACAGACTTTTAAACACTATCTAACTTAAAGAACAAAAAACAGATTTTGCATTAGCTAAACACAAGTTAAATTAAACTAAATAGAGCATTAGAAAACTAACAAATTTTAATCTAACTAAACTAATTTAGTCTGAACACAAGTTAAGTTAAGAAAGGAAGGGGACAGGGGACTTACCTGTAGCTGCTCGTAGAGAGGAGAATGGGGTAACTCTGTTGTTGGGTGTGAAGGAGACCACAAGAAGGCTGATCTGGGCTTGCTAAGTGGGGTTGCAGATATTGTGGCGTGTTGGCCTGCAGTGCTACTGTTGGAGTGTTGCTTTGGCCACCGTGAAGAAGGTTGTGGATGGGAGCAGCAGCTATTGCTGCTATGGAGGAGATGGGGCGTTGCTACGGGTGCGAGGACATGCTACTGTCGGAGTTAGTTGCTGTGAAGCTGCTACTTGCTGGACTAGATGAGAAAAATGACTGTTTGGGGGCTTGAAAGGAGGTGTTTTGAGGACTGTAATGAGTATGAACTGAGGAGAGGTTGGTTGCTGTTTTGGGGTGTGAACAAGAGTGTTTTGGGTGGCTGTCACAAGGACTTGTGACAACGAGGTGGGAGTGGAGTTGGCCGGATTGGGGATGAAGGTGATGGGGGTTACTCTTACAGATATGTCGGAATCATGCAGGGGGTTTCTCTCAAAACCCAACAACAATTTTGATTGGGATTTCTTGGGTATTCCTTGTGATCTCTCCCTCTGGCCTCCACTGATTTCGTCCCCCTTTTTAAAGAAGAAATGGAAAAGAGGGTTTCAAAATTTGAATAAGAAATTGGGGGGAAGGGAACGGCTGCCATTGGTGGCCACCCTGAACTCGGCAGGGGCAGCACAGAGGGACGGAGGTAGCTCGAAGCACTGCTATGTGCCACTTCCATTCTCATGCAAGAAACCTTCTGGTTTTTCAAAAGCTACCTGCAGGTGAACATGAAAGAGGAAAGACCCTGGGGTCTTGGGTCTAAACCATGGGTCATGGGCCATGGATTTGGGTCTAAGATTTTAGCTCATTGCTCATGGGCCATGGGCCAAAGGCTTGGGTTGAGACTTGAGTTGAGACTTGGGTCTAGGGGCTTCGGCCCTTGAAGCTTTAGCAAAATCTCAACTTTAGGGCTAAGACCTAGCAAATAAACACATGAGTTTTGGGCCGGGGTTGTGCCACAAACTCTAGGGTTAAGCCGAGCCCACCATGGTTAAATTAATTAACTAAGGTTAAAGGGGGTGTAAAAATAGAGTGCTGACAGTGAGCATTGCATTATGGGCAAGTAGACTAGTGTCAAGTTTGGGACAGCAGTTCTTCGTACACAGGTGACTCTAGATTATGTTCAGACAGATGTATGTGGACCTACCAAAGTTGCATCTTTGGGAGGTAAACACTGTTTTGTTATATTTACTGATGACTTCTCAAGGCGAGTTTGAATGTACACAATGTGGCATAAAAGTGAAGTCTTGGATGACTTTCTTTAGTGGAAGAAAATGATCGAGACCCAAACTAGCAGAAAGATAAAAAGACTCAGGTCAGATAATGGTAGTGAATACAAGTCAGATCCAGTCATGTAAGTATGTCAGGATAAGAGGATAGTTAGACACTTCACAGTTAGAGATACGCTGCAACATAATGGAGTGGCAGAACGCATGAACTGTACTTTACTGGAGAAGGTGTAATGTATGTTGTCCAATTCTGGATTGGGCAAGGCATTCTAGGCTAAAGCAGTGACATATGTATGCCATAGGATCAACATGTTACCTGCAGTTGCAAATAATGGGAAAACACCTATAGAGGTATGGTCTGGAAAACCTGCTACAGATTATGATTTCTTGCATATATATTTGGTTGTCCTGTATATTTTCATGTCAAATAAACTAAGTTGGATCTTAGAGCCAAGAAAGCTATATTTTTGGGCTTTAACACAAGTGTAAAGGGATACAAGCTTTGGTGTCCCGATGAAAAGATATTTGTTTTAAGCAGGGATGTTAGCTTTGTAGAGTCTGAGATGGTAAATCAAATGAAGAAGAAGGATTCTTAGAAGGAAAATATGAAAAATGGTACTTTGCAGCAAGTGAAGTTTGAGGTTCTAGTGGTTCCAATGAAGATTGTTCATATAGTCAATAGTCACATAGGACATTCAAGTGATGAGGACTCCGGTTCAATTGAGAAAGATGCTCCAGTTCATGTAACCCCACAACAACCAGATTCTATTGTAGCCAGTAAACCTAGAAGAGAAGCTAGAAAACCTGCAAGGTCTACTGACTTGGTGGATTTTGCACTTCCAGTAGTTGATGATTATGTTCCACTTACTTACAGAAAAGCCTTGAAAAATTCAAAAAATGTAGAGAGGAAGAAGGGAATGGATGAAGAGATGAAGTCACTATACAAAAATCAAACTTAGTTTTTAGTACAACTTTCAAAGGGAAAGAAAGCAATTGGTTGCAAGTGGGTATACACCAAGAAGGAAGGTTCTTCGGGAAAGGACAATGTGAGATTCAAGGCTAAATTGGTGGCTAAAGGCTATGCGCAGAAGGAAGGGATAGATTACAATTAAGTTTTTCTCCTGTCGTTAAGTATTCTTTTATTCGAATTTTGCTAGCTTTAGTTGCTCAGTTTGATCCTGAGTTAGCACATCTCGATGTCAAAATTTTCTTCTTACATGAGATTTGGAGAAAGAAATATACATGTGTCAACCAGATGGGTACAAGGTTACTGGTAAAGAGAATTGGGTTTGCAAACTGAGAAAGTAGTTGTATGGTTTGAAACAGTCTCCAAGACAGTGGTACAAGCAATTTGATCAGTTTATGATAGAGCAAAAGTACACAAGAAGTCAGTTTGACCTTTGTGTGTATTTTCGGAAGCTTCATGATGGTTCCTTCATATATTTACTCTTATATGTAGATGACATGCTCATTGCATCAAAGAGCAAGGTGGAGATAGATAGGTTCCCTATATTGTCTTTATGTTGTAACCCTTATATATGATATTTTTTAGGGTTTATTTCGATAAAGGGGAGAGCCGTTTTTTCTTGTGACTTAGGAAGAGGGTTTTCTGAGTGAGAGGATTATAAAATCTTCTGTTGAATATAGTGATCGATCACCGCTACCCGTGGATGTAGGCATATAGCTGATCCATGTAAATCGTGTATCTCTGTTGATTTGTTTCTCTCTTCTGTTTGATTATTTGTTTACTATTTTAGATTTCTTTCACTGTTATTTGCACGCTTTCACACAATACGCAAAAGTAAACTTCTTGATCGTTGGATCTTATAGTGTAATGAAAAAACAAATTGACCAACTAATGTTGGTGATGTGGAAAGCCATCCTTTCTTTGTAGGTGCGGAAACTCATGTTGTTGCCATTTCTTACCGAGAAATTCATTCAGTTAGCGTTCATGTGGGAAAAAAGTCTAAATTCATAGTAAGATATCATGCTGACACGGAAGAGAAAGACTTTCCACGTGGAAATACTTATTGTCTAGTATATGATGGATGTTTGGACTGACCGCACTAAGAAAATAAGCTTGTAATTACAGTTCACTAGAAATCTCTTCTTGTTGCAACTCATCATTGCTTGTTGTAATGGGTTCAACATTATTGTTAAAATTTACGTGACTTACCATATTCAAAAAGGAGCAATGCTCAGCGAACCCATGGGTCCGTTTCATATCTTACCTTGTGTCCTCGTATCCCTTTTAACACTCCTTTAACCATGGTTAAGCTTAACTAAATTAAAACTAAGATTTGGTCTTTTTTTTTGAAAAATCATGGTTGGATTGCTTAACCCTAGGGGTGAGTGAATACTAACAACAGTAGGTAAGTATTTAAAATTGGGGCGTGGACCAGTGGGGACCTGCCCCTCGGTTTTAAAATGGGACCCCTAGGTACGTTTACTATTTTCCTTCAAAAAATAAGCAGCACATTTAGGGCTGTCAATGGGCCAGGCTTCATTGGGCCCTAGTTTGTAGCATTAACCCCTTAGGATTCACTAGACACTGCCTAGGATATAGAAATGACTGATCTTCCCTTCTTCGATTGGATGGTCTATAAATGTCCGATCAAGCTAATTTTTGTCATGTTTCTCTCGAGCAACCCGTCTTGACATCCAATGGTTAGATTCCTAAACAACTTTTCATGTGTTACATTATTAGGGACTGCTCATTACAAGTTTCAATGAGTATGGCTCATTAGAATGCTACTCTATATATTGATAAAGATATATGTTGTCTATGTTATATTATGTAAAACATATTGAACATATAAATATTACATTATATATATGTGTGTGCACTGTTAGTAGAGTGTGCACCCTGTTGTACTACAACATGGTATTCAGGGGCATAGTCCTCTTCCTATAATAGAGTTATTGTTTTTTTTTTTTTTAAATAGTAAGTAATATCTAATTTTTATACATAGTGGTCTTCCTTAGGATGTAATTGTTGAATATATGAGAAGTTTGGCCTCTTAATTTTTTTTTTTGAGGAATTCTAACACCAGTCACAACTTTACAAATTCTTACCATGGTTACGAATGTGCCACTGCTCCTTTAGAAAAGGTTGAGGCCATAACTTCCGCTTTGAAGAAAATTTTTTTAACATGTTATTGAATATAACAATGATAGGTGTCTCACCCACCATGTTACTTTAGGAGAAAATTGAAAAATATTGACTGGAGATAGCATTCCTTATGCTTCCCCCTGTTTCTCTATTTCTATCACGCTTCTTCAGTAAGCCTAAGTTCAGTAATGTCGGCAGTGGGATTACCAACATTTTCTTTATCCGACCAAAATTAGGTAAATCAGGTTTATTTCGGCATAGGCATTCCCATTTCAGGAAATATTCTTAGAATGTTAGTATTACCATTATTGACATTCCCATTTTTTAGCCCAATCTGGTAATGGTGGTATTGTGTTTACCACCATTCCTAGGCAATGCACAGACCTGTAACCCCTCCTTTTTGTCTCTTCAATCACCTCAAAGCACTCCACCAACCCATATCTGAATTACAAACCTACCCTAACCTTCATTTAGCCTATAAATACCCACTCTCCCAAAGCCAATTGGTCACTCCATTTTTTTCTACATGAAACCTATTGTATTTGTAAAAGAGAGGAGAGCTATCAACCATACCTAAAACTAGTGAGAGAGGGTAAGTTAGGTTCTCTAAGAGAGAAGCCTTGAGCTAGCACTTCTAGGATAACTCCCTCTCCAGGTTGCACCACCGTCTCTCTACTTTGGAGCTTGAAGAAGAAGGGTAAGGAGTATGCTCCTCCACCTTCCTCATCTTGCTTTTTTCTTTTCCTTTTTTCTTAGGGTCTAGTCCTTCTCTAGACCCCCTCTAGAAGGTCCATCTTCTTCCAACATAGTTGGGTCGCTCTACATCATCTCCAAAGATGTAGGGGGACTCCATTAATGGAAGTGGATGGATATATTCCCTATTTTCCTTTCTTATCATGTTCTCTTGCTTGCACCTTTTTTTTTTCTTGTGTTTTGGTTTCAGTAAGATTTAGGGTGTAAGTAGAACCCCAGAGAGGAGGTGCTACCCAAGTGGCAGTGTCATTTTAAAACCTGAGTAAGAATGACGTCAAATAGTCTACTGCCAATCTAGGTTTCAACAGAACGAAGGATTGGTGACAAACTATTTACCGACAATCTCCAGAAGTGCATAAAAAGGGTCTCAGACCCTCATCTTTGGAGTATCTAAAATACCCCAGTCCTCTTGCAATCTCCCTCAGTTCCCTCATGTAATGTTTTCAAATTTGGAGTACGCCTAGAATGTTAGTACTACGTTTACCGACACTCTAGGCATGCTTTGTTTATGTTCTCTTCCTTTGAGATAGGCTTCTACCCTAGACTTTGGGCCTTACGTAACATTTGTCCACTAGGATTCATTCCCTTACCTATAGTGCTAGTTTGTAGCACTTTTTGTAATTGGCGCTAGACAGAACACCGACATTTCTATTCTGTAAGTAACTAGAATTAGTGGTACTGTTTCTACTGCCAATACAGACAATGCTATGAAATAGCACAGCCCCTGATTTGGGCCACTGTAGAAAGCCCATTTCGGCTCTGCATTGTTCTTGAGGACCCCTTAGACTTCTGACTTAACAGGGATTAGTTCCTAACCCTACTTAGTTTCCCTAAGCCCGCCTTGTTCGCAATGAGCCTAAACTATTATGTAAAAACTCGAAAACATTCAAATACTCCAAAATACTAAGAAACACAAATGCAATCAATTTAGCATCCGCTCTACACTGGTCTGATCTTGCCAAAAGTGGGTATGTAGAAAACCCGAGCAAGGGTCCAACTTCCACCTAGGATAGCGACCCTCTTTTCTTTTACCTTAATTAACATAATCAAAATATCATCTTTTTATTTCCTTTATTAATTTATGTTAATTGGCTTAGATTTATGGAGTTGGTTACCATCTTCCGATGGGGTCCCAGAGTGCTTAACTCTTTTCGCGGAACTTAATTAAATCGCTTACCAAGAATCTCTACTTAACCTTAGGCCCTTATCCAGTTTTCACTTGGGTTCCTACCATGGTCTCTATTTTCTTTCTTTCTCTAACCCGAACTTTTGGTGGTTCTTAAAGTATCACTCTTATAGTTTCATTTAATTTTTTTTACTAACTTGCAGGCACTCATGGAGTACTGGGTAGTTGGTATAGCTTCTCTTCATTGATAATTTATTTGATAACATTTGTAACTGATCGAATGGTTATGATTATCTGACCATATTTTTTGTTTTTGGTCACCATAATCTGACCATATTGACTACCATTATAAAGGGCCTTCTAGAATGCTGCAAGAATTTACCTCTACTCACTCTGTCTCTCTTTTGAGATCGAATCACAGCAACCAATCAAGATTGAACTCTACACACAGGTCAACACGTGTTCCTTCTAATCCCTATTAACCATGTTTAAGATTCACTAATCCTTAGGATTCAACAATCTAACCTTAGTTTTTAGAAAAAAAAATTAAACCTTAGAGTTAATAAATTTAAATTTTTTTTAAGAACCAAGTTTAGATTGTTGAACCTTAGTTAGTAAATCTTAACCATGGTTAATAGGGGATCAAAGAGACACATGTTGACCTGTGGGTAGGCATGTCAATGGGCCGGGCCGGCACACAAGCCCGCCCGGTCTGCACTAATTGATTATTAACTGGGTTGGGCTTGGGCTTTAAGTCTAAAGCTCGTGGCCCATTTCATAGGCTTTTAACCGGGCTTAGCCTGACTAACGCGGCCAATTGAGCCCGTTTATTTATATTTTATAGGCAAAAAGTTGCATACGATTTTTATATGGGCCGGTCTAGTCCGGCCCAATTAATAAGTGGGCTGGTCTAGCCCGACCCGTATATTAATAGGGCCTAGTCAGGCTCAGGCTGGCCCGAACCCGGTCCATTGACACCCATACCTGCGAGTGCGATTGAACTCTTCTCGAGTTCAATCACGATTGGTGGTGATCGATCTCCCTTTTCTCTGCAATTTATATTCTCTAACATCTTTGCAGGATGAGATCAAATCACAGCCACTTGCGATTGAACTTGGGAAAAGTTTTAGTCCTTATGGCTAATATTTTTAACTCTTGCACGTGAGATAGAGGAGAGGGGGAGAAAGAGTGGGAAGAATGACCTTAATGAGACCTATATGATGCACATATGTGAAAAGATGTAAGTATAATTTTGTTATAATGATTATAACACAGTTTAAATACAAAGAGGAGCTCTGCTGCACCTTTTTAGCAGAGCTCCCCTTTTTATACTGGCGGTTGCAATCTTATAATTATGGTAGGTTGTAAAATTGCCCTATCCTCTCTTAGTAATTACAAATGTGCTGCGGCCATAGTGTTCAAAAGGGAAACTAACACTGTGAAGCTAACCCGAAATTAATCTCTTATTATATATAATGAAATAAGTATATGGATAATTTTATCGTTCTCATTATAATGGTAGAAAAGGTAAGTGTAAGGTTTTTACCTTCCAAAATAAAGATTTATTTTGACCATAGTGACAAAATTCAAAGTGTTCTCGTAGTAGTAATAGTTGAGATAACACAATCAAATTGAAGTCTAAATTCTACGAACATTAAATTATCTCAAGGGAAGCGTGGTTTAGCGACGACAATCAGATCAGCAGTCCTGTGCATTGTGATCCCGAATACTTCGGTCATATCCAAATCCTTAGCTTTGATACCAGGTGGAAGCTCCCAGTCAAAGCTATGGAGAAGTTGCGCAAGAGCAAGCTCAACGCTTGCTGTTCCAAATGTAATTGCTGGGCATATTCTTCTACCTCCCCCAAATGGTATCAGTTCGAAATCCTGACCTTTGAAATCAATACTGCTGCCCATGAACCTCTCGGGCTCAAAACTGTTTGCATTTTCCCAAGACTCTGGGTCCCTCCCTATTGCCCATGCATTGACGAAGAACCGTGTTTTGGCCGGAATTCTGTATCCGTCTATGGTTATTTCTTCCATGGATTCTCTAGGGACCAATAAGGGAGCGGCTGGATGCAATCTGAAGATCTCTTTGATCACAGCTCTCAAATAGTGCATCTGAGGCAGATCGCTCTCTAGCACTTTCTTTCTCTCTCCCACAATGCTTCTTACTTCAGATTGTGCTTTCTCCATCACTTTTGGGTTCGTGATGAGCTCTGTCATTCCCCAATCCAAGGTTATAAAGGTTGTATCAGTCCCTGCTGCGAACATGTCCTGCAATGACAGAAAATGTTATATGTCAACGAATTTTTGGTAAAGCTTGGGAACCTGCCAATGCAAGCGGACAGAGCTTGAGTGATACGAGATAGAATCACAGCCAATTGCCATTGAATTTGGGGAGAGTTCAATGGCACCCACATGTCAACACGTGTCACTAATTAACTGTTATTAATTGTTGTTAAGATTCAGTAACCTTAGGGTTCAATAATCTGACCTGAAAAAAGTATCAAAAGAATATTTAACTCTGGTAATAATTTTTAGCCCTTAAGATTAACATTTTTTAAAATATTTGTTTCTAAAAACCCAGGTTAAATCGTTGAACCTAAGGGCTAGTAAATATTAACATAGATAATAGGGGTTAACAAAGACATGTGTTGACCTGTGTGTGTTTCTTTCATGTTGTTGCCTTTACCGTCACCTTATGGTGATTGCGTAGTTTAACAAAATCAAATTAAAATTAGTGATTGTACTATGAGTTTTGATTTATAGACGAATGCTTGCCTTACTTCCCATGCCTTTCCGACTCGCAGCCTCTACCTAGTACCAATCACTTGTCCCGACTTTAATAATTGAGACGCACAATAGAGTCTGTGTCAAGCAGTGATGGGCCTGCATCAATGGTAGACCCCACTTGTACAGAAGATGGACCCCACTGGGTGGTTAGACATATACGGGCAATAACGCAATGACGAGTGTTGTCACACATTCGAATTCTTACTTTAATGGTCCAAAATTTTGAAGTACAAAAACTCCTCTCAAATTAAAGTGTTGCAATAGGTTAAAGTAGAGACTAATGATTGGTAGAGGTTAAGAGTAGAGTTAGCACTCCTCCTAACTTATAACCAAACTTGAGCTACACTCTGGCTTAGCCTCTCCAACTCGACACATGTCCCTTTTAACTCTATTTAATTGTGATCAAGATTCACTGGCTCTTAGGATTAATAAATCTAACATTAATAATTTTTTTAAGAAAAATAATAATAACAATTATAAGAGTTCAAACTAGAGTTAAAGGGTATTTAAAGGATAGGCCAAAGTATTTTACTCTGCCCCGGAGGGGCCCTGATGCTCTATTTGATTGCCAAGAAAATAAAATAAATATGGAAAAGAAAAGAAAAGAAAAGAGATGGAAAAAAGAGGAAAAATGGTGGTAGCGAAAGAGCCGGTAGAAGTTGGGTTTTTGTAACAAAACATGAAGTTTGAGTTTTTTTCTCTTTTCTCTTAATTGAAGCTTTTTAGAAGGAAACAAAATCCTCAAATATGAAACAAAATCATGGGTTTCAGAAATTTTCTTTGAAACCAAATAACAGGAATCTAGATTTTCTTTCACCTGACTTTCGCTATTTGCCTTTCCTTTAATTCCTTATTTGACAATTAAAATTGTATTAGAAATCTAAAATTTTATTTTCATTTTCATATTTCACCTAATTTCTCGACAACCAAACATAGTATATAGTTAACCAAAAAGAAATAATGGAATTAAATGGAAGGCAAATAAGGAATTCTTTACTGACCAAGATGACGGCCTTAATGTTATCCATTGTAAGAGGCATGTCTAGAGCCCCATTCTTCTGCGTATCGAGCAAAACGTCAACGAGGTCTATGTTCTCCTCTTTTTTCCTCTTGGGATTAAGATGATCCTCGATCAACTCATCAAAGAAACAATCGAAACGTCGAAATGTGTTCTCAAGCCTTGATTTGTTGCCCGTTACTGTGTGAATCCACTCCATGGAAGGGAAGAAATCTCCCATCTTAAATCCTCCAAGTAAAACTTGATACTCCTCAAACATCTTTTGGAATCCATGCCGATCATACTCACCCTCTTCAGAAAAACACCTTCCAAAGGCGACCCTGCAAAGCACGTCGTTACCATAGAAGCCCAACATCTTGGAGAGGTTGGTAGTACCAGGAAAAGACTCCCCTATCCGACGAACCAGACGAGCAACCTCTTCTTCTCTAACAAAGCTATACGACTGGACCCGTTTGGCGCTAAGAAGCTCGAGTATGCATATCTTCCGAATATGCCTCCAGTAAGCACCATAAGGCGAGAAGACGATGTCAGTGCAATTGTAGAATAAGTACTTAGCTGAAAATAGCCGAGGTCGGCTCGAAAGAGCGAGATCATGGGTTTTCAACACTTCCTTTGCTAATCTGGCGGATGAGACCACAACAGTTGGTATCTCACCCAGTTGTAGGTGAATTATGGGACCGAATTTCGCCGATAGGCGGCCGAGAGAGAGGTGGGGCAGGTTGCCAAGCTGGTGGAGGTTGCCTATGATGGGTAGCTTTGAAGGGCTTGGTGGGAGATTGAGCTTTCCTCTTCTTGAGTTCGAATTTGAGAGATGTTTTAGTACTACTATAAGAAGAAGAATGAGTGCAAAGAGAAACGAAGGTGTGATGGTTTGTAGGGGTATTGCTTCCCTGAGCCATTGAAGGAGAGCCATTTTGGGTTTTCTTCTAATTACAAAGTTTGTAAAACAACACCTTATATTCATTTGTGATGCTCCCAACAGCTCATGTTATCAGAACATAAGATGTTATGGGGGCGTTGGATTGGATTTTTTTGGCCAAAAATCAATTATGGTAAAAATTGATTGTGTAGAAATTAATGGTCAAATTATCATTTTTTCAAATAATAGTGTTTGGAGAATACATAGGTGAGTCGCTCAACTTCGTATTCTCCGAACACTATTATTTGAAAAAATGATTATTTGATCATGAATTTCTACATAATCAATTTTATCAAAATTGATTTTTGGCCAAAAAAATCCAATCCAAACGCCACCTAGTCTTTCTCTTCTTCTCATTTCCACTCTCCATAATGGTTCTGATTTTATTTCTACCCTTTTTTCTTTTCTGTTTCTTTCTATTGAAATGCTCTATCCCCACCATGTTTTGTATTACAGATATTTTTCAAAGTCCATCCAAAGAAAACTGACACCATTTGATTGTTATCTGATCATATCATATACAAACGTGTCCTAATGAATCAATCTACAATTCACCAACGTAATTGTGCTTAACCTTAATTTCAAATGTATCATAGCCGCATAGGTGGTCCATGTCTGGAGATGGGTTTTCCAATAGTTATCAGTCTAACGGAGATTCTCTCATATTATCTTAGGACTGTTAGCAAAATCCTTTGTTCTTTAGCTGTTGGGCCCCACTTTAATGGGACTAGAAATCCCCATACCGGATGGCGATTGTTGGAGCAGAAGATAGAGCAATAATGGAGCTGGTCCTCAGAATGGTCCAGAAATTTTGTTTGCCTTGTTTAAAGAGAAGTGATTGAAAATTCTTCAATCGAAAGCTGGCCGTCAGATTGAAAATCCAACGGTGCGAAACATCAAGTGGCCCACCATTTGATACATGTGTGTCTTGGTACGGTTAGATTTTCAATCGAAGGCCCAACTCACGCTGAGAGTTTCTATTACTTTCCTTTTTAAAAGCTGTAAAGCAGTTGAGTTTGTCTGTTGTTAGAAACCAAATCCTCTACGGCAAATCCGGCAATAAATCCTGAGGTCACCACAAATCCAACGGCGCCAAACATCAAGTGGCCCACCATTTGATACATGTGTGTCTTGGCACGGTTGGATTTTCAATCGAAGGCCCAACTCAAGCTGAGGCCGCTGAGAGTTTCTGTTACTTTCCTTTTTAAAAGCTGTAAAGCATTTGAGTTTGTCTGTTTTTACGACTCTGTTGTTAGAAACCAAATCCTCTACGGCGTGGAATGTAGGTTGGTCGTTATGATCGATTAGATAGAAAGAAGGACTAGTGTGTATTTTTCGTTGGGTATTTCCTGTAATAAATCATTGCATCTTTCTCCGATTCCTCATGAAAGATACCCAATCAATTAGGATAGAAGTTCAGGAAGGTCTTTATCCTCGGCAAACAGAGAAGAATTATTTTATATCGCCTCTAACAGATTTTGTAACGGATAAAATTCGTAAAATCAACTTAGCGTTGAAGAACGAGCTCGTTTTTGTTGTTTTGTTCACGAAAGTTACACGTGGACACGAGTTGGGGTCACGTGCTTAAAATAGAGGGATCACACGTTGTCTGATGCACAACGTTCACGTTGTGCGCATTACGACGTCTTTGTTTTCTTGTAGAATAACGTTTCCGTTGTGGCTTGATAACGTGCTCGTTGTCTGAAGCACAACGTAACCGTTGTACTCTTGACAACGTTTTTGTCGTTACATGAACAACGAGTCCGTTGTCTCACCGACAACGATGTCCTGGTTGCATTTTAAGACATCTACACCGTAACCGAGTTCGAGTCAACAACGAGACCGACTCGTAGGAGGAAGTGATCAGGAAGTGATCCATAATTCTGACATGTGTGCCGAAAGCGCTGTTTTGTGCCGAAAGCACTGTCTTGGCATTTAATGCTGGTCACTTCTACGTACCGTCAGATCTCGTCCGACTGAACTCATAGGAGGCTCTCAAGTGTGATGCAACCGGCGGCAGATATGTCTGACATATTTGGCAATGAGTGCAAGACACGTGGTATGGACATCTATGGCCATCCATGGCCATCGATGGCCATACCAACCTTACCCTATAAATAGCCCGTGATTTTTAGTGCTTGAGATCACGTTTTTTGTGGTACTTCAGAGTATTCTTGTTCAATGCTTCCCAGATCCTTGCGTAACTTTCAGTGCCTATTTCAGAGTTTACTGTTCATCATCTTCTACATCTACTTACTTTACCATCGGAGTACAGGTCAGGGTGTCACACCCTCCACTCCAACCTTCTACCGGTAAACCAGAGCGTGTGTGGAGCTGTAGCTGACGCGTGTCCGTGACGGTATTTTTCCCCTTCAAAATTGGCGCCGTCTGTGGGAAATAATAAACGAACCCCCCTTTGCTCTTTGTGATCATGGCTGATCAGTCATTGGTGTTCGGGCGTGAGAATCAAACCCCTCAGCCCACTCCTTTTGTACCTTCTATCGTGCACATCCCGGGGGTCAGTCCTTCGTCTGGGCAACCAGAGAGGACCGTGCCTCCTCCTGTTGAGCTTTCTGTTTCTGATTGCATTTTGGCGATGTTGCAAAGGCAGCAGTCTGCTCTGGATCAGATCACCAGGCAGCAGCAGTTGATGCAGGAGAGGCTGGGGGCGTTCGAGCATAGCAGGCTCGAGGTGGATGAGGTGCCACTGCAGAGGTCTTCCGTGAGACGTCAGCTTGACGTCTCTTCTTCTCCTTCTGCACCGGAGAACCGTGAAACCAGGTTTGTGCTTCTTCCTACTGAAGGAGATGTAAGGCAGCCTCAGGTTCAGGCAAAGCAGAGTATTCCTTCAGATCATGTGGATTTGCGAGAAGGGGCAGGGCGAGAAGACTTGAGAGGGGGTACCGGAGGTGCAGACGCCCAGAAGACTTGGGTGACTGCCAAGGAGGTGGAGGCTTTGATCGGTGCTCGTGTTAAAAGCATGAAGGGAGGGATTCCTGACCACTTTGCTCAGTCAGCAAAGGACAACGTTGAGAACTCTCCTTTACAGACGCCATCAATCAGTCATATACTTCGTCCAAGTTTATAACTCCGATCTTCCCCATGTACACTGGAAGGACGGATCCAGAGGAGCATTTGTTTGATTTCAAACATGCGATGGCTGTTCACAATCCAGATGATGACCTGTATTGCAAAGCTTTCCCCAACAGCCTGTCTGGGGCAGCGTCGAAGTGGTTTCGGAACTTGCCTCCTGGTTCCATCAGTAATTTCTCAGAGCTCAGGTCAGCTTTTATTGATCGTTTCATTATCAATAAAAAGAAGAAAACAGGTGCAAATACTCTCTTCTCTTTGAGGATGAAGCCGGCTGAATCCTTGACGGACATTATTTCGCGTTTCACTGATGAAGTCCACAACCTCGATAAAGTCGACGAAGGGAGCTGTATCGTTGCTTTCAAGAATGCTATCCCTAGGCATTCCGAGCTCTATAAGTCTTTGGCTCTTGACTATCCTGTCAAGATGGACGAGATGATGGTTCGTGCCACCAAGTACGGAAGGTATGAGGAGGACGTATCCATTGTGCCGAAGCCCAGGACGAGAGTGGTTGATGTCGTAGAGATGACACACCAATCTTCGAAGAGGAAGGAGAAGAAGCAGAGGTACGAGTCTTCATCATCTGAGGACTCACCACCAAGGAAGCAGAAGGAAAGAGTAGTCTATGTGACTCAGCGGGATCAGCCGGTTCGGCGTCTGCTTGAAGGAAACTTTAATCAGCAGCAGAGTAGGACGGAGAGACGTCCTAATGATCAGCAGCTGGCGAGGCAGCAGTATCAGCCACGCCAGGTGCAGCCTCAAGTACAGCAAGAGAGAGGCGTGCAGCCTAGTGAGCGGCGACCTTTTGCAGATCGAGCACCACGCATCAATTTCACAGTTAGCCCGACGACCATCATGAGGTCAATGAAGGATCAGGCATACTTCGAGTGGCCGGCTAGGGCTGTGCAGGATGTTACATCGGAACCCCGGGTGCATGAGTATTGTCATTATCACAAGTGCCGTGGTCATCTCACCAACCGATGTCGTATTCTGAGGGAGTACTTGGAGAGGCTGGTTCAGGAAAGGTACTTGGGAGAGTATCTTGCTTCTGGCAACGGCGGCATGGAGCATGCCAGGGAGCCGATATCCCAGTCTCGTGGAGGAGAACCTGCCAGTAACCCAAGTACCAGTGGAGGAGCTTCCTTGGGCACGATCAATGTCATTTGCCGCGTGCAAGCGCCGGAAGCAGATGTGGAGAGGAACTTCAGGGCGAAGGCCAGGAAGCTGTCTCACGATGCTGCAGTGTGTCAGGTGCAAGTGCCTACCAGAAGCGTTGAGCAGGTACTTACATTCACTGATCGTGATCTGGCAGCAGTAATCCGACCTCACTATGATGCTCTCGTTCTCACCATGAGAATAGGAGATTTCGACATCAAGAGAGTGCTCGTGGATTCCGGGAGTGGAGCAGACATCTTGTATCTTCATGCTTTCACCCAGATGAAGCTGGATCCTTCCGTTCTCATCCCTGCTCAGACTCCACTATTTGGATTTGATGGCAGCTCGATGAAGCCTGTAGGCGATGTTGTCTTACCCGTTGTGGCTGGACCCGTTGTCCTTCAGACCAGGTTCTCCGTTCTGGATGCGCCATCGCCTTACAATGCCATCTTGGGTCGTTGGTGGACCCATGAGATGAAGGCTGTTCTGTCCTCGTACTATCAGGTGTTGAAATATCCAACGCAGGACGGGCCTCAGGAGATCAAGAGTGATCAGTTGGCATCGCAGAAGTGTAATTTTCCTGCTTCCGTTGTGCCTCCATAGCAGTTACAGGTCGTTCCCGTTGTGGAAGAGAGCTCAGAAACATCGTTGTGCAGACCTTCCGTTGAGCCCACGAGAGCTGTCAATTTGGGAACGGAAGAAGAGCCAAAGGTGTTGCAGGTCGGGACGAGCTTGACAGCGGAGGAAGAGCTCGAATTGCTGAATTTCCTTAGGCAGAACCTTGATGTCTTTGCATGGTCTCACAAAGACATGACTAGCATCGATCCGAGTGTTATCTGTCATCACCTCAATATTGATCCTGCTATCCCTCCAGTGAAGTAGAAACCTCGGAGGCTTGCTCCAGCTTATCATGATGCAGTGAACGAGGAGATTGACAAGCTGATTCAGTTCGGGTTCATTCAGGAGGTGCAGTACCCTGATTGGATAGCCAATGTTGTGGCTGTGCCTAAGAAGAACGGGAAGGTGAGAGTTTGTATTGACTTCACTGGTGTCAATAAGGCCTGCCCCAAGGACTTTTTTTCCATGCCAAGGATAGACAGGCTCATCAACGCCACTGCTGGCCACGAGATGTTATCCTTCATGGATGGTTATTCAGGCTATAACCAGATCCTCCTGACGGAAGCAGATCGAGAGAAGACCACCTTCATAACGGAGCGGGGCTTGTTCTGTTATCGAGTGATGCCTTTTGGCTTGAAGAATGCAGGTGCCACCTATCAACGTCTTATGAATCTCATGTTTGGGTCACTTCTTGGCAAGGCGGTTGAAGTTTACATCGATGATATCGTTGTGAAGAGTCGAGTACGAGGTACTCTGGTGACGGACCTTGCTGAGCCTTTCTCTGTTCTACGATATTTCAATCTAAAGATCAACCCAGAGAAGTGCACCTTCGGGGTTACCTCAGAAAAATTTTTGGGTTATCTTGTGAGTCAGCAGGGGATTGAGGCTAATCCAGCTCAGATCCGTGCTTTGCTGGACATGCCAGAGCCTAAGTCGAAGAAGGAGATCTAGAAGCTGACAGGCCGGATTGCTGCACTCAATCGGTTTATCTCCAAGTCATCCGATCATTTCAAACCTCTCTTCGAGTTGCTGAGAAAGGACTCCATTTTTGCAGGGACTCCAGAGTGTTCTCGAGCTTTCCTTACCTTGAAGGAATATTTAGGCTCAGCTCCTATCCTTTCGGTACCTGAGCCAGGTGAAATCTTATATCCTTATCTATCTGTTTCAGAGCAAGCCCTTGGTTCCGTCCTGGTCAGGAGTTGTGATGGCGTGGAGAAACCTGTTTATTTCATCAGTAAAACATTTCTCAAGGCGGAGTGCAATTATAGCAAGCTCGAGAAGGTATGTCTAGCTCTTGTCTTTTCTGCGGAAAAGCTTCGTCCTTACTTTCATGCTCATTCTATCGTTGTCATCACAACGTATCCCTTGAAAGTCGTGCTAGGACGACCCGAGCTGGCGGGGAGGATGTCGAAGTGGGCTGTGGCTCTGAGTGAGTTCGATATTCAGTATCGGACTAGGAGTTCAGAAAAGGGGCAAGCGATGGCAGGTTTTCTTTCTGATTTCCCTGTGGAGGAGGAAGCAGAGGAGGTGGTTGTTGATCTTCAGGAACTTCCTATTGAAGTTGACAACGGAGATGTCGTTGTGGATGGAGCCGAGTCATCAGAGTGGAATGATTGGTTATTGTACGTGGACGGATCTTCTAATTTTAGTGGTTCAGGACTGGGCGTTGTGCTTATAAGTCCGGAGAACATCAAAGTGCAGAAGATGTCGTGTCTTGGGTTCACTGCCTCCAACAATGAAGCTGAGTACGAAGCCTTACTGCTTGGGTTGCAGAGTGCTCGAGAGCTGCAGATCTCCAGGTTAAGAGTGTTTTGTGATTCACAGCTCGTGGTGAATCAGGTGAATGGTGTTTATGACTGCAAGGACGACTGGATGAAGCAGTATGCTACTCTCATTCGTTCGCAGTGTGAAGCATTCACCGTTGTGTAGATCAGGCACATCCGGAGAGATGAGAACAAACATGCTGACGCTTTGGCATATCTAGCTTCCATAGTGCAGGCTGACGAGCCTAAGGCTATTCTGATAGAGTTCCAAGAGTATCCTTCAATAGCTCTTCAGGCACAGCGAGAAGTGTTTTTTGTCAATCCAGTTCCGAGCTGGATGACAGGGCTGGTGGCTTATTAGAAGGATGAAATTCTTCCTATCAGTGTGAAGGAGTCGAGGCGCATTCTGTTCAAGGCAACTCGTTATGCCTTGGTGCAAGGAGAGTTGTTCAGGAAGTCTTATGGTGGGCCTTTGTTGAAGTATGTTCATCCTGCAGATGTGGAGAGAATACTTGCTGAGTTGCATGAAGGTATATGTGGTATACATTCAGGTGGGAGAACCATTGCCCATCGAGCTCTGGGGCAAGGTTACTTCTGGCCTTACATGCAGGCTGATGCTCAGAAGTATGTGAAGAAGTGCAGCCAGTGCCAGCGGTTTGCTCATTTGATTCATGCTCCGGCTCAAGAGCTCAACACTGTATCTCAACCTTGGCCATTTGCGCGTTGGGGACTTGATATTGTAGGACCTTTCCCTAGGGCTCCAGGGAATCTAATCTTTCTTCTAGTGGCAACTGATTACTTCTCTCGTTGGATTGAAGTTGTTCCTCTTGCTCGTATCAGAGAACAAGAGGTGAAGAAGTTCTTGTGGGAACATATCATCTGCAGATTTGGCATACCGCAGTCCATCATTACTGACAACGGGAAGCAGTTTTCAGGACGTTTGATTGCCAACTTTTGCAGCGAGCTGAAGATCAAGCATGTTTTCTCTTCCCCATATTATCCTCAGGGGAATTGATTGGCCGAGGTAGCCAATAAGAATATTCTCAATCCCTTGAAGAGAAGACTGGAAGATTCGAAGGGGAAGTGGACCACCGAGTTGCACAACGTTTTATGGGGGTACAGAACAACTCCGAGGAGTCCTACCAATGAAACTCCTTTCTCTCTAGCGTATGGTATGGAAGCTGTCATTCCTACTGAGATCAGTTTGCCTACAGTGCGTTCTTGGCACAACAAGAAGAAGGATGGAGAGAAAGATCAGAACACAGAGCTTATGGCTATTCATCTCGATCTGCTAGAAGAGAAGCGAGAAGATGCCAGTATTCAGATGAGGACGTATCAGCAACGGTTGAGGAAAGCCTACAACAAGAAAGTACAACGGAGAGTGCTGCAGGTCGGTGATCTCGTTCTCCGAAGAGTGTTCCAAAACACGAGAGAGCTTAACAGTAGCAAGTTGGGACCTAACTGGGAAGGGCCTTATATCGTAGAACGATTGGGAAGTCCTGGAGTCTGTTACTTGAAAGACTTACAAGGTAACCTCATCTCAAAATCCTGGAACATTATGAATTTGAGGCAATTCTTTTAATAGAATCTATGATATGCTACTGCATGCATCGTTGTGCTTACAAGTTTTCAGTGATTTTACATAATCATAGTGCTCATATTTCAACATATGACTTGCAATATTATGCGCCTGCTCGTTGTCTACACTATTCTCTGTCTGGTTCATCAGTGTAATATTGTGAATGTTTTGCAAGTAATTCAAATAAAATTTCGACTGAACAACCTACTCATAACGAACACGAGTGGCTTATATAAGGGTGTCATCTGAGCAAATCCAGTGGCTTATCCTAATGACATCCTCTGAGCATGTGCTTCGAAACTGAGTTACATTGTGTTCATCATATGAATTTTATTTGTCAGATTGCATTCACATTGAACTACGCAAATGATGTATCTGGAGTAGTGCTTGTTCGTAGTGTTTGTTCGTAGTACGTGTTCGTAGTGCTTTGCTTGTAGTGCTCTACTCGTAGTGTTCTGATCGTAGTGCTTTGATCAAAATAATTTGTTTAAGTATGTGCATCAGTTATAATTTTCACCCTCATACATACATTCACATAGTAAAGTGCCATATTCACATCAATGCTGTGAACCGTGAAAATTAATTCAACTACTTGTGTTGTGTTGTTTGTGCATACGTTGTGCTACGTTACGAGGTGGAAATAGACACGTACATAAGAAAGTAAGTGATCCATTCATGAAGAAGGCCCATTTCTGGGTAATTACAGTAACAAAGGAAAGAGAAGAGTTTACATCATCAAAAGAGAAACAGAAACATGAAGGGGAGCAGCAGATCAGGCGAGCTCAAGGTCAGCGTCTGTCTTCGTTGCAGCAGGGGCAGAAGTAGAGGCTTCAGCAGTCGGGGTTTTTTCTGGAGTAGCTTCATCGGCAGCAGCAGGAGCTTCGGGAGCAGCTGGATCGAAGTACGGCTCAGCTGTGAGAGGTGCAGGACCTTCGAGAGAGTGAGGTTGCTCGACGCCTTCGACCTCGGCCTCGTTGTCTAGCTCGATCACGTCTTTGCTCTGAAGCTCGGAGAACGTGATGGCGTCCTCTTCATTGTCTTCTTTCAGATGGCCTTGCTGGCGGAGCGATTCGAGTCTCTTTCTCGGTCTCTGCCCGATCCTCCTCCAAGAGCGTGTCCAGCTGAGACTGATAGTGTTGTTGCAGTCTCAGGGTCACGGTCCTCTCGATGGTCTCTTTAGCTTTCTTGGCCTCCTCGAGCTCCTCCGCCAGTGCTGTCCTGGCAGCCTCAGTTTCCTCCAGCTGTCTGCCCAAAGCTTAGGAGACGTGCTCCAGTTCACTGATGCGTAGAACAGCGTTTTCTACCTCCTGTTTGGCCTTCTTCTCGGCCTCCTTTGCTGATCGTGTCTCAGCCTTAGCTTTTTCTTGTGCCTTGGTGGCAGCTTTCAACTTTCCCTCGACGCGAACAGCGCCAGCTTTGACTTGAGACAGATCAAAGTCTGCCTTGAGTCTCTCTTCGGCGAGAGTCTTCTCCAGCGTCTCAGTCCTGTCTTGCCAGTACTTGATCCCGTCTCGGAGGTGATTGTAGCTATAATGGCTACGATCACAGAGTTCGTGCACGAGCACGTTCATCTGCAAGGAAGTATCCGGGCATTAGCACAACGAGGAGTAAAATTTCAGCAGTAGAGTAAGAAGAAGAGGAAGTGAGAAACTTACTGACGCCACAGACTGGCAGGCGGCGTAGGACAGTTCAACCAGATTGAGATTGCCGACGTCAGCATTGTCTCGGGGCAACCTCATAGCATGAGTCAGAGCTCGGGCGGCCTTGTCGGATCTTTGCACCGAGTCGTTTACAGTCGGTCTCCCGTACCGAGAGAAGTCGGGCGACCAGTCCAGAGCGCTCGCCGGTAGCATACGAGCTGGAAGACTCGTTGTGCCAGCTTCCGTTGCGGCCAGGGCAACCACAGCGGAACTCAAACTGGCTGGAGCAGTTGCAGCTCGAGAGGGGGTAGGTGCCGAGCTGGCTTCGGGCACCGCCGTTGTCACTTCTGCTCCTGGAATTGTTGCAGGAACGGCAGAGGTAGAGGGGGGAGCAGCAATGGCTGCGTTCTCTTTCTCCAGGCGTATGTCCGCCTTCGCTTTCTTTCTGGCCTCGTACTCGGCCTGGGTCGGCAGCTTTCTTTTCGGGTCAGCAGTCGCTGTACCCTTGGAAGGAGGGTTCCTCTTTTTCAACGGTGGTGACAGTGGTGGCAGCAGAACTGCAGGGCGAGCAGACCTTGGCTTCCTGCTCAGCGGAGGTGGATCTATGCCAGCCATGTCTTCTTCTTCGGCTAAATTAATTGCTGGTGAAGGTGCAGAAGTAGAAGCACCTGGATGCTGTTGCAGTTGTTGTGGTTGTTGTCGTCGTTGAGCAGTTGCAATAGGAGTGCTGAAGGCGACCCACGTGTCAGGCTCCAGTGGTTGCCACCGGATGTATTCCCCACCTCGAACACGTTTGATGTTGGTAAGGAGGCCTTCTTCTTCTTGGGCCAACTTTTTATATGGGATCTTCTTTCCGTCAACTGTACACAGAAAAAAGCAGAATGAGTACAACGAGAGTCAGCAGGACGAAAGCATACAACGTACAACGAAAACAGAGTCAGAACAGTGGTGCACAACGGACAACGGACGACCGTAGTAGTATACCTGGTTCCGCTCGGAAGACATTGGGGACCGTGGAATTCTCTGCCTTCCAACCGCCAGAGACAACGAAATGAGTGGCTTTCCACCATCTTTCTCTATCGAGAATGCCTGAGACGAGCTCTGGATGTCGAGGTTTCTTGTTCCACGAGTAGTAGCAGAACAAACCATCGTCAGTGCCTCGGCATCTGATAGCATGGCAGAAGTGGAATAGATGCCTAGCTTCTATTGGGTAACCGTCCTTGATGAATTTGATCATCATGGACATATATTTGTAGAAGCTCGGATGCATTTGTCCTGGTGCGAGTTGCAAGGTGGACAGAATGTCATCCAGGACGGGATGGAGAGGGAAGCGGAAGCCAGCCTCGAGCTGGGAGAGGTAGACGACGGTACAAGCAGAACGCTTATCAATGAGAGCGTCATCTCGCTTGAAGTGGAGATTGACGTGGGAAGGGAAGTCGAAACGTTCCCTGTAGTGGTTCAGATGTGCCAACTGATGTTGGCGTAGAGCTGAGGATTGTTCGATGTAGGCACCATGAGGTGCGCTACCTGTGCAACTGGCCTCATCTTCAGTAGGGCCTCTAATTTCCTCTAACCTAGTGGGTTCTACGGGAATGTTGGTAGCCATAGTGATTGGAAGAAACAGTAAAAAGGAACAAGAACAGTGAACAGAACACGGAGAGTACACAGAGCAGAATCACTCAAGAACCAGAGAAGAAGAGAGGGAGGAACAGTAAGAAATATTAAGGAAAAGGGTGAAGAGCGTACCGAACAGAAGACGACTGAGAGACTGTTGAGAGCTTGAGGAAGATGAACTTTCGTTTGAGAAAAAAATTCGACAGAGTAACAGTGCTTGAAGGAACAGGGTGAAAGAGAAGGAGTATTCGATGAGGATTTTATAAGCATCTCAGATTTGTGAAACTACACCACTACCCTTCATCGGAGCCGTACACCTGAGTCAAAGTGGAGAAGAGCAGTGGCAAGATCGTCTTTTCACCAAAAGAAAGTAACCGTCAGAGTTATTAAAGCATTTTGAAAATCGAAACGGCAGTGATGACAGCCTGTCCGCATTGAAGCGACGTGACGGCTCGCACGCGCAGCCAGCTGGCGTGAACTGTCAATCTTCTCAACGAGCGTTTAAAGCACGCAATGTTACATCTTCTGGAGCAGTGCCAGGTATGATCTTTTTGTTCGTTTATGACACTTCGAACTACGTTCCAAGCATCATAAAGGGACAAATTGTAACGGATAAAATTCGTAAAATCAACTTAGCGTTGGAGAACGAGCTCGTTTTTGTTGTTTTGTTCACGAAAGTGACACGTGGACACGAGTTGGGGTCACGTGCTTAAAATAGAGGGATCACACGTTGTCTGATGCACAACGTTCACGTTGTGCGCATTACGACGTCTTTGTTTTCTTATAGAATAACGTTTCCGTTGTGGCTTGACAACGTGCTCGTTGTCTGAAGCACAACGTAACCGTTGTACTCTTGACAACGTTTTTGTTGTTACATGAACAACGAGTCCGTTGTCTCACCGACAATGATGTCCTGGTTGCATTTTAAGACATCTACACCGTAAACGAGCTCGAGTCAACAACGAGACCGACTCGTAGGAGGAAGTGATCAGGAAGCGATCCATAATTCTGACATGTGTGCCGAAAGCGCTGTTTTGTGCTGAAAGCACTGTCTTGGCATTTAATGCTGGTCACTTCTGCGTACCATCAGATCCCGTCCGACTGAACTCATAGGAGGCTCTCACGTGTGATGCAACCGGCGGCAGATATGTCTGACATATTTGGCAATGAGTGCAAGACACGTGGTATGGACATCTATGGCCATCCATGGCCATCGATGGCCATACCAACCTTACCCTATAAATACCCCGTGATTTTTAGTGCTTGAGATCATGTTTTTGGTGGTACTTCAGAGTATTCTTGTTCAGTGCTTCCCAGATCCTTGCGTAACTTTCAGTGCCTATTTCAGAGTTTACTGTTCATCATCTTCTACATCTACTTACTTTACCATCGGAGTACAGGTCAGGGTGTCACACCCTCCACTCCAACCTTCTACCGGTAAACCAGAGCGTGTGTGGAGCTGTAGCTGACGCGTGTCCGTGACGGTATTTTTCCCCTTCAGATTTCATTCAAGATCTTAACCACTCGGAGAACCATAGAATGGATCTAACTATCATCTTATCACCTTCTTATTGCAGGTTCTTCTGGGCCATACAAACAGAGATTAACCAAGGTCCGGTTCAGATAATGGTTAACCAGTGTTCCCTAATGTGTGTCGCGGATACACTAACCTCGGCTGTGGTCAAAACCCCCCGATCTAAATCGAGTAGGTTTTACATAAAGAAAAATTGGTTCAACATGTTCTATTAGATACGGGTAGGAGAAGAACTCGACTCGCTATTGTTAAAAAAAGAGAAGCAGCAAAACCCTCCAAGAGAAAACGTTAGAGAAGGATGAAGGCAAAGACGTGCAGCAACAAATAACTCAACACAACTCATGGAAGCCTGAATCATAAGGGTTAAACCAGGGAACAAAAAAGAGTAGCAAGTCCACGAAACAATTACTGGTCAGAAGCAATGATGATTCCTCATTTCTCAGTCCTGCAAATAAACTCCAATCCTTGGTTTTTAGGAAAAAAAAACATTAATTCTATTTTTTTTTGGAAGTTAATAATATTAATAAACTATTTTAAGGATTTTCTTATTATTAAATCAAAAGAGACATGTGGCGACCTCAGTGGTGATAATCAGATTTGCCATAGAGGATTTGGTCTGCTGTTGTGAGGGTGGCTAATTTTCTCTGGTCTCACTACTTGAGGGAAAAAATACAAAAGAAGAAGAAAATAGAACAATAATGGAGCTGTCTTAGAGAAATTTAGGGTGTTAGTAGACAGCATTGATGTCTTGTTGGATAAGGACCTCTCATTTGATATCATTTCTGGCGAGATTCTTATTGGAAGGTGATGCAGCTCTTTTTGAAGACTCCATATATTACATTGCAATGAGACACTGCATCAAGACTCTTCCGAAAAGATATTTTTGTAAATTTGAACAAGACTACAAAGATTAGGTGCAGATAGTCTTTGCGTATTCCTCAGGTAATCTTACAGTCAATTTAAGAACCTTAGGGTCTTCTTTTCTACAGAAAGTATATGATGGTGCCAGCAGCAGCATCAAGACTCAAGACTCAGGTAACTAAGATGTCTTCTTTTCTAGAGAAAGTATATGATGGTGCCACCAGCAGCATCAAGACTCAAGACTCGGGTAACTCAAGATGATAGATCCTGGCCTTCCAACACTCAAGGCCACATGAAGTATCAGACCATTTGCTTCCTCTTTTAATCGGTTATAGCAGTTTGGAAACACGGGATTCGCGGCTAGCTCATAATTTTCCGCGCACCTATGTTAGACCTTTTTTTATAGTGTTGTTAGAACCGGATCGGGCATCGAACCGGTAGAGTGGATGGTTCCCAGTTCGACCGGTTCGGTTCGACCATATACTTTTTGCAAAAAAAATCAAAAAAATTTCTCCTAATTTTTCTGTTCTGATCGATTCCCAACTGATTCTACCATTGGTTCTAGCCGGTTCTTAAAGTGTCATGGTTTTGAGGGTTTTGGGAACCGGCGAGGGGGCCGGTTCCCGGTTCCACCGGTTCGACCGGCCGGTCCGATCCGGTTTTGACAACAATGCTTTTTTACAACAAGGATGGCACTGTCCTCTGGTGCTAAATGTTGGGTTCTCTCAGCTCATTGTTGGTGGGGTCCAAGTGGAGAGAAAGTCTCTCCCCCACCTCTAATGTTTCTTTGTTTTGAAAATAGATTGTTCTGTTTTATTAAATGAGAAAATGCTAGGTGACTGAGCATTTCATTAGGGGTTTCAATGGGCCTGTCCAAAAAAAGCCTGTCCATTACCCATATTTTAGGGCTGGACTGAAATTCTTAGGCTCATTAATATCAACCAGGCTAGGGCTTGGCTACAAAAATCCCAAGCCTAGCCCAGCCCAGCCCAGCCCAGTATACTTATATAATATTATATATCTATGTATATAGTAGGATACACACAATACAAAGCATCTAACACATACCATATAATGGTAGTTTATCATTTAACATCTCTACTCATATTACAATAATAAAATATTTTAAACAATATTACATTAAGTGAAGTAATGAAAAAAATTAAGATAGCAAATTGTTTTGCCAATTGCGTTATATATAATGACTGTGTAGTCATTATTACACATAACAATGAAACATTATTATGTAACAGTGACTACACTGTTCTATGTTATGACAGTGTAGTCACTATTACACATAACAGTGAATCATTGTTATGTACCAGTGACTACACTACACTGTTATACATATCTTTACTATTATAATACGAGAGGCATGCGTAGATGATTTTTTCGAAATTCTCAAATTACCGTTAATTGAATTAATGTTTTACTTTAATTCTCAAACTATCATTGCCTTTGATTTAATATTTTATTTTAATTCCTAAACTACCCCTTGCTATCTATCTATTTAGAATCACATCCAATCACGATTGACCTCGGGGAAGTTCAATCACACCCATGTGTTAACATGTGCCTCTTTTAATTCCTATTAATTGTGGTTAACTCCTTCCCCTCGCTCTCACGTGCATTGCACGTGCCACTAACGAGTTCAATCGGGGTCGTTAACTCCTTCTCTTCGCTCTCACGTGCATCACACGTGCCACCCGCTAGTATGTATAACAATAATGGTCAATGTTTGCACATAACAGTGTATGACTCTTGTTTTTTTTTGAAAAAAAAATCACTCTCTATATTTTTTTCATTTAATAGTACACACTATATATTTATTTAAGTAGAGATGTGCATTTTTTCATATAATAGTATACACTATATATTTATTTAAGTACAGATGCGCCGGCCCGAGCCTGGCCTGGCTCAACCCTATTAACAATAAAGCCCGGTCCAGCCCTGCCCGACCGACTTAAAATTGGATAGGGCTTGGGCATATATATATCAAACCCGTTTAAGATGAGCCCGCCACAGCCCGGCCCAACTCCAGTATGGCCCGGGCCATTGACAACCTTACATTTAATGTTCCTATAGTAAATCACAGAAGGAATTGTTCGCAGATACCCACAATATACCCAATTGTGGGATCTGGTGTATATACTTGATACAGAAACGTGTGTGAAAAAGATTACAAGCTAGGATAAGGACTCTTACAATTTGAAAGAATATGAACTCTTTGGATAGCTCTCAAAGAATCCGAATGTATGTAGTACTTATCATTCCCCTTCAAACTCAATGCGGGTCAAGCATGAGGTTGTTCTTTAGTAACCGAAATTTTGTCTTTGGAAGACCCTTTGTGAAAATATCAGCAATTTGATGGAGAGTTGACACAAACTGAACTTGAATGATACGTGTATCCTTGAATGGGTGCACGTTAGGTGTACATGGGCGGGGTGTATGTCTTTTATGCATGTAAATATTAATAGTTGTGAGTATTTGTAGGGAGTGTGGAGTCTAGCTAAGTTATCTTTACTTGTTGGTTAGTTAGTTGAAACCGATGTTTCCCCTCTTTGTATATATTGTTAGGTATGAATGAAGATCAATATGTTTTTATTCCTTAATTTATAGAGTTTATGGAAGTAAGGCTGTCCCTTGAATGAGAGCCATCTTTTTCTCTTTTCCCAATTTCCTTTTGTTTAACACAAATCGTCGCTTAAGTATGTGTCAGCCAAACAGAGTCAATTAGTGAAGCATATTTTGCAGCAATTGACTTATTTCAATGCTAAATATGAAGATTTAAAGGGTGATCACCAGATTGACCGTTCTCATTCCCAAACTACTCGTGGTGAAGGTGGAGTCGGGTTGTCTAACTCGGGAACGTTCGGGTCAATTCATAGTCGTACGATCAAGTTGGATTTTCCACGTTTTGAAGGTGGGGACCCGACTGGTTGATTGTATCGAGCTGTGAATTTTTTCTCCTATCATCAAACCACACCTGAACCAAAGCTTAATATTGTCTCATTTCACTTGGAAGGGGAAGCATTACGTATTGCTGGTTAGAGAAGGCACAAGGCCCTCCTACATGGCCGGAATTTGTAGTGGCTTTACATGCTTAGTTTGGACTGACAGTATTCGAAGATTATGTGGGCGCATTGGCCAAACTCAAACAAACCACCACAGTGAGAGGTTATCAATCTCAGTTCGAGAAACTCGCTAATCGCTATTTTTTTATAAGTTGCTTCTTGTGCGGGCTTAAAGAAGAAATCCGGCTTGATGTGCAAATGTTTCGTCCCACCACAGTAACATCAGCCATTGGATTAGCACGATTATAGGAGGAAAAGTTAAATGCATGGCGAAGACAATTTCGAACAGACAACATCAAGTCAACTGCGATTGGGCCGGTCCCATCTAAACTGGTCACTCCGCCCATTCGAGGATTAAGCCCACTTGAAGCCAAAGAGCCCCAAGAGAAGGGCTTGTGATACAATTATTGTGTTGAACTGTTCCAGCCGGAACCCGGGCATAATTGTAAGACCAAAACTTTGTTCCTTATTGAAGGAAATTGGCTAGAAGAAGTTGACCATGGAGGAGACCCAACCCACGAGATGGTTCATCTTTGATCAAGAAGAGGCTAAAATTTCTCTACATGCAATTGTGGGGGCCAATACACCTCAAACTATGCGGGTCAAAGTGGTGGTTCAATCACAACCTGTGATTATCTTGATCAACGGTGGTAGTACACACAATTTCATTAATTCATCTTTGATCAAGAAAGTAGGAGTGCAAGTTCAACCCAGTGCTAATTTTCATATGATGGTGGCCAATGGTGAGAAGCTCATGTGCGAAGGTAAGTGCCAACATTTAATTATTAAATCCCAGGGCTTATCATTTGAAACCGATTTGTTTTTTATTCCCCTGGGTGGGTGTGATATTGTCTTAGGTGCTCATTGGTTACAAACTCTAGGACCCATACTTTGGGATTTCAAACAGTTAAAGATCGGATTTACTTATCAAGAGGAGTTAGTTTTACATGGACTCAAACTCTCACCGTTAGAAGTAGTGGAAAGAGAGAAAATAGCCAAGCATATGCGAAAAGAGGTATGGGTGTACTATGAGTTTTGCTTTATAGAGGAATGCTAGCCCTACTCCCATGCCTTTCCTACTCTTGGCCTCTACCAAATACCAATCACTTGTCCCTACTTTAATAGTTTGGATGCACAATAGAGCTCTGTGTCAAGCAGGGATGGACCATGCATCAAGGGTAGACCCTACTTATACAGAAGATGGGCCCCACCAGGTGGTTAGACATAGACGGGCAACAACGAGGATAGGGGGTGGCTAGACCAATGAGGTCTAGCCTTAGGTTTCAAAATAGAATTCATGGGTTCGTTAACTATTTCCCTTCCTCATTACAAGCATGATTTGTCAGACTTTCTGCAACAACTTTTTTGTTTCCCTAATTATATAGGAAATAGAGATGAAATTAATTCTGCTACTAAGACTTTTAAGTCTTAATTTCCTTTCAACATTATAGCACCAAGAAAAAAAGATATTTCATTCTAAGCATCAACCATCATTTTTGAGTCCGTTTCCACTATTATATCATAAATACCATTTTTAGAGTAGAATTTCAAATCATCCGTTAAAGCACTAATCTCAGCTAAATTGTTGGATCCATGACCATAAAAAAGAATAAGAACCATCAACCATATTGACATGATAATCATGAATAATACCCCTACCTTCAAATAGGCTTGGGATTCCTCGGACAACACCATATATCAATATTGAATTTTAAACTACAAGAAGGAGGTCTTGACTCTTAACCATTTCACATAGATATATACATATTTGATGCTCTCTCAAAGGAGAAGAAAGGATTTCAATATAATTTAGAATGAAACTATCAAAAATCGCCATCTTCTTTAGATTAAGAATAACTTGACTCGAGCTAGCAATCAAATCCAAAGTAACAGAAATCAAGAAAGAGTTATGAGAAAACTTGGAATCATATCTTCTTTGGCAAAGCTCTTTTCATGTTTCCCACCTAATAAAAGTTGAGATAGCAGAAAATAGAACACCACAAGAAGGAAAAACCATTCATTAATACCACTTGTTTATAAGTTGACATTGAGTAGTATCATTGATAAGATTAAGAATTTTGCAAAAGATGCATAAGAAATTCCAAATTGGCTTCTAAATCTCACTTATGATAAATAAATGGTTAAAAGATTTTTGGTTACTCCGAGTACACTAAACATATTTGCTTGAAAAGGTAATGTAACTACAGTGAAGCAAATCATCCGTTGAAAGAGTCGAGTGCAAGACCAAACATCCTCACTCTAATTAATTCAGGAAAATGAGCACGAATATAATTTCATCCACTATTAATCGTATAATATCTATTATTGCAAGATCTCCAAATATAAAACCAAATCTTCTGAGTCCGATGTGAACACGTCGTTGTTTTGGGTATCCATTAGGATATCCAATGATAAGATTGATGAGACATCTTAAAGTTTTAATTTCCTTGATTATCCTAAATCTCTCTCACTAATAGAAAAAAATCATTGGGAAGCTCATAGCGTGTAAATTTAATGTTTAGTTAATAAACCAACAATTAATCCAAAAATTAATACTTTTCCATCGCCAATGAGACTTATTGTGTTTATTATCAACAATTTAAATAGATCAAAAGCAAATAAAATGAGTTTTTACGAATTCATTCTCCGGCCAGCACAGCAAGGATGAAAAACACGATATTTGGCTCTAGTCTGAAAGCCTTGATGAAATCTAGCATTTTTCTAACCCCCAAACCTCCTTCCAATTGAAGTAGGTGAGGAACAACTATACCAAACTTTCCAATGTCTCTTTTTTGTACTGCTAAGAGTCTTTCAAAAAACAGAACCCACCATTTTATCAATTTTTGCAGCAAAAGACTTTTGAATATAAATGTCAGGTAGAATATGAGTTTGAATGGAAGAAAAAACATGCTTAATAATGATTGAGTCTGCCACATGCAGTTAAAATTCTGCCATTCCAACCCTTAATTTTCTTTTGAATTTTTTCTAGGATAAGATCAAAAATAAAATTTTCTCAATCTAACTTTTTAGAGAGGAATTCCAAGATATGTAAAGGGAAAACTCTTCCTTGGAATATCAGAACAAGTTTGAAAGAAGTTTACTCTAGCTGAAGTAAGTTTTTATGAGCAGTAGAAGGTACTTTTGAGATTAAGGTTTATCATTTGGCCCGAATAATTTTCATAGCATTTTAATAACTTGAAAACCTCCTTAATGTTCCTTTTCATGTCATTGAAAAAGATAAGGGTTTCTTATGCAAATAATAAATGTGAATGTGAAATTCGAAGACCATACTTGCCTGTTCTATAAGGGTCCATTTTTTTGCTGAGACTTATAAAGGATGATATTTTGCACTTTGTCATGATAGTTGTTCGGAAATTTGAGTCACTTTGCCAAAGTTTTTTTTTTACATAATTAGTTCTTATCATCATGAGATTTCAAGTCATTCACTTTTCTGTAGTGTAAGTCTTACAAGAATTACAATCCAAGAGATGAAAAACACTTTACATTTAGTTCTCAAAAGAAAATCATATTGTTAATTGACAAAACTTGCAAAGTGCCAGACATTATAAGTCTCAGCAAAAAGAACAGACCTTAATGAGAAGTAAAAACTATAAGAAAACTACCGCGCAGTGACAAAATTGTAGTGACGGAAACACGTGCCGTTACTAATGATCCGTCTCTAATCACTTACAAAGTTTTTTTTTAATTAAAATAGTCAATAGTGACGGAAATAATTTTGTCACTAATAGGGCTTAAATAATAGTGACGGAAAATTTCTGTCTCTACTTCTATTAGCAACGAAAGTTCTTTTTAGTGATGGAACAATTTCCGTCACTATTGATATTGAGAGTACTAGTGATGGAAAAATTTCCGTCACTAATAATTATTTTGATATTTAATTGATTTTTAAATATAAATTTACTTTTAGTGACGAAAATAATTCCGTCAGTAATAGGGCTTATATAATAGTGACGGAAAATTTCTGTCACTACCTCTATTAATAACGGAAGTTCTTTTTAGTGATGAAAATATTTCCATCACTAATGATTATTTTGATAATTATTGAATATAAATTTACCTTTAGTGACGGAAATAATTCCGTCACTAATACTAAAAGACCATTAGTGGCGGAACAATTTCCGTCACTATTGATATTGAGAGTATTACTAACGGAAATATTTCCGTCACTAATAATTATTTTGACATTAGTTAAAATTCCCACTTGCGCTCATTTTTTTCTTGCTCCCTTTATTTCTTCTTTTTTTGCCTACAAACTTGAAACTTCTCCTCTAATCCCTTGATTAGAAAGTGTAGCTTTCATAGTGCGGCGATGGAAACTAAGTAGAATAAGGTTGTTTGTTCTTGTCTTGCTCGAAGCCCTAAATTTATGCAATACTCTCGCACTCTCCTTCTCTTGGTTCATCACCGCCGACATCTAAAATTCCAGTCATCACCGCCGGTGACATTCTCTGGTTCATGCTAGATCAGTTAATCTCTCTTGATCTAATCCGACCTAATTTTATTTCTTCTTTATAGTTTTTCTAGATCTACATTAGGGAGAGGAATCTGTCCATCTCCTCCGACCAGATCGCCGGTGACAGAAGCCCCCATCTCTCTCTATTCTTTTCTCTCCCCTTCTCTCTCTCCGAGGGAAGAAATCAGATTGAAAAAAACGGAGAGGAATCCAAACCAGCTCGCCATCAAAGCTTCTTTATTTTCTTGTTTCCGCCTCAAGAATCAGCTCGCCATCAAAGCTTCATCGGAATTCGAAGCATTTCTAGGATGGTATGATGTCTCCGAAGTCAAAAACACCCAACAAAGACAAGAACTCTCCAATCATCTCTTTTACATTCCTCCCATTCTCCAGCCCACTATACTTCCTCCCAAAAGAAACCCAGCAAATTATATTGTTCGTGAGCGAAACCAATATTTCACACAAATTCAATGAAGAAGAAGAAGAAGAACCAGACTGTTCTTCGATCTTCTTGATCATGAGGGCAGTCTCTTCCTCTCTCACTGATTGAAATGATTGCACTTGCTTCGCACTCAGAAGTTGGAGGATACAAATCCTACGCATCTGCCTCCAATACTCTCTGTAAGGCACAAGGGCGATATCGTTGTAATCATACAAAAGTCTCTTGGCTATGCTTGACTTGGGTCTACTTGAGAAGATCAAATCATGGGTTTTCATTACCTCTCGTGCAACATCGGCCGACGAAACCACAAGAGACGGTGAGCTACCAAGGTAAACCAGCATGAGCAGACCGTGGCGTTGAGCCAATGATTTGAGAGTGTGGTGTAGGGACGGGCCTAGTTGGTGCATGTTACCGATAATTTTCAGCTTCCATGGGGAAGGTGGTAGGTTATACTTGATGTTTGGAGGTCTATTGTACCTGAAGACCAAGAGAATGAGAAAGAAGAGAAGAAGAGAGAAAGATGAAGGATGAAATAAGAGTTCCAGCATTAGAGACATTTTCAATTCTGAAGCATTCTTAGAGCATGTGAATGCCCCTTAAGATTTCCTTTATAGAGGGAGTATATAGTTAGGCAAAAGGTTTACTCTTGTGCTCACAAGAGTATCCCTCTTGTCAGCACAAGATCAATGGACAAAAAAAAGGGAAAACAATTTGGCAAAAGGTTTACTCTTGTGCTCACAAGAGTATCCCTCTTGTGCTCATAAGATCAGTGGACAGAAAAAAGCCACCTCACCATAAGTCATCCCCCCCCCCCCCCCCCCAATTTTTTTTGACTTCTTCCCATTCAAATTTTTTTTCCTTTTTTTTGTCAATTGATTTTGTGCTCACAAGAGGGGATACTCTTGTGAGCACAAGAGTAAACCTTTTGCCCAACAACTTTGAATGGGAAGAAGTCAAAAAAAGGGGGGGGGGGAAGGACTTATGGTGAGGTGGCTTTTTTTTTTTCCATTGATTGCTCAATCCGGTTATCACCCCTAGAGGTTGCCACGTGTCTCCTTTGACACCCCTTAACCATGCGTAAGGTTCACCCCACCCTATGGTTCAGCCACCCATCCTTGGTTTTTATTTAAAAAATATTAATTCTCTTTTTAAAATTAAAAAAGTGTTTTTAATATTAAAAAAACTCTAAAAACAGTTTTTTAATTTTAAAAAAAGAATTAATATTTAAAAAAAAAAAAACCAAGGATGGGTGGGTGAACCTTAGGGGTGGGTGAATCTTACCCACGGTTAAGGGGCGTCAAAGAGACATGTGACGACCTCTAGGGGTGATAACTGGATTTGCCAAATCTGGTTATCACCGTAGAGGATTTGACTCCTTATTTTGTTTATTTTGGTCGGAAAGAAAATAAATTATTTGGGTACATCTTCTTCCGGGCGTTACACGTGTCTTTGGGAGTTTGGATGGGCAACAATGCTCGTTGTTGTGCTGTGGCCCCCACATCAACAGTGAGTGGGGCCCTCCTTTTTTCGTACACAGAGGGGGCAACAACAAGTGTTGTTTTCATCCGAATGTGGGGGTATTTAAGAGGGGGGTTGTTTCCCATCCGAATGTGGGGGTATTTAAGGGGGGGGGGGGGGGGGGGGGGGGGAGGCGCCATGGACCAATGAGGTCCAGCCTTAGTTTTGCAAATGAATTTCTGAGGTACGCCTATAACTGCTCTTTTTTTTGAAGAACTTTCCTACTAAGACCCTTTTAGGGCCGAGACCACCGTGACCATGCTCTAAGAGCACAGGATTTCAGGTGGAACCATTTCACATGGTAGCCTCCACCTGAAATCTCGTGCTCTTGGAGCACAGTCTCGGTGGTCTCAGTCCTAAGAGGTTTCAGAAGCTTTATCCTCCTTTAGAGTTATTGCTCTAATTGTATACATATTAAATGATTTTTTTTAAAAAATTATGCCAATGGGTCCTTGACACACTTTTGATGTTTGAATCCATCGTTTCTACTAAAAATCTAAGCACCAAGTGTTAATATATAAAAGGGACTCTGGTTAAGTACCAAACCGAAGCAATAGAAAAATTGCTTTAACAAATGGATGATATTTAGGGGTACTTTGGAAATTATAATAGAAATGAATGATATTTCTATCAACTATATCCTAGGAAGTATAGATACTTTGAAAATGGGCACGTACCCGTATCGCCGTATCGGATACATATCGGATACGGCACTCTAAGGTAAAACTTAGCTATTTTTCATAATTTCTATCGTATCACCGTACCGTATCGTATCGCCGTACCTGTGCTTCCTAGACTATAACTTTTCTCTATCATTCCCAACTACCTTTGTCAGGCACCAGCTCAACCAGAACTCTTGTTAATAGTTAATTTCTAAGAAAATTAGTCTTAATATAAACTAGAGTTCTACTTGAAAGCATTTAAGCGGAGCTCCCCTTTCTATTAAACCGATGGCTTCGATTAAATTGATGGCAATTATGTAATTATGGGTGAACAAACCTACCATGGTCTTTCCCGTAATTACATAAGTGCCATCGAGCTTGGTATTAAAACGGGGAGTTTTTTTTTATAGGAAAGTTAAGGAGTGTTTGGGTGAAGCTTTTAAGGGTTTGAGAGTGTGTAGTGGTGTAGGGTGTGTGTGAATGGGTGTGTGGGTAGGGCTGTCAACGGGTCGGATTTGGATCGGATCTACCTAGATCCGAATCCTATCCGATTAAGATTCTGACAGATCCGAATCCGATCCGAGATCTGTTGGATCATGAATTAATTGATCCGGATCCGAATCTGAATCCAATCCAATTAAGGTTATTTTTTTTTAAAAAAAACCTCTATTTTAATAATATAAAAATCCAATAGTACCTTAATTAACTCTAATTAATGTTAATTTTTTTAAATTAATACTTTATGCATAGAAAATCTATATAATATATTTTAAAATGATTTTAAAACGTTATTATAATTGGATCGGATTTTAAACGGATCGGATCACCCTATATTCGAATCCAATCCGATTACAATCGGATTCCACTGATCGGATCCGAATCCGATCCGACGGATCACATATAGGATCCAATGTCTGGCTAATTGGATCGGATCCGGATCCTGATCCGATCCATTGACAGCCCCATGTGTGGGTGTGTGTTTTCCTTGCCTTGACTGCAACTATTGCCTTGTGGTGTAGTTGCCTTAACCAAAAATCATGTGTAACACACATACATCCTAAATGCACACACAACCAAACCTAAGGTAGCCGCTAAGGTGCCATAAGGAAACTCCGCTTAACGTGTTGAAGCAGAGTTCTGCCCCAAATTTAAACACAAAAAATTATGCCACTAAAATACACTTATTTTTATTTTAAAAAAACATTAATATGTTGCAGATGGGTAAGATGAGCAAAAGGAGGTTCATTTATAATTTCCCATAGATTGCGCCAAATTTTGTGCGGGAATTTTCTGGAATGTCCACTCATCAGCAGCTACTCAGAAACTCTGGTTTACTTGTAAGAGCAATAAGAGTGAAAGAGACGAAATTTCTTGGTCCTGAATCACTGAATCTCTGAAAGTATTTATAAGTTTAACTCAGGATGCCAATAGATAGCCATACACTACAAAACCAAAGGCTTATAGTGGCGTACAAAGAGCAGCGTTTATAAGAAAACGCCGTTTATATAATGGCATTGCTTATAAAACGCAGCTATTGATATGTTTTTAACAGCGTGTAGTTAAAAAAACGCTGGTTTTGATCTGTTTTTAACGATGATTTTTAAAATAACACCGTTAAAGACATGACGGCATTCGCGGAATTATTTAGCGCCAACCCAGTGAATTTTTGATGGTCTATAACGGCGTTTGTAAAAAAACGCCGTATTTGGGTCTGAGGCCCTGATCTTCTCTTCCCCTCCTCATTTCCTCTCCTCCCGCTCCCGCTCCCTGCTCCCTGCTCCCTGCTGCTGCTCTGGCCACCTCCTAAAGCGAAGCTCGAAGCTACGACGCCATCTCCGGCGAGCTCCGACACCATCCCTGCTCTCAAGTTCTCTCTCTCTCTCTCTCTCCTCTCTAACTCGCTCTCTCTCTCCAGGGTTACTCCGGTCACTCCTGTGCTGCTCCAGTGCTCTGGCTACTCCCTGTGTTGCTCATGCTCCGGTAAACACCTCTCTCTCTCTCAATTCTCTCTGTAATTTTTTGCAGTCGTTGAAGCTTAAATTCCAGTAGCCTCCTCCACCTTAAATTCTGGCAGCCACTGGTAAGAGCCTTGTTGATGGGTTGGGGTTTTTATGTTGATGATTATGGGTTGGGGTTTCTCTAGATTAGAATGTTGGGGTTTTTGTTGATGATTATGGGTTGGAGTTTCTCTGTAATTTCTTTTGATTTATTTTTGTTATTCGGTTTGAGTAGATAGTTTTTTTTGTTGATTGTTAAAAACCCCAAATTTCTCAGTTTCTCTATTGGTAGAAACCCCAAACTTTTCTCTATTGGTATAAACCCCAAAGAAGTCGTGTTGTTCCAGAGATCTCGTATGGGTTTCAATTATTCTAGCGAAGAAATTTGAGTTTAATCGATTAAACTTCAGCTAGTTTTGTACTCTTACTTCTGTTATTAGTTGAAGCTATCTGTTGATTTTTGCTGACTTGGGTTTCCTTGAATTTCCCCATTTTAGGTTATTGGGTAAGTAAATTTTATGATTTAGTGTTTGTGATATATCCAAATTCGGATCTTTATCAAGAAATTAGACCGATGGTGGTTTATTGGGCGTTTGTGCTTCTTGTTATGGAATATGGGTGATTTCGACTATTGGGCATATGAAATTGAATATTAGTAGAAGAAATTAAGCTGCTATGATGGCTAATTTCATCTCTTTTGGATGTTATTTTATCAGGTTTACTTAATCAGTTGTTGCTTGATGGGACTGTTTTTTTTTTAAATATTATTATTTTAGTGTCTAGTTTTAATATTTGGGATTTGTAAGCTGTGGGTATGGTCAACTTGGATATTAATCAAGCTATTACGGTGACAATGGCTTTATGTTTTTGTTATTTGGATTTAATTCAATGGGATTTCCTTGTTTAGGCTTTACCATTGGTTGACGGATAATTCAATGGGATTTGTATCAGTAACAGATGACGAATTGAGCTCGACATTGAAGTGTTCTTAGATTTTGTCTTCTATTCTTTTATTTGAAGGATTTTTCTTACTGTTTATGCATGTATTCTACTTTTTTATTTTTTCTTACTGTTTATGCATGGAAGTTGTTCTTGTATTAGGTTCTTTGGTCTTTGATTTCCTTTTTCTTCTTTTTTTTATGCATGGAAGTTGTTCTTGTATTAGGTTCTTTGGTCTTTGATTTCCTTTTTCTTCTTTTTTTTTTTTACTATATATTGCTACTGTAGTGCTACAACCAATGCTAAAATCAATGCCCCCTCAAAGATAATTGATCGTCAGTCAATCTTAAATTATTCCTTCTTAGTAATAATTCCGTAGAATAGTACTAGTAAAGTTATCGTTCCTCTGAGGACTGCGCTGGTTTCGTTGCTTTATATTCAAATTAATTTTAAACTAATAAAATAGATAATTGAATTTTGCTTAATTAAATTAAAACAATGAATTAAACTAATTAAAGGAGATTTCTAAATTAAACTATCAACTAATGTTTTTAAATCCTTTGGAAGAGAAACTCTAGGGTTTTCCAATCCACCACTAACCTAATAACCAGTCCCTATTTTGAATTTATCCTAACCTTTTAAATTGCAAACATTCTAGTTAGAGTGACAGCATGTCCCCTCTCAACTAATCTAGAAAAGTTCAAGGGATTATATTATAAGCATATCGTATCTTCGGTTAGCACGAATGATGCACACTAATCTACGGTTGTATAATCACTCGTCTTCCCTTAGCATAAAATATCTTTAAATTTAATCTCTTGATATATTAAAACCATTACATAAAACTATGTCTAAATTCTAACGAAAATTAACACAAGTGATTTCAATTTCAATTTCATAAAACCTAAGACAAGGTTGAGAATTCCATTGAAATCGAATATAAATCAATAAATTCGGTTGTTTGAAAACAACCCTCTCATTATGCAATCAATGTCTTACAACTAAGAAATCAAAAATAAAACAAAATAAAATGACATAGTTACTTGGCTGGGGTTTCATCGAAACCCTAAAGTGGAAATTAGTTCATCGCTAGGGAGGAATGCAACATCTTTATAGACAAAGTTGCAGCACTTCTCTTCATGGCTTCTTTGATCTCTAGAGCTTCTCTTCTTCAGATCCAAAAATCTCTACAAAATTCTCTAATAATGATAATGATGGAATCTCTACAAGGAATCTCTCCTTTTATAGAGAAAGAGAGAAAGATAGAGTCCTTATACAATAAAAACTTATAATTTCTCTAGAACTCTTCTTTTCTCTACAAAGTTTGAGCCTTAAAGAATAGTAAAATTTGGCCCAAAAGGAAACTTTTATCTAATTAAAATAAGCCCAAAAAGCAGGAAGGGTGATTGATCATTTTTTTTCTTCACTTTTGCTTCTGAGATCCTTCTAAACCATCCATATTAAACTTTTTTTCTCAGATGAACCTGTAACAAATGTAAACAACCAAGTAACATAAAATAATACAAATAATTACTCTAAAGGATTTAACAAGTTAAGTTTGAGGTGTTTTTATGTATAACATTTAGCACCGATCACAACCCCAAACTTAGACATTACTAGTCCTCGAGCAATGAAAAATAAAATAAAACTAGAATCTAAACTAAATCTACATCCCCTTTCGTGGGATTCCCGGTTATATTTTGCATATGCAACAAGTCTTTTAAACCCTCAGGTGGTTCTAGAGGACGAGTGAAG
This sequence comes from Tetracentron sinense, assembly GCA_015143295.1. Lineage (NCBI taxonomy): Eukaryota > Viridiplantae > Streptophyta > Magnoliopsida > Trochodendrales > Trochodendraceae > Tetracentron > Tetracentron sinense. Next base: position 4,355,169 of record CM026573.1, read on the forward strand.
TCTCGTGAAGGTTTACAGTGATGACACCTACAAACATCTGTACTACCCTGTAACTGTGCAATATATTCAAGTAAAACATACAATTTTCAATAGTGATTGAATCAAATTCCAAATTTTCCAGACTCACAATACATACAAGATAGTCCACAAATTATTAATAAGATTGAATTTTCAACCCTCCACATTCTCAATTTCATACAATTCTTAACTATTTTTGAAAATTTAGCTTCTAAAAGATTTGTCAGAATTTTCTTTGATGTGTAATGTGACAAACAATTGAATGTGTGATATCAACCTTACTTTTCAACAGTTTTTCTGTCTTCTCATTTATCATTGAATTTTCTTTTAATTTAAACTACCAACTCCAAGGCTTTCATTCAATAATTTTTATTTTATTTTATAAGTGTGACTATGCAGAATTTAAGTCCATTAAGCACTCTAGACAACCCATGTAGCAACTGTTAGGCCGGTGACTCTCAAATCAGATGGCTTTAAGGCACCAGGTGTCAAGAAACTTCTAAGGGCTTAGTAATTCGAGTTAACTAGGCTACGAACTCAAACTAGTCACATTAGGTTATTTTATCAATTCCAAAAATCACATGGTTTGATGCGAACACTCTATGCTTAGTGAGCCAAGAGGCCCGGTTACTAAGTGTAAAACTTGGTTTAGGTAACCCATTCTTCTATCAATTTTTTTTTTAGCTAAAGTTGATGTTCAATTTCTAGATTATCCAATTCTTATGAGTTAACAAAATCACTATCAATTAGTTTGATTTTAAACCTCACTAGATAATATGTTAGTGTGATCGTGCAAATGTCAAAGTCTATTCATGATTAAAAAAATTCAGCTTTTGTAAGATTAAAAACAGTTACAAACAATGTGTATTTGGGATTATGTGTTCTTAAATTCAACCCTATCAATAAAATTTGGATTATTCGATATACATTACAATCTTTCAAATTTTAGAATAAAACAATCGAAATTTTTTTTTATTGTTTTTGCATGTTCTACCCTATTCATGGTTCATGGTTGCATACTCATTAAAAATAAAATAATAGTGTAGCCTATTATTTCCTAACCCCAAACTTAAACTTTACATTGTCCTCAATGTAAAAATTGAAATAAAGTATTGAAGAGATTAGAACAATAATACCTGGCTTGTGAAAAGCAAACTATGATGAGAAAGGAGAAAGGGGGTGAAAATAGATCAAGAATGAAGACAAACCACCCCAAACTTTGTCCAAATAATACCTGCAGGGTTAGTATAAACCAAGAAATATCCACAAAAATAATAGATGCAAAGAAATAGATCATAAAATAATAAGCATCTGAAGGTATAAAAGTGGATAAAACTAGGGACAGACATACTAAAAAAAAATATCGAAAAAGTAGAGCGAAGCTCCATAAAACTGACTCAGGAAAATTAAAAAAAATCCTAACTCAAGACTGGAAGAATAACCTACTGAGGAGGAGGAGGAGTTGGTGGAAAATGGCCTGGTGCAAACTGAGCCTCTAAAGCAGCTATCATCATTTGCTGAAAATCAATAGTGCTCTGGGTTTGCTGCTGATAAAAGGTGTCGGCCTGATTTTGCTGGAGGAGTTGTCTAGACTCCTGTTGAAATTGTCGTTCACTTTCCCGATGCTACTGCTGGGCCTCCTGTAACCACAAAACACTTCACAATCTCTTCCAAATTTGCATACAATCGGTCCACCCGGCCTCCTACAATCACAAAATATATCAAATCCAACTCAAATCATCCAAAAAAAAACAAATAAATGGAATGAAGATAGATCGAGAGAGTTACCTTTGAAGCAAAAGTGGTGAAGAATCCACAATCTCCTTTGAAGATTACTCCCTCAAGAAGAAAGAATGAGTTTTGGACAGGCGCTACTATCTTTTGTAAGGTTAAAAAGATCACATCTTTTGTAAATTTAAAAAGATCACATCTTTTGTAAGATCACTCTCAGTCAACTCATTTGTTTTAAATGAGTTGTACTTTGGATTTTAAAAAGAAGTACTTTAAAAAAAAAAATAATCTGTTCTGGTCTTCCCGTAGGTGGGCAATCGATCCCCCAAAACGCCGGCCCCCCGAACTTTTGTTTTTTTAAGGTAGGATGGGCGATTGATCGCCAAAAACACCGATTGGACTCTACTTCCTTTTTTTTTTTTTTAAAGATTCCATACATTGGACGATCGATCCCCCTAGGGGCAATCATTCGCCAAAAACGCCGGTTGGCGCTCGAATTTTTTATTTTTATTTTAAGAATAAAAAAAAAAAAGGAAACCCCAAATTAACTCTCTAAAAGAGTAGGGGGATGCAAATCCTCCATACTGACTCTAAAAAGAAATAAGGGACTAATTCTCTAAATGAGTAGGGGGATATAAAATCAATCCTACTAACTCCAAAAAAATTTGGTGGATACTAATCCACCCCAAACTTAGAATCTAACTCTCTAAAATAAAATACACTACAAAATCAATAGGTTGCCTCCCACAAGCGCTAAGTTTTACGTCTTTAGTCAGACATCCTCAAATTAATCAACCATCTAGGTAGACAGAATATTGGGCCTTAGCCTTGAGCACACGTCCATCAAGGTCAGAAAAGAGGGATTTGCTACGCCTTTGCAAATTTGCAATTTTATGCTTGGCCCTCACTTTATGTTTTCCAATGGAAAACCTTTTAGATGAGTGAGATTAGGCAGAGAAGGTCCATTCCCTATGGATTTTTCTATGATTGGATCTGGGGGTTTAAGATAAGCGAGTATTGCCTTCAAAGGATTATCAATTAAAACATAAGGAGAGACATCCTCAACTATCTTATCAAGCTTATCAACCAGGAAGCAATCTTCCCCTTTCGATTGTTGTTCGGGGGTAGTGAATTCATTCAACCAAACTTTCATATTACCAAATGACACTTTCATCACCCCAGTCCTACAATTTATGCATGCATTGGCAGTAGCCAGAAAGGGAAGACCGAGGATGACTGGAATTTTGTTTTTTGAATTATGCACAGGTTCCATGTCAAGGACAAGAAAGTCGACAAGAAAGAAAAATTTGTCAACTTTAATCAGAACATCTTCAACTACCCCACGAGGCATTTTCATGGATCTATCTGCTAATTGTAATATAACGGATGTGGGGCGAAGCTCTCTTAAACCAAGTTTCTTATACACCGAGAAAAGTAATATATTAACACTAGCTCCTAGATCAAGGAGTGCCCGGTCAATGGAGTGATCTCCAATGATACACGAAATAGTAGGAGCACCGGGGTCCTTAAATTTTGGAGGAGTGTTGTGTTAGATAATGGAGCTCACTTGCTCGGTGAGAAGGACTTTCTTGGACACATGAGTCCTTGATTTGCGCTTTTGAGTGCACATGTCCTTGAAAAATTTGGCATACGCCGGAATTTGCTTTATGGCATCTATGAGAGGAAGGTTGATTTTTACTTGTTTAAATACCTCCATCATCTCATCAATTTTAGTTTTCTTTTTCCTAAAAGGGGAGAAATCTTTTAAGCACTGAGGGCAAGGAGCTTTGGGCATATAGGATTCCAGGGGAGTCAGATTAGATAAAGATGGGGAAGAACATTGGTCCTTCTTAGAGACACTCACCCTTTCTCCTTTGGAATTTGTTTGGCCTACATTGGACTCTTTTTCCTCACTTTTCTTCTCTCTAATCTCATTTTCAACTACCTTCCCACTCCTTAGGGTGGTCATGACAAGAACATGCTCATGATTAATTTCATTGTTTTGAGCATTGTCAATCATATTTGCACCCTTAGGGTTGCTCACCGGTTAGCTTGAGAGCTTTCCTTCTTCTCTCTTGTATACAACATTAGCTAACTGTCCTAATTGAAACTCAATCCTCTTGATAGATTGAGAATGAAAATGTAGAAGTTGGGTATTAGCCTCTAAGCCTTTGAGAGCTTGCAACACTTTCTCCTTGATAGATGGATTCCTTTGAGGAGGAGGGTGTTGGAATTCCTGTTGTTGGGGAGGATAGTTGGATTCACCTTGAAAAGGCCTACTGAATGGCCTTTGAGGTAGGGGAAAATTATTTCCTTGAGTTTGTGGCTGCCATGAAAATTTTGGATGGTTCCTCCATCTCGGATTATAAGTATTCGAATATGGATCATTACCCGAGTGGATATAGGTAACATTGGTATGCTCTTGGACAAGGTCCGGAAATTGGCCAGCAGATGGACACTCATGCACATAATGTGCAGGGCTAGAACAAATAAGACACACCTCCTGCTGATTAGGATTTGGTTGAGGAGGTGTGTAGGAAGGTGGCCCTGAAGTCATTAGTTTATCCAATTTTCGAGACAATTCATCTACTTTAGATGAAACTTCTATTGAATTGCCAACTTCATAGATGCCTCTCTTAGGATTCGAGGTAGATGGTTGTCTCTCAGAACGACTATTCGAGGCATGGTGGAGAGAGTTTTTACTCAGATTTTCAAAAAGCTCCCATGCCTGATTCTCATTTTTCATCATAAATGTTCCTCCACAAGAAACATCAACCAACTGACGGTTGAGTGCAGACAATCCATCATAGAAAGATTGGACTAACTGCTACTTTAGAATTTGGTAATGGGGACACTTACGGAGAAGATCTTTGAATCTCTCCCAAGTTTCATGAAATAACTCACCATCAACAAGAGCAAAGCTTGTGATGGTTCGCCTCATTAAATTTGTTTTTCCTATGGGAAAGAATTTCATAAGAAATTCTTGCTGCATTTGTGCCCAAGTGGTAATAGAACTTGACTCTAAAGAATTAAGCCAATATTTGGCTGTCTTTCAAAGAAAATGGAAAGAGCCGCAATCTAAGGGCATCATTAGAAAATCTCTGCAACTTGAAAGTTGTGCAAATCTCGTGAAATTCATCAAGATGTTTGTAGGGATCTTCATTATTAAGTCCGTGAAAAGATGGTATCATCTTAATAATACTGAACTTAATTTCATAATGGGCTGCCGTAGTGTCCGGCAACTGGATGCATGAAGGGGATGAATATGTAGAAGGAGTAAAATACTCATTCAAGGATTTCATTGGGTCAAGTTCTTCTGCCATGATGGGGAAATGAATAACTTTTAGGTTTTCTCTAGGAATGATAGAAGCTTTCGCTTTAGAATTAGATTCGAATAAGGAAGAAGTCTTGAGAAACCTAACAGTACGCTTTCACTCAGAATCAATGAGGAATAAATTTGGATTACACGACCTCCTACCGTGCATACACCCTAAAGAAAAAACTCTATGTTTGATAAACACCTAATTGAAATAAAATATCTACTTAAAAAGTAAATACTCACAGAAATCTCCTGCTTTCCACGATATTGAATAGGCTTTTTCAATCCCTGTAGCTTGAACTATTTGGTACCTGAAAACACAAATATTTCTAATTAAATAAAAAGAAAAATATTTTTGGATTTTTTTATGATTAATTTAAATTTAATCTTTCAAATTAACAACTAGACCATTCCAGCAATCCCCGGTAACGGCGCCAAAAATTGATCGTCAATCAATCTTAAATTATTCATTCTTAGTAATAATTCCGTAGAATAGTACTAGTAAGGATATTGTTTCTCTGAAGACTGTGCTAGTTTCGTTGCCTTTTATTCAGATTAATTTTAAACTAATAAAATGGGTAATTGAATTTTGCTTAATTAAATTAAAACAATGAATTATACTAATTAAAGGAGATTTCTAAAATAAACTATCAACTAATGGTTTTAAATCTTTTGGAAGAGAAAATCTAGGGTTTTCAAATCCACCACTAACCTAATAACCAGCCCCTATTTTGAATTTATCCTAACCTCTTAAATTGTAAACATTCTAGTTAGAGTGACAGCACGTCCCCTCTCAACTAATCTAAAAAAGTTCAAGGGATTATATTCTAAGTATATCGTATCTTCGGTTAGCACGAATGATACACACTAATCTACAATTGTGTAATCACTCGTCTTCCCTTAGCATAAAATATCTTCGAATTTAATCTCTCGATATATTAAAACCATTGCATAAAACTTATGTCTAAATTCTAACGAAAATTAACACAAGTGATTTCAATTTCATAAAACCTAAGATAGGGTTGAGAATTCCATTGAAATCGAATATAAATCAATAAATCCAGTTGTTTGAAAACAACCCTCTCATTATGCAATCAATGTTTTACAACTAAGAATTCAAAAATAAAACAAAATAAAACGATATAGTTATTTGGCTAGGGTTTCATCGAAACCCTAAAGTGGAAATTAGTTCATCGCTAGGGAGGAATGCAACATCTTCATAGACAAAGCTGCAACACTTCTCTTCATGGCTTCCTTGATCTCTAGAGCTTTTCTTCTTCAGATCAAAAAATCTCTACAAAATTCTCTAATAATGATAATGATGGAATCTCTACAAGGAATCTCTCCTTTTATAGAGAAAGAGAGAAAGATAAAGTCCTTATACAATAAGGAATTCTAATTTCTCTAGAACTCTTCTTTTCTCTACAAAGTTTGGGCCTTAAAGAATAGTCAAATTTGGCCCAAAAGGAAACTTTTATGTAATTAAAATAAGCCCAAAACGTAGGAAGGGTGATTGATCCTTTTTTTCTTCACTTTTGCTCCTGAGATCCTTCTAAACCATCCATATTAAGCTCTTTTTCTCGGATGAACTTGTAACAAATATAAACAACCAAGTAGTATAAAATAATACAAATAATTACTCTAAAGGATTTAACAAGTTAAGTTTGAGGTGCTTTTATGTATAACATTTAGCACCGATTAATAATCATTTGAATTTCTTGAGGGGCCTGTACTTTCCCCTATTAAGACCCTGGCTTCTTTCTATTATTCTATTTAGATGATAAAATAAGCCCAAAGATCACTTCTAAAATTTGTGAAGCCCTGTGAAAACAACAGATTTCCGATAGTATCTTTGATGGGATTTATCTAAAATATATTTATTTTCTTTTTTTGCTTATGGTTTTGTTGGTCAGTTCTAAAATTTGTTTTGCTTATGGGTTGATTCTTCTTCATGGTTATATGGTCGTAATTGGGTTTGACGAGTTTATTTAGTAGTGGTAGCAGGGTAGTGTTTGTGTTGTCTTTTGGGGTTGGGTAGTTGTTCGTTCTGTTTGTTAGTTGGTAGCCTTTTGTTTGCATTGGTACCTTGTTTTCACTTTTTGCATTAGTTTTAAATGGACAAAACTCTGATTTCTTCTAAGTAGTTTCAGTATAGCACCTGATTAAGATTAGTGTTATGTTTTTTGTTATAATTAGTTTTAGATATGTTGTTTAGAATAGCATTAAACCTGCTAGATTAGTATTAATTTCCGGCGCAACTGTTGATAAGGATCCTAGTATTCAGTTTATCCGGGTGGTTGTATCCTGGTCCATGCTTATAGACCGGTACGACATTTATGGTCATAAGCTATCTTAATGTTGACAAAATTTTTTTTGGCCATAAATGTCTTACCAGATCCTAAGCATGTTTCATGATACAACCACCTGAATTATCAAGACTGGAGTTGCCCATATGTTGCGTACACTTCCCAAATCCTGGTAGGATAAGCTTCACCTGGAGAAAATGACAAAATTAAGAGTCAACTCAATATATAATAACAATGTTTGCAGATTTACATAGCTGGAGTTAGCAAAAGTATTAAGAAGCTATGGACATTTCTCTTATAGCACGATATAATGAAATACAAGTTCATCTGTATGAGAATACAAATAAAATACACAAGGGAAGTAATATAGTAGTCATTTCATTCATATGCCTCGGATGCAAAGATATTTCGGCCACAAATAAGGAATGTTCATAAACTTTAAGCCCCGATAAAAGACCCGCTTCGCTTTATTCTCTATCCTTGGTACTCTGAGATTCAGACATGTAAGTTCTGGTAGTTGTGTTCATAATACTGGGCACATCAAAGAGTATCTATGTTAACTATTTAAACTGGTTAAGGGTGTTTAAACTTTGTATTTATGATGGTTGGATTTCTGTATTGGTTTAAGTTCATACACATGCATGCATTGAACCATAGATCTCCCATTCAAGAATCATTGTGTGACAAGTGCATTTATTTATCACCTATTTGGACGGATCAGTTGTAAATATGGTGTTTAGGTCTCTAGTGGATTTGAATGCAGTTTAATAACTTTTCGGTCTTGTTTGTGATAAAGTGTATTTGTCTGTATATGATTCTTGAATTTTCCGGTTGGACAGTTTGAGAATGCATAATCTCCAGTACAGTTAGTTGCTCATGATTTGTCTAGATTGAGGAAATTGGAGTCAGCCGTTTCACTTGTTTTCTGGGTACATATTTAGACAACGTGGCATGCTTGCCCCTAATCTAAGTAGTGTACTTGGAGAACCATAGGAAAATGCTACCGAAATTTCTTTAAAATGGATCAAAGCCCTTGAGCTGGTGACTTTTGAGGATTATGCATTCCTGAATAGGATAGGAACACCCCACCCATTAGAAGAGGAGTTGATGATGATAGGAAGCATGCATGCATACATATTGTGTAGACAGTGAAGTCAGTTGACATATGTGTTATTGTAATTGACTAATGTGATAAATTTTTGCTATTTCTCAGAATAGCTAACGAAGAAGGTTCTATAAAACAGTAATGGCATACCTCATGGATAAGAGTTGGATTGGAATGTCAAGGTAGTTTTGATGTCCATTAGTTTTTATTAAGCACCGATTGATAAAGTGTTAGTACTTAAGCAATTGTGAGTGCATTTTTTGTATGAAATAGGGTGTCAAAGGAATATATAGAAGGAGTGAAGCATTTTATAGAGTTTGCATTAGCTCGTGGAGCGACTGATAATAATGGTGGTATAAGGTGTCCATGTCCCAAATGCAACAATGTCGTTAATCAAGAGAGATGTACAGCGTACGACCATATGATCTGTTATGGATACGACATGAATTATAAAATCTGGTTTTATCACGGGGAAGACATATTACAACACAAATCCGTTGGGCAAGTGCCTCAAAGTCTTGATGTGCAAGACATACATAATGAGATGGAGGTTTTGGCGCACGATTTGTTCGGGATACCAAATGAAGATGAGGGTCCCAGTAGTCGGGATCCTAATATTGAGTCTGATAGATTTTTCCAATTGGTAAGGGATGCGGGACAACCTTTGCATCCAAGATGTCCGAATCACACGAAGTTGTCTTTCATCATAAGATTGTACTAGATTAAGTGTCTTAGTGGATGGAGCAACAAATCATTCACCTTTTTGCTTGAGTTATTGAGGGAGGTACTCCCTGAGGGGTCAACACTACCTAATACTTACTTTCAGACAAAAAAGGTGATGTCCAACTTAGGGCTTAATTATGACAGAATCGATGCATGTCCCAATGATTGTATGTTGTATTGGAAAGATTATGCAAACAAGCAAATATGTGACATCTGTGGTGCATCAAGATGGATGACAATGGATGATCAATCGGGAGGCAAAATGAAGAAAACTCCAGCGAAGATTTTGCGTCACTTCCCGTTGAAACATAGGTTACAAAGATTATTTATGTCGTCCAAGACTGCTTCTGAAATGAGATGGCATGATGAGGATCGAACTAAGGATGGGAGATTAAGGCATCCTGTAGACTCACCGACTTGGGAAATTTTAGATAAAAAGTATCATTTGTTCACTTCAAAACCGCGCAATGTCAAACTTGGGTTGGAGCACGAAAGGAAGTTGACATGCCTTTCATGCCACAAGAACACTTGCTACTTATACTTGTCTAAAATCAGGAAGCATTACTACATGGGGGCACCGTCGTTTCTTAGCGGTGGATCACAGGTTCCGAAAAAATAGAAATTCTTTTTATGGCACCATAGAGTCCGGTTGTGCGCCAACTGCAATGTCTGGGTCCGATGTGTTGCATCAGTTGGAGGGTATTACCTTCTCCCTTGGAAAGCAGACTAGGAACAAACGACCAAGGTAGACGGGCCAAGTGGATATGCCGTATAATTGGAAGAAGATGAGTATATTCTTCGAGTTGCCATATTAGGAGCACAATTTATTGAGGCACAACCTTGATCTAATGTATATCAAGAAAAATGTGTACGACAATGTGCTCGGGACTTTGTTGGGTTTGGAAGGGAAATCCAAGGATGGCCTAAAAGCTCAGCTAGACTTGGTTGATATGGGCGTGAGACTTGCATTTCACCCTCAGTTGCAGCCTGGCACAAGAAAAGTTTATCTGTCCCCTGCATGCTTTTTAATGGACAAGAATGAGAAAGAACTGTTTTGTAAAGTGTTGAAGAATGTAAAGGTTCTAGATGGTTACTCGTCAAATATTGATACACATGTCAATATCAAAAAGCGTAAAATTTATGGACTGAAGAGTCACGATTATCATGTCATAATGCAACAATTCCTACCACCGGCTGTGAGGAAGGCATTGCCGAAGAATGTAACTTCAGTCCTAATCGAGTTGAGTAACTTCTTTATAACATTGTGTTCCAAAGTTTGTCAGGTCGAGGATTTGAGACGGTTAGAAGACGAAATTATGCTTACGCTTTGTCATTTAGAGAGAATTTTCCCGCTGTCATTTTTTGATGTTATGGTGCACTTGCCTATACATCTAGCGGCAGAAGCAAGGCTAGGTGGACCTTACAATTCTGGTGGATGTATCTCATCGAAAGGTATGCTATTAAATTATAATTTTTTAGATGTTTAAAATTTTTGTTATAGTTTTTTCCTTGTCTTAAGAAAATTTAATTCAAATAAGTACTTATATACATTGAAGTCTTATGTGCACAATCGGGCTCGACCAGAGGGTTGCATTGCAGGAGGGTACTTGGCGGAAGAATGCTTGACATTCTGCTCAAGATACCTAAATAATATGGAATCGAGATTGAACAGGCCGGTGAGGAATGACGATGAAAGTGTGATAGGTGGTGCAAAGCTATTCGCTCTAAGTGAATTAGAATGACAACAGACACATCGTTATGTGTTGTTCAACTGCGATGAAGTAAGAAAATATACAAAGTAAGAACACAATTATCATATATTTTGTTATTTCATTGTAGTTTCTTTTTAACTTAAAATTATTGGGAAATGATTTATTCTTTGTAGATAGCACATGAATTTAATTAAAATGACACATCTAAGACTTCGAAAGTCCCCCCCATGAACTCCAGAAAAAGCACAGCGAGCAGTTTGTTGAATGGTTTAGGGGTTACATAAGTCTTACCTTTTGATTTTCGGGGAACACATTAATTAGTAGTGTTTTGATATATAGGTATATATATATATATATATATATATTAATCATATTTTGTCTTCAAATAGGTTCAAAGGTTGCGAGATTCATGTACTTCGGTTTCTGATTAGATTATATGGTTTGCATACGGTCCACAAAAAGTCGTAAAACGGTTCAAGGGCTACATCATAAATGGATATAGGTTTTGTACTAAGGATTGAGAGTGAGGACGCAAAAGCCAAAATAGTGGTGTTGCGGTCGTTGCAAATACTACAAGTTATTCAACTTCTAGGGACAAGACCCCATTGCAGGTCCTATAACCTACTATGGGCACTTCACGGACGTAGTCGAATTGACGTACTCTGACAGCCTAAAATTTGTATTGTTCAAGTGTGACTGGGTTGCTTCGGATAGAGGAATAAAGACTGATCCATATGGGTTTACGCTTGTCAACTTTACACGTGTACTCCTGGCAGACTCTGAGTCTCATGAACCATATGTTATGGCATCTCAGGCAGAACAAGTATTTTATGTCGAAGATCCAATGGAAAGAGATTGGAATGTTGTCATCAAAACTAAACCATGAGACTTCTTCGACATGAATGAGGAATATAACGATTATGCATTCAGGGACAATGAGGCCTTTGGTGATCAACAATTAGATGACACTGAACATGACGATGACGGAGGTGTAGGTTGGGTGAGATTTGGAATTACTAGCGCAATTGTTGATGCACCTCTTGAAGTGCTACAACAACAAGCTACTTCTACCGAATCTAGTGATGACGATGTTGAATCAGAATATAACGAGGAAATAGAATGATTCTTTATTGTTGTACTAATTAGATTTTGTTTGTTAAAATGTGAGCATGGACTTGTCCAACACTTCCATCAAATCAACAAATGTATTTGTGCTTTTGTTTTCCATCCTCAAGTTTCGATTATTGTAGCAGTTGACTATTGATTATCTCCCAATCTATCTACTATTATAAAACACAGTTAAGTTGTTTCTTTGAGTGCCACATAAGTCTTTCTCTAGATGCCACACAGGACTCTTTCTATTCTATGAGGCCACGTCAACATATCCCTATCTTATAAATGTTTCAGTGGTCTACTCTCGGACGTTTCCCGTGCAATGAATTAGACCTCAGTATTTATAGAATGTTTTAGTTGAAATTTTTTCCCGATGTTGGAGGAGATTGTCTCCACCCAACAAGACTTTTTTGTTTTGGTAGAAGCGAGATTACTTGTGATTTGTTCTTTTTCGTTTTGATTGAAATTTGTTCCTATTTATTTTTGTTAAATTTGGGGAATATGAATCTATGAATAAGGACATCATGTTACTCCAAGCCAAACTGCCCTGGCCATTAGAGTATCAATAGTTTCAATACTCATTAGTTTAATGCTTAAACAATACTTGGATTTAGGCATGTTAATTATTATCTAGGCACTTATCTGTTGAGCCATTGTATGTTAACCATGTTAATTGCTTTCCAGGATCTTTAGTCACTGGGTTAATGTCATTGATATCCCTTTGGTTATATTGTTCTTTTTTGTACCTTTGTTTTCTTGCTAGTCTTTGTTTAGTTTACATCTCTATAAACTGTTGTAAGTCCATTTCTTTATTAATATACTTGCTTATTACCAATAAAAAAAAATTTGATAAAGAAGATGTGCCTGATTTAATGATCAAAGAAAAACTTCATTTTCACATTGAAGAAGATGTGTAGGCAGGATGTCTATTTGTTGACAAAGCTTTCATACTGGAACTCATCTATTGTTAGTTTTTCCATAGTTAATGTGTCTTACCTCTTTTGTAGAGAAAAACACATGTGAATTAGTTTTTGCATTATTTATATTAATACTGAATCACACGAACTATGGTGGTGGTTTTACATAGCCAATTCACTACCTGAGAACATTTATTTTATGTGCTTGTAAACGATCTGGACTATTGAAAGATACATCAGAGGAGTTGCTTATTGGTTTTGATGCAACTCAAGAAAATACCCCAAGAACTGATTTTTTCAAGACAACTCATTAGGAAATTGAAACTCGGATCTAGGTAAGCTCTTGGGGACCTACATGTCATAGAAAGTACAACGTTATATTGTTCTTCTATGAGCATATGAACTTTTTTACTAGAGTTTAACTGACTTGGATTCCTCTATGGTTATGGTTATCACGAGGATAATGCTCACAACTCTCTCTTTTCCTTTGTTCCTGTTATAAGATATTCAAACCTAAAAGGGCCTTGATTTGAATGGAATAATATTAAAAGGAGGTGTCTCTCAGCTGATGCTGTTATTTTGGTATTGTCAGCTCACTACTCTTTTACCCTTCTAAACCCTAAATAAAAAAATAAAGAAATTAGGGTTTGGAAATGAAATTCTAATACATGTCTAATTGTATATTTTTTTTCATTCGTTGGTTTTTTTAAGTTTTTTTTTCCTAGGTAATACTACCCACAGCAAGTTAAGGTTGATTCAGTGAATAAGTATATAAATCCAATTTCTTGGAAAATCCCCTAGTGACATGTTTTCTTATCACTAACAGTAGCAATGAGCAGACATATTGCCACATTTTATTCTTTCATGCAGTACAAATAAGTTGTTATTCTTTTCTGCACTTGGGCTCTGTCCCAAAGAGCAAACTATACTTTTGTAAATAATATCAATCACATATAACATACTTCTTTTTCTACTTTTTTATCAAACTTGAGTACTTTGAATCAATGAATGCTTAAGGATCTCTCAAAATTTAATCCTAAAAATGGCATACTCTTGTTTCTCATCACTAACAATATTGATCAATGTTAACACTTTTTCTGTCTTAGTTATCTCAGAAGCTAATATCAATATTTTGTATATGGATCCTACATGTACCCCCCCTCATCTAGTGCGGGGACTTCCACACCCACTACAACGGCGCCTAGGAAGGTACGAGGTAAGGCCAAATGCAAAGAGGTGCACAAGATGCGCTCTGGAGAGAAAAAGAAGATCAGAGTAAATGAAGAAAGGCAGCCAGTGGGGGAGGAGGCTGGCTTTAAAGCTAGGTGGGCGGACAATATTGCACGAGATGCCCAATTATTTTGAGTAGATGTGCAAAATTGGAAGGAAATCAGTGATTAAACAATGAGCTTTGGGTATGATACGGGTAAGAACAAAAAAAGTTGATTATTTATTATTAAAATTCACTAATGTAGCTTCTTCACAAGTATTAATAATTTAATAACGTTTTTGCAGGAGAAGTTCGACTACCCACCTTTCCTAAATGACTACCTTTTGATGTCTCTAGATAAGAAATGGCGGGACAATAAGCACGATATGGGGAACAAGAATTTTGTTTTCGCGAACCCTCCTGCTGAGAACTATGCCCGGTGCCCTTTTGATATTCCTCGGGAACAATGGAATGTACTCGTCGACTTCTGGTACTTTGAGGAGGGCCAGGTATATTTGATAATTGAAATCAATTATGGTTACTACAGTTTTGATTTTAATTTAGCCCGTCTGACTAATTTATGCAACAATATTGTAGAAACGGAAGGCCACAAATAAAAGGAGTTGCGAGTGTCAAACGGTTCCCCATGCGACGGACACAAAGAGCTTCGCCAGAGTCAGAGAGGAGAGGTATGTTCGGTTTAATTGTAAGAATTTATTTAACAATTTGATGCATATGGGTTAAATATTTGTTGTTCTACTATTGTTACTACCATAGCGATTGGCGAATCCCTCTTTGGTCGCTCCCAGCCGTGCTGCGGTTTGGATAAAGACACACACGAAGAAGAATGGCCTCCCGGTCAACGATCAGGCGGGAGTGCAAATTGTAAGTAATTTAAATATTTCATTATATCAGATATATATCACTTTAATTGAAATTGAAGATAGTAAATGTTTCAAAATGTTTGCAACACCAAATTAGAGAACTCCTCGACTAGGTATCGGATGGTTCGCAAGATAACACAGGCCGAGATGATGTTTTATCTCAGGTCTTGGGGCCTAATCATCCTGGACGGGTCCGTGGATATGGAATGGGCCCGACTCCCACCAGGTTATGGGGGTCATCTTCGAGGAGTTCCGGTGCTGGTGGTAGTGGTGGCATCGAGACCTATAGGTTGCGTGCTAAACTTAAGGAGACGAAGACCCAGGTGGCATCCCAACAAACTCAGATGGCGGCCCAAAAAGCTCAAATCAATGACATGCAACGGCTTATCCAACAGATGTTGCATGGGCAGGTATATATTCTAACAAGCATTAATAAATCAGTTTAACATTTAGATATTCCCACATTTATTTATTGTAAATCTTGACAACAGATTGTTGTTGGACCTGCTACGGGGTCAGGAATGCCGAATGAGGTAATTTAACATTTAGATATTCCCACATCGTTATTCGATGCTATCTTTCCTGACAATATTTACTTATATATATGTTAAATCTCAAATATCATCCTACCCCAACTTTTTTTTCAATGAATGTTGCCTAATACAAAGGCTTATTATATTTTAGACACCACTGGTACCTAAAGCTTCATCCATGTCAAATATTAATAAAAATTGCTTGTTATGAAACTTCCCCATGATCAACTTTAAGGGAGGATCAAGCAATTCAGTAAATCACAATCACAAGAAAATAAACTCCCATCTTAAGAATCTAGTCTACAACCTTGGGGTAGGACAAAAAACCAAACATCTCATGTAGGTTGATTTTAAGATCGTTCATTTTACAAATTGAATTGATGAAACTACCTGTAATTCAAAATTTTATATGTTAATTCTTTTCTCAAAATCTCCAAGTGTCAATCTTAAACCATTAATGTTTGGAAAATAAGCTTACAACTTCATGATCATATTGATTAAATTAGCTCAAAATTCAATAAATTTGATTCTAGTGTACATCTGGAAGAACCAATTCTCAACTCTCTTCAAACCAAACCCCAAAGGGAACATCGTAGACATGCCAAACCAGAGCAAAGGAAGCGAAAGAACACCCAAGAAATTAAGGCTTCCAGTTTCAGCAACGCATTGAAAACAAAAGTGACTTTTACTACTGCATTTCAACTTTCAAGGACTAAAAGAGTCTTATGCCAAGCTTCTTCAACTTCAAGTTGAATAGTCATTCATTAGAAACCTAACTAAGTGAAAGTAACTAGTCAGTGTAGAATGCAATAGGAACAGATGAAACAAGTCTGTGAACCTCAAAAACCACAAATGACTGACTCACCATGTCAAAAAGATCTCACCAGCTCATATTATTAGGGAGGAATCTATTAAAGGAATGCTTCATCATTGTGTCTGTATAATGGTCATCTGAATTGGTAATAAGTAGGAGTCTTTTACCAACCTTATGCAATAGTATACCAAAATGAACAAGGAGAATATAAAATGATTTCATAAAACATACAGGGATAGGTTAAAGACACACCTCCTTTTGATCCAAAAGTGTCAAAGGAAGCTCTAGATCAGGCTCTAGAAACAGTTCAAGCTTAGACATTATCTCACTCTGCAGGGATACAACCGGTCAATTGATAGTTGATACGCCAATTGCAAGATCAAATACTAAATATATTACCTTGAGATGACCTTCTACATGTGCTTTGACGATGGCCTTCCCAAAAACCTGAAAACCATGACATAGGTTAAAGTTATACGTCTCTGGAACAGCTATTATAAAGAAAATATGAGCAACTTATTGCCTTGTAGAGCCCTATATAATAAAGTGGACCAAGTTCTGCTGGTACAACTCCTTCATTCAATCTGTCAACCATCTGAAGAAGAGAAAACATGAGGTTAACACAAATGAAAGTGTCTCCTATTAAGTATTAGACAGACTTGAAATCCTCAACGGTTTACAAGGAGTTTGGTTACAACACAAAAGCCTTTTTAAGTGCTCTTTTAACTATAGTTAACAACTTAAACTTTTAGAGATAATATTTTTAAGAAAAACCAAGGGTAGATGGTTAAACCCTCCAGGTTAGTAGGTTTTAAAAAAGTCACACATTAGAAGAAACGATATTGAAATCCGACCCCCAGTTTGGATTTGGTGGGGGTTTGTAGGTTTAGGCAAAACCTAAGTTTCAAAGTATGGATTTTGAGCCTCTCGCTGTCCAAATTGGGCAAACGAACCTCGGAATCCAGCGAAACGAATTCCCACACTTCGGTTGGGTTGAAATACACGCATTAGAAGAAACGACATTGCAATCCGACCCCCAATTTGAATTTGGTGGGGGTTTGTAGGTTTAGGCAAACTTAAGTTTCAAAGTATGGATTTCGGGCTTCTCGCTGCCCAAATCGGGCAAACGACCTCGGAATCCAGTGAAACGAATTCCCACACTTTGGTTGGGTCGAAATACACGCGTTAGAAGAAATGGCAATGAAATCCGACCCCCGGTTTGGATTTGGTGGGGGTTTGTAGGTTTAGGCCAAACCTAAGTTTCAAAGTATGGATTCCGGGTCTCTCGTTGCCCAAATTTGGCAAACGACGTCGGAATCCAGCGAAACGAATTCCCACACTTTGGTTGGGTTGAAATACACGCATTAGAAGAAACGACATTGAAATCTAACCCCCGGTTTGGATTTAGTGGGTGTTTGTAGGTTTTGGCCAAACCTAAGTTTCAAAGTATGGATTTCGGGCTTCTCGCTGCCCAAATTGGGCAAACGACCTCGAAATCCAACGAAACGAATTCCCACACTTTGGTTGGGTCAAAATACATGCGTTAGAAGAAACGGCATCGAAATCCGACCCCCGATTTGGGTTTGGTGGGGGTTTGTAGGTTTAGGCCAAACCTAAGTTTCAAAGTATGGATTCCGGGCCTCTCGTTGCCCAAATTGGGCAAACGACCTCGGAATCCAACCAAACGAATTCCCACACTTCGGTTGGGTTGAAATACACGTGTTAGAAGAAACGGCATCGAAATCCAACCCCCAATTTGGATTTGGTGGGGGTTTTGTAGGTTTAGGCCAAAGTATGTTAGAACTACGAATTCGGCCTTATTAGTGATGAAATTTCTACACTTTTATGTGTTTAATAATTAAAATTTATTAGTATCAGGAATCTAAGATAAATTTGGATATATGTTGATGAAATCCTACACTTCTATGTGTTTGAACTCTATATGTATGAAATATATGAGATGACCTTGTTTCTTGGCATATTAATTTTATGAAATCCTTAAATTTTTTTCTGTTCGATATATTCTATTTATCAATTTTATTTTATTGTCTTTATATGAGGGAGTCAGCGCACACCTTTCGGGTTTTAGACCAACCGGAGGGAGCCAGCCAGAGGGAGGAGAGACTTAGGATTTATATTTTTTTTTTCCAATACTTTTATATGGACATGTATATTCATACTACAACTATTTGGATGAATTTCTTTGTATCTTATATAGATTGGATGGTAGAATTTCCTTTTTGTGATGAATTTCTTTTGTTTGGATAAATATTGCTGTTGACAGGTACAAAATAATACAGGTCAAAAAAAAAAACAATCTGCATAATTAAATTGTTTTTTTTGAAAATATCACTATTACCGGCGGTTTTATAACGCCGGAAAAGATTGTCCAATTAATAATGACGTTCTTGTACACGTCGTAACTGATATACCCTATAACGGCGTTGATTTCACGCCGTTAATAATTTGTTTAATACGGTGGTAGATATCGGTTAATTAACAGAAAATAAAAGACACCTGTATTTATTTATCAATATCGGCGTATCATATAATGCGGTTATTGATTAATCAATAACGGCGTGTTTTATAAGCCGTTATTAATAACTAAATAACGGTGTGTTCTATAATGGCGCGGGTATTGATTAAATCAATACTGGCATTAAGAAAAAACTGTCAGTATAGTCATTTCTGACGTAGGTATTACCGGCGCTTACAGAAATACGCCGATAATACTAATATTGGCGTTTATTTTGCCTTTATCGGTGAGTTTGAGACGCCGCTAAAAACCTTAAATTTTGTAGTGATAGATGCCCATGCCACTTGCGTTACGATCATTACCAAATATGTCAGACATATCTGGAGCCTTACGTGTCACATGTGTGAGCCTACTATTAGTTGAGTCAGATTGGTTTTGACAGCATACAGAAGTGACCAACATTAAATGCTAAGATAGTGCTTTTCACCTACCAACAAAGTCAGGTGATCGCCTCGTGGTCACTTCCTCCTACGAGTCGGTCTCGTTGTTGACTCAAGCTCGGTTCCGTTGTACATGCGAACATGAATAGAATTATCGTTGTAAAAAGAGGTCGGACACCTGTGTCCCGTAGATAACGAATACGTTGTCTATAAGACAACGAGTACGTTGTCTTAAATACAATGAGAATGTTGTAAATACGACACCGGGTACGTTGTGCATAAGATAATATGTACGTTATAGATAAGACAACGGATCATTACTCTATGTGGCCACGTGTTTCCCAATCGTTGGCATATCTATGAAAACTAGCTCGTTCTCCAACACTTAATCATTTTTATGAATTTTATCCCTTACAATAGACTTTGCTCAGGGGAAATTGATTGAAAGAAGTAAGAGAAATGAAGAATTTGATCATTATTGAATGGTCGGTGATCTGCTAACTTTAGACTTTAATGCTCTCTAGAGAGCGAGTATTGTCAATTTCCTGATGAACGGATCACCATTGATAAGGGACACTTGAGCATAATTGAATCAGTTGTGTCTGTTCTACCAGCTGGTTTAATCCAGTTGGGTAGGAAGTTTACGAAGATTGAGTGGCAGCCCGAAGGTAATTTGTCTGTAGGGATGGAGAATGGTATTGAAAGTAAGCCTGTACGTGAAGTTACATTTTGATGATCGTTCGTTGATCATGTTCTGGTAACAGTTTCAATAGGGGTTCTCAAAGTCGGAATTCATGAAGATTCAGGCATGTTTAGTCCTCATCTTCCCTCTTTCAAAACTGAAGCAAAATCCAGGCTCAGATTTGGTGTTGCTACCAAATTGTTTATTCAATTGAGTCCAACCCATGATCAAGAAAACAATAATTTCAAGAGTTCCCTTTTTTTTAAATGGTTTCCGCCCGTTGGTTTTAGAACTAAAGAACCAGAAAAGGTACAAATAATTATCCATCATCTTACTTTATTATCTAAAAAATGAAGATAATGTGTCCCTTTCATCACTCAATAATTGTGGTTAAGATTTACTCACCCTGGTTCATCCATCTAATCTTAGTTTTAGATAAAAAAAATAAATTAATAAATATTAACTTTAGGTTGATTAAGATTAACCACACTTAAAGGGGGCTCCCACGTATCCCATTTACCACCCACTAATTGTGGTTAAGATTCACTCATCCCTAGGGTTCATCCACCTAACTTTGATTTTTAGGAAAAAAAAGAAAAAATACATATTAACCATAGGTTGATTAAGCTTAACCACAATTAAAGGAGGCTTTAAAAGCCACCACATGACCCTTTTAACACCACTAACTGTGGTTAAGATTCACTCAGCCCTAGGGTTCATCCATCTAATCTTGGTTTTTAGAAACAAAATTATATATTAATCATAGTTAATTAAGCTTAATCATAGTTAAAAGGAGCTCCCAAGCCTAATTAAGTTCAACTGTAGTTAAAAAAGACAAAGGGGGACATGTGATGGCCTGTAGGCACAATCGCGTTCCACTATAGTAAAGTCTTGAATATTTAATGTCCAAGGACTTGTACAGTCCCAAAGCCTTTGATGTTCCAACAAAACAGAAAGGATAATTCTATCCTACCTCTATTTTTGGAGGTGGTCCAGAGCCACATGATTCTACTTTATTTTGGGTTAATCCATTTCGACTGTTTGGTAGAATAATTCTATTATGCCTATCAAGTTTAATTTTATTCATTCCTAAGTTTGTAGCCAAATAGTCTTACATTTCAATTCTTGCCGTACTACAACTCCAAATTGTGTTTGTTGCCTTATAAATCTCATATAAGATTTTTTTTTTGTTTTGAAGAGGCAATGGAAAGTTTGTGAAGTCTTTTTACATGGATGTATAGTTTGCCTCTTTCCTATAGTTTTGTTTTAATTTATATTTTATATTATTTATTTTTTAATTGATTTCTTATTTTAAAATTTGTTAAATTTAATATAAAATTAATGATAAATAAGAGGATTGCTAGCCCCAGTCACATTGTGGACACTTATTTCTCAAGAAATTGAGTCTTCCATGAAATTTATTTATTAAAAAATTCAATTTCTCGTGACATGAGTGTTTATGTTCGGTCGAGTATAACAATTCAAAAGCAAATTCTCGCAATAGTAGTGATGGTTAGCGTGAGTGTAGTAAGAGTGGAGTGGGGAAGGGGTTGTGGAGTAGGGAGCGGAGTGGGGAAGGGGGTGGTTGTTAGGGTTGTGGAGTAGGGAGCGGAGTGGGGAAGGGGGTGGTTGTTAGGGTAAGGTGGTGGAGTGGGGAAGGAGGTGGTTGTGAGGGTAAGGTGGTGGGCCCGTAAGGATGGAGGTTGTGGTGGGTTGGGTGACAAGATCTTATTTGTTTGGCGCCAAATCCTCTCCAGTTATAACCGGATGTGGCACATCCGGTTATAACCCCTAGAGGTCGCCACGTGTCTCCTTTGACACCCCTTAACCGTGGGTAAGGTTCACCCACCCCTAGGGTTCACCCACATATTTTTGGTTTTTTTTAAAAAATATTAATTCTATTTTTAAAATTTAAAAATTGTTTTTAATATTAAAAAAACTTTAAAAACAGTTTTTTAATTTTAAAAATATAATTAATATTTTTTTAAAAAAACCAAAAATAGGTGAGTGAACCCTAGGAGTGGGTGAACCTTACCCACGGTTAAGGGGTGTCAAAGGAGACACGTGGCGACCTCTAGGGGTTATAACTGGATGTACCACATCCGGTTATAACTGGAGAGGATTTGCACCCTGTTTGTAAATTAGCTTTGGGGTCAAATCCCACTAAGAAACAAGCCCCAAAAAAGTTAATAATAAATAAGAGGATTGCTAGCCCCAATCACATTGTGGACACTTATCTCTCAAGAAATTGAATCTTCCATGAAATTTATTTATTAAAAAATTCAATTTCTCTAGACATGAGTGTTTATGTTTGGTCGAATATAACAATTCAAAAGTAAATTCTCGCAATAGTAGGGATGGTTAGCGTGACTGGGGAAGGGGTTGTGGAGTAGGGAAGGGAGTGGGGAAGGGGGTGGTTGTGAGGGTGAGGTGGTGAGCCCGTAAGGATGGAGGGTGTGGTGGGTTGGGTGACAAGATCTTATTTATAATTATCTTTGGGGCCAAATCCCACTAAGAAACAAGCACCAAAAAAATTCATAATAAATAAGAGGATTGCTAGCCCCAGTCACATGAGTACAGTGGGAGTGGAGTGGGGAAGGGGTTGTGGAGTTGGGAGTGACAGCGATGGGGGTGGTTGTGAGGGTAAGGTGGTACGCCCGTAAGGATGGAGGGTGTGGTGGGTTGGGTGAAGCGGTGGCCATGGTGGGATAGGGGTGGGGTGGTAGAAATGGTTAAAGGTGATTTTGTAGTCGAGAGTGGTGGTGGAAGCGATGGGGTGATTGTGAGGGTGAGGGTGAGGGTGAGGGTGGAGGTTGTCGTGGGCAGGTGGTAGCAGTGGCGATGGGATAAGGGTGGGGTGATAAAAATAGTGGGGTTGGAGGTTGTGGTGGTCAAAGGTGGTGAGTAGTGATGGTGGCAGTGGTGGTTGAGTAGAGTAAGAGTTGCATATGTGGAGAGTTGGTTGGGTCTCTGAGAGTTTATATTTCTCACGGGAATAAGAAATTTATGTCCAAGGCTGAGGCTGATTATCTCGTGGCAAATCCGGTTATCACCCCTAGAGGCCGCCACGTGTTTCCTTTGACACCCCTTAACCGTGGGTAAGGTTCACCCACCCCTAGGGTTCACCCACTCAACCTTGTTTTTTTTTTTTTATAAAAAATATTAATTATTTTTTATAAATTAAAAAACTGTTTTTTAATATTAAAAAAAACTCTAAAAACAGTTTTTTAATTAAAAAAAAATTAATATTTAAAAAATAAAAAAACCAAGGATAGGTGGGTGAACCTTACCCATGGTTAAGGGGTGTCAAAGGAGACACGTGGTGACCTCTAGGGGTGATAACCGGATTTGCCAAATCCGGTGACTGTAGATGATTTGGGTCCATCTCGTAAAGGTGGTGAATTGTTTTTCGTGTGAGCCTTATTTTTTAAAGGGAAATAGTTAATGTACTGGACCTCCATTCGCAAACAAAGGCCGGTCCTCATATGTCCATGCCTTATTTTGAAATTCTCATTATTACAGTTGGTGAGTATTAATTAAGAGCAAGGGCGTAGACTGATGAGTAACCAACCTTAGGTTTGTAAATAGAAATCCCAAGTAAGCATGCTCTTTTTAAAATAATGGACCGCCAAACACACAAACATTAGTTTTTTCTCGAAAATTGACATTTTTCATGTAAATTTGAGGCCAGGCTATTGGTCACTCCAAAAAAAATATATATATCAAATTATCTTTTTGTAAAAGAAAATTTTTTAAAACATTATTCATTACTTTTATTATTTTTTAAGAGCGCCCCAATCGCATGTTGCTGCAGCGCAATGGGCTACAAGAGGGCTGGTGCTCATCTGCTCTCCCATTTTATAGCATAATCAGGATTAAAATGATGTTAAAAGGAACACGAGGAAACGGCATTAAGTTAAGTACCAGACTCAGGTTTGCTAATCACCACTCGAATTGAATTTTACTAATTATTTTATATTGGGAAATGTTTAACTTGACACTACATTCTACTATGTAGTAGAATGTGAAGACCTCATTAGTCCATGCCTCCTTTTTAACACCCATAAATTGTAGTTAATATTCACTTATCTTAGGATTAAGCAATCTAATCTTTTGCAGAGAGAAAAAAAACGAAAATATTAACTTGAATTTTCATAAGCCTAACCATAGTTAAAGGATGTTATATATATAACTTAAAAGGGACACGTGGACACGGCATTTGACTAAGTAGTCAAATGCATGGTGGGATAATTACTTGGCCTTTTATATTCTCAAAGAAGATAGGTGGTTGGTTCATGTTGAGAGTAGGAAACTTATGAGTGTAGGGCTCACTCCTCATTCTCAAATGTGTTGGAAGAAGTAGTATAAGATGCAAGAGTTGGGTTCTTTAATGCGTACATTCAGAGGCAATGGCTCTAGCACTTCCCTTTCCGCTATTGCAAGAATGGTTGCAAGAGCAACAAGGGATACTGTTCCAACCCTTCTCACTCTCGCTTCTTTTCTTCCTCACACTTTTTTTCCTTCTCAGGCTCCGTAGATCAAGGAGACTCAACCTGCCACCATCTCCTTCCAAGCTCCCCATAATCGGAAATCTCCACCAGCTAGGCACCCTTCCCCACCGCTCCCTCCGTGCCCTCTCTAAGAAGTACGGCCCACTAATGCTCTTACACTTGGGCCAAGCCCCGACTCTCGTGGTTTCTTCAGCAGAGATGGCTATTGAAATCATGAAGACACATGATATTGCCCTTGCTAATAGACCCATCACTACTGCTGCCAAGGCGATATTTTACGGATGTAGAGACGTGGGGTTTGCGCCCTACGGTGAGTACTGGAGGCAAATGCGTAAGATATGCGTTCAGGAGCTCTTGAGTGTCAAGAGGGTGCAATCCCTCAACTATGTAAGGGAAGAAGAAGTTGCCGTTATGATCAAGAAGATATCGCCTTCATGTTCGTCGGGAGCTACAATAAATCTAAGCGAGATACTGATCTCTGTCATCAACAACATACTCTGTAGATCAGTTCTTGGTAGAAAGTATGAAGAAGAAGAGGGTAAGAGTAAATTTGGAGAATTATCAAGGGAGGTACACGTGCACTTGGGAGCTTTTAGTTTTGGAGACTTCTTCCCATCGTTGGGATGGATGGATGTCCTCACTCGCTTTGCTGGTAAGCTAAATAAGACTTTCCGAGCACTGGATGCCTTCTTTGATCAAGTGATCGAAGAACATCTCAATTCCAAAAGAGATAATCAAGATGATGACAAAAAAGACTTTGTAGATATTTTGCTCCATGTTCAGAAGGGTGGCATGCTCGACATCAAACTCACCCAAGATGATATCAAAGCAATCATAATGGTCTCTCTCTCTCTCTCTATATATATATATATAAAAGGAAGGATACTAATGAGCCATGCTCATTGTCCCTCTAGAAAGAAGGCAAGTGTCATATTTTTAAATCCGATCGTTGGATGTTAAGTTGGGTCCAATAGAGATACATGTCAAAAAAAATCAGTCAGATTAAACATGTTTAAACCAACTGATTAGACCGGGTTCGCTAGAGCCTACCTAGGATATAGAAATGATCGATCTTCTCTTCTTTGATCGAATGGTTTATAAATATCTGATCAAGTTAATTTTTTGTCATTTGTCTCTCGAGCAACCTGTCTAGACATGACTCATTAGAATGTTACATCATATATATATATATATATATATATATACACATACATCTTGATAATATATATAGAGGCTAATGCTCTCCTCTTTCCGAATCACAGGACATGTTTCTTGGCGGAACTGATACAACATTGACAACCCTGGAATGGACGATGGCGGAGTTGATCAAGAATCCAAATATAATTAAGAAAGCACAAGAAGAGGTAAGAAGAGTAGTAGGAAAGAAATCAAAAGTAGACGAGAATGATATTAATCAAATGAGCTACTTAAAGTACGTGGTTAAGGAGTCTCTAAGATTACATGCTACTCTTCCGCTATTGGTTCCGCGGGAGTCATATGCCAGTTCCGAAATTGAGGATTATAATATCCCTCCAAATACAAGAGTTTACATCAATGCATGGGCAATTCAAAGGGACCCCGAAGTGTGGGATAGTCCAGAAGAGTTTCTCCCAGAGAGATTTGGTGACAACCCAATTGATTTAAAGGGCCAGGACTTTAAATTTTTGACATTTGGGGCGGGCCGAAGGGGTTGTCCCGGAATCTCGTTTGGTGTCGCAACCATTGAGTTTGTCCTGGCCAACCTCTTATACTGGTTTGACTGGGAGTTGCCTAGTGGTGCAATCGAAGAGGACCTAGACATGACTGAAGCTTTTGGGATCACTGTTTGTAAGAAAAACCCTCTTCAACTTGTTCCAATGTTTCACTCTTCTTAATCTAATAAGAGATCCTTTGGTTCCCTCTTCCTTCACCCAAGAAATAAATAAATAAGTTTTGCACCTCTTCATTTGTGATTTAACAATCATAATCAAATGACTAAAGTAGGAGTGTAAATAGACCGGGTTCAGGCTAGGCCGGCCCGATCCCAACTTTACCTGATTACTAAATGAGTCGGGCCAGCCCATTTATTAATCGGGTCGGGCCGGGTCCCCTATAAAATTGTGTAAAATTTAACCTATGGACTAAACGGGCCTAAACGGACCGGGTTAGTTGGGTAAAGCCCGATTAAAAGCCTACCAAAATGGGCCACAGTCTTTAGACTCAAAATCCAACCCAGCTAATAATCGGAAAAGGCCACGGGCCAGTTTGGCCTATTGATACCCCTAACTAAAAGGACCACACAGTAACGTGAAATGAGGAAATTTGCCAAGCATACGGGATTTCAATATTTTCACCCCATTTTCATAATAAAATAAAGAAGAATGCTAGTCGTACTTTCAGATTTTTTTAAAAAAAATCTTATTCTCATAGATGAAGGCACATGTGTTCTTAATATTTTTTTTTTGGTTATGAGACACACGGTTAAGCCACAACCCCGGTTAGCAAGTCAGTATCTGTTCTAACTTAAAGGTGGGTGGAGAGTGCAACCTACTCTCACCCTCTTGGGAATGGAACCCGGAACCTCCTTCCTAAGGAAGGGATACACATACCACTGGGCTATTCCCAGGGTGTGTACATGTGTTCTTAATTTTCCGGGTTAATTTTGCAACCGGTTAAAGCAACCACTTTATCCTTCTTTAAATTTTTAACTTAACTAATCACAAAAAGTAGGGTACAATAGAGACTTACTTTTGCAACTTGATAAAACAACCACTTAATTTTTTTTAAAATTTTGTTAACTTAACCAGTTGCAAGTAACCGTTTAAAATAACATGTGCCTTTTAGGGGTTTTTGCATATCAGCTGCTGTGTTCTAGCAGTTTTGCAAATTAACTCATGGTTTTGCAACTGTTAGACAAGCAACCTCAATCCTTAGTTTCCTTAGACATCCGTTTGTGATTGTTAGGAAAATGACTATTATGCCCTTACGATATTTCATAATCTCTCAGATCTTTAACTACCCTTGAACTATGATTCACAAGTTTTAACCCTTGTGATTATTACAGGATAAAGTATCTAACCCTGGTTTTTAAAAAAATTATTAACGTGTCCCATTTTTACTCCCTTTAACTTAGGTTAAGATACACTAACCCTTAGAGCTAAGCATCTAACCTTGGTTTTAAAAGAAAAAAATTAACGTGTCTGTCGCGTCCCAAAACCCACCCTAGGAGTTAGAGTGAACTTTGGACGACTAATCATGGCTTACATGACTTGCTTGACAAACCAACCTGCAAAAACCCACAGAGCATATACAATAGGGGACATCATAGCGGAAACATAACCATAAAGCACATCGGAAGTCTACCAAACCTCTATGTATATGCATACGCAAATCCAAGTTATACAAAAAGTAATAAAAAAAAAGTGCGGACATGCCCGCCAAAATACACAAATCTAACTCTCATTTCACCCACAGCTAATTCACTCAGAATCTACAACCACCTAATGGTAACCCTCTACTGGAGGTTCCTCCAAAGGTTCCTCGGCGTACTCCTCCTCCACCCAAGGGCTCGGAGCACAGATATCAAATGGAGCAGCTGCTCCGCCATCACCTGCCGACATAAGAAGTACGGCTGAGCATGGAATACTCAGCGGGTACTAAGCACTAACCAACAGTCATAGCATACAGATAGCATACATAAAGCAGGAACAATTCATATATGTTAGAAGGAAACAATTCATATCATACAAGGAAGCAAAGCAATTTATAATCATGCTTGTATTTCGTAGAAAGCCGATGAAACCTCTTGAAAACATCGTGCACTTGACTTGACTTGCAATATCTTTTCGTACTTGAAAGCTTGTCGTGTTTCTCTTGCTTGATTCTTGTATATTGTGTCATGTCATGCGTGCTTGCTTGTGATCATGTAACTTGTGAGATGCACTTGTGAGATGTCTTGAGAGGGAAGGGAGACCCTTCTTTATGCAATGCACTTGCGAGGGAAGGGAGACCCTTCTTTATGACATGTATGTACTTGCGAGGGAAGGGAGGCCCTTCTTCATGATATGCACTTGTGAGTGAGGGGAGACCCCTCGTGGAATGTTGGTTCTTGTTTTCTTGTGAAAAGCGAGGCAAAACATATCGTAGGATATGTCCCACCTCTAATCATGTTCTTGAAAACCTCGATAAATCATGTCATGCATGCCGTACTCGTGAGAAACCGTATACATACTTGCATTCAAATTTAAAGATGACAATTGGGTAATTTCACAATACATATAGCATCAATGATTGAGCAATGTAATATTCATAACATTTAGGGAAAGCAGGAAACACACTATCATAGGCCCTAGCAATATTCATAATTTATTAGGCATGCATTTCCGAATTTACAACTCACTGTATTCACCTTGGCATTTCATCAAACATGGTGTGTTCATTATGGATTTATCCTACAACATGCTTTTCTAGGTGGGTTTTACTCAAATCATACATGTATGTTCATTATTTGGAACAATGCCCTTCCCCATTTATTCATCACACAAAACCATTGGCATCCAGTCGCCCATTCCATCTCTATTCACCATTCACGACCATCCATCTCATAATACATGTGTAAATAAAGAAAATAAAGAGAAATGAAGGGGAAAGAAGAACTATAACTAGGAGGGTAGCAAGAAGTACCGACCTTGAAGAGATAAGGAAGAAATCCCTCTTCCAAACGACTGTAAGTTGCTGTCCTAGCTTGGAACACAAGCTTCGCACGAGCTTGGGCCGAGATCTTGAAGAAAACCGGACTGGGAGTGATCTAGGGTCTCAAAACCCTTTCATTTCTCTCCAAACTAGAAACCCTAGGTTTAGGAATCGCCTTCTCCTCTCTTCTTATCTCCCAATCTCTCTAAGTGTCGAATGATGCCCTAAAGGTTCGGGTTAAACTCTTAAGGTAAGAGTGAACCGACCAAAAGACCAAAATACCCTTACTGAATTTCTGTAAAAACACGAGTGCCAAACTCGTTGTGCTGTGAACAGTTCCAACTCGTTGTGCTGTGAATAGCACCAACTCGTTGTGCTGTGAATAGCACCAACTCGTTGTGCTGTGAACAGTGCCAACTCGTTGTGCTGTGAATAGCACCAACTCGTTGTGCTGTGAACAGTGCCAACTCGTTGTGCTGTGAATAGCACCAACTCGTTGCGCTGTGAACAGTGTTGAACACGTTGTGTTGTGAAAGGGTGCCGAACCCGTTGTCACGTTGTGTTGTGCATAGTGCTGAGCTCGTTGTCCGTTGTTTTATGTACAACGTGTCCGTCGTGCTGTACAACGTACACGTTGTCTGTTGCACAACGTACCCGTTGTCTGTTGCACAACGGATGCACAACGTATACGTTATCAGAGTACGTTGTCTATGCGTTGTCTGTGCCTTCCGAGCTACGTCCTTAGCGCCTAACCGAGCTACGTCCTTAGCGCCTTCCGAGCTACGTCCTTAGTGCCTAACCGAGCTACGATTGCCTACAGGTCCAGACTGTTTTGGCCATATCTTTTGACTCGTTCGTCCGATTTTGACGATTCAACTTGCGTTGTGTTCATATTTTGAAAAGGAATATTTCTGATGTTTCAAAATTTCCAATTTCTTCCTTATTTATTAATTATACCTCTTTAAAGGCAAATTGACTACGAAAGTGTCATGTATTAAGCATGAAAAAGTCTGGGGCTCTACATCCTCCCCCCCTTACAAAAATTTCGTCATCGAAATTCAGACGATACTTGCATTACAAATCAAAACAGAATTACAAGACATACACAAAACCAATACAAAACTCATTCAATTAATTCTGGGTACTTTGCTTTGACTTCGGCTTCACGCTCTCATGTAGCTTCTTCCCGAGCATGGTGTTGCCATTGCACAAGAACCAAAGGGATTGTCTTGTTGCGAAGCACCTGATCCCTTCGATCCAAAATCTGAACTGGCCTTTCAATCAAGGTGAGGTCCTCTCGAATCTCCAACGGTTCCAAGTCTATGACATGCGAAGGATCCGCAATGTACTTCCGAAGCATAGACACATGGAAGACGTTGTGAACTGCGGCCATGTGAGATGGGAGAGCTACACGATAAGCAACTTCACCCACCCGTGTGATAATCTCAAAAGGCCCAACATACCGAGGACTGAGCTTACCTCGCTTGTCAAATCTCATGATCCCTTTGCTAGGAGATACTTTCACAAAAACTTGATCCCCTACTTGAAATTCCAAGTCCCTACGGCGTGTTTCCGTATAGCTTTTCTGGCGATCTTGAGCGGCTTTCAATCGATCCCGAATGATCTTAACTGTGTTTGCAGTTTGCTCAATCAACTCCGGACCAAGTACTTTCCTTTCTCCTACCTCATCCCAATAGAGAGGAGACCTACAACTTCGCCCATACAAGGCCTCAAATGGTGCCATTTGGATACTTGCTTGATAGCTGTTATTATAGGCAAATTCAACCAAAGGCAAGTGCTCTTCCCAACTGCCTCTGAAATCCAACATACAAGCCCGAAGCATGTCTTCAATGACTTGGTTCACTCTCTCGGTTTGTCCATCCGTCTATGGATGAAAGGCGGTGCTGAAATCAAGTCGGGAACCCATAGCTTCCTGAAAGCTTTTCCAGAATCGTGATGTGAATCTTGGATCCCGATCTGACACAATACTGACGGGCACTCCGTGTAACCTCACTACTTCCTTGATGTATAGAGCGGCCAACTGGCTAGAGTTGAAAGTAGTTCGGTAGGGTAGGAAGTGCGCAGACTTCGTCAGACGGTCTACTACAACCCAAATTGCATCTGAGCCACTTGCCGTCTTTGGCAAGCCAACTATGAAATCCATGGATATGTTCTCCCATTTCCACTCGGGAATCGGAAGAGAATGCAATAGACCGGCGGGTCGCATGTGTTCTGCTTTCACCTGTTGGCACACTAAGCACCGTGCCACATATTCAGCAACATCCCTCTTCATATTCCTCCACCAAAAGTGACTCTTGAGGTTCCGGTACATCTTTGTACCCCCTGGATGCACTGTGTACTTCGAACGGTGTGCTTCATCCAAAATCTCCCTTCGAAGATTCGCATTGGCTGGAACACACAGCCTTCCCTTGAATGTGATAGCACCTCGGCTAGTGAGAGAGAAGTCCTCACTACCCTTAGCAACTTCCTTGTCCCGATAAGCCAACAATTCAGCATCCGTGGCTTGGTATTCTTGGATCAAATCTATAATGTATGGCCGAACCGTGACATTTGCCAAGATAGGACTACGGACAGAGTCATTCACACTAATGTCCAGATTTGCCAAATCTTCTAATAGCTTCCATTCTTGAACCAACATGTGTGCTAACAACTCTTGAGTTCTTCTACTCAAAGCATCAGCCACTACATTTGCTTTACCCGGGTGGTATTGAATGGTACAATAATAGTTCTTCAGAAATTCCATCCAACGCCGTTGCCTTAGATTCAATTCCTTTTGGGAAAAGAGGTACTTGAGGCTCTTGTGATCCGTAAACACATAGAACTCCATCCCATAAAGGTAATGACGCCAAATCTTAAGTGCAAACACGACTGCCACAAGCTCCAAGTCGTGCGTGGGATAATTCTTCTCATGCTCCTTCAATTGCCTTGATGCATAGGCAATGACTTTCTTGTGCTGCATGAGTACACACCCAAGTCCTACGTGTGAGGCATCACTATACACCTCATACCCATAAGGTCCAGATGGCACAGTAAGGACAGGGGCTGTAGTAAGCCTCTTCTTCAGTTCCGTGAAACTGATCTCGCACTTATCACTCCATACAAACTTGGCGTTCTTCCTTGTCAGGTAAGTGAGCGGTGCTGCAAGGCTAGAGAAACCCTCTACGAATCTCCTGTAATAGCCTGCCAACCCAAGAAAGCTGCGTATCTCCGTGACACTCTTGGGCCTCGCCCAACTCATGACTGCCTCTATCTTCTTTGGATCCACCGAGATACCTTCTGCAGAAACAACGTGGCCTAGGAATGCCACCTCTTCCAACCAAAACTCACACTTGCTAAGTTTGGCGTATAGCTTGTGCTCTCTTAGCATTTCCAAAGCAAGGCATAGGTCGCGTGTGTGATCTTCCCGTGTCTGGGAATAGACCAAAATGTCATCAACAAATACAATCACGCACCTATCAAGATATGGCCGGAACACCCGGTTCATCAAATCCATAAAAGCTGCCGGCGCGTTCGTGAGTCCAAAAGGCATCACCAAGAACTCGTAGTGTCCATACCGAGTCCTGAAAGCAGTTTTGGGAACATCTTCCGCCTTAATCTTCAACTGGTGATAACCCTATCGAAGATCTATCTTTGAAAAGAATCTCGCTCCCTTCAACTGATCGAACAAGTCATCAATCCTAGGCAATGGATACCTATTCTTTATAGTGACTTTGTTCAATTGCCGGTAATCGACACACATCCGCATCGAGCCATCTTTCTTCTTAAAAAACAACACCGGGGCAACCCACGGTGAGACACTTTGTCGAATGAAGCCAAGGCCTTGCAATTCCTCCAACTGAGTCTTCAACTCCTTGAGTTTAATAGGGGCCATTCTATATGGAGCTCTGAAAACAGGAGCTGTGCCTGGTGCAAGCTCGATCACAAACTCAATCTCCCTGTCTGGAGGCAATCCTGGCAACTCCTCTGGAAATACATCCAGGAACTCACTCACAACCGGAATAGTCGATGAGTCCTTTGCCTCGGGTTTAGCTAAGCTCAATGCCGCAAAACGAACGATATCTCTACTTTTTAACCCGCAAAAGTGGAATGGTTTTCCTTCTACTGGCTTGAAGAGTACCATTTTCTCAAAGCAAGCTACATGCCCATGATGTGCTGCTAACCAATCCATTCCCAATATAACATCAAAGTCTTGGAATCCGAGGAAGATGAGATCAACCGCCAACTCGTGGCTTCCCACTTGGACCACACTATTTCTATACACTTTATCTGCCAATACTGTTTTGCCGAGAGGAGTCGAAATGGCTAACTCCGGTTCTAGCTGACTAGGCTCCACAGAAAAGCCTTCTGAAAAAATCGACGAGACAAACGGATGAGTAGACCCGGTATCAATCAACACTTGAGCCAAACACTCATTGACTAGTAGGGTTCCTGAAATTTTAGCTAGTTACGTCAATTCAAGCATCAACAGTGTATACTCATAGGTGTATATATATATATAGCATACCAAGTACGTGCACATGGAATAAAACATAACCCAACAATCACGAATAAAGAAAATAACTCTAACACGTACCTTGCACCACATCGTCAGATGCAAGTGCATCACCCTCTGTCAAGGCAAAAACTCGCCCCTGGTTCGCCTGGCGAGACTGAGGTGTAGACCGGGTAGTCTGAGATGACGCCTGATATGATCCTGCTGGGTGTGCTGGTAGACTAATCCCCTGAGACTGGCCTGGTAAATGCCGACTGGGGCAATCCCTGATCATATGGCCCTGGCGACCACAATGAAAACATCCACCCGATGCTCTTCGGCAATCTCCTGCCGGGTGCCTTCGGCCGCATGAAGTGCAGACCTCATGTGTATAAGTCGGAGGGGCCGGAAGAGGAGCATACCTCATCGTCTGAGGTGCAACAGGCCGTGGGGCTGGAAGGGCCTGAGGTCGCGGTGCCTGAGGCACATACTGCCGTGGAGCTAGAGGCGCATAGGATGGCCTCATCGGTGGTGCTGGCCACGCATACTGATAAGGACCGGTACGAGCCCGCCTCTCTAGAGGTGCTGAACTACTGGATTGGCCTCTCGCCAACTCCCTCTTCTTGGAC
This sequence comes from Tetracentron sinense, assembly GCA_015143295.1. Taxonomy (NCBI): domain Eukaryota; kingdom Viridiplantae; phylum Streptophyta; class Magnoliopsida; order Trochodendrales; family Trochodendraceae; genus Tetracentron; species Tetracentron sinense. The sequence continues at coordinate 4,389,455 of CM026573.1, forward strand.
ACTGTCTCTGAATTGGCCTCGACCAATAAGGCCTTATCTACTACCTCAGGGTAGGTAGCATGTCTGAAGACCGAAACCTTCTCCATGATAACATCTTTGAGCCCTTGCTCAAACCTTCTTGCCTTCATTGCCTCGGTAGCCACCATGTGAGGCGCAAATCTAGAGAGCTCCGAGAACTTAGCCTCATATTGAGCCACCGACATCAAACCTTACTCGAGGTTGATGAATTCTCTCTCTTTCTTTTCCCGTGCTCCAATCGGAAAATACTTCTTGTAAAAAGCGTCCTTGAACTCCTCCCAAGTCCAAGGTTGACCCTGTATGCTCAAATCTCGCATCCTCAATGCGGACAACCACCAATGGTGGGCTTCACCTTCTAGCATGAAAACTGTCCATGTTACTCTATCCTCCTCTGTAGGCGAGAGGACCGCAAAGATCTTCTCCCTTTGGAGGATCCATGCCTCCGCAGCAAGAGGGTCCACACTCCCATGGAATAGTGGAGGCCTCAATCTCCTTAATGCCTCAACTCCAGCTGTACGATGTACTGGAGCTGCGGGCGGTGGAGTAGGTGCCGCCGACGATGGTATAGCTTGCCGAGCCGCCAGTATGGCGAGTGTCTCAGCAATAGAGCCTAAGACCTGGGAGAGGTCCGGCTGCTCATCCTCATCTCTGGAAGAAGATGAAGCTCTGGTGTGTGGTCCACGACCCCGTGTGCCCCGCCTCATAACTAAAGTCCTGAGAACAATAGCACCACATGAGTCTCACTTGAAACCACAGCTTATTTCAATGTCATTTCACAATAATTCAATTTGTATTATTTGTATAATACTAATATACATCACATCAAGTCATCAGAATATTCATCACATTATACTTATACTTTAGTGTTCTAGCGTACCTAGGACCCGTACTTGGTTAAAGCAACCATTTTAGACTAAGACTCTTGGATCAAGACTCTCTTCCGACTTACTTTCTTCCTAACTTGTTTCCTGACATATGCTCTTGTCAAGCCGTGGTATAAGATTCTAAGTGACCCTAGAGACCTAAAGCCTAAGCTATGATACCACTTCTGTCGCGTCCCAAAACCCACCCTAGGAGTTAGAGTGAACTTTGGACGACTAATCATGGCTTACATGACTTGCTTGACAAACCAACCTGCAAAAACCCACATAGCATATACAATAGGGGACATCATAGCGGAAACATAACCATAAAGCACAGCGGAAGTCTACCAAACCTCTATGTATATGCATACGCAAATCCAAGTTATACAAAAAGTAATCAAAAAAAAGTGCGGACATGCCCGCCAAAATACACAGATCTAACTCTCATCTCACCCACAGCTAATTCACTCAGAATCTACAACCACCTAATGGTAACCCTCTACTGGAGGTTCCTCCAAAGGTTCCTCGGCGTACTCCTCCTCCACCCAAGGGCTCGGAGCACAGATATCAAATGGAGCAGCTGCTCCGCCATCACCTGCCGACATAAGAAGTACGGCTGAGCATGGAATACTCAGCGGGTACTAAGCACTAACCAACAGTCATAGCATACAGATAGCATACATAAAGCAGGAACAATTCATATATGTTAGAAGGAAACAATTCATATCATACAAGGAAGCAAAGCAATTTATAATCATGCTTGTATTTCGTAGAAAGCCGATGAAACCTCTTGAAAACATCGTGCACTTGACTTGACTTGCAATATCTTTTCGTACTTGAAAGCTTGTCGTGTTTGTCTTACTTGATTCTTGTATATTGTGTCATGTCATGCATGTCATGCGTGCTTACTTGTGATCATGTAACTTGTGAGATGCACTTGTAAGATGTCTTGAGAGGGAAGGGAGACCCTTCTTTATGCAATGCACTTGCGAGGGAAGGGAGACCCTTCTTTATGATATGTATGTACTTGCGAGGGAAGGGAGGCCCTTCTTCATGATATGCACTTGTGAGTGAGGGGAGACCCCTCGTGGAATGTTGGTTCTTGTTTTCTTGTGAAAAGCGAGGCAAAACATATCGTAGGATATGTCCCACCTCTAACCATGTTCTTGAAAACCTCGATAAATCATGTCATGCATGCCGTGCTCGTGAGAAACCGTGTACATACTTGCATTCAAATTTAAAGATGACAATTGGGTAATTTCACAATACATATAGCATCAATGATTGAGCAATGTAATATTCATAACATTTAGGGAAAGCAGGAAACACACTATCATAGGCCCTAGCAATATTCATAATTTATTAGGCATGCATTTCCGAATTTACAACTCACTGTATTCACCTTGGCATTTCATCAAACATGGTGTGTTCATTATGGATTTACCCTATAACATGCTTTTCTAGGTGGGTTTTACTCAAATCATACATGTATGTTCATTATTTGGAACAATGCCCTTCCCCATTTATTCATCACACAAAACCATTGGCATCCAGTCGCCCATTCCATCTCCATTCACCATTCACGACCATCCATCTCATAATACATGTGTAAATAAAGAAAATAAAGAGAAATGAAGGGGAAAGAAGAACTATAACTAGGAGGGTAGCAAGAAGTACCGACCTTGAAGAGATGAGGAAGAAATCCCTCTTCCAAACGACTGTAAGTTGCTGTCCTAGCTTGGAACACGAGCTTCGCACGAGCTTGGGCCGAGATCTTGAAGAAAACCGGACTGGGAGTGATCTAGGGTCTCAAAACCTTTTGATTTCTCTCCAAACTGGAAACCATAGGTTTAGGAATCGCCTTCTCCTCTCTTCTTATCTCCCAATCTCTCTAAGTGTCGAATGATGCCCTAAAGGTTCGGGTTAAACTCTTAAGGTAAGAGTGAACCGACCAAAAGACCAAAATACCCTTACTGAATTTCTGTAAAAACACGAGTGCCAAACTCGTTGTGCTATGAACAGTGTCAACTCGTTGTGATGTGAACAGTGCCAACTCGTTGTGCTGTGAATAGCACCAACTAGTTGTGCTGTGAATAGCACCAACTCGTTGTGCTGTGAACAATGCCAACTCGTTGTGCTGTGAATAGCACCAACTCGTTGCGCTGTGAACAGTGTTGAACACGTTGTGTTGTGAAAGGGTGCCGAACCTGTTGTCACGTTGTGTTGTGCATAGTGCTGAGCTCGTTGTCCGTTGTCTTATGTACAACGTGCCCGTCGTGCTGTACAACGTACACGTTGTCTGTTGCACAACGTACCCGTTGTCTGTTGCACAACGGATGCACAACGTATACGTTATCAGAGTACGTTGTCTATGCATTGTCTGTGCCTTCCGAGCTACGTCCTTAGCGCCTAACCGAGCTACGTCCTTAGCGCCTTCCGAGCTACGTCCTTAGTGCCTAACCGAGCTACGATTGCCTACAGGTCCAGACTGTTTTGGCCATATCTTTTGACTCGTTCGTCCGATTTTGACGATTCAACTTGCGTTGTGTTCGTATTTCGTAAAGGAACATTTCTGACATTTCGAAATTTCCAATTTCTTCCTTATTTATTAATTTTACCTCATTAAAGGCAAATTGACTACGAAAGTGTCATGTATTAAGCATGAAAAAGTCTGGGGCTCTATAGTGTCTCTGTTGAACTCCCTTTAACAGTGGTTAAGATTCATTAACCCTTAGGGTTAGAGCATCTAACCTTGGTTTTTATATAAAAAAAATTCAAAAAAATTAACATGTCACTTTTAATTGCCTTTAAATGTGGTTAAGATGCACTAGACCCTTAGGGTTAAAACATCTTTGGGTTTTATAAAAAATAAAATTTAAGGTGACCCTTTTTAACCCCCTTTAATTGTGGTTAAGATCAACTAACCCTTAGTGTTAAAGTATCTAACCTTGGTTTTTCGAAAAAAAAAATTAAAGAGACATGTGACATTGGCAACAGACAATACATTTTTCTTAATAGAAGAAACATAAAGAACTAAATGGAGAGATAAATGAAAAGAGGAAGTGGAGAGAGAGGAGTTACCAACACGAGAGATAGGAATCTCTTGCCCATTACCAACCATGATGTTATCAGAGCCCCGCATACTCAATAGATTGATGAAGAAGAGAGAGATCATAAGTCATGTGACTGGTAGCTCCAGTATCTGCAAACTAGTGATCATCACCAGATTGTTGAAGAGACATTGCTGCAAAGGATTGTGGAAGAGACTCATCTTGAAAGGTATGGTTGAAGCGATTGCGGCATTGGAGAGCATTATGACCGGGTATGTTGCAAATCTAACAAGTGGACGGAGCCCGAGTGGGGGGGGGGGATAGGAATGAGATCGGTCAGGGCCTAGAATACCTTGATCCTGTGGGTGAAAGGTCCCACTTCCACGGTTGCCCCCATTGCACTGAATTCATCCACGGTAGAAGCAGCCACCACGACCCCGTCCTTGTGGCTGTTGAGAGGAAGATCGATCAATGTAGAGGGCCTAATCAGGGGGGCAATAGGTTTCTGGTACTGAGCCGCCGTTGTTCATGGACCAAGAGGCGAGATCTGAGTTCAGAGAAGCAAATCGGTTCCGCCCGATTGGTTATAGCTGTGTTGAATGACTCGTATTCAATGGGGAGGCCCAAGAGCATGATAAACTAGATCATGATCAGATACATGATCTTGGACAATAGCTAGAGCATCACTGATGCTTTTCGGTTCATTCAGGTATTCGGAAATGGTGGAGGAGCCTTTTCGGAGGGTTTGCAACTTTAACCATAGTTGCATAGTGCGAGCATGGGAGTGCTGGGTGAAAGAAGTGACGAGAGAGTCCCATATTTCCTTGGCTGTAGAGAGGCCAATTGTTTGAGAGAAGATTGGCTCAGTAAGTGTGGCATTAAGACAACTTGTTACATACTGATCACGGGGCCCCCATTGAAGATAGGTAGGGTTGACAGAGTCATCTTCAAGGAGAGTTTTAGGAGGAAGGTTGGTGCCGTCCACATAGCCCACTAGATCTTGAGAAATCAAGATAGGGAGAATTTTTTTTCGCCATGGTAGATAGTTGAGGTCTATTAGTTTAACAAATACAAATTGGAGGATGTTGGAGATACGGAGAGAGGGAGATGGAGAGATAATGGTGGGAGATGAGGGTTCGGTTTTTGCAATAGATCGGGAGTCGGTGGAGTCTTGAATATGGGAGGCCATGAGAGCTGAATCAATGGAAGAGAGGATGAAGCTTACAGCCAGGATAGAGCTTGTGCTCTGATAGCATAAAAATAATTGGAAAACTTACTTTCTCTTCTTCCATTGATTTATATTTATAGATGTTACAACTTCTAATATCATCTAAGTGAATTTACAATGAGTTTAGGAAAGACTACAATTTGAATACAATGAGAATATATGCAAATTTTTGCTATGATGGTAACTGGATCCATTTGGGGATCATTGGAGAATCTCCAAGAATAGAAGGAGGGTAGCCACGATTGGAAGAAGAGGTGGCACCATGCTTAGCTGTTAATAATATATATATATATATACATATATATATATATATGATCTTGAAAAATTACTTATGAAAGCAAATATATCTTTGATGCTTTCTAAGCTATAAAAAGAATTGATAGTCATTCATCAATTATATTTGTAGTCACACCAAATAATATGAATATTGATATATTAAATGTATCATTCTAAATTCAATTATAAGATCACCAATAATTAACAAATCTTACATAAATCTTCTATCCTATAAAGAAAAATGACAAAATATATACCCCACTTAGCACGAAAAATTGGGATAAAAATAAAACTTTACACAAAAACAACACCCTCTAGATGAGAGCGAGGTTTACAAAAGTTGAAATTGAACTCTTGAGTCGGGAGTGAGATTTGAGAGCGGGAGCAGGTACCAGGTTGTAAAGTCATGTTTTTGTTGGATAAATTCCGAGTCCAAAAATGGTTATAGTTCTCCTTAGGTCTCACCATATGGTTTGATCAAAAAGTGAAGAAGAAGCCATGACAAAGTTTGACGAAACATCATCCAAGAATGGCTCAAGCATTAGGATGATAAGTAAGACTTAGAGACTAAAAATTACCCAAATGGAAGTACCCATAATAATGTAATTTAGTTCCAAAATGCCTAGAATAAAATGAACCAAAGTATAGGGAATTCAAGGGTTAAAAAACAATGTTTTTCCACCATTGGGTCGACCCAGTCTTAAAGGATTTTGTATGGGAAAATAAGACAAAAAGCACCCAAATATTGGGTCGACCTAAAGGGACAGTTGGATCAACCGAACTGCCAAGTTGGGTCAACCCATTCCCCTTTGGTTCGACCCAATAATTAAGGTAGTTTCTAAATCCGATTTTGGCACCTTCTAAAAGTTTGGTTTGACTTCTCTATTTAATAGAACTCTTCTAGTCCGTGAATGTGGACTTGTAGAGAGTGTTGAGACTGCATTGGGCTACTTCTAGAGTTCTCATAAACTCTGAAATTATTTTCTCTCATTCTCCTTTGTTAGTTGTTCTATAGATGCAAGTTTTATCATTCTTATCTCTGAAAACTTGCTTTGGTTGATCCTCAAACTTTTGATGGGATCATTCTAGAGTTGTCCTAAACCATCAACCCGTTCTGGAAAGAACAAATTGGCCGGAGTGTTTGGGAGCCTTTGTGAAGGAGATCAATCCGAGGAGGAACGTGGTTGTGTGATTTGGTCAGTGAAATCTGAAGCCGTCATTGACGGAGATCGATAATGGAAATCGTGGTTGTCAAGACACAAGAGAAGAACAGGCTACTACGGTAGATTGTGAGTCTTGCGAGATTATGATCACTTATTGAGGCGTAGAGGACTAACCGTGGATTGAGGAAGTCGAGTCCGTTTGAGTGAGGTTCGAGTCTATAAGTATCTGGTACTTTGTCTTAGTGGATTCTCATTGCTGGACTAGGTCTCGTGGTTTTTCCTGAATGGGTTTCCACGTAAAAACTTGATTGTGTTGTGGTTTGCTTGTTTCCCTTATTCCACACTTTAAGATCATCATCCCTTAATTAATAATTTGATTGCATTATCTTAAAAAAAGGTAGATAGACTTATAGGGAGACCTAACCATCCCCTTGAATTTGTGAATACTCAACTCAAACATTAGATTTGAGGTTCTCCAGATTTTTCACAGGTTAATTAGGAGGTTTGGGTTACTAAGCTTCCAACACTCAAGGCCACATGGAAAGCCACAGGAAATATCACCGCCTATTTGCTTCCTCTTTTCATCGGTTAAGGCTATTTGGAAACATGGGATTCGCGGCTAGCTCATAATTTTCTGTGCACCTATGTTAGACGTATGTTACAACAAGGATGGCCCTGTCCTCTAGTGCTAAACGCACATAAAATGAAAGGATGTCGTAGGAACTGTGGACTCCAATTCAGTCCATTACATTCAGCTTTCAGAATAAGTAGGGGAAACCTTTTATCATATTTTAAATCCAATGAACAATAATATCATTCACACCACTAGAATATAATTAGTCACAAATAATCATTTCTCTATTATTAAAAGTACTAGCGGAAAGCACGTGCGATGCACGTAAGTGTACAGTTCTAATAGTTGTAAAATAGTAGATGGAATAACATGATTTTTTTTCAAGTTAGGGGTATCTTAGCAAATGCCAAACTAATCCCTTAACCCCCATGGGACCCACACCACAAGCCCCCATGAGGCATTAAGAGAGGGACTCGAACAACCGACCTCCGAGTTTACGGTATGACCATTGAGCTACCCCTCATGGGTGTGAAATAAAATGCTTGAAAAACATGAATCCATTGAATTTCAAATTCAATACATAAAAAGAAAGTATTGAAGTCTAGTACTGAAGGCCCTTGTGATGCATAGGCGTTACAGAAAAAATAAAATGAAAAATTTAAAATAAGAATAGATGGTAAACATAAAGACGAAAAAAATACTGATGAACAATAAAACTCAGAAGCTGTCCATTACCCAACATGTTTGGCTTTCACATAACTACAAACCCTTAAGATACTAAATCAATGGTGTTTAATTCAATCTACAAATAGAATGCAAGTGAAAACCACTCAAAAGAAAGAAGACGGTATAACCACTATGGCACATAGCAAAAATGAAATCAATGAGGAAAAAAAAAGAATGGTATAAATGGAATAAAAAAAAAATGTTGAATATGAAAAAACCAGATTTTGTAAGTCAAATATCTCTCTTCAAATAAAACTCAGAGTTTGAATATGAAAAAAATAAGAAACCAGAATTTGTAGGTCAAATATCTCTCTTCAAATAAAACTCATAGAGTTTGAATATGAAAAAATAAGAAACATGATACACATACTGAAGTCTCAGACTACACATGGCACTTGACACATATATAGGGGATTTTTCCTAAAATACACCCAGGGTTTCTTGAGGCCCCCAAAATACACCTAACTTTTAAAAACTTTCCCAAATACACCTCAAAGTTCTTTTTAAGTCTATTATACCCTTTAACCAAAATAAAAAGGGTTAAGGAAAGAAACTCTCCATACCACTGTGTAACTCTCCTCCCCATCTCTCTTCTTCCTCACCATTGTTCCCGTTTCACTCCGGCGACACCACAGTCTCATGCTGTCGTCTCCCACCATTGTTCCTCTGTTAGATCCCATGGTGGTTAGTATTCTCACCATCCCTCCTCTCTATTTTTGTATGATAAAAGTTAGGGTATATTCTCTTTTCCTCTATCCAATTTCTTTCTATCATTTTTTTATTTAATAGAAGATTTTTTAAAGTAAAATTGAGGATCCATGGAGGGATTCTCCATCTTGAATGATTCGAAGTCGAGAGGTTGAAGAAGATCGTATTTCTGATTTTCGCGATCATTTACAGAAACTCACGATCAATATATAATTATCGCGATCAAATCAAAAATTTCACGATCAATCTTTATTCTGACTAGTTAGTGGTCAGTCAATCGTGACAAGTTAGCATCCAACCATTATCATTGATTGATCGCGAATATTTTGCGGTTGATTGTGATTTGTCTACCATTTCGCGATTGATCGTGACATTTCCAAAAAATTCACAATTGATTGCACTCTAATTAACGATCTTAAACACAGATTACATGTCCTAACATCTATTATTTATGATTTTAACTTTATTATATGTTTATTAATGCATAAATGTTCTCATATTTGTAGGTAATGACCATGAAATATATTGTTTGCTTTTATGATGGTGAATGGGTATATGAAAATGATAGATTCTCATACAAAGGTGGAGTCTCAAGATGCGTAGTTGTGAGCAATGAAATTACATATGAGCAACTCGTAACTAGAATGCAACAAAGTACAAATACCAGACAAGACGAATATAATATCAGAATAAAAGTTAGGGGGTCAAGATTTTGCAAGTTTAGATAACACTGATGATGATATATACGTCAATGGTGATTTATCGTCATATCCAGATGTGGTAGATGATACCAATATAACGATCAAGTGAAATAAGTCACGATAAAAAAAAATAGACCACAATTAAAACTTGGGATTTAAACCTGTATTTAACGATCATGTCCATCCTAATTAACGATCCAGTGAAAAAAATCACCGTAAAAAAAATAGACCATGGGATTGAAACCTGTATTTAACGATTGTGTCCATCCTAATTAACGATCAAGTGAAAAATTCACGGTAAAAAAAAAATATTGTGAGATTGAAACCTGTATTTAACGATCGTGTCCATCCTAATTAACGATCCAGTGAAAAATTCACAGTAAAAAAAACAGACGTGGGAATTGAAACCTGTATTTGACGATCGTGTTCATCCTAATTAACGATCCAGTGAAAAAATTCGCGGTAAAAAAAACAGACTGTGGGATTTAAACCTGTATTTAAAGATCATGTCCGCATAATTTAACGATTCAGTGATGTGCAATCATGGTAAAAAAAACATAGAATGACAAAATTTCCACATTATCTTTCCGATCTACAAATATGCATAAATACATTCATCCATGCCCATCCATGACAACCACTCCCCTCTGCCAATACTATTGATGACCCCGCTACTTGATGTGCTTCCGACATCGCTTTGAGAGCCTATCTGTGACAACCACTCTTCTCTACCAATACTATTGAGAACCTCGCTGCTTATTGTGCTTCAAACAATCAAATGTAATTGTCTTACTGAAGTTTATAGAATTTTTCTGAAAGTTAACATACAAAATGCTTGAGTCACTATCAAAATAGAATATGAATGATAAATATGAACAAATGGATGATAAATATATAACACGATTAACTATAATCAGATGAAGGAAAAATCACGATTAACTATAACATGAAGAAGAGATCGATTCTTCTTAAAGAAAAAATTATTTATGATCACTACTCAAAAATCACGATTGATATACACCCATTTGTTGTGTCACCATACTCATTCTGCATGAGGAAACAAAATGGCACACTTAAATGGGCTCACTAGTGTTCTTTTTTTTTTTTCCCCCAAAATGAAAACTATAGTAAAAAAAAAACTCACTAGATGGATTTTAATCCTTTGATTGGGAAGAAATGATGGGCTCCAGCTGAAATGTATACATTTAAAAGTACTTGTGAACCGTGATTTTGGTAGCCATAGATATGCCCATTCTTGGCAAAATGACAAACACATGGGGTGTAGGCTTCAACCCCCAAGTTTTGGTCATTTAGCAAAGAAAGGACCCAGCTAGCACTCCTCTCACTCCTTATAATTAATAAAAGTGGCATTATCTTAGAGTTCTAAGTTACCTATCTAGTGAGGTGTTGGAGCATCTTCTCTTCAATCACATGGGTTTTCTCAGTGTTAGCATGGTTAAATTTAAAAAAAATCTAAGAAAATTAGAAGAGAAAAAACAGATGAAGCGAACAATAATCTCAAGAGAGGAAGATCCAAAATCACAAAGAGATTTCTTTATTATTATTATTTTTTTAAGTGTTTATCGTGAGCTATAAAAGAAAATGTGAGAGCACTAACCACCACGGGGGTGAACAGCAGAGCAATGGTGGGATACAGCAGAGGTATACGGCGACCGGAGACTGGCGGAGCCTATGGGAAGAACGGTGAGGAAGAATAAAGGTGGGAAGAAGAGGGTTTACATGGTGGTAGGGAAGACTCTTGAGTTTCTTTCCCTTACTCTTTATTTTAGTTAAATGGTATAATAGACTTAATAAAACTTTGAGGTGTATTTAGGGAAGTTTTTAAAAGTTGGGTGTATTTTGAGGGTCTCAAGAAACCCTAGGTGTATTTCGGGAAAAATCCCCATATATAGTGAAGTCTCACATGGCATGCTGACTTGCAATCTATCCTCCATCATCAACCACACCATCGATCGGCGTGTGTATTGCTCCCTCAGCATGTGTATTGCTCCCTCTCCTTGGAACACCATCCTCCAATACACTTCGTTCTTCCACTATACCTGTTTAAATCATGTGATATAAATCAAAGATCCTTCAATGCATGTGCATGTCACACATTACCCCCACCAACCACACCGTTGGCGGCATCACAACTGTCAACTTTTTCTAAGTAACGGGGAAGAGGACCGAAACATGCCACTGAAAGACTCTACTGAAACAAAGATGGGATGTCAAGAACGTAGAGGAGGTAGGATGGGCAGTTGGTCAGATCTAGTTGGGGCCTCACAATCACTAGCCAATAGGCTTTTCTCTCATTCTTTTCTTTGTTCATGGTTCGATATTAGACCATAAAGAAGCTATCAAATCCCATTTAAGTTGGGCCAGCCTCTTTCTGGGGTTCCATACCCTGGGACTTTATGTTCATAACAACTTTAAAGAGACATCCTATAAAAATAACCTAGTTTATGAAAACTCTTATTGGATGACAATCAAGAAAATTGGAAGTTAGACTAGGAACCAATTCATTTATTCTGAGAGGTCATGGGCTGACCCTATGACTGAAACAGATATTGAAAGAGTCAATATTCGCCCGTGAAAACCTTATTGGTTGCTCAATTTTGGGCGAGATGATGCATGGGGAATGGTCGGGATAGCTCAGCTGGTAGAGCAGAGGACTGAAAATCCTCATGTCACCAGTTCAAATCTGGTTCTTGACACATGGTTAATTTGTAGAATAGATACTCATCTCGAGGAGGCTAAGAAGAGATCTTTTTCTATTATTCTTCAAGAATAAGTCTTTTGGAAACAGAAATCGAGGCTATTACAAGACCTTAAAAGAGGCATCTAGTTCTGGGCTACATTTAATTAGCTCTTTATGGAGGCTTACTCTAACAAATAACACGGAGGCATAGGCTATTATTATTCACGCTCTCAACAATTAAAAATTAAAAATAAAAACATAAGAATGGAAAAATCCATCCATTTTAGACAGGATGAGAATTAGAATATGGGGAGGTTCATTAGGAGTGCTGCTCTATGTGCTTGCCTCATTGCCTTCCATGTGGTTTTTGGTAGTAGAAGCAAGAGTCTTTGACTTGCTATTCAAGGTGGATACCGATGCGATCGTATGGGTTGTGCGGTTCAAAGGACAGAGAGAGGCGCATCAGTTATTTGGCTGGGAAGTTCCATCCAACTACGCCTGCTCCCTATAGAGTCCCACGATCCCATGTGTCTTTTTCAATAAGGAAATGGGGGTGATGGAGAGAGTACCGTGTTTCTCTAAAAAGATAGATAGGGTCGTGTGGTTAGTTATGTTTACACTTACTGTAATACCCTTTGTATTTACTCTGGTCTAAAAAAGGGAAAATAAAATATCTGGAAAGATATCATAAAATTAGGACTCATTAGGAATATTAGAAATAAATCAGCCAAACTTTTAACCAAACTTCTCTTATTATAATAGTAGAGATAAGTAATTAATTTTTTAAAAAAAACATTATTTGTAATAAGTTGTTATTATAGACAATTAACCTTGTATTTTATAATAAAATATTGTATTATGTTGATTCTTATGGAAACAAGTCTCGAATTGTTAGATGTAACAGTAATTTTTCACCACTTTCATTCACACAACATCATCCTTTGTAACATTCGGTTTGCCCCGTGGTGATCCCCTCACCTCCTCATGCACTTCTCCTGTGGAAAATTGAAGTAATAAAGAAAACAAACACATACAAAACACAAAAGATTTAAGTGGATCAACAATTACCATTTGCTCAATAACAATAGGTAGGCTTCTTCTTCTTCTTTAAAAAATAATTAAAAGCCTCCTAATGGGGAGGGGTGTATGGCAAACCCTCACATGTTAATTAATAGATAAAAAAAAATCAATGGCGGGGACATAAAACCTTACTCCTACGAGATAATTAGAAAAATAAACTCATCTTTAATAAATTTAATATTTTCCAATCTCATTTTGTTTAAGGGTTTTGCATTATTCCTAATGAATAATTCTCTATTCCCTAGAAATAGAAACTCAAGCGTTTCTATTCCCAGAGAATATACAATTGTTCATTAGGAGTGATGCCAAACGGGCCCTAAACTTTTGACATGAGCAGCATCTCAAGAGAAGAATTGAAAAAAGAGTCCCGAGAAGAGGACCCCAGGGTCCTCTTTTAAGCTAACCGTAGTGTCTCTGTAGCTCTTTTAACTCTTGTTTAACCATGGTTAAGCTTAATTAATTTGAAATTAGTAATTTTGTATTTTATTTTTTCGAAAAACTATGGTTAGATTGCTTAACCAGGCTAACCACAGTTGATGGATGGTAAAAAAAAGGAGCTTGGACCAATGAGGTCATTGGGGTCAGCTTCTAAGCTGATCCTGTGGTCCATTTTCCATTTCCCTTGAAAAAATCAAATAATTTCTCATTACAAGCATGATTTGTAGACTTTCTGCAACAACTTTTTTTTTCCCTAAATATATGGGAAATAGAGATGAAATTAATTCTGCTACTAAGACTTTTAAGTCTTAATTTCCTTTCAACACTATAGCGCCAAGAAAAAAAGATATTTCATTCCAAGCATCAACCATCATTTTTGAGTCTATTTCCACTATTATATCATAAATACCATTTTTAGAGTAGAATTTCAAATCATCCACTAAAGCTCTAATTTCAGCTAAATTGTTGGATCCATGACCATAAAAAAGAATAAAAACCATCAATCATATTGACATGATAAACATGAATAATACCCCTACCTCCAAACAGGTTTGGGATTCCTTGGACAACACCATATATCAATATTGAATTTTAAACTACAAGGAGGAGGTCTTGAATCTTGACCATTTCACATAGATATATACATATTTGATGCTCTCTCAAAGGAGAAGAAAGGATTTCAAAATAATTTAGAATGAAACTATCAAAAATCGCCTTCTTCTTTAGATTAAAAATAACTTGACTCGAGCTAGCAACCAAATCCGAAGTAATAGAAATCAAGAAAGAGTTATGAGAAAACTTGGAATCATATCTTCTTTGGCAAAGCTCTTTTCACGTTTCCCACCCAATAAAAGCTGAGATAGCAGAAAATAGAACACCACAAGAAGGAAAAACCATTCATTAATACCACTTGTTTATAAGTTGACATTGAGTAGTATCATTGATAAGATTAAGAATTTTGCAAAAGATGCATAAGAAATTCCAAATTGGCTTCTAAATCTCACTTATGATCAATAAATGGTTAAAAGATTTTTGGTTACTCCAAGTACACTAAACATATTTGCTTGAAAAGGTAATGTAACTACAGTGAAGCAAATCATCCATTGAAAGAGTCGAGTGCAAGACCAAACATCCTCACTCCAATTAATTTCAGGAAAATGAGCACGAATATAATTTCATCCACTATTAATCCTATAATATCTATTATTGCAAGATCTACAAATATAAAACCAAATCTTCTGAGTCCGATGTGAACATGTCATTGTTTTGGGTATCCATTAGAATATCCGACGATAAGATTGATGAGACACCTTAAAATTTTAATTTCCTTGATTATCCTAAATCTCTCTCACTAATAGAAAAAAATCATTGGGAAGCTCATAGCGTGTAAACTTATTGTTTAGTTAATAAACCAGCAATACATCCAAAAATTAATACTTTTCCATTGCCAATGAGACTTATTGTATTTCTTATCAACTATTTAAATAGATAGAGAGCAAATAAAATTTCATAGTTTTTACGAATTCATTCTCCGGTCAGCACACCAAGGATGAAAAACATGATACTTGGCTCTAGTCTGAAAGCCAGCCTTGACGAAATCTAGCATTTTTCTAACCCCAAAACCTCCTTCCAATTGAAGTAGGGAAGGAACAACTATACCAAACTTTCCAATGTCTCTTTTTTGTACTGCTAGAGTCATTCAAAAAACAGAACCCATCATTTTATCAATTTTTGCAGCAATAGACTTTTGAATATAAATGTCAAGTAGAATATGAGTTTAAATGGAAGAAAAAACATGCTTAATAATGAATGAGTCTGCCACCTGCAGATAAAATTTTGCCATTTCTACCCTTAATTTTCTTTTGAACTTTTTCTAGGATAAGATCAAAAAAAAAAAAATTCTCAATCTACCTTTGTAGAGAGGAATTCCAAGATATGTAAAGGGAAAAATCTTCCTTAGAATATCATAACAAATTTGAACGAAGTTTATACAAGCTAAAGTAAGTTTTTATGAGCAATAGAAGGTACTTTTGAGATTAAGGTTTATCATTTGGCCTGAATAATTTTCATAGCATTTTAATAACTTGAAAACCTCCTTAATGTTCGTTTTCATGTCATTGAAAAAGATAAGGCCTTCTTATGCAAATAATAAATGTGAAATTCGAAGACCATACTTGCCTGTTCTATAAGGGTCCATTCTTTTGCTGAGACTTATAAAGGATGGCATTTTTCACTTTGTCACAATAGTTGTTTGGAAATTTGAGTCACTTTGTCAAAGTTTTTTTTACAAAATTAGTTCTTATCATTATGAGATTTCAAGTCATTCACTTTACTGTAGTTTAAGTCTTACAAGAATTACAATCTAAGAGATGAAAAAGCACATTACATTTGGTTCTCAAGAGAAAATCATATTGTTAATTGACAAAACTTGCAAAGCGCCGGACTTTATAAGTCTCAGCAAAAAGAACAGAACTTAATGAGAAGTAACACTACAAGAAAACTACCGCTCAACGACGGAATAGTAGTGACGGAAAATTTTCTGTCACTAATACTAAAAGACCATTAGTAGCGGAAATATTTCCATCACTAATAATTATTTTGACATTAGTTAAAATTCCCGCTTGCATTCATTTTTTTCCCACTCCCTTTATTTCTCATTTTTTGCCTACAAGCTTGATCCTTCTCCTTTAATCCCTTGATTAGAAAGTGCAGCTTTTATAGTGCGGCTATGGAACCTAAGAAAAATCAGGCTGTTTGTTCTCGTCTTGCTCGAAGCCCTAAATTTATGCAATGCTCTCGTACTCTCCTTCTCTTGGCTCATCACCGTCCGCATCTAAAATTCCGGTCATCACCGCCGGCGACACTCTCTGGTTCATGCTAGATCAGGTAATCTCTCTCTCTCTCTTGATCTAAGCCTCCCTAATTTTATTTCCTCTTTATAGTTTTTCTAGATCTACAGTAGGGAGAGGAATCTGTCCATCAAAGCTTCTTTTTTTTCTTGTTTCTGCCTCAAGAACCAGTTCGCCATCAAAGCTTCGGAATCCAAAACATTTTGCTTCAGATCAAAGGGATTGTGCGAATTTTTTTTTTTTTAAGGGCATTAGTGATGGAACAATTTCCATCACTAATAACCTTAATAGTGACGGAAATTGTTTTGTCGCTACAATGGTTATTAGTGATGGAAAATCGAGTATTAGTCACGGAACTAGTGATAGAATTATTTCCGTCACTAATTCCATTTTCGTCACTAAACTCGAAGTTAAAATTGCTGACATTAGTGACAGAATTTTTCCGTCTCTAATTAGTGAAGAAAATAAATTTCCGTCGCTAAAGACCTTTAGCCACAAACACAATTGTAATGGATTAGCGATAGACGTTTTTCCGTCTCTAATAATAATAGTGACAGAAAATTTTCGTTCCTGCTCGGTAGTTTTCTTGTAGTGAAAGAACTTGCAATCTTTTTTATACTCCTACTTAAGACCTATTCTACAATAATAAATAAAGAATGTGAGAGGGCCTCCTTTACGAAGATCATGAGAACTATGAAAAGAAACATGCAAAAAATCCATTGAGCATAATAGAGAAAAATTGGTTATTGAGGCAACCCAATATCAATTTGAAGAAATAGTCACTAATCCAAACTTTCCCAGAATAGAAGGAATTTTCACTCCAATATGTCTCCTGTTCTTCTCCCCTTGCTTATGCATCTCTTCTTATATTTTCTTGTTCCTTTTCCCATCAAGTAGTTGTTATACTCTGATAATCCTGAGATTTCTCAAGACACATGTTTTCTATTTCATCCATGTATTTGTCCTCAGGCCTTGGATTGTCTTTGGCGAAGCCAGAAAGGGCTCTCGGGGTTCCATACGTTGTGCGACAGTTGGCATAAAAATGGGGAGAACTTATTTCATTTTCTCCCCATGATTTTGACTTCTCCCCATTTGATATCTCTCCCCCTTATTCTCACACACTTATCACCACATGTCTTACAATGTGTGGAGAAGTCAAAATCATGAGCCCCATGATTTTGACTTCTGCACCACTTGTCCCCTATTCTATGGAACCTCGAGACAAGCCCTTTCTGGCTTCGCCAGAGAATCCAAGGCCTTGTCCTCATAATAATTGTAATTACTTTTTCAATTTTTTTTAAAAAAAAAAATACTAAAGAGAGAGCCACAGATACACCGGGTTCACTCCCTACTCCCAAGCAAGATTTGAAATTCCATTAAGATTTCGCAAAATTTCATGAAATCCCAATTGCGCCCAACCATAACGATATGGGTATGATTTCGGAAGTTTTGGATCAAATTTTGGAATTTTGGCAAAATTTTGGAAAATTTGTTAAATAATATTTTTAGCATATATATATATATATATATATATATATATATATATTAATGAATAGAGATCCGAAATACCGCCATATTTCGAAATTTCGATTAATCCCTATATTGTCGATAATATAGGGATTTCAAAACTTCCTCCCAAGCAGTACTCAACTCATGGTAGGGCTCTACGACTCTACCTATTTGACATTGCATAGCCAGATGGCCTATGCATGAGCCTGAAGAGATGGGCTTACACAGGATCTTTTCTTAGTGAAATGAAGATGGAACGTGAGTCTAGCTAGCGCCTAGCTGCAGCTTTCTTTAGGCCTCGGATTGTCTCTGACGAAGCCAGCAAGGGCTCTCAAGGTTCGATACATTGTGCGACACTTGGAGTAAAAATGGGGAGAAGCCATTCCATTTTCTCCCCATAATTTTGACTTCTCCCCATTTGATATCTCATACCCTTATTCTCACACACTTATCACTGCATGTCTTATTATAGGTGGAGAAGTCAAAATCATGGGCCCCATGATTTTGACTTCTCCACCACATGTCACCTATTCTATGGAACCCCGAGATAAGCCCTTTCTGGGTTCGCCAGAGGCAAGCCAAGGCCCTTTCTTTATTTACATTTCTTAATTGTTTTTAATAAATCCCATCAAGTATGGCATGATTTGCATAGCTGTTAACTTTGAATTCAAATCCTAGAGGTACCATTAATTATTGTTTATTTACATTGACGATTCTAATATTACTATGGAAACACAGCATGGATAAGATTCAAGAACTGGATTTCTTCACACTAGCTCATGTTGTGAGGAGTTGCAACGACGAGAAGAGGTGATTTCCTATGGACAATAGCCCCTGAAGCTTCAGTCATGTCCAAATACTCCCCACTAGCTCCACCTGGCAATGTCCAGTTGAAGCTGTGCAGAAGATTAGCTAGTACAAGTTCATTAACGGCGATAGCAAAAGTAATTCCGGGACATCCCCTTCTACCTGACCCAAATGGGATCAACTCGAAGTTGTGTCCTTTGAAATCTATAGAGGAATTGAAGAACCTCTTTGGTCGAAACTCTTCTGGTTCTTCCCATGATGCAGGGTCCCTTCCTATGGCCCAAGCGTTGATGAAAACTCTTGTTTTAGCAGGAATATCGTACCCTTGTATTTTGACATGTTGGGTGGATTCTCGCGCAAC
Source organism: Tetracentron sinense (assembly GCA_015143295.1). Taxonomy (NCBI): domain Eukaryota; kingdom Viridiplantae; phylum Streptophyta; class Magnoliopsida; order Trochodendrales; family Trochodendraceae; genus Tetracentron; species Tetracentron sinense. The sequence goes on from CM026573.1 coordinate 4,408,507, forward strand.
CAGTAGTGGAATCGGAGGATGTAACCGTAGAGTCTCCTTGACCACTGCTTTCAAGTAGTACATTTTCTCTACATCTCCCTCTGTAACATTTGTTTTGCCTCTAGCAATCCCCCTAACCTCTTCCTGCACTTCCTTCATAACCTCGGGGTGTCTTAAAAGCTCTGCCATTTCCCATTCCATGGCTGTGTATGTGGTATCTGTTCCAGCAGCAAACATATCCTACAAGAAATAATTGGTCAGGTGTGTAGAATTCCAATTCGAGATTCAACCAGATGTGAATAAAATATATAGTCCTGGATTTATGTGTTGAACTTGAACCAAGAGGGCCACAATTAAGAAAAGGTTAGGATAACCGTGGCCTGTGTTAGACGGTGATGACACTTAAAAGGGTAGTTTAGGTATTTTCTCTTTTAACATAACTGGGGTTCCCATTTTGTAACGGAATGGCCGTCCTCATTAGTCCACGCCCCAATTTTAAACACTCACCTACTATGGTTAAGATTCCCTCACCCTTAGGGTTAAGCATTCCAACCAGGGTTTAAAAAAAAAAAAAAAAAAAACCTCAAAATCTTAGTTTTAATTTAGTTAAGCTTAATCAGTGTTAAAGGGGTCTTAAAAGGGACACGAGGACATGGGGTAAGACCGAAAGATATGAAACGGACCCATGGGTCCACTAACCAGTGCTCTTGAGTTAATGTTGGTTATATCTGAACTGTTGATTGTTTCTTATATACCGGTCTTAGTTAATAAAACCTTATAAAGATTTTCTCTTGTTTTGGGAGCTTTTTCTCTAAGCACTATAGTTGTTTTTTTGAAACTCGGGGTGTCCCTAATCCTTTGGGTCAATCCCTGATGGTGCAACGTGAGCCCGTAACCCGCCATACCAGGTAAGTCCGGATAAACCTGTGCGGGGCTGGCCCAAAGGGAGAGTGAGAAATGGAACTCAGGATCTCCCACTTGGGGAAAGCCCAAACCACTGGTCCACCCCTTTAGGGTTCTTTTGTAGATAGTAGTTATCTAGGTTAGGAGTTAGGTTAGCACGTGTCTACTCATCTACTAAGGTTAGGAGTTAGGTTAGTACGTGGCTACTCATCTACTAAAGAGATCAGATCATATCACAGTCACTTACGATTGAACTTACGATTGAACTTGTGGAGAGTTCAATGGCATCCTGGTCACCACGTATTCATTTTAACTCTTATTAATCGTGGTGGGTTCATCAATATAATCTTGGTTTTTTAAAAAAAGTTATTTAAAAAATATTGACGAATTAAAAATTCTTAAGCAAAATTAAATATTTAAAAAAAAAATCAAGATTAGATTGTTAAATCCTAACAATTATTAAATCAAGGTTTGATTGTTAAACCTGTGGATGCCATTGAACTCTCCCTAGTTGATTCCCAATTGAATGTGATCATGTCTCTCTACTCAACTATATTACTAATCTACTAACTAACCCGAGTTGGGATCATATTAAATGCACCCATGGGTCAACGTGTTCTTTTTAACCGGTTAACTGTAGGAGATTAATTTTCAGCGTTAGCTCTGCTTCATGGGGATGAAGAGGAGCTCCCATTTTTACATACACTAAGGCATGACATGTTTGTAATTACCAAAAGTGGCAGGTGTAATCTTAAGATACATGTAATTATAAGATTGCCATTGTGACAGTATAAAAAGGGAAGGTCCACTCAACATGGTGAAGCAGAGCTCCTCTTTGTTTTTAAACTATCAAAGCTTAAACAATCTAACTTTTGTTTTTTAAAACAAGGACTTTGCTATTGAGACCGCAAGGGGTCAAGATCACACCGAGACCGTGCTTGTGATGCACGGATCTTAAAATTTCATTGAATCCATTTTTGAAATTTTGAAATCCATGCATCAGATGCACGGTCTCGATGTGGTCTCGGCCTTTTGCGGTCTCAATAGCATTTTCCTTAAAAAAAAAAAAAATAGTTAGGCTGAAATGTCCTAAGGATGAACAATCTCTACTAAATCTAATGTCTCAGATGCTGAAAATGTCTCTAGCCAGAGTTAAAAGGGCAGAACCGAACTCAACTAACCCAAGTAAATGATGCAGTGTACCAGGGAAAAAAAAAAATTAGGGTCCTTACCAAGATGATAGCTTTGATGTTATCTCTAGCAATAGGGACACCAATCGTACTATCCTTTTGAATATCAAGCAAAACATCCACAAGATATTTTCCATCTCCTTCATCATCACCACCAACATCACCGTCTCTATTTCGGCGATCGACATGTTCTTGGACGATTTCTTCAAGAAAACAATCTAATTCTCTAAAGTTCTTCTCCACCCTTGAATACAAACCATTAATATATTTCAGCCAAGCAAGCGACGGTATGAAGTCCCCCAAGTCAATAACACCCAACAAAGACAAGAGCTCTCCTATCATCTCTTTTACATTCCTCCCACTCTCCAGCCCACTATACTTCCTCCCAAAAGAAATCCTGCAAATTATATTGTTCGTGAGCGAAACAAACATTTCACTCAAATTCAATGAAGAAGAACCAGACTGTTCTTCGATCTTCTTGATCATGAGGGCAGTCTCTTCCTCTCTCACCGATTGAAAGGATTGCACTTGCTTTGCACTCAGAAGTTGGAGGATACAAATCCTACGCATCTGCCTCCAATACTCGCTGTAAGGCGCAAGGGCGACATCCTTGTAATCATACAAAAGTCTCTTGGCTATGCTTGACTTGGGTCTGCTTGAGAAGATCAAATCATGGGTTTTCAGTACCTCTCGCGCAACATCGGCCGACGAAACCACAACAGACGGTGAGCTACCAAGGTAAAGCAGCATGAGCGGACCGTGGCGTTGACCCAATGATTTGAGAGTGCGGTGTAGGGACGGGCCTAGTTGGTGCATGTTACCGATAATTGGGAGCTTCCATGGGGAAGGTGGTAGGTTATACTTGCTGGTTGGAGGTCTATTGTACCTGAAAACCAAGAGAATGAGAAAGAAGAGAAGAAGAGAGAAAGATAAAGGATGAAATAAGAGTTCCAGCATTAGAGACATTTTCAATTCTGAAGCTTTCTTAGAGCATGTGAATGCCCTTAAAGATAAGATTTCCTTTATAGAGGGAGTATATTGTTAGTTAGAGATATGATTATTTTATTTATTTTGGTAGGAAAGAAAAAATATTATTTGGGCCCATCTGCTTCGGCCTTACACGTCTCTTTCGGAGTTTGGATGGGCAACAGCCCTGTGGCACCATATCAACAGTGAGTGGGGCCCTCATTTTTTCCAGACACAAAGGGGCAACAGTAAGCGCTGTTGCCCATCCGAATGTGGGGGTATTTAGGGGGGATGTTTCGCATCCGAATATGGGGTATTTAAGAGAGAGAAGGGGGGAACCGTTGGCCATCCGAATGTGGGGTATCTAAGGGGGGTTGTTTCCCATCCGAATGTGGGGTATTTAAGAGAGAGAGAGAGGAGGAAGGGGGGGTTGGTCTGTTGCCCATCCGACTGTGGGGGTATTTAAGAGAGGGAGTGGGAGAGGGAGAGGGGGGGCGCCATGGACCAATGAGGTCCAGTCTTAATTTTGCAAATGAATTTTGACTCTGGATAAATACCAAACCGGACCAATAGAAAAATTGCTTTAACAAATGATTGATATTTAGGGGTACTTTGGAAATTATAATACAAATGAATGATATTTCTATCAACTATAACTTTTCCCTATAATTTCCAACGGCCTTGGCTTGTCTCTGGCGAAGCCAGAAAGGGCTTGTCTCGGGGTTCCATAGAATAGAGGACAAGTAGTCATGGGGCCGATGATTTTGACTTCTCCACTTATAAATAGACATGTGGCGATAAGTGTGTGGGAATAAAGGGGAGAGATATCAAATGGGGAGAAGTCAAAAATCATGGGGAGAAAATAAATGACTTCTCCCCATTTTTATGCCAGTTGTCGCACAATGTATGGAACCCCGAGAGCCCTTTCTGGCTTCGCCAGAGACAATCCAAGGCCATTCCCAACTACCTTTGTCAGGCACCAGCTCAACCAGAACTCTTGTTAATAGTTAATTTCTAAGAAAATTAGGTGGCGTTTTGAAACACTAGTCTAAAAATAAGTGCTTATTTAAAAATTATGATTAATTGCATGTCTACTTTAAAAAGTAGAGATTTTTAGGGGTAAAAACATCTACTTTAAAAAGTAGCTCAAGCTACTTTTTAAAATAGAGAGCTACTTTTTAAAGTAGAGGTTTTTACCCCTAAAATCTCTAAAATGTAGACATACAATTAACCTTTAACTTCACAATCTAAAGTCCAACTAAGCATAATTTTCAAATAATCACTTATTTTTAGACTAGTGTTTCCAAACACCACCTTAGTCTTAATATAAACTAGAGTTCTACTTCAAAGCATTTAAGCGGAGCTCCCCTTTATATTAAACCGATGGCTTTGATTAAATTGATGGCAATTTTGGAATTATGGGTGAACAAACCTACCATGGTCTTTCCCGTAATTACATAAGTGCCACCGAGCTTGGCATTAAAACGGGGAAGTTTTTTTAATAGAAAAGTTGGGGAATGTTTGGGTGAAGCTTTTAAGGGTTTGAAAGTGTGTGTTGTGGTGTAGGGTGTGTGTGAGTGGGTGTGTGGGTAAGGCTGTCAACGGGTCGGATTCGGACCAGATCTGCCTAGATCCGAATCTGATCAGAGATCCGTCGGATCATGAATTAATCGATCCGAATTCGATTATATTTTCAAGATCCAAATCTGATCCGATTAAGGTTATTTTTAAAAAAAAAACTATATTTTAATAATATAAAAATCTAATAGTACCTTAATTAAAAAATTAATGTGAATTTTTTAAAATTAATACTTTATGCATAGAAAATCTATATAATATATTTAAAATGATTTTAAAACGTTATTATAATCGGATCGGATTTCAAATGGATTGGATCACCCTATATCTGAATCCAATCGGATTCCACTGATCCGATCCGAATCTAATCCGACGGATCACATATATGGTCCAAAGTCTGGCTAATCGGATCGGATCCAGATCTTGATCCGATCCATTCACAGCCCTATGTGTGGATGTGTGTTTTCCTTGCCTTGACTACAGCTATTGCCTTGTAGTGTAGTTACCTTAACCATAAATCATGTGTAACACACATACATCCTAAACGCACACACAACCCGACCTAAGGTAGCCGCTAAGGTGCCATAAGGAAGCTCCGCTTAACATGTTGAAGCAGAGTTCTGTCCCAAATTTAAACACAAAAAATTATGCCACTAAAATACATTTGTTCTTGTTTGTATTTTAAAAAACATTAATATGTTGCATTTTTTTTATTGGAGATTAGGGAATCTACCACCAAAGTATTATTAGGTACCTAATAGAAGATGGGGAGTGTTGATGCCAATTGCATCAATCATTAATCACCCCATAAAGTAAAATGTAAACTCACATTATTTTTGTTGGGCCTTATCTTAAGTGTTGACTTTTTCTTTGTGGAACTAGTTGATGCAATTTGCACTAGCATTTTCCTAATCTTATAGACATGAAGAAATGCTCTTCACGCAAACTTCCAAACTCTCACTATGGTGTGACATGTGTCATTATTTATCTTTTAATTTGATGAAAGGGTAGCAACAACTAGTGTTACTACCACAGATTTTTGAAGCACCGGTCGTAGTTAGAATCCATTTCATGATAGAATTAATTTTTTAGGTATTGCAAATGGTAAGTTTGTAACCACAGATTTTGGAAGCACTGGTCATAGTTAGAATCCATTCCATGATAGAATTAATTTTTTAGGTATTGTAAATGGTAAGTTTGTAATTGAGAATATTACGCTTCATTAGGAAGAAATTTTCCTAAAAAATGTCTTTAACAAGATCACACATTGCTCTTTTATTATTCTACTATTTTATGATATATAAGCTATGTAAAGGAAATTTTTCGAGACTTCGGTATCTTACAGCAGTTGCATGGTTCATGTCCTCTACATTCCCCTGCATGTGTACGTCATCCATACCCTTTGTCATATGGCACACTCTTCGAAGGAAGTGATGTTCCACACATAATTATCCAAGGTTCAGCTCGGGTTCGTCCTCCAGAAGGTGGGTGGTCATCTGACCTGTCAGACACTTGGACAAGCAAATCAGTATAAGGCATAGTCATATGAGCATGAGAGTGTAGAGATACTTATCGTGAGGTCATTGAGTATTCGGCAGGTCGGTGCGAATGCGCTTGAGGATGGGCTCTGGCGTCGTGTTCTGGAGGACGAGCAATGAAGACGTAGAGGACATAGCTCGGGAGATGTGGCTCAGAGGATGTAGCTCGGGAGATATAGCTCAGAGAACGTAGCTCGAGAGATATAGCTTAGGAGACGTAGCTCGGGAGATATAGCTCAAAGGACGTAGCTCAGGTACAGTTGATAGTGTAGCTCAGAGGACGTAACTCGGGTACAATCGATAGCGTAGCTCGGAGGACGTAGCTCGGGTATAGTCGACAACATCAAGCAAGAGTTCAGGAATGAGTATATCCAGTAGATGATTAATTTCGTGATCGTGGAAGTGATAGTGTGACATTAACAAATCACCAAGTAGATAAACATAAAACATCAGATATTGACAAAGTGTAAGGGTACCATTCATGGAAAACATTAGGCGGACATGGCCGATTCGAGAGAGCATCCGGTGGCCATAATCGATCGTGAAGCCGTGGAGAGCATCAAGTGGTGCGGAAAACATCAAATAAAGATGAGAGAATCAGGTGGGTGACTGTCTTCATAGTCCTTTGGGGTTGGGGTGTGAACGACCCAAGCCTCCCAGTTCTTCTTTTTCTTCTTCTTCTTCTTTTTTTCCTTATTTTCTCCCTTACCTTCCGCACCATCACCTTCTCTCTGGTGATTTTTGCTTTATTTATAAGCAATTGGAGTCATCATGAGTTGTATGGTCATGATGATGTCACATGTCAAATAACACTCAAGAGAGCCAGCACATTGCCCAAGTGGGCTATGTCGGTTGATTTGTTAGAGTGGGGAATTTCCATTTTACCCCTTCCTTTTACGAATTTTACCCATTATACACTACATCATTTATCTACTATTATTTGTTAGGCTTAGGGTCAGTGAAAGTAGGGGCGGAGCTAGGAATTTTTCATTGGGGGTCAAAATACATGTATAAAATAATTAATGGATTTGAGGGTATGGAGCTTCGGGGCGTAGCCCCCAAGAAAATTTTTTCGGTAATTTTTTTTTGAGAAAATTTTGTCCCGTTATGCCATTGAAGTCATCACATTTTTGATACCCCTTAACTATGATTAAGATTCACCCACCTATCCTTGGTTCTTAAAAAAGATATCAAATTTTTTTTCAAACCCTAGTTAAAATTTAGTAACTCCTTTAATATATATATATATATATATATTACCAAGGATAAGTAGGCGAACCCTAAGAATAATGAATTTTAACCATAGTTAAGGGGTATCAATAGGGACATGTGGCAACCTCAAGGGCATCACCGGACTCTATTGGGGGGCTACTATATATGACAAAAAATTGGGAGGGGGAGGGGGGCAACTATACTAATAAAATTTTAAAAAATATTTGTGGGGTTGGAAGGGGGGGGGGGGGGGGGGGGGGGGGGGGGCAAGGCCCCTCCCCGCCCTCGGCTCTTCCCCTAAGTGAAAGGTTACCTCTCTAAACTTGATCCCACTACGACATGATATTGGCACACCTCGTCAATACTGGCATCAGATTATCTTTGGTAGATGCAAGAAAAATGGTCTTGAGCTTCCACACATCATCCGACATGTGGTGATAAAAGTAGGAGAGATATGGGGAGAAGTCAAAAATGTGGGGAGAAAATGAAATGATTTTCTCCTTTTTATCGCCACATGTCAGATGATGTGTGGAAGCTCAAGACCATTTTTTTGTGTTCTTCCAGAGACAATCCGAAGCCATCAAGACTAGAGAACTTGGTATCTTATCCGCGAAGAGAAGTACAACAAATTCAAAGTACTTCTTCACTCTTGTATTTAATTATTGGTCACCTAGAAAAAAAAAATTAAATTACCCTTTATTTGAGTGAGTTTAATAATTAATATAAAAGTATATATATATAACGGTGAATATAAATAAGGGAAGAGTTGGTGTCGACCAAAAATTACTTCCCAATATACCCTCAATGAAATAGGATTTTTACTCAATATTTTGTATTCTAAACATACCCTTTGAAAAGACACTGTCGTTCTAAAATTCTAAAATACTTATTTCTAATCATTTAATTTTCTCCCACTTTTCTGTGTAATCCCAACTCCAACAGCATTTCTCATGAACCAAAAAAATTAACGTATCCATGAATTCCATTTCAAAACCTAAGGCATCCAAAAGTGATAGGTGTACCCATGAAATGGAATTCATGGGTACAACTATCACTACTCAAAAAAAAAATCGCATTTCTCATGCGTCCTTCCTCTCCCCCCGTTGCCATCATTTATCTATTTTCAACATCAAAGTGAAACCTATCCTCATAACCGTCCTGCGGTGAGCCAACTTTTAATTGTAGTTCGGTGACGTGACACCAACCCTTAGTTTGTTGGTAGCGACACACCCACCACCGATTCCGATCAAGCCCTTACATCCACTCATTTGGTGAAGCAAACATATTTTTCTCCTATTATATATGTATTAGGGTATATGTAGAAATTTTAGGCTTTGTAAATTTGAAGCTCGTCCACTTCAAATTGTTTTTTTTTTTTTGGATTCCATGGTATGTGTTTTTCACCGTAACTATGGTTAAGAATTTAACTAGAGCATATCATGTTAATTTATGATATTTGATCATATTTATCATTTTTGAAAACGTTTCACATTTACAATTTAATTACCAAAGAAAATAGGCTCGCACGTGCAGCCCCAACTAGTATTTATTATATCTATATCTTTACCCTTATAAAAAGAGCGTAACGTCACGACTGTCCAAAAGTTTTCATCGCACCTTCCTACCTAAATTACCCTTAGGTCAGATCCATAATCACCACTTACTGGCCTTGCTAAAATATCCCTCTATCATCGTTCCACGCGTATTCCATGGTTTCCACCCCACCGCCTTACCATCTGTTGTCGGCACCTTCTCCATATCTTCTTTCATGTGTGAATATTTCTTTTCTTTCTATTCTTTCTTTTGATCCTGTTGTCACACCTTGCACAAAAGATACTTCTGCAACCCAAACATCCGTATCAACAACTCGAGTTGCTGCCACTGCAACATCACCGTTCACACCATCGTTTTTATTAACAGAAACCCTAACTCCATTTTCTTCGGTTTATGCAATTGAAATCTCGCCTAACCTAGTCTATACAATGCTTGACCCAAACAAACCATAAACCTCATATCACCATATGCATACTCTATGGTTTGATCAATCAATTTTACAGTAAGAATTTTGAGTATTCAATTAGGTGGTGTTGCTGTTTGAACCACCGACCTTGATGATTGGAATACAAACTCACATAATTTACAAAGATTAAAACAATGAAAAAATCAAAATATTACTATAATGGATAAAATTTGTAAAAATGATTAAGTGTTGGAGAACGAGCTAGTTTTCGTTGTTATGTCAACAGATGGGAGACACATAGTCAAATGGAGAATGAATCTGTTCTTTTCAGGACAACAGACACGTTGTCTACATGACAACGTATTCGTTATTCAGAAGACGAACGTAACCGACCTCTTTAGACAACGGTTATTCTATCCGTGTTTTCATACACAATGGACCCGAGCTTTAGTCAACAACGAGACCGACTTGCAGGACGAAATAATCAGGATGTGATCATTCTACTCTGGTGTTAGGTGAAAAGCACTTTCTTAGCATTTAATGCCTTTAATGCTAGTCATCTCAACCAGATTTCGACCCCAGACCGACCTTACGAATAGTAGGCTCACACATGTGACACGTAAGACTCAAAATCTATCTAACATATTTGGTAATGAGTGTAAAGCAAGTGGTATGGTCATCCATGGCCATCTATGTGCATACAGAGTTAAACCTATAAATACCCCCTGAGACTCAGTGCATAAAGATTACGAAATTTTGTATTTCTCTCTTATTGCTTCAGTTTTCTTACTGTTCATCATCTTCTTCCAATACTGACTTTGGCATCGGAGTATTTTACAGGATGCACACCCTTCTCTCATTTACCTCATCAGCAGCTGGAGCTTTGCTATCTTCCTTCTACCAGTAAATGGGACTTCGAAGCAGCTCCTGACACGTGGCTTTCCCAGAAAAATCCCACACAAAAATTGGCCCCGTCTATGAGAAATTATAAACGAACCTCCCTTTGCTTATTTTACCTATCTTAGTCATCATGACTGATCAGACTCCTATGCCTGTGGTTGAGAATCAAACCCCTCAGACCATTCCCTTTGCGCCTACTATCATGCAGACTTTTATCCCAGGAGTTGGGCCCTTTTTTGGGCAATCTGAGAGACTTGTGCCTTTATCAGACCCGATCTTGCTACTATTACAGCAGTAGCAGACCACTCTAGATCATATAACCAGCCAGCAACAGTTGTTGCAAGAGAGACTCGATGCTTTTGAGCATAGCAAGCTTGAGACGGATGCTGAACCATCTTAGAAGCCTTCTGTTAAGTGCCAGCTCATCTTCCCCTCTTCTCCCCCAAGAGCAGCGACACGTTCAGCATCATCGCCAGTGCAAGAGAATCGAGAGAGCAGATTTGTGCTCATCCCTCCTCCTGCAGAAGCCGCTCGTCTCTGTTCTCCATCTGCTCATGCAGGACAACGGGATCAAGCTTGTACTGAACTTCGGGACATGGAGTATGTTCGTAGTGATCAACGGGATTCTCATGCCCGCACCGAGCTGCAAGAGCACCGGGTTCGTAGTGACCCAAGAAATGCCTATTACCACCATGAGGAGCCACGGGTTCGTGCTGCCCAAGATACAGTTGATCAGGTGCAGGGTGGTGACCAGAGGGCGGAATTGGCGCTCAAAGACGTGGAGGCCCTTATCAATGCCCGTGTCAACAGCTCAGCAGGCAAGAATTCTTTTGATCAGTTTGCTCAGAAGTATAAAGATGATGTTTACACCTCTCCCTTCTCCAAAGTGATCAACGAGTCATACACTCCCTCGAGGTTCATGGTGCCGAATTTTGTCATGTTCGATGGAAAGAGAGACCCCATTGATCACCTGTTTGACTTCAAGAAAGCTATGACGGTTCGTAATCGTAATGATAATCTTCTGTGCAAGACCTTCCTGAGTAGCTTAACTGGAGCAGCAGCAAGATGGTTCGGCAACCTACCCCCTAGCTCAATCAAAAGCATGGCAGAACTCAAGTCAGCATTTATTGATCAATATATTGTGAATAAAAAGAAGAAAACAGGTGCAGATTCTCTCTTTGCTATGAAGATGAAGCCAGCAGAGCCTCTGAAGGACTTCATTCAACGATTCACCGATGAAGGCTCTTGTATCAACAAGATTGTGGATGATAGCTGTATAGCCGCTTTCAAGAATGCTTTGCTAAAGCGCTCAAAGCTTTATGACTCTCTAGCTCTTGACTACCCCACCAAGCTGGAGGCACTGATGGTTCGTGTTGTCAAGTACGGGAAATATGAAGATGACACCACATTCCTATCGCGCCTAAGAGGGACGAGAGTGGAAGCTGTGCGAAGAGCGGGTAGAGCATCATCCTTAGAGAAGGGGAAGAGGCCGAGGTATGAGTCTTCCAGTAACGAGGAGCCACCCCGGAGAGCACTAAGAGAGAAGGTGCTATATGTGGAGCAACGGGATCAGCCGAATCGGCGCCAGTATGAAGTATATCATAATCATAACTAGCAGCAAAGCAGAATGGACAGACGTCTTGTTCCAACCAACCAGCAGCAAGAGAAGCACCCTTATCAGCCGAACCAGGAGCAACCCCGATATGAGCAAGGTCTTGGAGAGCGGGGCAATCAGACAATGGAAATGCGTCCTTTTCCAGCTCAGACCGATCAAATTAACTTTACGGTCAGTCCGACGACAATTATGAGGTCAATGGAGGACAAATCTTTCTTCAAGTGGCATGCACAAGTTGTTCGTGATGTCACCTCGGGGCCACGAGCACATGAGTATTGCCATTATCATAAGTGTCGTGGTCATCTCACCAACTATTGTCGGATTTTACGGGGGTATTTGGAGAGGCTAGTCCAGGAGGACTATCTGGGGGAGTACGTGGATTCTAGTAATGGTGGTGCAGTGCATGCCAGGGAATGACCACCTCCACCCCGTGATGAAGAGCCTTCAAATAATGTTGGCACCAAAGGAGGAGGAGGAGGAGGAGCGCAAATGGGCACCATCAATGTCATCCACAATGCTCGAACACCAGCGGTAGACTTAGAGCAAGAGTTCAAAGTGAAGTCGAGGAAGTTATCTCACATAGCCGAGGTCTGTCAGGTGCAACCAGCGACGAGGGGCATCTTACCTTCTATGACCACGATATGTCAACCATGGTCAGACTCCATTATCTTACCATGTGGATTGGCAACATCGACATCAAGAGAGTGCTCATTGATTCAGGGAATGGGATAGACATTCTCTATCTCCATGCCTTCACTCAGATGAAGTTGGATCCAGCTTCTCTCATTGCTGCGTAGACCCCTGTGATTGGGTTTGATGGAAGTTCGATGCAGCCTATGGGGGAGGTTGTCTTGTCAGTTGAGGCCTGACCTATCGTCTTGCCAACACGGTTCTCCATCCTCGACGTACCATCCCCGTATAATGCTATTTTGGGGTGGTGGTGGACCCATGAGATGAGGGCTGTTCCGTCCTCATATTATCAAGTGTTGAAGAATCCTTCCCAGGACGGCCCAAGGGAGATCATGGGAGATCAATTGGCGTCCTAAAAGTGTGATTACACTCCACCTGAAGTGCCTAAATAGCAATTACAGGTCAGGTCAGTAGAGGAGGAGAGCTCAGGAGAATCGTTGTCCAGACCATCTGTTGAGCCTACAAAAGTGTTAACTTGGGAACGGATGAGGAGCCGAAGATGCTGCAGATTGGGACCAGTTTGACAACAAAGGAGGAAGCAGAGCTGCTGTGCTTCTTGAAGAAGAATCTCGATGTTTTTGCCTAGTCTCAGCTATGTAGGCACCATATGGTGCACTACCAGAGCAGCTGACTTCGTCAGTACTGTCACCTCTAACCTCAGACATAATGTAAAAGGAAGGAAAGAAGAAAGGAAGAACTGGGAAATCAAGAAGCAGAGAGAAAAAGACCAACAGAGAAGGAGAAAGACGAACCAGAGGAAAGAAACAGAAGGTGAAGAGCAAAGGAGTAGAAAGTAAGATCTATCGAATTCTTTGTTGTGTAAAGGGCTAGAAGTGCAGATGAAAGCTTGAAGTCTTTGGCTGAGGCACAAGTTCGGCAGAGTAATAGTATGCAAAAAGTTCAAGTGAAGAAGAAGAAGCACTGTTCTTCCGTATATATAGGCAAATCAAGAGTATTAGGGATGAGAATAGCCTCTATCGTTGCCGTACACGTGTACAAGCACGGGGGCAAGATGGACATTTACACACATTCAAATCGGCATGTTAGAGAAAATTCTTGCAGGACGGAGGTAACCTTCATCTCCATTGGACACGTAAGCAATGTCATGGGCATGATTGTCTTTTGGGCAAACATAGTAACAGTCAGAGGAAACAGAACGTCTCGAGCTTCTCAAAAGGCAATGATGACAGCATGTCATGCATTAATGAGGTGTGACGGTTTTACACACGTGATACAGCTGGCACGATGCTACACATTTGCGTACAATACACGCGACGTTTTGGTGTCTTCGGAGAGTCAGGTATTCCACTTTGTGTGCCGTTGAATTTATGACACTTTGAACTACGTTCAAGGTATCATAAAGGGCCAAATTGTAATAGGTAAATTTCATAAAAATGATTAAGTGTTGGAGAACGAGCTAGTTTTCGTTGTTATGTCAACAGATGGAAGACACGTAGCCAAATAAAGAACGAATCCGTTGTCTTCAGGACAACGGACACATTGTCTACATGACAACGTATTTGTTATTCAGGAGACGGATGCATGTAACCGACCTCTTTGGACATTGGTTATTCTATCCGTGTTTCCATACACAATGGGCCCAATCTTTAGTCAACAATGAGACCGATTCGCGGGAAAAAATAATCAGGAAGTGATCATTCTACTCTGGTATTAGGTAAAAAGCACTGTCTTAGCAGTTAATGCATTTAATGCTAGTCATCTCAGCCAGATTTCGACCCCAGACCGACCTTACGAATAGTAGGCTCACACGTGTGACATGTAAGATCAAGATCTGTCTGACATATTTGGTAATGAGGGTAAAGCAAGTGACTTGGTCATCCATGGCCATCTATAGGCATACAGAGCTAAACCTATAAATACCCCTTGAGACTCAATGCATAAGAATCACAAAATTTTGTATTTCTCTCTTATTGCTTCAGCTTTTCTTACTCTTCATCATCTTCTTCCAATACTGACTTTGGCATTAGAGGATATTACGAGGTGCACACCCTTCTCTCCTTTACCTAATTAGCAGCTGGAGTTTTTGCTATCTTCCTTCTACCAGTATACTGGACTTCAAAACAGCTACTGACTCGTGGCTTTCCCAGAAAAATCCAGCACAAATACTATTCATCATAGGCAGCATGATATTAAAGTAAGGCCTAGGTAGAGAGGAGGAAGAAGATGATAATAAGAAGAGCTTTTTAACAGAGATGAAGATGTGAGGGGGTGCCAAATCTCCAGTCTGGTTTGTTAGATGATTTTTTTTTTTCAATCTCTTTTTACTCTGTTTTGTTTCTTTGTCTTAGAATAGTTGTGATTCAGTATGCTAAAGGACACCGAGTTCAATAGTACACCATGTTTCATCACCGGTGTGTTCTTTTCTTTTGTTGTATAGAGGCCACAACTCCATTTAGTAGTGGTAGATCCATTTTCGATTAGTGGGTTAATACCTAACATTTGAAGCTTGGCAAGAGGATATGGATCACAGCCAATCACGATTGAAATCGAGGAGAGTTCAATTGCACCATCATAAGTCAACATGTGTCCCTTTTAACCCCTATTAATCATGATTAAGATTCACTAACCCTTAGGTTTCAACAATATAACCTTCAATTTTAGATTTAAAAAAAAAAAATTTAACCCTAGGGTTAAAACTTTTAAACCCTATGGTTAAATCGTTTTTAATATTTTTTAAAGTCAATATTAGATTGTTGAATCCTAAGGATTAGTAAATCTTAACCATGGTTAATAGGGTTTAAAAGGGACATGTATTGACCAGTGGGTGCAATTGAACTCTCCCTGATTTCCAATCTCTAGCGAGAGGGTCTGATATTGCAATGTGGGAAATGTTTGGAGTTGAATGTCGGTCTTCATTGGTTCACGCCCCACAAACAATGGTTATAATAAACTCATCTAAACTTGGTTCTTAGAAAGAAAAAAATATTAACCTTATTTAGTTAAGTTTAATCATATTTAAGAGAGGGGTTAAAAGGAACTCAGATCGGAATTTGGCTTCATAACCGAATGCCCCCCCCCCCCCCCCCCCCCCCCCCCCTTTTAACCCCACAAACTATGGTTTGGATTCACTCACTCTTAGGGTTCACCCATCTAACCTTGGTTCTTATAAAAAATCTTATTAACCTTAATTTAGTTAAACATAATCATCATTAAAAAAAGGGTTAAAAGGAACAAACGGATGGACCTTTGCCTACATGACCAAATGCCCGCATCCATCGGATCCTCGAGACTTAATCCGGAACTTATCCCAAGGAGAGACACTACCATTGATACAGGTCCACCCTTATCATATATTGGTTACTTTTGACTATTAATATAAAATATAGGCTCAAGTGCCTCAATATAAATGACCCTTCAAATGTAATGTTAAACTTCAAGTTCTAATGGCCTTCATAATTTCTTCTTGTTTTTATCTATAGCCTTTAACATTCGGAGGTCTTATTTGAACTTTATTTCATTTTTATTTTATTTTTTAGGTTTTTGAATCGCCATTTTCACTAATTGGAAGTTTATGTTGGTTGGGCATTTTTCCCACTAATATCCCCCTCTTTGCAACCTAAAATTACATAATTTAGTTGCCAATCCCCTTGCCCACTAACGGTAAACCGTCACTAAGGAATCAATTGTCCATTCATGATAATTCTTCCACAACGGATTCGTGGCTGGCATGTAAATAGAAGCCCTATAATGCTTATAAGTTGTATGGGACGGTCTATTTAATTTGATTTCATATCAAAATAGTTATGTAAGGCACGTGCCTTGCACGTGCAGCCTTACCTAGTCTATACCCTTATAAAAAGAGTGTAACGTCACTACTGTCCAAAAGTTTTCGTCGCACTTTCTTACCTAAATTACCCTTAGGTCAGATCCATAATCACCGCTTACTCGCCTTGCTAAAATATAAAATGAACAAAGTCATTCGTTTGACCAAGAATCTGATACCTAAAATGCCCTTATCTTTTTCAATAAATGATCCTTCCAGAACTTCACTAAGATTTTGAAAGTAACTAATTCTATCCACTATCCTTTTTAATACCCTTTTTAACTATGATTAAATTTAACTAAATTAAAGTTAATATTTTTGTATCTTTTTTTTCTAAAAATCAAGGTTAGATGAATGAACCCTAATGGGGGAATGAATCTAAACCACATTTAGTCGGTGTTAAAAAAGGACGATCTTGAGTAATGAGGATCGACATTTGGCTACCAAGCCAAATGTGCAGTCTGCTACCTATTTCCTTTATTTATACTAATTTGTTTAAATATTTAATTGGGCATAACTATGGTACAATGGACAGTTGTCTCCAAAAAAACTTAAACTATATTATTTAATAATTTTATATGGCATAGCCATGAGGCAAGGAGGCAATTGTCTCCTAAAGTACTTTTGAAAATAAAAATATTTGTATACCATTTCATTCAATTATATAACTAGGCATAGCCATCAGATGAGGGAATAGTTGTCCCGTAAACATGCAAGGAGAAACAATACTCATAAGATATGTATGAAATGACCAAATTAATGTTGTGAAGCATGTTTGGAAGATCCTTCATGGAGATGGTGGGGCGAATTTAGATCAACAAAAGATAGGAGTCGGGATTTCAAATCTATAGTAGTGAAGCATGTTTGGCAGGAAACAAATAGGGTAGCTGATTCTCTAGCTAAACTTTGTTCTACCATCTCAAAGAAGATCTTTCCTCTTGATCATCTTCCAAGCAATAACCAAACTTTCCTTTGTCAGGATCGATGAGGAACGGTGTTCATAAGAATGTAATTGCCTTCATGTTTTATTATATCTGGTAGGGGTCTGCCTAACCCCAACTTACCTTCCAAAAAAAAAAAAGATCGGCCCATGTTTTTCACTTGACTCGTGATTCTCTCCATTTATAACTGGACTCGGGAGAGTCCAGTTAAGCCACTAATGCTGCCACGTGTCCCTTTTGACACACCTTACATGTGGTTAAGATTCACCCACCTATCCTTTGGTTTTAGAATTAAATATTAAAAAAGAAATTTAACTCTGGTTGAAATTTCAGTAACTCCTAGGGTGTTTTAATTATTTTTATTTTTTTTCTAAAAACCAAGTATAGGTGGGTAAACCCTAGGGGTGGATTAATTTTAATTACAATTAATGGGTGTCAAAAGGGACACGTGGCAGTGTTAGTGGCGTAACTAGAATCCCCCGAGTCCAGTTAAAACTGGAGATGATTACGAGTCTTTTCACTTTTTCTTGTTACTAAACCCTTTGCTGGAATGCAACATTAACAGCATGTGCAATGCATGCTATCAATCTCCTAGTTAAATGAATTCTCACGCGTCATGCAAAGAGTGGTGCCCGATTGTGAATCTAGGTAGGACTGTCAATGGATCAAATTCAGATCAAATCTGGCTATATCCGAATCCGATCTGATTATAAATCCGATTGATTCAAATATGAATCGAGATCCATCGGATCTAAATTGTCTAATCCGAGTTTGAATCCCATTATTTATTTAAGATCTGAATCCGGTCCGATTAATAATTGTTTCTTAAAAAAATTCTATTTTAATAGAAAATAACATGATTAAGCTATACTTTTATTCATATTACATTCAAGTCATTATTGTTATTATATTTTAATAAATTAGTTATAAATATAATTAATAATATTTGATAATAATATATTATATATTATTCTACTAATATAATAAAACTACAAGGAGTATACTAAACTTTATGTTGACCAAAATATCGTAATTAATTTTATAAATAACTTAGGGTACACCAAACTTTAATTAGTCAACAATTAAAATTAAAAACCTTTAATAAAAAGGCATATTTTAATTAGAATTATAGAGAGATGTGGAAGAGAAATTGGTTGAGAGAGAGAGAGAGAGACGTAGGAGAGGGGGTCTGAGGGGAGAGAGAGACGTGAGAGAGAGAGCGATTATAGACGGGAGAGAGAGAAGCTAATAAGCTAAGCACTTCGACCAGATTGGGGACATGTTAGAAACCAATATGTCTTCATACACACCCAAGATAAACCTTATCTAGTAAAGAGTTATCTTCCTGCAGAGTTGTCCACTCACACTTCTTGGTTGTGTTAGATTGTAAATACATTACCTTTGTAAGCATTGTAGAATAGAATCCTCATCAAACAAGGAATCTATACTAGAAATACGTTTCTCTAAGAAAGTTATATAAGCATATGAGGCGTTATGATTAATAGTATTACGTTCTTTTATGGTATCAGACAACATGGATCAATGGCATTGGAGGTAGCCCAATTCAAAAAAAAAAAAAGCCGAAGAAATCCAATCGTTTGAGTCTGAGCAGCCATGGGAGGGTATGGACGGGTTTTAGAAGATCAATTAATATTGCTTAAGGTGATTTTGAGATAGATCCATCCTTTGTTGAACTCATATCTAATCTTAATTTATTAGAAAATGATAGACTTTGCTCAGGGGAAATTGATAGAAGGAAGTAAGAGCAATGAAGAATTTGATCATTATTGAATGGTCGGTGATCTGCTAACTCTAGACTTTAATGCTCTCTAGAGAGCGAGTATTGTCAATTTCTTGATGAACGGATCAGCATTGATAAGGGAAACTTGAGCATAATTGAATCAGTTGTGTCTGCTCTACCAGCTGGTTTAATCCAGTTGGGTAGGAAGTTTACGAAGATTGAGTGGCAGCCCGAAGGTAATTTGTCTGTAGGGATGGAGAATGGTATTGAAAGTAAGCCTGTGCGTGAAGTTACATTTTGATGATGGTTCGGTCATGTTCGTTGATCATGTTCTAGTTACAGTTTCACTAGGGGTTCTCAAAGTCGGAATTCAAAAAGATTCAGGTACGTTTAGTCCTCATCTTCCCTCTTTCAATACCGAAGCAATATCCAGGCTCGGATGTGGCGTTGCTACCAAATTGTTTATTCAATTGAGTCCAACCCATGATCAAGAAAACAATAATTTCAGGGGTTTTTCCCAGATTGCCCCTTTAGTATGGGGTTCTTCCTCAAATAACCAAGTTTTAAAAACCATTCTCTAAATACCCCCACACACATGTGCATCTATTCGTACATGCGAATTTTTCCCATTTTATCCAAATCATTTTAGAAAAAGACTTTGGGCATCCCTATCTCATTTCTGACAAGTTCTTCGTCCCCACCCTAATTCTGACGAGAGAACTTCGTTTCCACCTTATTTCCTACGAGAGATCTTTGTTCCAAGAGCGTTCTTCTCATGTTCTTTTCGTAAAAAAACGCCATTAACCGAAGAACAACCCTCATTTTCGGGTTTCTTGTGTTTTAAAAAAAATGAATTCAAAAAAATCATTGCATGTATGACTAATTCATGAAAAAATGTTTATAATCATTGTATTTATGGTTCAAAACCTTAAATTTCATGTTATATATGTGTTTACATGTGTTTTTTTTCATTTTCTATGATTTACAGTTATGTTTCCAAGCTTGAAGACAACGGTCGATGCATTTTGCACGAGGTCGATGCATAAAATACACGAGGTCAATACACAGTATCGACTTAGTGCATTTTGTACGCGGCCGATGCATTTTGCACGGGGTCAATGCATAAAATGTACGAGGTCGATGCATAAAATGCACGAGGCCGATGCATTACATCAACCTAGTCCATTTTGTACGCGGTCGATGCATTTTGCACGAGGTCAATGCATAAAATGCACGGGGTCGATGCATAAAATGCACAAGGTCGATGCATTGCATTAACCTAGTGCATTTTGTACGCGGTCGATGCATTTTGCACGGGGTCGATGCATTGTATTGACCCTATGCGCAAAAAACTTCGGAAAACTCAGATTTTTACGATTTTTTCATCTTTTCTTCTTCTTTTGTATTATTTTTCATTCAAAATCAGTATAAATGGTAATAGAGGGGTATTTGGAAGATGAGGGGAGTGGGTGAGCTTCATTCATCTCATCCACGTACGTATCTTCTTCTTCTTCTTCTTGGAATGAAGAACTCTCGCTGGAAATGGGGTGGGAACGAAAAACTCTCGCCGGAAATGGGGTGGGAACGAAGATCTCTCATCCACGAAGCTAAATCCCTCTTCTTCTTCTTCTTTTTCTTTCAAAATCAATGGAGGGGTATTTAAGACTTTTCATAAATACTGAATTATGGAAAATAGATTATAGGGGCATTTAGAGAAGGGTTTTCAAAAGCTGGTTATTTGGGGAAGAACCCCATACTAGAGGGGCAATATGGGAAAAACCCATAATTTCAAGAGTTCTTTTTTTAAAAATGGTTTCCACCCGTTGGATTCAGAACTAAAGAACCAAAAAAGTACTCTATGGTGGATGAGGATTGCTTTCCTATGTTCAAGCTATAAGTAATTATCCTTCATCTTACTTTATTATATAAAAAATGAAGATAATGTGTCCCTTTCATCACTCACTAATTGTGGTTAAGATTTACTCACCCTGGGTTCATCCATCTAATCTTATTTTTATATTTCTTTTAAAAAAATTATATATCTTAACTTTAGGTTGATTAAGATTAACCACACTTAAAGGGGGCTCTACAAGCCGCCACGTATCCCTTTTACTACCCACTAACTGTGGTTAAGATTCACTCATCCCTAGGGTTCATCCATCTAACCTTGATTTTTAGGAAAAAAAATAAAAAATACATATTAGCCATATGTTGATTAAGCTTAACCACAGTTAAAGGGGGCTTTAAAAGCCACCACATGACCCTTTTAACACCACTAACTATGGTTAAGATTCACTCACCCCTAGGGTTCATCCATCTAATCTTGGTTTTTAGAAAAAAAATTAAATATTAATCATCGGTTAATTAAGCTTAATCATAGTTTAAAGGAGCTCCCAAGCCTGATTAAGTTCAACCATAGTTAAAAGAAGACAAAAAGGGGCATGTGATGGCCCGAAGGTGCAATCGCATTCCACTATAGTAAAGTCTTGAATATTGAATGTCGAAGGGCTAGTACAGTCCCAAGCCTGGGGACTTTGATGGTCCAACAAAACAAAAAGGATAATTCTATCCTGCCCCTATTTTTGGAGGTGACCCCAGAGCCACATGATTCTACTTTATTTTGAGTTAATCCATTTCGACTGTTTGGTAGAATAATTCTATTATAGCTATCAAGTCTAATTTTATTCATTTCTAAGTTTGTAGCCAAATAGTCTTAGAATTCATTTCTTACCATACTATAACTCCAAATTGTGTTTGTTGCCTTATAAATCTCATATATAAGATTTTTTTTTTCGAAGAGGCAATGGAAAGTTTGTGAAGTCTTTTTACATGGATGTATAGTTTGCCTCTTTCTTATAGTTTTGTTTTAATTTATATTTTATATTATTTATTTTTTAATTGATTTCTTATTTTAAAATTTGTTAAATTTAATATAAAATTAATGATTAAAATATTTTAATTTATTAATGAAAAATTAACATGTATGGTTAAATTTACTAATATTAATAAGAGCATATTATAATTGGATCGAATCACCTTATATCCAGACCCAGCCTAATTATAATCGGATTTCACATTTACGATCTGTATTCGATCCAACGAATCATTAATTGGGTTCAAAATACGGCTAATCAGATTGGATTCGGATCCAATCCATTGACAGCACGAAGTTATCTTGGGCATCTGCCTGAGAAAATTCGTTGCCTTACATTTACTCCGTTTCATAATTCACGACAGCATATCAAACTTTAGGAGATCCCGTTCACATTAGGGCTTAATTTAAATCTAAAGAACGAAAATGACACCCTAAAGTAAACTAATACTAGCTTAAGTCCGCAAATCATGCTGAGCTTTAATTATAATTAGACACTACTCATCGTCAATGTCGTTGTGATCATCAATTATTATTATTATTATTATTTTATTACTATTATAAATATAATTATGGTTATTGTTGTTTAAACAATTAATAACAATCAAAATTTTATTTTTACTATATTGGTGAAGAATTTAAAACGTGTGCAAAGCAGGAAAAAGGCCAATTATTGACAAAACTGACAAGAGCTTTTTTGTAATTATCTTTGGGGTCACATCCCCCTAAGAAACAACACCAAAAAAATTAATAATAAATAAGAGGATTGCTAGCCCAGTCACATTGTGGACACTTATCTCTCAAGAAATTGAGTCTTCCATGAAATTTATTTCTTAAAAAATTCAATTTCTCTGACATGAGTGTTTATGTTTGGTCGAGTATAACAATTCAAAAATAATTCTCGCAATCGTTGTGATGGTTAGCGTGAGTGTAGTGTGAGGGTGTGGAGTGTAGTGGGGAGTGGAGTGGGGAAGGGATTGTGGAGTTGGGAGTGACAGCGATGGGGGTGGTTGTGAGGGTGAGGTGGTGGGCCCGTAAGGATGGAGGGTGTGGTGGGTTGGGTGAAGTGGTGGCCGTGGTGGGATAGGGGTGGGGTCAAGAGTGGGGTGATTGTGAGGGTGAGGGTGGAGGTTGTCGTGGGCAGGTAGTAGCAGTGGCGATGGGATAAGGGTGGGGTGATAAAAATAATGGGGTTGGAGGTTGTGGTGGTCAAAGGGGTGGTGGGTAGTGATTGTGGCAGTGGTGGTTGTGGTAGAGTGAGAGTTGCATATGTGGAGAGTTGGTAGGGTGTCGGCCTTGTTTTTTTAAAGGGAGATAGTCTAGGAAGCACGGATAGAGATACGGGATACGGGATACGGGTACGATACGATACGGATAAGGCGATACGGCAAAACCTCAAAAAAAAGGATACGGGTATGGTCAGGATACGTATGTAATTTTTAAAAAAAAATAATAATACTATCTTTTGTATTATAATTACAAAATAAACATTGGTCCACTTCTGTTTATGTATAAAAAAGACTGTCCATACAAAAGCAAAAAAAAATAGGGTCATCTCATCATCCATTAAGCAAAAAAGAAAGTCATCCTATTATCCACTAAGCAAAATATAAAGAAGACCATGTTCATGCAAAAACAAAAGAGATAGGGTCACACCCTGGGTCTTCAAAAAAAAATCTCAACAAAAAAAAAAAAAATTCCCATATCCTGGCGTATCGATGCCTTATCGGATCTGTATCCAAAATAAAAAATTTGTTTTTAATTAACAGGATATGTTTTAGCCGTATCCCATACGTATCTTGCCGTATTGATATCCGATACGTATCGGATACGGGTACGAAGCCTTATTTGGCGTATCCGTGCTTCCTAGGAAATAGTTAATGTACCGGACCTCCATTTGCAAACTAAGGCTGGTCCTCATTTGTCCATGCCCTATTTTGAAATTCTCATTATAGTTGGTGAGTATTTAATAGTGAGGGCGTAGACCAATGAAGAGCCAAACTTAGGTTTGCAAATGGAAATCCCAGGTAAGCATGCTCTTTTTAAAATAATGGACCGCCAAACACAAAAACATTAGTTTTTTCTGGAAAATATTTTTCATGTAAATTTGAGGGCAGTCTATTGGTCACTCCAATAAAAAAAAATATCAAATTATCTTTTTGCCAAAAACATTCATTACTTTTATTATTTTTTAAGAGTGCCCCAATCGCATGTTGCTGCAGCGCAATGGGCTACAAGAGGGCCGGTGCTCATCTGCTCTCCCATTTTAGAGCATAATCAGGATTAAAATGATGTTAAAAGGGACACGACGGTAAGTTATGTACCAGACTCAGGTTTGCTAATCACCGCTCGAATTGAATTTTACTAACTATTTTATTTTATATTGGGAAATGTTTAACTTAACACTACATTCTACTATGTAGTAGAATGTGTGGACCTCATTAGTCCATTAGTCTATGCCCCCTTTTTTAACATCCATCAATTATAGTTAATATTCACTTATCTTAGGGTTATGCAATCTAATCTTGATTTTGTAGAGAGAAAAAAAAAACAAAAATATTAACATGAATTTTCTTAAGCCTAACCATAGTTAAAGGATGTTATAACTTAAAAGGGACACGTGGACACAACATTTGACTAAGTAGTCAAATGCGTCGTGGGATAATAACTGGGCTTTTATATTCTTAAAGAAGACAGGTGGTTGGTTCATGTTGAGAGTAGGAAACGCATCAGAGTAGGGCGAGCACTCCTCATTGTCAAATGTGTCGGAAGAACTCGTATAAGATGCAAGAGTTGGGTTCTTTAATGCATACATTCAGAGGCAATGGCTCTAGCACTTCCCTTTCCGCTATTGCAAGAATGGTTGCAAGAGCAACAAGGGACACTGTTCCAACCCTTCTCACTCTCCCTTCTTTTCTTCCTCACTCTTTTCTTCCTTCTTAGGCTCCGTAGATCTAGGAGACTCAACCTGCCACCTTCTCCTTCCAAGCTCCCCATAATCGGGAATCTCCACCAGCTAGGCACCCTTCCCCACCGCTCCCTCCATGCCCTCTCGAAGAAGTACGGTCCACTAATGCTCTTACACTTGGGTCAAGCTCCGACTCTCGTGGTTTCTTCAGCAGAGATGGCTAGAGAAATCATGAAGACACATGATATTGCCTTTGCTAATAGACCCATCACTACTGCTGCCAAGGCGATATTTTATGGAGGTAGAGATGTCGCGTTTGCGCCCTACAGTGAGTATTGGAGGCAAATGCGTAAGATATGCGTTCTCGAGCTCTTGAGTGTCAAGAGGGTGCAATCCCTCAAGTATGTAAGGGAAGAAGAAGTTGCCGTTATGATCGAGAAGATATCGCCTTCATGTTCGTCGGGAGCTACAATAAATCTAAGTGAGATACTGAACTCTGCCATCAACAACATAGTCTGTAGATCAGTTTTTGGTAGGAAGTATGAAGCAGAAGATAGAAAGAGCAAATTCGTAGAATTATCAAGGGCGGCAACGATGCTCTTAGGAGCTTTTAGTTTTGGAGACTTCTTCCCATCTTTGGGATGGATCGACGTCCTAACTGGCTTTGCTGCTAAGCTAAATACGACTTTCCGAGCTCTGGATGCCTTTTTTGATCAAGTGATTGAAGAACATCTCAATTCCAAAAGATATGAAGATGATGACAAAAAAGACTTTGTGGATCTTTTGCTCCATGTTCAGAAGGGTAGTATGCTGGACATCAAACTCACCCGAGATGATCTCAAAGCAATCATAATGGTCTCTCTCTCTCTCTCTCTCTCTCTCTCTCTCTATATATATATATAGACACACACATAAGGAAGGATACCATACTCGTTGTCCCTCTAGAAAGAGAGCATGGGAACATATTTTTTATCCGATGGTTGGGTCTATTAGAGATACATGTCAAAAAAAAATCAGTGATTGAACATGTTTAAACCAACCCATCAAGTTTGCAGCATTAACCCCTTATGGTTCATTAGACCCTACCTAGGATATAGAAATGGCCGATCTTCTCTTCTTCGATTGAATGATCTATAAATGTTTGATCTAGTTAATATTTTGTCATTTGTCTCTTGAGCAACCCGTCTAGACATCCAATGGTTAGATTCCAAAACAATTTATCAAATAATTATGGACCGCTCATTAGAAGCTTAGTTAAGCATTGCTCATTAGAATGTTACTCCATATATATATATATATATGGTTACATCTTGATAATATATAGGCTAATGCTCTCCTCTTTCCGAATCACAGGACATGTTTCTTGGCGGAACTGATACAACATTGACAACCCTAGAATGGACGATGGCCGAGTTGATCAAGAATCCAAATATAATGAAGAAAGCGCAAGAAGAGGTAAGAAGAGTGGTGGGAAAGAAAACAAAAGTAGAGGAGAATGATATTAATCAAATGAGCTACTTAAAGTCCGTGGTTAAGGAGTCTTTGAGATTACATGCTCCTATTCCGCTATTGCTTCCGCGGGAGTCATATGCCAGTTCCAAAATTGAAGATTATAATATCCCTCCAAATACAAGAGTATACATCAATGCATGGGCAATTCAAAGGGACCCCGAAGTGTGGGATAGTCCAGAAGAGTTTCTCCCAGAGAGATTTGGTGACAACCCAATTGATTTAAAGGGCCAAGACTTTCAATTTTTAACATTTGGGGCGGGCCGAAGGGGTTGTCCCGGAATCTGGTTTGGTGTCGCAGCCATTGAGTTTGTCCTGGCCAACCTCTTATACTGGTTTGACTGGGAGTTGCCTAGTGGTGCAATCAAAGAGGACCTAGACATGACTGAAGCTTTTGGGATCGCTGTTTGTAAGAAAAACCCTCTTCACCTTGTTCCAATGTTTCACTCCTCTTAATCCAATAAGAGATCCTTTGGTCCCTCTTCCTTTACCCAAGAGATAAATAAATAAGTTTTGCACCTCTTCATTTGTGATTTAACAATCATAATCAAATGACTAAAGTAGGAGTGTAAATGGACCGGGTTCGGGCTAGGCTGGCCCGATCCCAACTTGGCCTAATTACTAAATGAGTCGGGCCAGCCCATTTATTAATCGGGTCGGGCCGGGTCGCTTATAAAATTGTGTAAAATTTTGCCTATGGACTAAATGGGCCTAATTGGACCGGGTTAGTTGGGTAAAGCCCGATTAAAAGCCTACTAAAATGGGCCACTGTCTTTAGACTCAAAATCCAACCCAACTAATAATAGAAAAGGCCATGGGCCAATTTGGCCTATTGACATCCTTAACTAAAAGGACCACATTAGGGTTGTATTTGGGCCGGGCTTGGCCAAGCCTGGCTCGGCTTGAAATAATTTTTTCTAGGCTTGAAGCCCGGCTCGGCCCGAAATCAAGCTCGAAAAATCGGCCTGAAGCTCGGCCCGAATTCAAAAGCCTGCCTTGGTTCGAGGCTCAGCCCGAATTGATTCAAGCTCAAGCCGGGCTTGGCTTGGCTCGAGCTCGGCTTGAATCCTTTTTTTATTTTATTTTTAAATAATAATATTTTATATTATTTATATATATATATATATATTATTTTTTTAATAATATTCGAGCCGAGCCGAGTTCAGGCCGAACCGAACCTCAATCGAGCCGGGCCGAGCCGCATAAGGGTTGGCTCGAGCTCGGCTTGATTGAGTTTGTGGGCTTTTTTTGAGGCTTTGCTTGGCCCGTTTAAGCCTAAAATTTGGGCCGATCTTTGGCCGAGCCGCACCAATGGGCCGATCGGGCTTTGTGCAGTCCTAGACCACATAATAAGATTAAATGACGAAATTTGCCAAGCATACGGGGATTTCAATATTTTCACCCCATTTTCATAATAAAATAAAGGAGAATGCTAGTCATACTTTTAGATTTTTTTAAAAATCCTATTCTCATAGATGAAGACACGTGTTTTTAATTTAATTGATTAATTTTGCAACCGATTAAAGCAACCACTTTATCCAACTTTAAATTTGTTAACTTCATTAATCACAAAAGTAACCGAGTATAATAGAGACTTACTTTTGTAACTTGATAAAACAACCACTTAATTTTTTTTAAAATTTTGTTAACTTAACCAATTGCAAGTAACCGTTTAAAATAACATGTGCCC
Organism: Tetracentron sinense; assembly: GCA_015143295.1. NCBI lineage: Eukaryota > Viridiplantae > Streptophyta > Magnoliopsida > Trochodendrales > Trochodendraceae > Tetracentron > Tetracentron sinense. Next base: position 4,436,483 of record CM026573.1, read on the forward strand.
TTTTAGGGGTTTTTGCATTTTAGATGCTGTGTTCTAGTAGCTTTGCAAATATAACAGTTTTGCAAATTAACTCATGGTTTTGCAAACGTTAGACAAGCAACCTCAATCCTTAGTTTCCTTAGACATCTGTTTTTGATTGTTAGGAAAATGACTATTATGCCCTTATGATATTTCATAATCTCACAAATCTTTAACTACACTTGAACTATGATTAACAAGTTTTAACCCTTGTGATTATTACGGGATAAAGTATCTAACCCGTCACGTCAGGATTTTGAGATACTTGGTCAATCGATGTGTGTTGTAATATGTCTTCTCTGTGATAAAACCAGATTTTATAATTAAAGTCGAATCCATAACAGATCATATGGTCGTACGTTGTACCTCTCTCTTGATAAACCACATTGTTGCATTTGGGACATGGACACTTTATATCGCTATTGTTATCAGTCGCTCCACGAGCTAATGCAAACTCTATAAACCCCTTCACCCCTCTATGTACTCTTTTGACACCCTATATAACCAAAAACAGATCATATGCATACTTAGATACTAATATTTTATTATTCCGAGTTTCGTCAAAACTTTTGAAAAAATAGTATCTTGACATTCCAACCCAACTCCTATTGATAAGGGATGAGATTAGATAGCTAAGTTCTTCTTCGTTAACTATTCTAAGAAATAGCAAACGTTGATCATATCAGTTAATTGCAATAAAACAGCTGTCAAATGACTTCACCATCTACACAATATGTATGCATGCATGCTTCTTATCGTTATCAACTTCTCTTTTAACAGGTGGGGTATTCCTATCCCATTCAGGAATGCATAATCCCCAAAAGTTAATAGTTCAAGTGCTTTGTTCCATTTCAAGGAAATTTCAGCAGCATTTTTCTATAGTTCTCCAAATACACGACTTAAACTAGGAGCAAGCATGTCACATTGTCTAAATATGTACCCAGAGAACAAAAGAAACAACTACCAAAATTTTCCTAAATCTGGACAAACAATGAGCAACTGAATATATTGAAGATTATGCATTCCCAAACTGTCTAACCGAACAATTCAAGAATCATATACAGACAAATACACTTTATCACAAACAAGACCGAAAAGTTGTTAACCTATATTTAGCTCCACAAGATAACTAAATGTCATAGTTTACAACTAATCCGTCCAAATAGGTGATATAAGAAATGCATTTGTCACGCAATGATTGTTGAACGGAAAATCTAAGTTTCAATGCATGAATGAGTATGAACCTATGAACTTAAATTTCCATTCAATCACTAATAATGTATTAAATAGGGTAATATGTACATTATTTCCTCCAACATTGACATATAACATAGAGATCATAAGAAAATATTACATAACCACCCAAATAGTTAACATAGACCACGGGGTTCAGTCATGCACTATACATAGTGTAGTAGAGCGGGAACAAGGCTGTTAGCAATTTAGTAAGCACAAGATACAATTGAACTAGAGATCTTACTGGAAATATATATCATAGAAAAAACAATAGATTCAGAAATTTCATTACTTGGGCAAGGTTAGATGAATAAATCCTAGTGTTGAGTCACTCTTAACCACTGTTCGTGGGTATTAAAGGGAACACGTGTCAGCTTGTAGAGCCTTTTAATTGTGATTAAGCGTAATTAGACTAACTTTTTTTTTCTTCTAAAAACCAAGGTTAGATGGATGAATCCTAGGGGTGATTGTTGAATCTTAACCACAATTAGTGGGTGTTAAAGGGGACACGTGGTGGCTTGTAGAGCCCCCTTTAATTGTGGTTAAGCATAATCAACCTAAGTTGGTTTTTCTAAAAACCAAGGTTAGATGGATGAATCCTAGGGACGAGTGAATCTTAACCACAATTAGTGGGTGTTAAGAGGGACGTGTGGCAGCTTGTAGAGTCCCTTTAATTGTGGTTATGCATAATAAGCCTAAGTTTTTTCTTTTGGATTTTTTGCATATCAGCTACTAGGTTTAGCCTAGTTTGCAAAAACACTGTTATGAAAAACATATTTGCAAATTAACTTATCATTTTTCAACAATTTGGCAAAGGACCTCAATCCTTACTTCCATTGGGCATTTGGTTATAACTGTTAATAAAATGACTGTTATGACCTTAAGATATTCCCAACCTCACAAAGCCCCTCTAACTACTCTTAAAGTTACACTATGATTAACAAGTTTTAAACTTAAGATTAATTTTTTTTAACAATTAATAATTAAGATTAGATGCTTTAACCCTAAGGGTTAGTGAATCTTAACCATAGTTAAAGGTTGTTAAAAGTTGACACCCCTTTGTGAATCTTAACCATAATTAAGATTAGATACTTTAGCTGTTTTCACAATATAAGGGTTAGTGAATTTTTACTATAGTTAAAGGGACTTAAAAGCCGCCACCAAAGACCATTACTTTTGTAGTGTCGTTAATGAGCTCCCTTTATTAGGGATTCTAGCACATCTCATCTTGGGACAAAGTTACCTAGGCTTGTCTAGCAAGCTTGAACATGGACTAAAGGGTTGAGGGTTTAACCTTACTATAAAAGACATTTCGATCTTCTCAAAATTATAAACCCATAAGGACTTTGAAGACTAATACTTCAGCAGAGAATTAGTCTAGGGTACTCCCAAAGTGTACTCCCAAATCCTAACCATTTTAGCTCAATTATAAAACACTTAATATTAGCGCTCATTAACGGTTAGGATTAGGGAGTATATATTTGTATCCATAAAAGATACTTAGGCTGCTTTTGATTACTTTTCAAACATGACACATTTGTCGAATTATCCAATCCTAATTCGAAGATTTAACTACAATGCATGATTATATAGAGACTCAAGAAATGAGACTCAAACCTTAACTACTTAGAAGGGTAATAAGTCAAACCATATTCAAAGCATTATAAATTATACATTCTAACCCTAATAGCTGGTCCACCTACCTATCAGATTTATAAAGGAATCAGTAGAAGCTAGTTTCACTCAATTACAAAAATTTCAAATTTTACCTAATTCAAGATTGAAGAAAGAAACTTATTTTCAAGTGATAATCATTCCAAACAAAATATTTAGAAAAATTACAACAATTATGAATACCTTGTCTCCTCCACATCAAATTATTCAAATCAAAACCTCTATCTCCATTCAACAACCATCTCCATTAATCAAAATCAATTTACAATGTACAGTAACAAATATAAGGAAAAATTATACCTGATCGTGGCTAGGCATGGAGGAAGATGATGATGCATAGGTAGATTGTTTGGCTTTCCTTCTTCTACAATGAGCAATAGAAAAATAATAAATTAATTAAAACTAACAATTAAGTAATTAAAACTAACCTAATATTAATTACCCTAGACTAATTCACAACTTTAATAGTAGTAAAAATCTACTGTCAAATAGGACCTCTTTAAAAATCCATAAAAGTATTATATGATTTCTCATAATTGAATTTAATTATTATGAGAGAATTTAAATTACAGAAACTAACTTAAAAATATGAAATTAAAAATCCTCTAATTTATCCAAAGATTAAGCATAAAAAACACATTTCATTAACATAATTTAATTAAATACTAAAAAAAATACAGAAATTAAACTAATTACTGTAATCTAAAAATAAATGGGACTTACCTACTGTTGTTGGGGAGGAGAAGGGGATCTACAAGCTCTTGCTACCGAAATCCAAGAGTGGGATTGAGATTAAGGGATGGTGATGGTGAGCCGTGAAGGGGGCTCTGTGAAGATGAGAGAGAGAATGTCGTGGAGCTTCCATGGAGTTGCCGAAGGTGGGAGAGAGAGAGCTAAGAGAGAGAAAGCTAAAAACTAAAAACCATGGCTTGCATGCATAGAGAGAGGGATTACCTGAGCGTGGAGAGGGGAGAGCAGGTGGCCAAAGGTGCTGGATGTGGCCGCTGAGGGAAAGCAGGTGACCGGGGAGAATATTGTACGTCATCGGCGCTAGTCGGAGATCGTGAAGTGGCTGGAGTTCAGGTGGCCGAAGGTGGTGGAGTGGCTGGAGAGCTAGAGAGGGGAGATTAGAGAGCAGGAGAGCATAGAGCAGGGAAGGAAGAAAGAAGGGACTGTCAGGGTCCTATTAAAGAAATATCACGGTGGTTTAAACATACCCGCCGTCATATATAAATAATCAACGGCCGTTATCTTTTATCCGCCGCCCTTATTACACTATTCATAAAGTTATTTTTACAACTGTCACGACATTTGCCGTGAATGAGGAGGTAGGAAACCAAAAGGGTTAGAGGAAAGCCTTCCCCGACGGTTATGGATAAACCCGCCGCCATATATTACGTACAACGACCGTTATTAATTAACCACCGTTACTATTGTTCCGAAAACAATCATGAACAGCGGTATTATAGACCCGCCGTTTTATACCATATCAGGCAGCGGATTTTCCTAACCGCCTCCAAAAATCCGCCGCTAGAGGCCATTATTTTTGTAGTGACATCACCTTCATCAAAGTCCATTGAGGTGCCTCATTTTCAGCAATATATCTATCCAAGTGAGCTACTATGAAAGAGGTTCCTTATGTCCCATCTATTCTATTTCTTATGTCCTCATCAACTCCATCTCTATTGATGAAAGACACCCCTGGAACTACAGCTCTCAAGAAATCCGGAAGCACCATAAGAGCACTAGCTCTTAATCCGCAAGCTGCCCTTCCAACAGCCTCCTCTCCATTACTTATCCTCTCCAGTACTTATGTTCAACCCCGTTCTTCTAAAAACAATGGCCCATAGATGCCCTTTTCGAGACCAATTTGAGGCTCATTGTTTGGCCTAATAGAGGCCCATTTTCATGGTCCATAGAGGCCCCTCTTCTTTGATCCACGGAGATCAACATATCAAGTCCATAGAGGCATTGTTCAGGCCCATTGAAGTCTTTCAGGTTCCTTTGAGGCCTTCAATTGTGCCCATTGAGACTCATTTTAGCCCAATTAAGGCTCCTTCTTCATCCCCAAAGAGGCCCTCTTTTCAGGTCTTCATAGACCACTTTTCTAGGTCGAGGCCTATTTATCAAGCTTATTAAGGGTCACATTTCTTGGAAAATCCCTTCTCTATAAACACATCAAGAAGAGTACGAGACTCATCCATCAACGTACAAGAAAGCATGCAGTGAAGATCTAAAGGTGTAAAGTCTAGAGATTTTTCAATTTCCATATGTTTGAGGGAGAGTAATAGGGGATATATTAGGAGTTTTATGATAAGGTGAATGAGATACACTACATCGTTCAAGTGTATTTCATCACAATATTAGATTAGCATCAATTAAGGATATAATATATTTGATTAGGATTAGATTAGATTAGGTTACTATCTTGAGGTCCATGTAATCTCTCTATATACTCCAATGGATGTCATTGTAATTATCTAAGATTTCTCAATAAATCAGTTTAGCCAATACAAAGTCATTTGTTTTATTATCTAAGGAATGAGAGAGTAGGGATTGTGATAATATGCTTAACATTCACAAGTTTAAAATGTTTACCATTAACTCTTATCCAACTATCAAGACAATTACTTTCTTATTTGTGATCAGTATTGTTAGTAAGATTCCGTTTTCGGATAGAATTAATTCTTCAAATGTTAGGTTCGTAACGAAAAAACTAGGCTTAGGCTAAAGTTCCATTGCAGACAAGTAAGTAGTGTAGTTGAAATAAAAAAAAGTAGAGCTTTAGTTCATGGCAGAAAAGAGGAGCTTCCCTTTTTACCATGGTGATGGCAATTATGTAATTGTGGAGAAAAAGTATTTTACAAAACAGCCACGATCTTTCTCCATAACTCCAAAAGTGACATTACTTTTACAATAAGATGGGAGCTCCTCTTTTCCACCGTGAAAGGAGATCTCTGCCTCAAAATTAACTCTAAATAGTCAGGAAGAAATTGGCCACAAAACGTCTTTAACACGACTATACACTTGGGTTCTCTCTCTGCCAGTAGAGTTTTGGAAGCAAATATTCATGATGAGAAGGACTTTGATAAGGAGGACTCTGAAGTGAGTGAGAGAATTTACAAAGTAGGTCCCACTAAGCCAACGTTTTATACTGAAGCTAATCAAAATTTCCCGTTACAACAGAGGATGCTAATATCAGACAAAAGTGAAGAAGCGAACAAAGGAGTTGATGCTACACCTATTGCCGAGCATTGGAACTATGCTAAGAATTTTTTTGACAAAAGAAATACTAGATTGAATGTATTAGGTGAGCCAAATCAAGTCAATGATGATATTCTTTTTGAAGAGCCCCAAGAAGTAAACGGTTTTCAACTAGTGACTTCAAAGATAAATAAAAAGAAGAAGAAAGCAAGTGACACTATATCAACTTTTGATTCTTCTCGAGGAAGATCACAGAGGGAGGTTAGGAAACCTATGCGATTTCATGAGTAATTTTGGTGTCACATCGCCCGTTAGTTTAGGGGGAAGGTTTTTAATCCCTTGGTTGCTATAATGGTGTTTTTAATAAATAAATGAGCTATTGCGGTAAAAAAAAACACACACACACACTTGTGGTCTCTTCTTTTTCTAAGTGCATGATATCATTTATCTACCTACTATAAGCAGTTAAGGTTACTCAATTAATAATTTGTAAGTAGACCTCTTGTTTGCCAAGGTTTCAAATTTCATTGAGATTCCGTGAAATTTCGAGAAATCTGGGTTTCGTCCAATCCCAAAGACATCGAGATACTGAGTGGATTTTTGAAAACATGATTTTGGCCAAAATTTCGGGTCAAATTTTGGATTTCGGAGAATTCGGAATTTCGGCGATATTTTAGAAATTTATTTTTAAATAGGTTTAATTAAAATATGAAATATTTCACTAATTTTATTGAAATTTTGGAAATTTACATATTACTTTTAAAAATAGAATTATAATATTTATATAAATATATAAAATTTTAATAAAATATTATTTTTAACATATATATTTAATAAAATATTAATAAATTGGAATCCAAAATTTTGCCGAGATACCGCAATTTTTTGAAATTTCGGTTCAGGTTGGCCGACTGAAATCACCGAAAACTTCAGGATTTCAAACCTTGCTGCTTGCCACATCCTTCTCTAAACTTGATCTCAGGATCACATGATAAAGCACACCTCATCAGGATTAGTGAACTTAACAACAATTGCAAGCCTTTTTTACTCTTGTGTGTTGAAGAGTATTATATTAATTTAGTAAGTGATAATTCGTATAAGAGTCAAATTGAGTTGATGAAGGTTGCGATAATGAGTTGATGAAGGTTACCATTTGGTAATTCACGCACAAGTATATTAAACTTTAGGAGATCCCGTTCACATTAGGATTTAATTTAAAAGTCTAAAGAACGAAAATGATAACCAAAAATAAACTAATACTAGCTTAAGTCCACAAATCATGCTGAGCTTTAATTAATTAGGGAAGGGATTTAAAACTCTGATAGTAGGTACTATCGAGAGCAAGCACGGCAAGATCTAAAATCCAAAGGTGCAAAGCCTCAATGGGACCCACCATTACTGGCTTGTAGAATTTTTGGCCGTTTGATCATCAAACGTACGGCCATCCTCTCGATGGTTCCCTTTAATCATATTTAAACCTGCATTCACCATTGTCGTCCTTATCATCAACTTTTATTATTACTATTTTAATTGTAATTATTGACCTTTAAGCTCGTGTGCAACGAAATTTTATTTCTACAATATTAGTGGAGAAAGCAAAACGTGTGATAAGTAGGAAAAAACCAATAATTGACAAAAGCTGACACAAGCTTATTTGTAATTATCATTAGGGTGAAATCCCTTACTTTCAAATCGCACACAGAAACAACCCCCAAAAAAATGAATTATAAATAAATCACAGTAAGAAGTCACACATATTGTTGCGGACTTTGTAACTAAGACCATGCATTTAGGCCAACCCAAGATCGTTTGCCTTCTGGCGAGATTTTAGGGCGCCTAAAATTCGAAACACCTAACATCTTTTCTCCTTACTTGTCCCATGAAAAGTCTTTCCATTTTCAGGTAAAATAACATGATTCAAGACAAATAGAGTTATTTGTGTTGAGTAAATAGCATGATTCACGTTATTTTATTAGAATGGGTTAATTTGTATGGATCACTTAAATAACTTGATTCAAGAAAAATAATGTGATTTAGGCTTATTTCACTTGAATCAGTGAACTTTTATAGTTTACTCCAATAACCTAGTTCAAGCAAAATAACATGATTCAATTAAAATAACGTGAAACAAGTTTTATGGGATCAATAATTAACATGGGAAAATTGAACATAAGTGTGCTCTTAAGCATGATCTGATTTTGGAATTTTACTACCTATTTTATATCCTCAAATGTGTTGGAAGAACTAGTATAAGAAACAAGAGTTTGGTTCTTCAATGCGTACATTGAGAGGCAATGGCTCTAGCACTTCCCTTTACTCTATTGCAAGAATGGACGTTGCAAGAGCAACAAGGGACATTGTTCCTCTCGCTTCTTCTCTTCCTCACACTTTTCTACCTTCTTAAGTTCCGTAGAACTAGGAGACTCAACCTGCCACCTTCTCCTTTCAAGCTCCCTATAATCGGGAATCTCCACCAGTTAGGCACCCTTCCCCACCGCTCCCTCCATGCCCTCTCTAAGAAGTTCGGCCCTCTAATGCTCTTACACTTGGGCCATGCCCCGACTCTCGTGGTTTCTTCAGCAGAGCTGGCTACAGAAATCATGAAGACAAATGATATTGTCTTTGCTAATAGGCCCATGACTACTGCTGCCAAGGCGATGCTTTACGGATGTAGAGACGTGGGGTTTTCGCCCTACGGCGAGTACTGGAGGCAGGTGCGAAAGATATGCGTTCTCGAGCTCTTGAGTGTCAACAAGGTGCAATCCCTCAAGTATGTAAGGGAAGAAGAAGTTGCTGTTATGATCGAGAATATTTCACCTTCATGTGCGTCCGGAGCTACAATAAATCTAAGCGAGATACTGCTTTCCATCTCCAACAACATAGTCTGTAGATCAGTTCTTGGTAGGAAATATGAAGAAAAAGAGGGTAAGAGCAAATTTGGAGAATTATCGAGAGAGGTAACGGAGTACTTTGGAGTTTTTAGTTTTGGAGACTTCTTCCCATCATTGGGATGGATGGACGTCCTCACTGGCCTTGCTGCAAAGCTAAATAAGGCTTTCCGAGCACTGGATGCCTTCTTTGAACAAGTGATTGAAGAACATCTCAATTCCGAAAGAGATAATGAAGATGATGAAAAAAAAGACTTCGTAGATATTTTGCTCCATGTTCAGAAGTGTAGCATGCTCGACATCAAACTCACCAGAGATAATATCAAAGCAATCATAATGGTCTCTCTCTCTCTCTCTCTCTCTCTCTCTCTCCATCTTGATAATATAGAGAGGCTAAATTTCTCCTCTTTCCCAATCACAGGACATGTTTGTTGCAGGAACTGATACAACATCTACAACCCTAGAATGGACGATGGCAGAGCTCATCAATAATCCGAATATCATGAAGAAATCTCAAGAAGAGGTAAGAAAAGTGGTGGGAAAGAAATCAAGAGTAGATGAGAATGACGTTAAACAAATGCACTACTTAAAATCCGTCGTTAAGGAGTCTCTAAGATTACATGCTCCTGTTCCATTGTTGCTTCCGCGAGAGTCATATGCCGGTACTAAAGTGGGAGATTATAATATCCCTCCAAATACAAGAGCTTACATCAATGTATGGGCAATTCAAAGGGACCCCAACTTGTGGGACAATCCAGAAGAGTTTCTCCCGGAGAGATTTGCTAACAAACCAATTGATTTAAAGGGCCAGGACTTTCAATTTATGGCATTTGGGGCAGGGCGAAGGGGTTGTCCTGGAATCTCGTTCGGTCTCGCATCCGTTGAGTTTGTCCTGGCTAACCTCTTGTACTGGTTTGACTGGGAGTTGCCTGGTGGTGCAATTAAGGAGGACCTAGATATGACTGAAACTTTTGGGATTACCGTCTCTAAGAAAAATCCTCTTCACCTTGTTCCAATGCATCACTCTTCTTAATCTAATAAGTGATCCTTTGGTAGTTCTTCCTTCACGCAATAATTAAAAAAAAATTAGAAAAATGATAGCCCCAGTAGCAGACTTCTAAGGTCTCATTATAAAAGTGACCAGTGCCACTACCTTACCCGGTTAATTGAGAACTGGTGTAAACCATCAATAACTCTTTTGAAAATTTTGTTAAGCCAGGCTAGCCCTACTATCAAAATCCATCAAGTGTCCTTGCTTTGAGCCAAAGTTAACATTTGTCCTTGCTTAATAGGTGTGGTTTTTTATTCAGATTAGAAAATGAATGAGAGAAAGGCTAGCAGCACTCAATTTTGCTTTCTTAAACCTGTAACAACGCCACATGTTGCACTGAGAGTTTGGAGAAAATTTGGCTTAAGCGGCTCGCACCACAATTTCACTCTTTTTCATAATAAAATAATAAAACTATGAATACTTTGCAACCTAGTTAAACTATAGGGGAGAGAAATATCTTATTAGATATTCAGATATTCATGGAATTCGAATAATTTAGCCAAAAATGAATACAAATACCAAATTTCACTATTTATCTGAATTGAATTCGGATAGTTGGATAAGTATGATCGAAATCAAATTTCACTATTTAAAAAATGAATTAATATTTTTTTTCTAAAAATCAAGGATGGGTGGGTGAACCCTAGGTGGTGAATCTTAACCACAGTTAAGGGGTGTCAAAAGGGACACGTGGAAATCTTAAAGGGTGATAACCGGATTTGCCAAATCCGGTGAACTGTGTAGAGCCAAATCCAGTGATCTGTGTAGAGGATGGAGCCAAATCATCTCCAGTGATAACCGGATTTGGCAAATCCGGTTATCACCCCTAGAGGTCATCACGTGTCTCCTTTGACACCCCTTAACCGTGGGTAAGGTTCACCCACCCCTAGGGTTCACCCAACCATTTTTGTTTTTTTTTTTTTAAATATTAATTCTTTTTTTAAAATTAAAAAACTGTTTTTAATATTAAAAAAACTATAAAAACAGTTTATTAATTTTTTAAAAAAAAGAATTAATATTAAAAAAAAAAATGGGTGGGTGAACCCTAGGGGTGGGTGAACCTTACCCGCGGTTAAGGGGTGTCAAAGGAGACACGTGGTGACCTCTAGGGGTGATAACTGGATTTGCCAAATCCGGTTATCACCGGAGATGATTTGGCTCCTTACCCCTAGAGGTCACCACATGTCTCCTTTGACACCTCTTAACCGTGGGTAAGGTTCACCCAGCCCTAGGGTTCACCCACCTATTTTTGGTTTTTTTTTTTAAATATTAATTTTTTTAATTAAAAAACTGTTTTTAATATTAAAAAAACTCTAAAAAAAAAATTTTAATTTAAAAAAAAGAATTAATATTTGAAAAAAAAAACAAAAATAGGTGGGTGAACCCTAGGGGTGGGTAAACCTTACCCACGGTTAAGGGGTGTCAAAGGAGACACGTGGCAACCTCTAGGGGTGATAACCGGATTTGCCAAATCCGGTTATCACCGTAGAGGATTTGACTCCGGAACCAATTCGTCGGTGTTCTTCCCTATGGCCTGACTATTTGAAGGTCAGGATCTCTTGTGTTGTTATTCACAACTGTTAAATCCATACAAACGATTTGATCCTGACCCTGAAACACTCATGGCCACAGGGAAGAACACGCATGATTTGCAGCTATTTGCTTTCAGTCACGTGTCTATCTGTTTAGGAGTTTTTAAATTAATAAAAAAAGGCATAGGATTCTCTCGAGTTGAACTCGAGAGAATCTCTCGATTCGAACCCATCAACTTGAGAGAATCTCTCGAGTTCGAACCCCTAGTAGTCGTCACGTGTCTCTTTTGACACCCCTTAACCATGGGTAAGGTTCACCCACCCCTAGGGTTCACCCACCCATCATTGGTTTTTTTATATATATATTAATTATTATTTTTTAAATTATAAAAACTGTTTATAGTTTTTTTAATATTAAAAAAAGTTTTTAATTTAACAAGAAAGAATTAATATTTTTTTTAAAAAAAAACAAGGATGGATGGGTGAACCCTAGGGGTGGGTGAACCTTACCCATGGTTAAGGGGTGTCAAAGGAGACACGTAGCGATCTCTAGGGGTTCGAACTCGAGAGATTCTCTCGAGTTCAATTCGAGAGGATCCTGAGCCATAAAAAAAACCAGCGTCCATAGTAGGGAAGGACTTGTTTTTGAAAGTTTTGGGCCTTTTGGCATGATTAGATTTTAAAATCTAGGGTTTAATGGGATAAAAGGCTTTCCGTTATGGGCCATTAGATAGATGTGCTGGGGTGTGTTTAGATGGATGGTCTATTTATGAAAATAAGGGTTGAGTTATTTTATAAAAAATTGGTTATAGGATATATTTTTTTAAATAAAAAAGGGTCAGTCTATTTTGGTCAAAATATTGAGGAGCATTTAGTTATTTGAAAATCTATGGGCATTTTGGTCATATAAAAAAAGATGTTTAGTCATTTTTAAAGAGAATTTTAGCCAAGAAACTGAAAAACATTTTGGTCATGTTTTAAAAAAAAGGTAGATTTGGGGGATCTCTCTAAGCTTACAAGGGGTGCAAAAATGGGTGCGTACAAATAAATTATAATAAAAAACTGTATAACATATATGAAAATAAGATTTAGGGGTGATCATTCTAGGCAATGAGTACGGAGTGAGATTGGAGTTTAACTTTTTGTCATATTTTTGTTGTTAGTCTCTTAAATTATTTATTATAAATTAAAATTCTTACAATCTATGATAAAGTTAAAAATATATTTTGTATTAATATAAACAAAATTACTAAAAAATATGTACTATACATATAGAGAGAGCCCTAAACGAGTCGAGCCAAATGAAAGAGGGGTTGGCTTGAGCTTGGATTGATAAGTTCGAGCCTCAAATGTTAGCTTGAGCTTGGCTTAAATGAACTCAACTGAGTCGAGCCGGCGAGCTAGCTTGACTTGAGTGCAACCCTATACAAGTAGGCAGACACAAAAATTTGTTTTATTATTAAAAGAGGTGGAGATAATTTTTTTTATTGAAAATCTCGACAGAACTCAAAACTTAAAACTCAAAAATTTTAATATATTTTTAATATTTATTATATATAATTAATTAAAATTTATTGATAAAACTATATCTAATATGTTATTATTTGAAATATAAGAATAGTAATAGCCCTAATCTCATGATAAAACAAATGAATTTGTTTCATGACAAATGTGTAGACAAACTGCTGCATTTACTTTAGGATAAAGCTTATGAGAACCCCTTAGGGCCGAGACCACCGAGACCATGCTCTTAGAGCATGAGATTTCAAGTGGGGCCTACCATGTGAAATGGGCCCCACTTGAAATCAATGCTCTAAAAGCATGGTCTCGGCCCTAAGGGGGTCTCAATAGCAAAGTCTTTTCCAGTATTATCATTACCAAAGCTGCTTAAAGTATGCTCTCTAATTTTTCACACTTACACCAAAAGAAATCCGTTCATCATTCAAGATTTTTATCCGTAACGGTAGTTCATTGCTCATGGGTATAGCGCAAAATGATGAGTGTTCAATACGTGATCATAAGTCCAATCAAATATTACGGTTATTTAACAGTGATTGTATATATAATTTAACCGAAATTATATATTTAATAGACGGTCATTTTGAGTTCATCTTTCAATCAAACCGTAATTTTTAAAAATTAAAACCTCACTCACACGGCAACATATCAAACTTTAGGAGATCCCGTTCACATAAGGGCCTTTTTTAAGTCTAAAGAGCAAAAATGATACCCTAAAATAAACTAATACTAGCTTAAGTCCGCAAATCATGCTAAGCCTTAATTATAATTAAACACTCATCATTGTCAATGTCGTCATCATCATCAACTTTATTTATTATTGTTATTATTTTATTACAATTATAATTATTGTTGGTGGTGGTTTAAGCACTTAATAAAATAAAAATATTTTATTTTAAACAATATTGGTGGAGAATGTAAAACGTGTGATAAGTAGGAAAAAACCAATAATTGATGTACCTGAGGAGCTTATTTGTAAGGGAAATGCTAGTGAGACTCCTTTAGGGCCGAGCCCACTGAGATTGTGCTCTTACTACCATGTGAAATGGGCCCCATTTGAATCCCGTGATTTTAGAGTACGGTCGCGGCCCTAAATGGGTCTCAGTAGCAAAGTCCTATTTGTAATTATCTTTTGGGTCAAATCCCTTTGTTATCAAATCCAACTGAGAAACAAGTCCCAAAAAAATTAATAATAAATAAATTCTACTAAGTAGATCACATCTTAAGCCAACCTGAGACCGTTCACATTTTGGTGAGATTTTAGGGCTTTCAAAAATTTAAAACACTTAACATTCTTGCTACTTGTCCCGTTAAAAGCCTTTTCTGTACGGTTCACTCAAATAAGTTGATTCAAGCAAAATAATGTCATTCAACTTATTTTATTTGAATCAATGCATTTGTATAGCTTTGCCTTGTATTAACTGTAGCTTTGCAAATAATGTCATTCAACTTATTTTATTTGAATCAATGAATTTGTATAGCTTTGCCTTGTATTAACTGTAGCTTTGCCTTGTGGTATTGTTACCTTGACCAAAAAAAAATAATTTGTGTAGTACATTCAAATTACCTAATTTAACCAAAATAACATAATTTAATTAAAACAATGTGAAAGAAGATTTGTGGGATCAATAATTAGCATTGGACAATAGGGCGTTAAAAAAAATTGGACACCCTGACCTACAATCCTTCATCCCTGCGTCTGGTTTCTGATTGCCTTATGACAGGTGGTCTCACAATCATTTTCTTATCCTTGCTTTCGACGATTACTTGCATCACCACTTATGGACTTTGCTACTGAGACCGCGAAAGGGCAGAGACCATCAAGACCGTACATCCCTGCACGGGATTTTAGGTGGAGCCCACGTTTAGATGGTAGGCCTCACCTGAAATCCCGTGCATGAATGCACGGTCTCGGTGGTCTCGGCCTTCTGTGGTCTCGAAAGGATTTCCCCACAACTTATACACCAACAATTACTTTTTAGAGTATGTTCACCACGTGGACACTTATCTCTTAAGAAATTGAGTCCCCCAATAGATTTAATTTTAAAAAAATTCAAGTTCTCGTGACAGAGGATTTATGTTTGGTCGATCATGACAATTCAACAGTAATTCTCGCTATAATAGTGATGGTGGTAGGCATGAGTGTAGTGGGTGTGAAGTGGGGATGGTGGTTCTAGAGTTTGGTGTTAGCGATGGGGGCGGTTGTGAGAGTGAGGCGGTGTTGGTGGTAAGGGAGGAGGTTGTGGTGGGTTGGTGGTAGCGGTGTGGTGGGATACAGGTGATGGTTGTCAAAACTATTTGTGCAATTGAGAGTGGTGGTGGCAGCGATG